>CM074548.1:6543749-7753124 GCA_037305995.1 Sclerodermus sp. 'alternatusi' | reverse complement strand
TTAAATTAAGGTCTCCCCAAAATTAGAAATGAATTAATGAGTAACTACATGTGTAATCTCAAATTGTACGTAGCTGAGAGCAATGAACTGTGAACCTGTAGCACCTCAAATATATAACCGACACGATTAAATGAGTTCTTTTATGAATGCATATAAAGAAAAGTTAATTCTGCTTTGAATTCCAAATGTTTTAACACATTTATAAGATATAAATAATAGTTTTTTGAAATTGTACATTTTTGGTAAAACAGTATTGGATAAAATAAAACGTGAGGTCAGCTGGCACCACGAGATCAATACGCTATGCTTGCTCCGCGACGCTTACATTTTGCTCTCATTTCCGTTGCTTCTTCACTAGTTAAAAGTAATCGTATAAAATTTATAAAAATCGTTAAAAAAATATTGATACTTTAAGTTTTTATACTTGCTCCTAAGCTATACAGTTCGATGTTACGTACATACAATAAGTGTATTTACGTAAATCAGAGATGAGTAGATACCGCGCTTTAATCAGAATGGCTCGAGTGAGAGAAATAATAAATACTAAAAGTGTTATCAATGAACCTCAATAGTAACTATTTGTATAATAATACTTTTATATTGAACACGCCCACATCATTGGTATTGATAAATAAGCTTCCTGTTATATGAATTTAAGAAAATATTAGTTTTTTATTTAATATTTTGCACTCAACTGGATAAGGAATATTTCTCTAAATTATAAGCAATAAACAAATTAGATTCTGTTATTATCAATGTAATATGGCGTGAAACATCATTAATTGTTCCATTAGGTATGGAATTATGCAAATTCGAATACTCATGTCAGACGCATTCAACTATCCTCTAATGAATCCTTGGAACGTTGCAGTTCCACTCCAAAGCTATGCAGCCCCAAACGTTACATATGCGCCATATTTTACTAACAATAAGTGAAACTACTCATGAGGACAAATTCCTGTAAACGAACACTACTTAAAGATCAATAGTTTAAGTAGTTAAAAAGCTTACTTCTTTATTGTCTCTCTTGGAATAATCTGCTCTTGGAATAATCTCGATTTCTGTCTTCAGTTCCTTCGACTATTTCAGGTGAGCGCAAAAAGCGGTATCTTGTATTTTAATTGATAATATATGGAATATGCGCATTACCGACATTGATTTATTATAAGCATTCGCGAAACAATTTACCGTGTCTATTAAACGATATGAAATAATAAACAAAGTTTGTAATGATTAAGCGTAGGAAGTAATTATTTATTAATTAAAACTATACATTAAACTCACCCTAAAATCAATATAATTTTAATATATGCGCATCATTTTTCTTTAATAAGATGAAATGCAGCATTTATTAGTACATTGTACGGTAATTGATTAACGCTCTCCCTCTTTTTACTGAACCAGTAGAGAAAAAGCATCCTTGACAGACACTTGAGCTAAAATCATTGTTCATCCACGTTGCTAATTATATTAATTCTAGATGAATACAGAATGTATTTGCTATAATTGCTGAATAATATCAAATAAAGTTTCCATAAATTTTCCTCCCTCGGCTTTCTAAAAATACCAGTTAGAAATTATTGAAGTAAAAGCGCAAAACAAAAACTTTGCCCGAGAAACGTAAAAGAAGAACACTTTAAGAACGTTTAGTGACTGTGCTTCTGGTACTCTGCAATTGCCAAAGATAAATCTTGTGTTCAATTTAATTGTTGGAAAAGTTGACAGAATGAAATTTCAAGATCGAAGCAAGTACAATTTCTTGTTATTATATAGAGATCTTAAGATGGTAATATCAGAAGATCGTACACGTCGAGACTGTAATAGAAAATTGTTTCATTGATGGGAAGTAAATTTTTAGCTTACCTCGGTGCTACGTTTAAATGGAACAAAATTCTACCAGTTGAGTTAGCCACAGCCGTTTGCGAAAGCACCTACTGGTACCTAGTGCCTGTGCTTTCTAAGCCAAAGTAAGCGTATTGCATATATTTATATACACAGCGAAGTACTTGACGCCAAGCATAAATTTTACTACAATAGTATTTCTGCGAAGTAAGCAGAATAATCCTAGTATCCTGCGTTGTTCTTCGTAAAAAGTGAAAATTGTCACTGCCGAATAATTGTTCGTCAACCTCGTTTGGAGAATCGTAACGATTTCTTGAAATATTGATCGAAGTAACCGACCTACAGAAAGAAAGCTCGTACAACGTGTACAATGATAACACGGTTGTGTCCAGAGACACAAACTATTGGATAGTTCCTTGGATAAAGTATTTTCTATTTGTGACTATTCCAAGCCTGAGCTGGGATATTATCTGTCGTTTTTCGTCATCTTTTTCCCTTTAGCTTGTCTCCCGTATCCCTTCGTTCCTTCTATCAAGTAAATCGGCCTGGAGGTCGAGCTTGAGAAACGAGAGGTCGACGGCTCCGAAACCCAATTCAACGTCTTGGCCGAAAGCTTTTACAATAATGGCTTCTTATAAGGATAACATTTCTCACAAGCAGACTGTTATGATTAAAGGAGCAATCCTAACAAGATATTAAAGCAGAATAGAGACACACAATTGACCATGACAATTTAACGTCTCGCGTACGCAGATGAATAGAATTGAAATAAGTCGATGACATTTGACGCGCTAATCTCTGCAGAGCGGAGGGTCAAAACGATTTAATCGCGCATAAAGTTTGACGGTAATGTCTGTCAAAGCTTTGGTCGCGAAAATCACATAATCAAATAACTAAAATTCATCGTATAATTAATTAGTTGGAGAAGATGATTGCAATCAAAATACTGCCGATAGGGATGTTATGGGCGAACGAATAGAAATGGTAACAAAGCACTAGCGGCAACGTTATACTGGTATGATAACCCTTTGTTTCCGCCATAGGAAGGCAGTTTCGTGCATGCACGATGCAGCTGCGGTTGAGAAATTCCTCCATCGTATATCTAAACTCATCTGCAAGCTTAAACGCGCACGTTCAATATAATTTAGAAGCGACGCAAATGAAATTATTATACCTAGAGAAACTTGCAACGCGTCTGCCTCTACTAAAATTGTTAATCGCCGATAAAGAACAAATCCTTCAAATATATCGCGCCGCTGAGAAGTTTATCAAGTCGATGAAGTTTGATTAATTTTATGGAGGAACGTTACGGTACCCTGTGATCCATCCTGACGTATATGACGTCCAATCGCGAGGCGATAAATTGCATCAAGCTCACCTTCAATTTTTACTTTACTTCCGCCCAAGTAAAATGAAAGCCTTATCAGCTGTCAAGCTTGGTTAAGCAACGGGAGAGAAGAGAAAGAAGAAGAAGAAGAAGAACAAGAAGAAGAGTCCTCGAGTTATTCTCAGTATCATGAATGCGATAATGGCAAGCCGTGATTAACCGTGCTCGATAAAGGGCGATTCGGAAGATCCTCGGCATTTCATCCCTCAAGGCCGCGATGACAATCCGGGGAAATTGGAGAACAAAGAGCGAGATGCAGGCGAAGGAATCAAGTTTGTCACTCACCTGTTTGCGCAGGGGGGTGGAGCATTCGTCCTTGGTTCTCTCGAACCTCTCAAACTTGAAGCTGTTGCTGCGATAGAGCTCGTTGTCGCTCTGCTGCCTCCTGCACAGCCGTCGCGTGAGCGCGCGTGGTCTGCAGGGCGCACATTCGGTGGCGAGTTCCCAGTGCAGGTGCAGCATCGCAAGTTCGGCGGTGCATCTGGCCATCGCGCAGCCGGCTCGCCTGAAGCGGCACTTGACGCGCTTGATGCGACCTTCCGGCTGCGGTTTATGACCGCACGGTTGCGAACCGGGGCCGCAGTCGCAGTTGCGGCGAGATCGTCGCGTTTTTACTGTATGCGAGCACGGCTTCGGCTCGGTGCACTCGCACGGCGCCTCGCCGCCAATTGTGTGAGCGCAGCTTAATCTTTCGGCACACTCGCACGGCTGCAGCTGCGGTTGCATCGTCCCTCCCGATGCAACTATTGCCGCCGATACCGCTGCCTGACTGCCAGAAGTGGGTGAGGATGCTTGCACTCGACGTTGAGTACCACCACCTCCGGCTGCAGTGTGCCGGCAGGGCCGCTCCGTGCACTCGCATCTGCAAACCATGAAAGCGTTGCGCTTATCGACTCGAAATCAAACTTTCAATCAATGCCCAAACACCCACACACTCCGCGGGTGCTCGCTTGCTTGTGCCCTCTCTCCGCGATACCTCCTCGTTCATTTTTCTAGCCCCTTCTAAGCCCCTTCTGCACCGTGCACCCTGCACCCTCCGCGATCTCCGTCCAACTATATCGGATAATCGCTCTTTTATTCTATCAGCATCAACGGGCTCTCACTTTGCAAACTAACTATTCTGATGGATTCGATTAAGTGTGTCATCGTATATGTTCGTGGGATGTTATTCTAGAGGAAATTATTGTTTAAAATTAGACCCGAAGCGTTTTCTTGGCATAGAGAGATAAGCTTCTGAAACAAGGATTACCTTGGAATAATGGAACTTAAGTTATACAGTGAACTTTGTGGAACATAATGGCAAAACCGTAGACAGCGAGTAAATCAAAACTCTATTTTCGTCTCACGAGTATGTGTGATGCTATAAAAATATACCTGTGTGTTTGCCATTCTTATTTTAAGTGCGTTAAATGAAGTACGATAATCTTAAGAAGGTAATGCTTCTTAAACACGTCTGTGATATTATGGTGGTATTTAAGAGAATATATAGTTCTTCGCGTAGATAGATTAAAAATTTCTAAAATTTAATAAGGTCTGGTTGTTTCGTTGCACTATCAGTGAGAGCTAAATGTTTGATCATCTTTGTATTTTAGCTTTTTATGCGTATCCTTGCTCGTGCATATTTTAGAGAATAAGGCTTATGAGAAGATGACGAATAATTGATAATTAAAAGGAAGGGTGGTAATGTTTTGTTTACCTCCTGACTCTTCGCGCGGCGATTCGTGAGACATGCGGGCAGGGCTGTGACTCCGTTGGGCAATCGCAGGTAGCTGTTCGCGTCCTGCGAACCCTGATAAGTACAGGGTGCACTGGACATGGTTGCACCTGGCATCCACAAACGATAGTTTGCGGACCACGAGATTTGCGACTGCCTCCACGCTTGGCGCGTTGGTCCACGTGCAACTGACATGGCTGGACGGGACAACCGCAACGTCCCACAGCACCGCGACGGCTAGCACCCTGAACGCGTCTCCACACCCGCTCCATTCAACGACCGGCGTGGGACTGTCAACCACTCGCCCCACTTCACCAATTCGAACCAACTCGGCTGACCTCGGCTGATCTCGGCCGTCTCTCCCCAAAGGGGATGAAACCCCCAACGACCTGTCAACGAACGCAGCAACCACCCAGCATCCAGGCTTCTATCCCTCCATTCAAAATGTTCCTTCAAATTTCTTTAATACGCTCTTACCATCTTTCATTGCCTACTAATTACTTTAAATATTGTATCTCGTAATTCGGCAGACTTATTCTTGTTTTTTTTTTTAATATTAAATTTATTTACAACATTTACAGCTTTTACACAAATTTAATAGTTTCATATTAGAAAACAGTAGTGTAATGATTGCGTCTGGTATATTAATAAAAATATATTAGTTATACATATATGTAGTAGTATCAACTTTGACGAGCTGTATTTAAAATTGAAGAAGTAAATATTTGTTGTAATATGCGTGGAATGTTCTTCAAATCCATGCAAACAAATGCTTTGCCTAGAGGTAACTTTGATGTTAATCTTGTTGCTTGATCATCCAAGGATCCAATAAAAATGGCATAAGCATTTACATTTTGATTTAATGTTAAAACTTTAGCAAATGCGGATGGGGAAATGGCATAACGTTCCAAGTTAGCATCGGACAATACAACAACAATAGATTCATCAGAATCTTCCTTTGCTAAATTTTCAATTGCGTATCGTGTCGCTTCTAAAGTATTATCACCAGACATACAATATTGCGTGTGAGCATGTATAGTCTGTAAAAATATTTGATTTTTAATACCAAGCTTAGAAAAATCATTAGCTTTTCATATTTTAGTTTAATAATTACCTTAATTACTTCTAATCTCTTCTTATTATCATTCGCTGGACATTTAGTATCTACAAATACAATATTGTAATCTTCGCCAGAATGGCCAACAATATCATATTGAATTTTTCTTTCGTGCCCGCTTAATGCTTCCATTACCATAACACAAGCTTCCATTTCTCGATCTAATCGACCATCATAACCATTGAATCGATACATACTGGCAGAAACATCAACTACAAATTTCAACCGTTTTGGTTTTGTCTGTGGAATACCAAGTTCGGGCTCTTTTTCCAACCTACGTCTATAAATTGTCTTTTCGCCTGTTAAACCTTCAATTAATTTGGTATCATCAAGTTCACCTGATGTCTGATTTCTACACCACTGCCGTTCAACACTTTTTGCCTGTAAACTATCTGTAATCAAACAAAAATTGATATAATTTATATCTTAAATCTATCCAATTATTAAGAATTAAGGTTTTTACCTAATATAACTCTCAACGCTGAGATTTGCTTTTGAACAGGATCACTATACTGACTGTAAATTTTATGATCATATTCACTCATTCTAATATCTCTTAAGCGTTGCTTAAAAGCGCGAATACCCATTTCTCTAGCGGCTTTTTTCACGTGTTCTGGTACTGCAGCCTTTTCTTCATCGCTAAGTTGATGAACTGTATGACCTGCATCTAAGCGATACGGTCCTCCTTTACCACCTAAACCAGCGGTATCTCTTCCTGTACATAAATATATGTTACTTACTATATAAATATACAATACATAATACTTCTGGTATTACACATAATTCTATCTATACGTACCGCCTGTTCCACCTGCCCACGTGTTACCGCCAACATGAGGCTCATTTTTTTCATCAATCTTTCCATGTTTCGGAGCACTTACATCTAATCCTGAATATCTTTCTTTTGTAATTTGTAATTTTTCTTCGCCAGCTCCTATCATTCGACGCCATTCATCCAATGACTTTTCTGCATTAACCAATGATGTTTCCCATAAATGAATACTACCATTAATATCTGACGTTACTAGTCCTTGATTTGAGGTCACTGCGGCATAGATTGGGTATTTTTTATCGTAAATCCACTGAGAAACGTACGAGACGCTTGATGGCCTAAACAAACAAGTACTTTACATTTCTGCTATAATATTAAATTGTATATATTAATATATAAAAGTGCGTACTCTGGCATTGGAACGTATCGCGCTGTATGTCTTGGGGTATCAACAATTTCTAAATAATTTGTAATTTCTAAATCTTTGTGGTTTTCATCAAGTGCACCTACAGGAACCTCTTCCGTAGGAATGACTCGAATAATTTGTCCATTTTCATTTATAATTGGTGACATTAAGCTTCTAGTTTGTTTTTTTCTCTTCCAAATATGTAGCTCGTTTTCAGTATTTAAATCAGGAAATCCAATCGCGATAGCGGCATATAAATCATTAGACGCTAATATTCTATTTGGAGCGTCTATTTTCTGATCTACAGCTTCACTAAGTTTAATTTTATTAAGATTCATTTGATTACAGGCTACAAATGGATTAATTTTTGTTTTATTAAGCTTAGATTCTTTAATTTCTCTCAAAATATCAGGACAAGGTAAAGAATTCACTGATTTTTCAAGAATAAACTTCTGATTGTTTATATCTTGAATCATCCATCTTTGATCAGAAGCTACTAAAATAGAACTTATTTCAAATGGAATCTGAATCGTATATGCAGTTAATGTATCTAAGTGTACATTTTCTATTTTATTATGATTTGATGCGAAAAAAATTAACTGATTATTAGATAATAACAAATTTGTATTCATTTTCCAGTGAATATCATTTTTGAAAACTTGTGTTAATTTATTAGTAGCCATATTTATAAAGGATGACATAAGAACTTCTTGAATAGAAGTATCTGCGAAATTGATTTTAACTAAGCTATTGGTCTAAAATTAAAAAGAAACATTTAAAAAATTAAAACAAAATATTCATTCTCTATTCCCCCGTGCTATAGATAAAACTACTTACAGATTCCTCGTGTATAAAAAGATCCCCTTCCTTATTTGATGCCATTGTAAAACATGGTCTCTTATTTCTTTGAATAATTGATAAATTCTGTAGTGATATTTCTTGAATTTGATTAGATTCTGGAGTCATTGTATATAAAGTTAATGGATTAATTGTTAAAATATTAACTCTATCATCTAATCCATCTCCTTTTAATCCTTTCGTTAAAGACATAGCTACAACAAGACTGTTTTTTTCTATAGGTACATTCCAATAGCTTTGTAATTCTGTAAATATAGTCGACCTAGCTTCAAAATAATCTAACAAATGATAATTTTGTTTCAGATATTTTGGTGTTTGTAGCTTAATATATCTCCCTTGAATTGATAATTGTTGTTGCCAATTTGAAATATTCCAACTACTATATAACTTTCTATTTGGTAGTGAAATTCTGTGAAGGAAAGAAAAACAATACTAGATTCTATATATATTACATAAAGTTTATTAAAAAAACATAAATTATTTATAAAATAGATAAAATAAAAATAAAAATTCAATATATAAGACTTTTTTGTCTTACTCTTTTGCTAACGCTATATTTTTGGGGTTTGTTCCAAAATAAATTCCATGTTTATGAAGTATGTTTACCAATGTATTAAAAAATTCTTCCGAATATCTATCAAAATCAAATACATTCCGCACAACGTTACCCAATGGTTCATTTGGAAATTTCTGAAATATTTGTAAAATAAATATTTCTATATATTATTTTACATCTCTTTATTGCAACAATATATCCTTCTCAGCATCGGTAGTTTAACTTCTAACATACGCCTATAAGATGTGATACTTATATCTCTGCATGCATAAAGCTAATGTATTTATTGAACACAATACTGCCCGTGCTGATCAGGATCTAATGTATAATCACATTTACCTGTAAGTGTTTTACTATATTAACAACTTCTCGAGTAGAATATGGATATGAAACTATCCCTTGATCAGCCATATTCCTTAATTCGCCGAAAGCTTTAACCAGCTTCCGAATCGTCTTATCATCTACATCTGGTCCATATTGTTTGAGCAGTTTAATTTCATTTTCTACACTTGGATTGTCAACTGAATGAGTACTAAATAAATCCCCTAATGCACCAAAGAAATCATTTCCCAAAAATGGGAATCCTGGTCTATTAGCTAAGACAATCATTCTAAAATCTGGGTGCATTCTAATTTTAAATTCGTCACTTATTTCAGAACTGGTAGGAGGAACGATACGTCTTCCATCCGACAGAATCATTTCACCCGATTCAACTAAAGTCTATAATTAAAATTATGTTGAATTCAATAGGAGTTTAGAAATATACTAATATAAATAATAACGAAATACCAACTTTTAATATACACGTAACATGTGTCGGAGCCTTATCAGCTTCGTCTATTACTAATACATGACCTAATTTGACTGCTTGTACTAATGGAGAATCTTCATAAACGACTCTTCCATCTCTAACCATAGGTTGTAGGGTAAGAGTTTGCACTGTTGTATCCCTATGTAATTGAATATACTCGCGCGGTCTGCGCATAAGTTGTAATAATCTATCAATAATTTTATTCTTTCCTACGCCTTGATTTCCAATAAGTAACAGATTTTCACCCAAACTAAAATCTTGAAATAATGTTTCGAGTAATTTTAAATGCTGCGGTACATCGTAGAACAATATATCAGGTACTTTGCTTAGTGATGATGTATTATAACGACTCACAGTCGTTTCTCCAATTTGTACAGTATCATTTGTAAGGTGATACGTAATATTTGCATCATTCGATTTATTTAGAGGTACGATATTTACTTCCTTTAAACAATCTTCTAATATTTGCTTCGCTAAAGTAGGTAAAAATCGAGCTAAACATGCTCGTTGTACTGCTTCATAAGCATCTTCTGTATGAAATTTGTGCATTCGTTTAGCTATTCTTAAAAGTTGTCTTGTGCTTAAGGATTCGGCAAGAACTTGTAAGGTTGAATCTTTCGAAGATCGTAATCTGTGCGCTAATTCAATAATACTTTGTAAAGCCTGACTGGGTTCTCCATACTAAAAATATTTTAAACATTTATAAATGTCTTAAAGTAAGCATTTTCATAGTATTCGTATTCTACAACAATACCTTGGCTCGAATGATATCTATTTCTTCCGACTTCCGAAGAGGTCTCATTTCGTGATAAAGAAATAGAGAAAGTAACTCCGAATTCAACCACTGTCCTAGCGATGAATTAACATTTGGTGTTTCGGCTAAAGCAATAATTCTAAAAGATGGATGAATTTTTAGTAAACCAGATGCTTTTAATTCCTCATCAGTTTTATTATATTTCTCTTTTATTTCCTCATAACGATCTGATCTCAAAAGTCTCTTTCCATCGTATAATTGAAGCTCGCGATCATGAATTAATCTATAAAAATTACAATTTTTTTGATTGAAGAAACTGAAACTTTCAATTCCATTTATTTAAATATAACTACATTACCTATGAAGCATAGATATAGTACTAGCATGAACTCTGTGTATTCCATCTAATACAGCTAACTTTCCTTCTAAAGCTGATGTAATAAGTGGAGAATCCTTCCAAACAGTATCTCCGTTAATTAAAGTAGTGCGTTGTTGTAATAAATCCCTTGAGGTCATATCCTGATAAAGCACTATCGGTTCCACTTGATATCCTAACAATTCCGCGAACTTTTCTACTGTTTTCGATTTTCCACAGCCTCTAGGACCAACTATACATAAATCGGATATCAAATGCGATTCTATCATATCTGCTATTAAGTTATTTTGGTAATTCGTTTCAATATATTCATCTTGATTTGATTTCGGATTTACGCACTCTAAACCACATGGTACCTGATAAAACCGCAAGATTAAACGAGCTGTTTTAAATATAAAAAATTAATCATCAAAGAAAACTAAAGACTTACATTAAATGTAGTTTCATGCCCATCACGATTTATCGTTAAACTCATAGAATTATTTATTCTTTGTTTATCTTGTATTACACTGCTAATTTGGACTTCGCTTTCAGTATCTGATACATCAAATGTTTTAAGTACATTTTCAACCGCGTCTCTACCTTCTTTACCCAAAAAAGTTTTATATGGATAAAACCTATAAAATACATCGTATATCGGCAGACTTGGAATTTTATCCTATGGAAATTGAGAGTTAAAATAAAAAAAAGAAAGAAAGGAAAAGCGAACGCCAAATAAGGAAAGTTTTTTTTTTTTTTTTTAATTTACCAATATAATAGCAGCCGAGCGTAAATTATCTAGTGGAAAATCTGGAAGCCCTAGTGAAACTGCCTCTTTAGAAGATAAAGCATATGCACAAGACAACAATTGTGATAATATTTGATGATCCACATTAGGTGCTAACGTTCTTAAGTTTTCAAGTTGTTCCTAAAAGTATATGTTACTTAAAATAATGCTTTTTTATCAAACAATCTCTAAAATAAAAAAAAAGATATATCTCTTCTTTGCGCTTGAATAAGTGCATGTGAAATTTTCAGAAGCCGCATAAACCGCATAGTTGCAAATTAGTTTAGTGTATTCATGGAATGCAAGTACGATTTGATGGAACCAGTCCTCGCAAGTGATTAACGCCGAAAGGGTTTTCAAAGTGCACCGAGCACATGACTAACTGCTACTCGACACGAAACCCTCGAAATTGCACACAGGTTTCTATTGAAAAGTTTAAATTGAAAGCCCATAATCTTAGGCTACCGATCGGTAATGAAAGCTTTGGTAAAAATTTACAATTGAACGTGTACGCTAATAAAACAGGTTTGAATCTACACATGTAAAGTACTCTAGAAGAAAATGTTCTAACAATTCGAGGATTCTAATGGTTAATTGTCCTATCGCATTATTTTACTCCAAAAGAAAAATTTATATCTGGAATCAGTCACGCACTTGTGAGATTTACTGCACAGGCATCCAATGCCAAACATTTAGGTGTAGATCTTAAATTCTAGATAAAATCACTGACATATTATTCGCAGAAAATTGTGGCAAATATCTTTGGAAGTCAAGATAACTTGTTGAACTATTTTAAAAGACATGTCGTCCAATCATCACGAAACGGTATAACGTCGTAAGAAACCAAGGCACGCGATCTATGAAAAGTCATTTTCGAAGTTCAACGTACTGTCGCTTATGCAATTATCCACGTATTATTTCATTCGTTATTCTATACTTTTATTCCAAGATTTATCGCTATCTTCCGTTTTACAAAATCTTATTAACAAAGGAACTCAGTACACAGCAATGTACTTTAATAATCATTTTCTTGCTAGATAGAGAACTTTCATGCATATATTTTAACACGACACTCTGCGTGACGGAATATATTCTACAGACAGAGCTAATAGCTGCACTGCGTGACGAAAAACTCGCGTTTCTAGCAAGAGATAGTTAAATTCTCTACGGTACTTATTATTTCGTAGGCTTAATTATTTTCACCGAACTATATAATTAGTCAGTTTATTTGAACACGTAATATTTTCTGATGTAGTGCTTTAATTAAACTTGTATGTATAACACTTCATAATGTCTAACGATAACACCTTCATTTATTATCTCTTTAAGAAAAGCAATAATCAATGTCAAGTTTGCATTGATTGACGGCAATCATAATTCTCACAGAAGCCGGAAACTCATGCAACAGCGAAAAAAACTACAACCAAAGAAGACATTGACACGTGAATATATCTATCGAGTCCTTATAACTCTCAACCCACTTTATGATTATACGTCAAGAATATTGCAACTCACTTTTATGACGTTGTTATTACCATACTCATAATTTCTATGTACTATATAATTATCTTTTATGTATCATAGATCATTCGAGGTATAATAGTTCAGTCTGCGGTTCTTATCGGTCATTTCCGGCACGTTTAATATTAGTATTTAATTGAAAACAAAAAAAAAATAGGTCAGCTCTAGGCCGAAATTTGCAAATGGTAGATAGAAAATAGTAGAAAGTAGTATAAGGCCATTAATAACTTGGATAGAAGATAATTTATCAGATATTGTTCTTATCGAACAATATTCTTTAATCGCAAGTAAGAGATTCTTGTGAAGACACGAGTTTTTCACTCAAGTTATTAAGTTTTGGCATATATATATCGAGATGTAAGCGACCAGACTCTGACCAAAGGGCCCACACATTATTTTGCGATTTTACTTGTTTTTCCGATTTTTGATCAATTATTATCACTTCTTGCTGTTCCTCAGACTCTAAAGTAAAACATTCGGGTATCTCGTTTCTTTTTAAATGGCTATTCTCTTTGAAATATTGTTGTTTATTAGATAATTTTTCGTCCGCTTCTTCAGTATACTCTATATCATGCTCGGTTTGTAATTTATAATTCTGTATGGAAATACGTTGTTTTTCTATAATTGTCGAGTTTCTTCGTTTACGTGAAAAAAGTTTTCTTTTAATGCCATTTAATTTGTTACTGTTAGTCATGTTTCCACAATCTTTGATCTCGTTCTCTAAATCATAATCTTGTGTTTTACCAAATCTGTCTAACCACTGAAGAACTCTTTCAGATAAAGAATTTGAAGAGATTTCCATTGATGTGCTTATACGTTTACAATCTTCCGATAGATATTTTGGAGAATCGCTATGTTCATCGGTCGACCTTTTACCGTCCATTTCAATTTTAAATGTATCATTTACAACTTTAGCTTCTTTCGTTTGTAATATATCATGTTGTACAATATTCTCTTTGAACTTCTCATTATCATTTATTCGAAAACTACAAGATTTATGATCAGTATATAATGATCTCGGACAGAAAGATGCTGATTGCTCGCGAACTTTATAAGGAATTGAGTTCACTGTGAAATTCTTTTCAACAATTACATGTAGATTCACAAAACAATTATTTAAATAATCCAATCGTGTTTCCGCTTCCTTATATTTCACTGATTGTATTTTATCTTTTGATGTTTGTGGACGATTACGTGTTTTCACATTTACTAATGGATCATCGGACGATAAGATAACATGACGGATACCATCTACCCAAATAGTTCGAACCGAGAGTGGTCTTTCCGATGATGACCAAATTGCTGGCATTTTAATTAATTAACTTATATAGTTAAATGCAAATTATTTAATTATAAATATAAGAGTATAAATTGTATAATTCATTTGCATAGAATTGATTGCAAAAACAATAGTTCATCAAACACTATACATTTAGATAAGATTTTCGAAAGTAATTTAACAATGAATGCGCTTAAAATTGCAATTTCGGTTAATGATCTTTAACTTTTTATATTCAATTCGTGACACCGTGTCGAATGGCACGTTCAGCGGAAATCCAACGTATCGACTTCAACCGAGACGGACGACAAGTGAAACTTCTACGGTTTAGGGCACGCGATCTAAGCTACGATGTCTGTGACCATCGCGCAACTACAGAATCGGCTTTTATATGTAAAATAGGGAGGGAAGAACGGTGGGGATCGGACAACCACCACACTCTGTATTTAATAATGAATAATTTCTCTACTTACATAAATTAAATTAAACTTAAAGAATATTTCTAGAGTGAAAGAGTTTTTTTATAAGCACAAATAAATATAAATCACTATAACATTAGACTTACTTAATAATTATCGTAATTAAATAGAATTAATTTAGAATATTTATATAACATTAATATATAATACTTTCATATTAAAATAACTTTTTACACTTACTTCAAATGATGGTGGTGAGATATGTCTTGCTTGAAATCTTGATCTAAGGGGAGGGTCTAAAGGATAACCAGGATAACGTGGAGAGGGCAAGCCCAATGCTATTACTCTAAATTCATCATCAACACGAATCAATCTCCATGTATCAAGTTCTGCTTGACTATGTGACTGTAAAAAAAGTAAAAAATTTTGTACATAAATTTTTAACTAAGAATCTTTAAACAAGATATTTTAGTATATACCAAATAAAACAATTTCATTACCTTTAACAATTTATCATAGCGAGATGATGGTATTAAAAACCAACCATCTTCTAAATGCATTTCACGATTTTCCAATAAATTATTTAAGATAGGCAAAACATTACGTTCTGCTTTTTCAACACCCTCAATTATAAGAATTCTACCATTTTTGGCTGCTCTAACTGCACCCTGGTCATGGTAAAATGATGTACCACTTTTAATTTCTCTTCTTTGTTTTAAGTCAGCTTCAGTGGTATCTCTTGAAAGAGTAACAAATTCTACTTCTTTACCAATTAAATCAGCATATGCCATTACAAGATCCCGTCTTCTAGTACCTGGACTTCCTATTAAAAATATATCTTGACCCAAAATATCTTTTTGGAGCATCCATTTTAAATGCTTTAATAATTCTTGACTTGGAGATATTACTGTAATATCATAGTAAAATGATACACATAATGAATATATACTTATAGCAAAAATTATCGATCTAAAATAAAGTTCATATAATTTACTACTTACAATATTTTTGAGGAACATATTCAGGATATTTTGCAACTTTTAGTTTCTTTGAAACATCTGCAATAGTTACTACTGAATCACCTATAAATTAATAATATATTTTATATTTATTAAAATTTTTGTTAATATACAATAAGCAATCATTAAAAATTACAACTTTTAATATATTAAAATTATTCATTTTGCCTACCTGATTGACAATAACGTAAAAATGAAATATCAAGTTTTTTAGGATATGTTAAAATTTTACTTATTTTACAAATTCTTTGATTAATCATTAAAATCATTTTTATTTACTTATAGTTGAGAGCAAACACTACTTAGTATTTTATAAAATTATAAAAAAATATAACCAATGTTATGCTGACTTTATCTTAACATTAGACACTTTTAAAAACTTTACATTAATTGTAATTGATTAATTTGTTCCAAAAATATTTTTAAAATTAAATTTATTTATCTCTCCTCATATTGCAACATAAATTTTTTATTTCTTTTAATAAATATTTAGCTATTTGATAATTCTCTAAAAAATATATAACCTCTAACTCCTGTATTGTGTTATGATTGCATGGATCTTTCATTACACCACGTTGTATACATATAATTTTATACATGTGAGTGTATAAAGAACAGCAAACTCTCGAAATTTGACAGAGTCGATCGAGACGTGCTTAGTGTTTCTTTCAGGAATTAAATACTTCTTTTACATTGATGTCGGTAAATTTATGGTATGGTAATTAACGTAGTTGATATAGTAGATGGTGATTTTTACGGATCGCAAATGAAAGAGAATTAAAGAATGATTTTTGCCAATTCTATTATGCACGAAAAGTAAAGAATGACATTAATTAAAGAAGGCCATTCATTCTCTTTGTACTTTAGGATCAAAGGCAGAATTAATAAAAGAAAATTACAATATAGAATTAATACTAATACATTATCATGATTTCTAGTAAAAAAATTAGTAATTTATTCACCATATTAATAAATTATTATATTAATAATGTTTTAACTAAAGATTATAAATACATTCTTCAGTATATAATTACTAAATATAATAATTATCTTATAAACATACAGTGTTATTAAGATATAGTAAAGTATGAGAATTATTTGTTTGTGACAATAATCGCAATTTAAGGAACATAATATTGAAAATGTATAAAAAGAAGTATATAATGCTAAGTAAATTTACAAGTAGTTCGTAGATTAATATCCTGAATTTACTTAACATATACAAGTTTAGATTTAAGAATATTACCCTTGTATTCACAGTCCAACTTAAAGTAATATTTTTGTTACGATTAACGAGTTGTTTTTTCCAATCAAGTACGCGCAAGAAGACTGTCATTCATCAATTAACATTATGTATTAACAGGCCATCAAAATCTATAAATAGTAATTTGTCCTCTTACACGCACCTATGATTAAAAAGACAAAACAGAATAACTATGAAAAAATTTGCTTAATAACAAATTGTAGAAGGAAAACATTTTTCCTATTATATTTTATTCTATCATGTCCCTATAGGTCATCCTAAATACCTATGCAAGTTTTTAACATTTTACAAATGCATATTACATTTCTTTATTTATAATGTTAAAATAAATTATGTTTTAAATGAAACATGCATTTTTCTTTAAATTATGAGATTACATTTGTCTGTTACAGAAAAATTAACAGTTCGTTATATTTAAAACATTACTTTCAAAAAATACATATGCATATGCATATAAAACATGAAATATTTGTTCCCAAACCTCAATATATATATATATATTAACAATTGATCAGACTACAAATAAGTATTTAAAACTGTATATACGTGATCATACTATATATACTATTAAATATTATCGAAAATCATTTCAAGCTTTTTCATCAGTTTTGATTAAAATCAATCTCAATATAAAAATTACACATTTTTTAAATGCGATTAATAGGATGAATTTTTATCTATATTTTTCTGTAGTTAATTTCAATATTTTATCTTACTTATATCCACTCTCCAATGTACAAAGCTAATCCATCACTATCCTACGATATTTTCTGTTTGGAGGAAAAACTTCTTCTTCTTCTTCATCTTTCTCACCAGAAAGAAATGGATCATCATAAGCATAATTTGGAGCCCATTTTAATAATAATTTTTCAAAAAATTCTTCTAAATTACGAGCTTCCTGATATACTTGTGACTCCACCTTAAGAAAAAAATATAAAACTGTATAAATGCATTTAAAAAAAATTAGAAGATATCACATAAGAGTTTCTTAAGTGAACTTACGGGATTATATGTAAATGCATTTTTAAACATAAGTCTAATATCAGCCATTACTTGTCTTAAATCTGTATAATGATATAAATGATCTGGTTTCAATTTTTCTTTAATAATATCTAGTGCCATCGGTTTTTTTATAATACGGTGATACTCGACAATCTGTTAAAATAAAAAGTTAATTATATAAAATTTTATTTAAATCACACAATACTCAATAACTACCTCTTGTGAGACAACTTCTCTAAAAGGAAGACTTTGTTCATATTGACAATACAGCTCTAACACAATTCTTTGCGCAATTCTTAATTCTTTAGCGCTCATTGTACATGATTTCTTTTCTCCTGGTGGATCTTCAGAGCAATCGAGTACATTTGTACATAGCATACATTGCCAAGTTTCACTTTCACTGTTTATAATAGCTATCCATTACTATGCACTATTCAAATTAAACAAAAAAAGAATTATATTTTAAAAAATACTACTTACTCGGGAAATGATTTTAAGCTTGGAATATGACAATAAAGATGGAAGACTTTTGGACATTTATCACAACACAGTACAGCATCACCTCCATCCATACATACAGCACACCAATCTTCATTTGGATCATCTTTTGTCATTGATACTGCTATATTTTTTGAATTATCTAATAAACAGATAATACTTTGCTAATTGTTTATAAAAAAAAAAAGAAATAAATATTAAACTATTATAAATGTATATATACCTGTCGGACTTTCAATTATTGGATGCACAGCCTCATCAGTTGAACTATCAACTTGAGTAGTTTCTATTTGCATCTTTTGTGCTTCGGGTATGACTACAATTCCATTACTGTCTAATTTTGCAATAGTAAGCATTAAATCATTTAAAGATTTTTGACAAAATTTATCTAAACTTTTTTCTGTTTCGTCAGATTTTCCACCAGACACAGGACTCGGGGTTTTAGGTACTGAAGAACTAACAGTGTGTCCAGTAGATGTTGAATTTTGAGCTTGTATATCGGATGCTGTAGTAGCAATAGTGGTAGCAGTAGTAGTGGTGGTAATAGTATTAGAGTTGTATTTTAAATTATTGTTCAATTGTTGATTTTTTAAAGTAATTTTATAAGATTCATTAGAGGGAACTGGAACAGAAGGTGCAGATTGATGACGGGATGCATGATAAGGAAGACAAGAATTAACATTTTGCGGTGTATGCCACCTAGCAGCAGGTTGTTGTGATGGATAATTCATATGTTGTGTCGAAGGTGAAGATGGATTACATTGTTGCATACGAACTCCAGATGTTATTGAAGCATTTGTTGGTGGATATGTATGAGGTGGAATTGGTCTTTGAGGGTTATTTGGAGAGTATCTATAAGCTGGTGGTAGTCGATATGGCATTCCATGATTTGTTGAAGGTCGAAACGGTGGAGGATTATTCAATAATAAAATTCCTCGTAAATTATAATTCTGCCCTAACGGATCCGTAAATACTTGATGAGGATGCGTAGATGATGTTACTTGCTGGTGACAATTTCCTAAAGGACGTTGCTGCATCATAAGTGGTTGTTGCATTCGATTGTTATAGTTCATATTATATGACACACGTGATTGATGTGCTTGAGGCGATGATCTTGGTGGCACATTATGTGGATATTGTTGCATATAACTTGGTGGTTGTATTTGTTGAGATTGGGATTGCAGCGATTGAGGCTGAGGTACAGGTGGTAATGGTGGTGGTGGTGGATGTGGTTGTGGTTGTACAGACATCTGATAGGGTACTTGTGAAAAACAAGTTTGTGGTATATTATTAACTTGCTGCAATGATGGAAGTACTTGTGTAACAGAAGCTGAAGTATCAGACGTATTAGATTTTAATGCATTTGTTTCCTTTTGATCCAACTGATTTTCATTTGAATTAATAGGAGTCGTTGTACCAGACGAGGGTGAAATTGAAGGATACACCCTTCCATCAACTACTATTGCTCCAATTGATGAAACAACTATAAAGATTTAATTATTAGCCTTTTCTTTTTCTTATATGTTTCTGTTGTATGAATCATATAATTTATACCTTTTATTAAATCTGGTACTTTTTCTAATGATAAATGTATTCTTACAGGTATTTCAGGATTAGGAATATCTGCTCTTCTACTTTTTATTCTTTGTAGATGGTTAGTAACAGACCTAAATCAATATTGAATAAAATAAGTATCCACAAATTTTGCTTACTTTTAAGTAATTTAAGCAATAAACCAAAAGTATTACTTTTTACTGTAAAGTAATTCCATATCTGAACCTTTATCTAAAGCATGACTAACAAACTGTATACAGTGATCCGTTAATTTTGATAATTGATCTAAGGCTATCTTCTTTTCATTTAATGTATTTTGTTTTTGATCACAGACTTCATTTAATCTCATAACTAATTGCTTCCCTCTAGTATTAATTGCATTTGTTAATCTAAACAAAGAAAAAAATTTAATAATGATAGTTCACAAAATTTTTCTATACAATTAAAAAAATATAGTACTTACTGAACAACCATTTGTGTTATATCTTGAACTAAATTCTTCTTCTTTTCAAGTATCAAAATTTGTCTATCTTCTATTACTTTCATAGCACTTTTTAATAAAACTCTTTTATAACTGTAATTTAAAAATTAATATCCATTTAACAATACTTTAATACTTTTAAATGAAAGATAATAGATTTTGTAATATATTATACTTTTCTCTTTATTTACCTAACTTCTTTCAACAATGTGGATACTGAACTACGGGTCTCTACAGCAATTTCATGAATAAATTTATATTTGTGGTCACGATGTTCACTAAGCTGACAATCTCTGCAAGTCAGTCTATCACAGGTTTGACAGAATAAAGATAATTGCTCATGAGTATGAATTGTACAAAATAAATAGCCAGGTGATTTTTTATTTCCCTTTTTAACATTATCTGTATCATTTGCAGCATCATCTTTTGGTTTAATTGTATGATCTTTAGTTATTTTTAACCTTTGATGAGCCTACCAAAAACAAGTGTATCTAGCTTATTTCCTATCTATTCTAAAAATGTCTTATTATACATATTCAATATCTTAGCAAACTTATTAACTTACCATCACACAATTTTGACATATGAATTCTTCGCACTCTACACACCAACTAGTTGCAGTAGCATTGTCGTGGCAACTGGTACACTTTTTTTCTTCTTCATTATCCTTACTTTCATCATCAGTACCAAGATTACTATCATCTTCTATAAATTTTGCAATAAACCTATTTTCAATTAAATTTTCTGCTTGACTTGCAACATTACATATTTGACAAGTTATAACATTACTTTCCACTAAAAGAATAATATATTATAAAAATAACACGCAATATTAATTTTATTATAAATCAAATGATTTTAAAAAGTTAAATAGTAAACTAAATTTTTAGTTAGAAATGCTTACATAAAACATCAACATCCACTGATGTGTTGTGATCATTAAGCTTGTTGTTGACACATGCTGCACATGCAGCATGTAGGCACTCTAAAAGTTTTGGATCGTCACGAAATCCAAATAACTTCTCACAGAAAACACATTTCGATAAAAATGTACGAAATTCATTATCTTGACTATCAGTAGTGCACTCAATGCGTTGATCACTTTCTTCTTCAGAAGAACCACCTAATATTTGGCACTGCTGTCTATCTTCCTTGGAGCTATTTTGTTCCAAAGGTTCTTCTTTAACAGTTACTGCTTGTTCAGATGGTTCTAAGTCATTACTTCGGGTTTCCATAATTTAACTTATATTTTCAATAATGTTTATGAAAAAAGAAAAACTTTAATCATTTATAAAAATTGAGTTTTAGTAAATTATAGGATGCCATGATACAAACTTTAACTTTTTACTTTCAACCATAGAAGTACTAATTTGTAGATATATATCGTGGAAACTTTATAAAATTAATATATGGTTCTTTTTTTTGTTACTGCATAGACTACACACTAGTGCTACTAAACACCAATCAGAAATGTGTAAGGTACTATTTCTGGTTTCTGATTTGTGTTTAGATGCATTAGTATAGTCAGTGCAGCAAAGAAAACCAAACCACTAGGTGTCACTAGTGTTTATTAGACATTCTTCGAAGGATAAAATCATTCTGTGACAAATTCGTTATATGGTTAGCTCATAGTCTCGCATAGCACTGTTTTGTACACACATGAAGATTTCATTTAAATTTAATATATTTTGTTTAAACAGAGAATAATCATGGTTCAAAAAAAAATAGATAATCGTATACGTATTTTAATTGAAAATGGTGTGGCTTCTGGTCATAGAACTATGTTTATTGTTGTTGGTGATAAAGCAAAAGATCAAGTAAGAAAAAAGTAAACATAGATATAGGTTAAACCACGTGTTTTTCAATAACCAAATTGTGATTTATTCTGTGCTTAAAATTGATTGTCTATAATTATTTAAAAAATAAAACTTACAGGTTGTCCTATTACACCATATGTTATCAAAATCTGTAGTAAAAGCCAGGCCATCTGTATTATGGTGTTATAAAAAAGAATTAGGATTTAGTAGTCATAGAAAAAAACGTATGAAATCTATACAGAAGAAGGTCAAATCAGGCAAACTGAATGTTAATGACAATGATCCATTTGAATTATTCATTGTATCTACCAATATACGATACTGTTATTATAATGAAACACATAAAATTTTAGGAAATACATATGGAATGTGTGTATTACAGGTGAGACTTTAATTATATATTTTTAGAACTTTGTATCCTTCCTATTAATATATATAAGAATTTATATTCAGGATTTTGAAGCAATCACTCCCAATGTGCTAGCTCGTACAATTGAGACAGTTGAAGGAGGAGGACTTATTATATTTTTATTACAATCAGTTAATTCATTAAAACAACTATATTCAATGAGCATGGATGTTCATCAACGATTCAGAACAGAAGCTCATAAAGTAATTTACTTTTTAATTATTATTCTCTGTTCTATAGTAATTAAATAAATGATACATATTAATTATTTTAGGATATTGTATGCCGATTTAATGAAAGATTTCTGTTATCACTTGCTTCGTGTAGTCGAAGTTTATTAGTAAATGATCAACTAAAGGTATTAAATGTATCTTCTCATAATTTAAACGTAGAACCAATACAGAAATCATTATCTAATGAAAATACAGCAAGTCTTGATGTATTGAAAGAAAGCCTTCAGGATACTCAACCAGCATTTGCACTTATTAATTGTTGTAAAACACTTGATCAGGTATGGTACAAAATTTAATATATGATTGCATAAGATTAATATAATATTAATATATTTTATTTTCAGGCAAAAGCAGTTTTAAAATTTATTGATTGTATAGCAGAGAAATCTTTAAAATCGACAGTATCTCTTACTGCTGCCAGAGGACGTGGTAAATCTGCAGCTTTAGGATTAGCTATAGCTGGAGCAGTTTCTTTTGGTTATTCAAATATTTATATTTCTAGTCCTAGTCCTGAAAATTTAAACACACTTTTCGAGTTTGTGTTTAAAGGTATGAATCAAATTAATTAGAACAGTATATCATATATTAATATTACATTTTTACTATCTTTAATATATTGTTTAAATAATATCTTCGTAGGATTCGATGCACTAGGATATCAAGAACATCTCGATTATGGATTAGTACAATCTACAAATCCTGAATTTAATAAAGCTACTGTACGTGTTAATATTTTTCGAGATCATAGACAAACAATTCAGGTAAGATTAAACATTAACAAGCTTAATGCTTTATAAAATAAAAATCTTCATTATAGTAAAAATCTCTTTTTGTAGTATATTCATCCAACTGACACACACAAATTAAGTCAAGCAGAATTACTTGTTATTGATGAAGCCGCTGCAATTCCTTTACCTTATGTAAAAGCTATGCTTGGTCCTTATTTAATCTTTTTAGCTTCAACTATAAATGGGTAAGAATTTTTAATTGCTTGCTATCTATAATAATATAATTGTATGTTTTTAAATACCCATTAATTTTTAGCTATGAAGGAACAGGACGCTCATTATCTTTAAAACTATTACAACAATTAAGAGTTCAAACTGTTGGATTAAATAGTCAGGATAAAACTTCTAAAGCTCAATCTGATAAAGTACTAACTGGGAGATTACTACATGAACTTGAACTTGAAGAATCTATTCGTTATAAACCAGGGGATGCTGTAGAAAAATGGCTAACAGATTTACTTTGCCTTGATGCAATGGCACATGCACCAGTTCTTTCTGGTTGTCCACCACCTGAGCAGTGTCAATTATATTATATAAATAGGTACAGACATGTTTATGTATATAGCATTCAGTATGCAAAAGAATATAATTTATTTATAAATTATATTAATAAAGTTTAATAAATTTTTTTATAGAGATACATTATTCTCTTATCACAAAACATCCGAAGTATTTTTACAACGTTTAGTTGCATTATACGTTGCATCTCATTATAAGGTAAATAATAATGTAATATATTTTTAATTAAAAAAATAATAAATTTAAATAATTTCAGAATAGTCCTAATGATTTGCAAATGATGTCAGATGCACCAGCACACCATTTGTTTTGTTTGCTAGGACCTGTAGATCCAAATATAAAAACATTACCAGAAATTTTAGTAGTACTTCAAGTAAGTAAAATTATAAAGTGAAAAATATTATGTACATATATGTATAAAAATAAAATAATATTATTAATAATAAAATAGGTTTGCTTAGAAGGCGAGGTTAGTAGAAATACAATCAATAGTGGGCTAAATAGAGGACAAAGGGCTGCAGGTGATCTTATACCTTGGACTATAGCTCAACAATATCAAGATCAAGATTTTCCAGCTTTAGCAGGAGCTCGTATTGTTCGAATTGCTACACATCCAGATTATCATGGAGTAAAAATATTATGACTATTACTTAAATATTATTTAAATACAAGTACTATTAAAGTAATCTTTTTTCTTTTTAGATGGGTTATGGTAGTCGTGCCTTAGAGCTTTTAAAAAAATATTATGAACTGAAAATTTTTAATATTGATGAAGTTGTTACTAAAGAACCGGAAAGTGAAAATTTAAAAGCTTCTGAGGAAGAATCTAATTTATTAAATGAAACTATTGGTAATATATATACATACATAATATATTAATAAAATAATTTATTAAAAATATATTAATCATTTCTATGTATTTACAAATACGATTTACAGAACCACGTTCATCATTACCTCCACTTTTATTAAAATTAAATGAACGACAACCAGAAACTCTAAATTATATTGGAGTATCATTTGGAATTACAGAGCAGCTTTTAAAGTTTTGGAAACGAGCTGGATTTGTCCCTGTATATTTAAGGTATTTCTTTAAGATGTTATATATTTTTACATTTTATTTAATAAACAAACAAATTAACAATTTCTTAAATCTTATTTTTTTTAGACAAACGGCTAATGACATAACGGGTGAACATTCCTGTATCATGATACATAAACTTAATATAAACGAACAAACTGAATCTGACTGGTTACAAGCATATTGGATAGATTTTAGACGGCGATTTATTAATCTTTTATCTTTTACTTTTAATACATATCAACCTTCTTTAGCACTGAGTATATTGATTAATAATAAATTTTCATTAGACTCAACAGGTAAATGATATTACATATTAAGTATATGTAATTTTTTTAAATTTTAATGAAAATGTAAATATTTACAAATTATTATAATTTCAGAAATGACGAAAGAAGTACTGGATACATTTTTTACCGCTTATGATTTAAAACGTTTAGAGATGTACAGTAATAATATGGCAGATTATCACTTAATAATGGATTTATTACCAACTTTAGCAAAATTATATTTCTTAAAAATGATGGGTGATTTACACTTCTCCGTAGTTCAAATGGTAAGTTTGATATATTTACTTTATAGATATACCTTTAAATTAAAAGAAAAACTAAATAGGCTAATATGTATTATAGGCAATTCTTTTGGGAATTGGTTTACAACACAAAACTGTTGATAAATTAGCAGAAGAACTAACTTTACCATCTTCACAATTACTTGGATTATTTAATCGCATGATTAGAAAGTTCATACAGTATTTAAACGGAGTAGCAGAACGATATATTGAAAGCAGAATGTTAAATAAACAACCTGATAAAGATGTACAATTAAACCCATCTGCACAAGAACCATCGTTACACGATGAATTAGAAACGGCAGCAAAAGTTAGTATAATTTTAATATATTTTTTGTAATTTAATATATATATAAAACTTATTTAATTTATATAAACTCAATTTAGGAATTAAAAATTAAACAAGAGGCAGAATTGAAAAAATTGAAACGTGAGAATTTTGATCAATACGCAATTAAAGGTTCTGAAAGCGATTGGAATAGTGCTCTTTCTAGTGGGAAAAAGAGTAAAACTATTATTTCTGTTAAAAGTGGAGATAAAAGATCACTTAATGACAACGACGGTTTAGAGACACCAAAATCGTCAAAGAAGAAAAAGCACTTTAAAAAATAATTGTATACACATGTATTTTCAAAGATATGTATTTAATAAAAAATAAAAACTGTACAACATACTTTAAAGTTTTTCCATCACTCTCAAACATTAATATGACATACAATTATTATGTAATGCATTATAATGTATTAAAACCAAAGACCCTTGATCTTTGATTTCAATTATAATTGACTATTTAACACGTTCATTTAAAAAAGTTATTTTCAGCAATATATTTCATACACTGAAAAATAACATTTCTCTCATGTTGTATTTCACGTGAAAGTAATGTTTGCCAAAAACTTGATACCTGGGTAATTTCATTATGCACTTTACGTGTTTCTCTACACTTATTTCCTTTTATTTTATTTTCAATTTTTGTTCGTCTTACTTTTTTTGTACTTTCATCAATTAAATTATCATCAAAACTAGATTTCATTTTCTTTATTGGTTGCTCTGTAGGCTTATCATCTGAAAAATTATTTTAATCAAGACTTTTATATTAGTTTAGTCGAAAAAAATAATATTGGTTTCTTATTTATAATTTAAAGCTGTTTATATCAGAAGATATAAAAATAAATAGTTAATTAAATTAAATAACAAATATTAATATACATAAAACATTTCGTATTTACCTTCATCAGATGCACTACCATAATTTGCCACCAATGCAAGTGAAGATACATGTTTTATAGTATTATCAGGTCGTAATGAGTCTTCTTCGTCCGATATATTTAATTCATATTGAGGTAGATTATCTTCAGCATTTTCAACGCTTTCTAGTATTGGTAAATTTTCTAAAATAGTGTTTTAAATATATGGTCATAACACAAAATAATATAAAGGATTAATATAAAGAAAAACAAAAACTGATTAATACTTGTGCCAGAAAATGGAACGAGGCCTCTATATTTTTCTGGTTCACTTGCACTTGTTTCGTTTAGTTGATTTTTAAAATGTTTACGAGATCTTCGTTTTTTTTCTTTTATATTATTTCGAGTTTTTAATTCTCTATTAGGTTTTTTACACAATTCTTTAATAACTTCTCCTCTTTGCTGTTTTTCTAATTCCTCAAATTTTTTATATTCTATATTAGCTTTAGTAGGATATTTCCTTGAAAATTAAATATTATAAGTGTAATTTATAAAAAATAAATTAAATAAGATAAATTAGTTTAAGCCCATAGTACTCAAAGATTTAATTACATACCTTTTCCTTTCTAATATCCATTTTTCTATGTCTTCTGGAGTTGATAAATTTTTTAATTTTTCATATAATCCTGTACTATGTTGTATTTCAATATGTTTTTGTACAAGTAATGCATGAGCAGAAAATTGGCATCCATCAATACCACATAATACATGGGATTTATTATGCTGGGTAAGATCATTTTCACATGAAAAGTTTTTATTACAAACTTCACAGCTATATGATATTTCATCTTCAGAACTAATATAATTTTCATCTCTTTGATCGTATGGAGTGTCACTGTCTTCTGCATAAAGGTGTGCCTAAAATTATTGTACAGTAGTTTAATATATATTTTGAACATTTTTAAAGTTTAAATTTATTTAATATATATATAATGTAAGATTCTTTTAAAATATTTGATAGCAATTATTCAATTCTCAAATTTCTTACCATAATAGCAAGTCCTTAAGCAATATTTAATATATAAAATGATTTTAATATTAATAAAAATATTTCTTATTGTCTAAAACACAAGTACATATTTCTAAAAATATAATTAAAATACATAAAAAAGTGCCCTTTTTAATTTTAAAGCTATAATACTATTTATTATCAACCAACTTTTTTTGATATTAAAATTTTCATAATTTGTAAACTATTTTTAATTTAATTGTTAAATTATAATACTCATTATTTAAATCTGTAATAATAACTGTAGTTTCTAATATTTTGCAAAATAGAAATATACTAATTAAAGCTAATATAAAACTTGAATTATTGTGTTATAAAGAAGTATGTGAAAAATCACAAATATGTTTAAAAAATTACTATGTATATATATATACACAATATTTATCATAAATATCTTAAACTTTAATGCTTTTATGCATTTAAACGATTTTAAATATATATATTAAAAATTATTAATTTTTATGGTGTTCAGGAAACTAGAATAATAATTATTCAAATAACACTTCTATTTTTTCTTAAAATACTAAAATTTCTTAAATATATATATATATTAATCTTTTTAATAAAATACTTTATTAATAATTTTTTATTTTATAATATAAAAAAATTCTAATTTAATTAAATATATTTAGTATTTTATAGTTTTGGTATAAGCTTATTTAGTTTTTAGAAAGGCAAATATGTACAAGACAATTGTTGAAAGTATTGAAATAAATTATTTTCATATTTCAGAACGATTATTATATTCAAAATTACTGAAATTTTCGAAAGAAATTTATATCCTTGATGGTTTAAGAGTAAACAAAGAACTACGAAGTTACAGAAATACAATTTATTCTTACAATTTAGAGCTTAATGTACAACTTATATTTTGCAAAATGTAGTAGTCGACAATAGATAGGAGAGTGAAAATAATTGAAGTAAATACAATTAATTATTAATAAACAATTATAAAAATTATGTGCATGATAGATAAATTATATTACAATACTACAAGCTATAAATCATGATTCTGTTTGTACAATTTAATAGTTTTCTAATTTTATTATATAATAGTTTATAAATACTTCATTTTTAAAACCAATGTATAGCTTGCAGCACTGTATATTTGCCAAAAGAACAGTTCAAAAACTAATATTACTAAGGCTGCTTACTTTGCATCAGGTGTAGCAATATCACAAATACTCAATACTATTGTATTTCTTGTAAAAGATTAAATTTTTAAAGGATTTATATATATATATATATTCAAAGATATATATAGATGGAAAAAAGAAAATTAATAACATTTTAGAATTATATAAAATATGAGTATACTTAACAATTTGAATAAATGCTAATGCATATCCATGTTTTATATTGAACTGGTATAAATTTACTTAAATAATTAATGGTGATAATATCTTTGTATATAATATTAATAAATCACATCGTTCATTAAAGAAATAGAATTTAGTATTATTATTTCATTTTTTAATATATATATTAAAAGTTTATACTAAATTACTGAAAAATACTGAGCCAAATCAATCGTTCTGAAGTTTGAAAACAGAATGCATGTAATGTGTTCATATTAATGGTTTTATATTTTTTATAGGAGGAGTAGCCTGAAGCTTAAGACTATGCCTGTTCGCTGGTAGGCTGCAACTCCTCCTTTATCTCCATTTGTTCTGATTGTTCAGTCACATTTTCAGTTTTCTGAACACCTTCAGATTCATTTGCATTCTTATCGCTTGTTTTTTGTGAACCCTGTAATCAAAGTAATCTATAAAACTATCAGTTCAAATAATATGATTTATGATTTACTACGTTACACCTCTTATTTGTTTAAAATATATTTTACTTATAGAATTATCAAAATATTATAAGAGATGGTAGTTGAAGTGTTCATTGATATTGTTTAACATTTATAATTTAATAGAAATATTTAAAAAGTTTGCAATAAAAATTAATATACTTTATATATATATATTTAAAAATATTTTATAAATCTATAAATAGTATCACTTTATGTTGATTTAATTTCATATTTCTACAAAGTAATTTATTATTACTTATAAAAAAGAAACCTTCCATAAATTGCACATCTATATAGATTACATAAATTACAGTAATGAGAAAATTATGCCTTACATGCAGTGTATGCATATATATGTATATATATAAATATATTATGTAAACATTATATAAATGATATAACAATGACACATTTCATAAATTTAATGAGTGTAGAGAAAGTGATCCTTAGATAATTTTTTATCTCTACAATGTCTTAAATTTATAAAACACTTCATTGTTACAACCTGTATATACGAACATTTTATTGATAAATTATAACATAAATTATATTTTTATTATTTGTTAGTAAGAGAGATTAATTACGATAATATAGTACCTTATATTACTTATATAATTTAATTTAACTCTTAACAGTCAAAAGTGTAGTCTTTTATTTTCTAACATAATTATTGACTATTAAGAATCAATTACCCACAAATAACATTAATTCTTTGCACTCAAACTTTTTTTTATTTGAACACAACACCAAACTTTAGTAGTGCTTGTGAGAAGTACTTCAAGTGCAAAGGATTAAAAGCAAGACAAAAGAAACAAAAAGAAAGCAATATTAAAAAATACCTGATCCGCATGTTTTGAAAGATATTCATTCTTAGCATCTCTTATCATTCGAGTAACTTTATTCCTTAAATCCTTGAATTCTTCCCATTCTTTAGCATCCTTATTTTTCTTTGCTTTCGCATAGAGTTTATTTTTTTTTTGTATTTCACTACGTATTTCATCCGTCATCCAAGGTTTTTTTAACTCTAATTCCTGAATATATAAAATAAAACATGGACTAGAAAAAAGCCATGCACAATACAAAATAACTTAGGAATTTGTTCAATAAGCATGTACGTACCTCAAGCCTACTAACTTTTTTAATATTACTTATTCCTTTTCCTTTCATATTACCATTGGCCATTGAATATCGACCCATTGGCCCCATAGGACCTAACATTTGTGGTGGCATTCTACGAGGCCAGTGTCTTATCAGAGGACCACGTGGTCCACCGCCTCTTAAAGGCATATGCGGCATTGGGGGTATGCCTCTTCCTAAAGAATGAAACAGTGGTGGAGGAACCCCAGGTCGAATCATATTACCAGGCCCCGGACGTGGTACTGGTGGTCCATACATTAAACTCATAGGAGCTATCGGCATTCTTTGACGTATCGGTGGAGGAATTCCTGGTGGTAGAATTCTACCCCCAAACCTATGAGCTGGAGGCGGACGAATGCCTACTGGTGGAATTCGCGGTCCTACTAATGGACCTCTATTAACTGGACACATTCTTTGTAGTATTTAGTTTATAAGTATTGAAAAATGTTCCTTCTTTCAAAAAGTTACGTTTAGAGTCGGTTCACTTTTATATTCACAAAAAACACAAATATGGCGTCTATAACGAAACGCTGCTTAAAACCTTAACACCACGCACCATTCACGAACTAAGTGAAACTGAAAGTCTGGACTCTTCTATAGAATAATTTAATTCAATTTAATTCATTCCATGGATCCTAGTTCAGACGGCGCTAAAACCAATGTTCTGTAGCGACACTATACCACAAAATTTAAGGCGCCGCAATGCCACTCTGAGACTTTTCGGAAATGATCGAAACGTCACTAGTGTAACTTTCTAACTTGGCTATGTTCATGAATTAGTTCTTGGCTAAGTGATTCGTTCATCTAGTACTAAATATTTTCCCTATTTATAAAGTTTGTTCGTATTAAATCCCTAACAGCACAACTGTCTAGTAACTTTAATTGAAAAGTAACTTTCTGTAAACTTCTATCACGTGTTTACAGCTGTCGTGTGCATAACTTTAATATTTTATTGAATTATTATAATTTCCTTATCAAAACAAAATGGGAAAGTTAAATGTTACAATGTTACGATATTTGACTAGTGAAGATTTTCGTGTTTTAACAGCAGTAAGTAAATTATTGTGATTTCAAATATATTTTAAGTTATACAGATATTAGTAAAAATAAATAACAACAATTGTTTTTATCAATTAGATTGAAATGGGTTTGAAGAATCATGAATTAGTCCCTGGAGTTCTTGCTGCACGAATAGCAAATTTGCGTAGTGGTGGTGTACAGAAAATATTAAGAGAGCTTTGCAAACATAGATTACTTACTTATGAGCGTGGAAAACAATGTGAGTTATTACAAGAATTTTATTTTTATTGATTGCACTTATGATATTAATAATACGATATTTATTTAAAGATGATGGATATAGATTAACAAATGCTGGCTATGATTATTTGGCCTTAAAAGTATTAACTCATAGAGGATCTTTTTCTACATTTGGGCATCAAATAGGTGTAGGAAAAGAATCGAATATTTATATAGTTGCGAATGAAGAAGAAACACCACTTTGTTTAAAGTTACATAGATTAGGTAGAACATGCTTCAGAAACATAAAAAGTAAAAGAGATTATCATCAGCATAGAAAATCAGCTTCTTGGTTATATCTTTCTCGAATATCAGCTACAAGAGAATTTGCCTATATGAAAGCACTTTTGGATAGAGGTTTCCCTGTACCAAATCCAATTGATTTCAATAGACATTGTGTTGTAATGGAGCTGGTTGAAGGTGTACCCTTGTAAGTTTAAATTAGTATATTTCATATATTTTTAAGAGTAATAATAATTATAATTTTTATTATATTGATATAATTTAATTTTTAGATGTAATGTACGTGAAGTTGATGATGTTGAAACATTGTATGATGAATTAATGAATTTGATTCTTGAATTTGCAAATCATGGTGTTATACATGGTGATTTTAATGAATTTAATATAATGATTAAAAATGATGGAAAACCAATTATTATTGATTTCCCTCAAATGATATCAACTAAGCACATTAATGCTGAAACTTATTTTGAAAGAGATGTAAACTGTATCCGAGACTTTTTTAAACGAAGGTTTGGGTATGAAAGTGAACTCCACCCAACATTTAAAGATGTATCGTACGTATAAGAATATTTAATTTTTAATTGTATATTAATTTTAATTAAAAAGTATATATTTATTACTTTTTTTTATATATAGTCGTGAGGATTGCGTAGATTTAGAAGTTAGAGCTAGTGGTGTAACAAAACAAATGGAGAAAGATTTGTTGACAGAAATAGGTTTTAATGAAGAAGAAGAATCAGAGAGCGAGAATGAAGATAAATCTGGTGAAGATGCTTCTGACGAAGAAAAAGAATCAGAGAGTAAAAACGAAGAAAATGATAAAGATGAAAGTGAATTATATGAAGTTGAAAAGTCTTTAAAAGAAGATTATAAATTATCCTTACAAGAATTAGCAATAAAAGATGAAAGTACTACTGAAACTGATACAAAAAATACAAAAAGTAAAACGAGTAACTCAAAAAAATTAGATTTGATTGATGAAAATAAAGTTTCAATATTCCAGAATTTTTATGATAGTATAAATTCAGATAATGTTTCTGTATGCAGTATTGCAATTAGTGATTTAAGAAGTATAAGAAGTACTTCAACTACTAGTACAATTTCACCTGACGTTATTAAGAAAAGAACTGAGTTAGGTTTAATAAAACAAGCAAAGAAAAATATGCCTAAAAAGAATCTGGTTAAAGGAGGTGCTAGTGCTACTACTAGAAGTAGAAGAGAAAATAGGGATACAATAAAACAATCAAATGGAATATGGGGCTGGGAATAAACAATAATTTATTTATGTTACTTATTTCTGTAATTATATGCGTATAAATCCATATTAAAATATGTAAGATACATCAAAAATCATTATTTTTAATATGTATTACCAGTATAAGCATATAATAATAAATTCTTATTAATGATACTTGTTTATTTTAAAAAGTTCCTCATCCCAAGTATTGCAAAATAAAAGAATCTTCAGAATAACACTGATAGTGGTAGTAGCGCATACGATATTGTATGGATTACAGATAAATATATATATATATATACAGAAGTCTATATATATGCTCCCCTTCTATTACAAAGTTCATTCGACAAGCGTTAGTCGAAAGTTTCGTTAGGCGGAAGAACATGGCGAAGGACAACCTGACGGCTATACTATACGGCATCAATGATATTAGGCTGGTTCGTTTTTAATCAATACACCTTAATAAAAATATAAGCTTCCTTCATGCATTAAAATAAATTTTTAAATATTTAAAAGATAATGTATTTAAAAAACTTTTCTTACAATATATTTTAAATATAAATGTTCTACTGTGGTATCTACTAATTTTAAATAACTCTCCCTTCACCTTAACAATTCATGTGAAATGCAAAGTATGTTTATAAAAGAATACCTTAACACGTACACATACATAAGAACTGTAATTTTTAATTATAATTGAAATACAAAAACTATATATTATTTATAAAATTTAAATGTTTTTATTCTTGTATCAATGTTTTTGTCCGTACCACGTACTTGAAACGCAAGGTGAAGCCCTGAATTTCAGAGTGCACTTAGCACTGCAGAATAGACTATCGATTGTGAAATACATATATATGTATATATAAATACATGCATTTCGTTAAAGCTTGAATTATTAGCTTTTTATTCGTTGATTTTATTATTTCCATTACTCTCATTTTAGGAACAAACACCAATCGAAGAGCCTAATGATGATGGTAAGATAAACTTTTATTTTTATTAAATGCACTCACGATGTAATAATTAAAAAAAGTTAATTTAATTTTTTCCTAATATATATATATATATATGTTTTCAACTTATGTAATATAATTTTGTTTATATATTATTCTCGATGCTTGTAGAAGTACTTCTCGAAATGGGATGCGTTGGTATTTGTGGATCTGATGTTCATTATCTTGTTCACGGAAGAATAGGAGATTTTATAGTTGAAAAGCCCATGATCATTGGACACGAATCAGCAGGTGTCGTTGCGAAAGTTGGAAAAGCTGTAAAAACATTAAAAGTAGGAATCAAATAATTTATCCTTATACTTTACGATTTTAAACAATTAAATTTAGAATCAGCATATCTATTTTATATTTTAAATAGGTTGGAGATCGAGTTGCTATAGAACCTGGCGTGCCTTGTAGAATATGTACATTTTGTAAAGAAGGACGTTATAATTTATGTAAAGATATTATATTTCTTGCCACTCCTCCAGTACATGGCAGTTTACGACGTTTTTATAAGCATGCCGCAGACTTTTGTTTTAAGTAATTTCTTGTTTTATTTTCGCATATATCTGATACTTTAGACCACCTGTTTATATAGATTTTTACAATTAATTTCTTTTCTCATATACTATATCAGAGATACACGAGGCATTGCTATTACAATTAAAATATCTTTATAATTTCTATATGAAGGTACAAGATGATTAATGTAAAAAATAATTATTCTAGACTACCTGAACACGTTTCTTTAGCCGAAGGTGCACTTTTAGAACCTTTATCTGTTGGCGTTCACGCATGCAAACGTGCTAATATCACCATTGGTTCAAAAGTGTTAATTTTAGGGGCTGGTCCTATTGGTTTAGTCACACTACTGGTTTCGAAATCTATGGGAGCCAGCAAAGTTATCGTTACGGGTAAGTGCCTCCATATTACGATAATAACATACAAATATCGAAAATAAATACAAATAATATCCCATTGTATCACATTACTGATAATTCTTGTTATTTACGAGTTATTTGCGACATCCTCGTTCGATACTTAACTATATTATGTATGAAGAATTACGAGAGACCTGCAACGTTGAATATTTTTATATACATATTTGTTAGCCAATGCTAAATATTCTGTTTATTTAAACCATAGCAAGATGTTACACAATCCTCGTATCTGTTTTAAATTGAACACTATATCTAAGGCCTTGAACCGTATATGTACCATTTCAGACCTAATGCAAGATAGATTAGAGATAGCGAAGAAGTTAGGGGCCGATAACGTGTTGTTAATAAAGAAAACCGATACTGATGAGGGAAATGTTAAAAGAGTTCATGAAATATTTGGAGAAGAGCCTGATAGGACAATTGATGCCTCAGGTGCACAGTCATCGATACGATTAGCGATTCTGGTAAGATTCCTAAGTTTAATATTCATTAGACTAGAACGTTTAATTTGCATAAAATTTAATTTAATACAAATGTACTTAATGCGGCTCATTTCCATAACTTAGAGTACAAAATCCGGTGGTGTAGTTGTATTAGTAGGAATGGGATCTCCTGAAGTTCAAATACCGCTTATCAATGCACTAATTCGAGAAGTTGATATTAGAGGAGTTTTCCGCTATGCTAATTGGTAAGTAAATTTATGTTCATTTTAAATCATAAATGTACCACTTCGCATTCCAATTTTTTCACTTTTTATTAAGTTGATTCCTTCTCATTAGTTATCAAGATGCATTGGAACTTATTGCTACTGGAAAAGTAAATGTGAAGCCATTAATAACACATAATTTTAAGATTGAAGAAACTGTTCAAGCTTTTGAAACGTCAAAAAATGTAAATAGCGGGGCAATCAAAGTTATGATTCATTGTAAATAATAGAAGTTTAAAAACTTTGTTACATATTGAATTTTTGTTAAATATAAAACTTGTTAAAACGATGATATTCAATAATACTTTAATACGATAAATTATATTTTTGTATTATATTTATTACAATATATAAATAAATTAATTAAAAAATATAAAAAAGCGCTCTTTTTAATTTAGTTTTTAATAACCATAAACCAATCTTACCAAAAGAAAAAGATTTCATTTTTTTGTCACTCTTATAGTCAGTTTAATGTTGTCCATCTATACGAGAATCGATGAACTAATGTTTGCTCTCTTTTACCTGTTTCGAGATAAAACAGCCCAATATTTTTAGCAAAATCATATTTTTCGGATATCTTTCTAATTTCGTAAAATATATGATCGAAATTAGACTCCAATGATTTCTTTAAAAAACTAAACTTTTGTGCAGAGTCTGTTTTTCGATGAAATTCCTTATTTTGCAGAAGAACAAATTGTTAATGAAAATCTAGTAACTTTCAAATTTTTATCGATTTTTAGAAAAAACGCTATGCACATAATATTCTTAGTCTTCCCTGATTATCCATATCAAACAGCTTTCGAATCCGTTCATTTTTAAAGGAGAAATTCGAAAAGTACGATTTTCGGTCAAGTTTGCATGCTTTAAATAAATAAAAGTTACTAAAATTCAATCAGGTGAAACAGTGTTACCAAGCTATAAGAAAAGTTGGCACTAGTTCTAATTTATTTTGTATAAAATCTTAGCGTCTAAACATACACAAAGGTTATGTTGGAGCTTCAAGATCTAAGAGGTTATATCATGTCATTTTCAAGTACTTATAAAGCTAATACTTTTAAATTATAGTTTACATATTCTAATATAATGGCTGAATTAAAATTTCCGAAAACACTTAAAGAATTTGGTTATGGCTTTGATTCAGGTTTGTTTTTATACTATGATTCACTTATCCTTCAATTGATAAGTACCAACATAATAAGTCATAACAAAACATTTATAGGCGAAAAACTTCGAAAATTAGATCCAGTGAATGGTCTTCCAACAAATGAAGGATTTGAATTTAATGTTAGAGATGATCCTTATTATAATCAAAAACATTATGAAGCATTGGGAGAGGTAAGAGAGAAGGTTTAACAATATAAAAAATCATATGTCACTTTGATATCAAGGAATGTGATATTATATAGACTTTCTAATAATACATTTTGCAGATAATAAATCAATATGTATATGAATTATTAGAGAAGGAAGGCCTAAACAGGTTACCAGTTCCAAAAGATGGTTTTACATCATTGGACATGAGATCATTTATTTTTGCTACAGAAGATGCTTTAGAAAATGATAAATTAATAATTCTAATACACGGTAGTGGAGTAGTTAGAGCAGGGCAATGGGCTAGACGTTTAATTATAAATGACAGTCTTACAACAGGAACACAATTACCATATGTGAAAAGAGCAAAAGCATTGGGTTATGGAATAATTGTATTAAATACAAATGACAATCATAGAATAATAAATAAAAAGTCATGTAAAATTGAGGTAAATTGAATACTTCATAAGGCTTTCAATCATTTGTCTATTCACTACAATAAACACCTTATAACATAAATTACAATATATGTTATAGGGAAGCGAAGATCCTCATATGCACATGGAAACAGTTTGGAAGGATTATATTAAACAATCCAAAGCAAAATACATAGCTATTATTGCACATAGTTATGGTGGTGAATGCACAGTTAAATTTGTAAGTTTCGTTATATCTTCTGTTCTTTGGTATCAGACTTAATAATATTCTTTTATGATATTAAATACTTTAATCTTCCACTATAGGGATTAAATCACGTCGAGGAGTTTAAAAAAAAAGTATTTGCAGTAGCTTTAACTGATTCAGTTCATATAGCACCTTCTAAAGGACTCGAGCATGTTGTAAAGGTAATAATATTTAAGGAGAGTTTATATGTGCATCACATATTCATTTATTTATTTTCATATTACACCTGATTACACAGTGATGACAAAAAGCTTAAAAATATTTTTGATCCAATTCTTTTTATTTTTCAATAATATCGCCCACTGTGGTATTGTCTTTTTTCAATAGCACTATAGAACTTTTATTAGCCTTCTACCTTATCGAGTGGTATTTGTATTTCGTACGCTCTTAGCCGCAAACTGTACTAGCGTCATTGCGCATTTAAACTTAGAAACTCAATGACCATATTTCCCTTTCTGATGGTTGTATGGATGTCAAGAGATCAGTTGAGCATTAAGATCTTACATAATAGAACAGCATGACTTCTTCTATTAGCCTTCTTCATCACTATAGAATAGTGCTTTACTCTATTTATATAATCGATTGCTGAATGTCAATATACATATCAATATACATGAATATCATGCTGCTACGAGTAAAAATAATTGAACGATTTATGTAACATTAATAGTTTTAAAATATATATTCAAAGTTATATAGATATTTCCAATTTATTGATGAAGAATTATAATTTGTAGTAACGTAGGTCTTTACCGATCTACAGATATTGAGAATAATAAAAGCGTACGATAGGATCTCTTGGTTCGAATGTACTAGAAGTTTCATAAAAAGTAAAGACACCCCGTTGAGCTATGGCACCGTGACAGAAATACAAGGGTGTACTCGGGGATGAATGTCGTGCTTTGACAATGGTCGGTGTTCTCTCTGTGCCACTCAGCAAGTTGAGTGGAGTAACTATGGAGAGAAGTGGCTATCTGGTATGGCTTGCCAGGAACCTATGTAATACTCACCCCTCGTCTCATCCTATTGCTATCAGAGCCACTAATGTCTAATGGGATCCTTACGCTTGAATGTCTGCTACCATTTTAGCATTGTACTTCTTAATAAGGACTTAAAGATTCGAAACGAGTTCTATTCCGAATTTTATTAATTTTCTAATCGATAATTGATCGTTCTTACGATAATATTTTCAACGTAGAGATGCAATGTCACATTATTTCATAAGTTTTCCATAGTTATTAAAAATCTGGGAGTTTTCTACATTAAACGCGGTAAGGATAAGCTTCATCGTACTCCATCAACGAATCCGTGCTTGCAAATAGCGCATTTGAGGGTGCAATGACAATTGCATTATCGGAAATGCCGGGTAATTAATTAGAGTGCCGCTGCAAACAGACGGACGATGGTATACGCTCAGAGCAGCCGAAACTTCGGTACTTCGAGTAAATATAATCGGCACATTTCCCTCGAGAGACGACGCCGGTTAGGTACGCTGTTACCGTCGCTTGCGGGCCTCAATGACGAATTTCCAGTTCAAGCAAACGCATTTGCACGGCCATACAAATGCACCAGATACAAGCACGTATATGCATATCTATATGTACGAGGATACCTATTCGTAAAGTAGATTAATGTTATCGGTGGTACAACCGATCAACCGTGTTTGTCTACCGTGGGCCACTTCTGAGTCAACAGCAAATGGAATTGACTCGTTCATCAGGGGCATCTCAGAGTATCTCGAGAACAATGTAGCGTGGAATTACTTGGATTAGTTGTAATCGTAATTTAAGATAAGACCAGGAAGTAACTCATGTATAGCGACGACGATCTTTCTAGGAGGACTTTCTTAAACCGATCGTCTTATGGCTTCCATGCCACAAATCCGCACGTGCGACAATGTATCGTTTATATTATATGGAAGGAAATACAATTCTAGATGCGCGGAAAGGTATCTTCTATAGTTGCACGGAAGCGATGTCTTTTTATTTCGCTCTTGTGGTCGCAGGTGGCGAAAAATCAGACGGCGCTTGCGAAACCTTACAATAAGAAGGCACACAGCGAGTAATACTTTAGCGAGCGTGTGGTTACTATTTTGTGGTTTCTAGAAACACCATCCAGCGCCCTTTAAATATATAGCTTATCCACTTCCATGAGCTATTCACTTACGAAGGATACAAAATTGTTACTTTCTGATTTCAGGTTTCTAGAAATTGGGCTTGTTCGGAAAAACCATTAGACGCGCCGGTGCTTTCTCTCAGCGGTGATATTGAACGCGTTTCTGCAGGTACACTTTTGTCTAGCAAATTTATTCGAGAATTGGAGAACTAGGGATGTACCATATTCTTTTATTATTTGTTTAGGACACACCGTTCATGAGATGTCATCGTCGTCGTGCATGGAATCGCTCTTCAAATTTATAGAAAATCGTTATAAGCTTACGGTCAAAGCGGAGAGGGGAAAATAGAAATGATTTTGCATATATATATACATACACCATTTTTAATGTATAATGTAATGAATATATAAGTGTAGCCACTTTATACCTTTAGCTTTTAAAATATAATGAAACCTTTTTACTTATACAAGTCATTCGTATTTCATTGGAAAAAACCTCCTATATTGATTTCAAATTAATTGCAAAGAAATTTACTAACGTGTTGCGATGATGTTAATCGTCCAATGACGATTGTCCAATATTCCATAATCAAATTGAGTTTGAGGTCATCTATTTCCGCGAGACAAAAAGCAGAGCAACAGCAGTCATATATAATTGCGTTAGAATAATTGCGTTACGAACAGTCCCTCTCAAACTATAATGCCACTCGGATAGGATTATTATTTGTAAAGAAAAAAGATACTTTTTGTTGAAATAATACACGTACAATAAAATTAAGTTTTGTTTAATATAGAACCTCGCATGCTTTAAAGTATTATCGTCATTAAGGATGTGATAATTTTATAAGAAATTAAAAACACATTAGAGCGAAAACCGAGTCTTCACAGAGGCTGTCAATATATCTTTGTCCAATCTCTCCTATCAATGAGTCATAAAAAGATCCTCGGAATAGAGTGGGAAAATGGGAAGGAATTCTTCCGTCCCCTGTTTTTCGGCTAGAAAAAAGAGCCTTGCTATTTTTCGGAGACTACGATACTGATCACGTTGCTTTATAAATGATGTGTATCCTATATAATAATATAGATATGCCTCGGGGATGGTTGACTGATAAAAGAGAAAAAATAAAGTGATAACTTATAAATCTATGGGATACGCGGAGCATATATCGTGAGATTAGAGTATCTGCTCTATGACCTCATAAAATATCAGGCAAGACTAAGATCCCGGCTATTCAATACTGTATATCTATAGACAAAGTAGTGATATTTTATGAAGGAAAAAAGTTGGAGAACGGTGCTTCCCTTTCTTCTTAAAGCGCACGTAAAAGAATTAGTCAAATATATAACGACACTTCTTATGATATATGTGATTCTATCAATATATTTTGCTAAGTCCGTAAACTAGAAGGTAGCACACCGTAGGAAGGGTGTGGGTTACCTCACGAGTTAGCGTGGGAGGTCACGTAAAATTGTAGGTAGGGGAGGCGACCCCCGACCTTCGACCAATCACGAATCTTGCTTGAAACCTGGCTGCCAATGAGAATTCCGTCGGGTTGACCTCGTGCGCGATTCTCCTTGCACTTTACTGTCGAGAAACCACCCCTACGTCGATCGAACCTCACCTTTCCTATTCGTGAGTCCACCTTCCATTTTCCTTAATGTCGTAAAAAGAGGCTAAGTGTACTCTGACGTTATAAATAAGATTTTTTAAATCCCCCTTTTGTGTTGAAAAAGCCTAATCTCTCCATTTTTTAAAGCAGATTTTTTTTTTCTTTTTAATGCTAACGATTTTTTATTGATACTCGAGGATGAACAATTACGATGCGATGTTACAAAAAAGCTAGCGTATTGTAATCTTGATACCAATAATTCGATTCGAATCGTTTCGAACCCCATCGTGTGGAATTTACACGCGAAAACTTCGAATTCAGAGCGACGCACTGGAAAGAAGCGAAATCACATTAGGGGTAAAAGAGCCCCAACGGCGAGATGCGATCTATTCTAATACGCATTGCAGGGTGTGTCGCTCTTGTAAATCTCCTCGACAAATTCCAAATCCTTTGAGATTTCTTAACTTGGAACACCTTTCTCCTAATCTTAATGGCTGAATAAGGGCAAGATAAGTCATTTGTCTTTAGTTTTCGAATTTTTGGGGTAAGATCATCGGTCGATCTTTACAGCAGGTATTGCAATATCGCCTTGTCTTGTAATACGCATCCTTTGCTCTGCTTACAGCTTACGTGTTTTTCCCTAATTTGTGCGATGGGGAAAAGTGTTAAAAGACTTTTTATTGGCTGAAAACTATTTTGTTCCATCGCTAGGGCAAAACGAACTAACGACTAATGGAGTATTGTAATAAAAAACAGAAGAAAGCGTAGGGTGCCACACCGTGATTGGTACGTTAGTGCATTATGCCGTTACTAGAGACGATAGCGCCGGTTATCGAGCGGGGGTGGCACGGTAATTACTTCCTTGGGGTTGGAGACGTGCGCGCGCCCCACAGGGGTGGGGTCAGAGGTCACCCAGCCGACTCGAACAACCTCTGGACAGCCAATCAACGCTCTACGCACTTCCTGTCTTTTATGTGTGTGAACATGTGTATGAAACGAGAGGCTAGTCTGTTTTGCGCACTAAATGGGGGCGAATAAGATCAGCGTTCGGATATTGCTTACTTTTTTTTCTTTCTCTTCTTCTCCACTCCTCCCTTCTTTAAATTCATCAGAAAGCGCCATTATTTTATGCGCAAACTTTTGTTGCTCTCAAATTAAGAATATATTTTATGCTATTTTGCAAGCTGACAACTCTGAAAAGGATAGCTCTAGTCAAGATCTTTGATAGATGATGATCAGAACACAAGATCACCGTAGTATACGTGTCTAATTAAAAATTTCACTGACCACCAACATATAACCCCGCTATAAAATATAACGTGAGTTAATCGGAGCTGAGAAGTACCAGCATTTTTTTCTCTCTACAAGCGCGCAGGCTTCATTAGCCCTCTAATGTGTCTTGCGCCCTCGAGTCAAAGCGAATGAGGTCCTAGACCGTTCTTGTATCACGTCTCCTTCTTCTTATCCTTGACCGTTACGGATATACTCGAGTGACTGATGAACCTACCGCTAATTACCTCCTTTGTGCTTCATAATACGCGCGTATTAATAACTTACATTTATAGGCCCATGAAAAATGAATATCCACCTTACTCGCCTGGGCCAGTTCTTCGGCTGCTAACGTAATAAAGTGCGCACACGCGCTATCCGTGCAGGATTCGAGCGTATTTAAATCGGGGGAAAAAATAAGCGAGTAACCTTCCGCCAGCATTTTACCAGTTACTATGGATCTCCCCCTGTGATCACCCATGCGTTTTGTTTTTTATGTCCTGCCTGCAAAATAAGCAGCGTGACAAGTTTCAATTAAGTTCCGTAAAACTTTCGATAAGGAGACATTCTTGCAAATGATCCCAGGCGAAACAACACCCTCGAGGAGTATTAATAGGTCGGAGAAGAAAAGGTCTTGACATTTTATGCAGCCCTAAAGTCCAAGCGTGCGCGAACCCTTTCCAACGTTAGAGTCATTTCGGTCCTAACTGACATTTACATCCAAAATGAAAGGAAAGAATGAATTGCGCGATAAGTGGGCTGATACCCGGAATAATACCGAGCAAATTAAAAGTACTATCCTTGACAAATGGATCGTCGTGCAAGCTCGTAGACGGCTCGAGAACAGAAATTTCTGGTTATTACCGGAAAAGTGGGAGACGCGCAATATCGCGCGCCCAAGGAGAAATTCATTTCTAAGATGAAACGTCGAGTTACTCTCGTAGACGATGCATTTAAAAATCCGTCGAATGATCAAAGAATTCTACGCGGTGAAACACGCGTCCATTCAATTTCAGTTTCCGATTGAAGGATCGCGCGCTCTCGACGACGTTCTTCCAGCAGATGTTTTCAATGGAAAACTCGTGGAATTTTTCCATCTCGAGTGCGCGCAGAGAGTTACGTGGCAAGAAGATTCCTGACGATACGGTAAAAAGTCTCTAGAAGAGTTTTTTTGGAATTAACGATGTAAGTTGCGCGAGAATTTTTAAATGTGTATTAGGAAGGATTAAGGGGCCCATTTGCCAGGAATTTTAACGCGAATGTCCTGCCATTTGTCGAGCGTTGCCCGTCGGCTACTGGAGTACGGTTCGTGCGACAGATAATTCATAATTCAGTCGGTTTTTGCCTGAGCACTTTGGCAATATTAAACACAGCCGTAGAATCCATAAGGGGCACCCACAAAGCCGCGGTAAGCTCAAAGCACACCCCGTCGTGCTCATCCAGCCGCGTTTTGCTCGGCCCTCATCCTGCTAGAAAAAGTGAAAAATCCTCGGTATTAAAACTACGGGGTATTCCCCGTTAACGGCAGGAGAAGCACTACCCTAGAGAACAATTAAAACGCTCAAACAATAGTTGGATACTCAAATCTCAGATATCTCCCCGTTGCTAAATTGATATAATAAAACCAAAAAAATAAGCAGAATTTTCTCTTCCTTTTTTTTTTCCGCCCAATGACACGCAGCGGCAGACAAGCAGCGACAATATTTAACTTGGCCCTTTTTCACAAGGGGGAAACGATTCAAACTATTTTCCTCCTCTTTTCCTCGTCCTGGAGATTCATCAAATTCTGGAGAATCTTTTATTTACGCATAAACCTGTAAGGCTCTCCTCCGCCAGCAGGATCAGAATTTTAGCCGTAGCTCGCGCGCGTTCGTCATGCGAAACGAGCACGGCGGCGCAACGTCATAAAATCTGCTCGGGAATCTTTGCAAAAGCAAATGGTTCTTTTCTCGTCGCTGTGACGATTCTCGAATTGATCTTCGTCCAGCCCCGCGCGCGTCCTTCGGGGAGGACTGGCCGGTGCACGGGTTCACCGTGCTGGTGCACAAGGGCCACTCGCATCTTCAAGATTTATCCGTGCTATAACACTGCGAACCTTATGCACGCGGGGGACATTTATTGCATTTTCTATTCAGCGGGAAAGGATAAATTACGACGGGCAACGTAACCGTCGCGCGTCTATTCGCAGTCGCAGTTGCAGAGTTGCTGCCAGATACTCACCGTGCAGCATCTATACCTGCGCGTACTCTCTCTCCCGTGGTGGTGATGGTGGTGGTGGTGGTGGTGGTGGCGGTGGTGGTGATGGTGATGGTGATGCTACCACTGCTCTCTACCTGTTTCAATTTTTTTCCACGGGGTGGAGTCCACCAATGCGGAAGGAGCCACGCTGCTAGCCTGATCACCGCACGGTGATCGGAAATGCGGTTTGATCGGATTAACCAGCGACGGGGCTCTCGCTGCAAATCATCCTGCTCACTTTTATTGTCCTTCTTGCGCGCCTGCCTCCGCAACTGCACAATGCACTCGCGATGTTCGCAAATGCAGTTTCGCTTGACTCGCTCCAATGACGAGTGGATTCTAATTAAGGCCATTGGCTACTTGGCTCGATCAATCGCCGCGTCAGTCGCCTTATTTTCATCGGGTATTTCGATGTTGAGCTCGCGTGTACCGGAAATAGCCAAGAGGAAGGTGGTCGCTGCGTGGCAAGGAGCGAGCGACTACTCCTCGAGACGAACCCGAAAATTAGCGAGTGGGTCGTAGAGACCACCGACACCTGATTCCGTCGAATTCGGCGAGCTAGTCGCTACCAAGACTCCTGCCTGCCTGCCTGCCTGTCTGTCTGTCTGTCTGTCTGTCTGTCTGTCTGTCTGTCTGCTTGTCTGCCTGCCCTCCACCTTCCTGGTCGGAGGATGAAATCAATACTTGGCTCGTCCATGGACTCACGCCATCGTCCGTTCGTCCACCTTAGTTCCGTCGACGCGCTCCCACTTTTTTTTTCGTCGGAACTTCCGAATCGAACCACCCCCCATCTCTCCCCGGAATTATTACAGCGAGGCGAGAAAAGTCTCTCGTCGGAATGATCTCGGGATCATGCACGTTTCCCTTTTCCCTTTTTCCGCTACGGTACTACAATACGATCGCAGTAATGCAACACCGCGCGTTCCTCATGAACGTAATTCCTGCGAGACTCCCTCCGAGCCGAAGACGAGCGGAGGAGCGGAAGGCAAGACATCCGAGCCAAGACGATGGAGGCTGCTAATAACTAATAACAAGTATCTAATAAGCTAACGCCTAGTCGAATGGTAGCGTGGGATATTACGAGCTCCATTAGTCAGGGCGAGGCAAATTGACAGGCCCCACAATGAGGGAGACTTCAAAGGGGCGAGAGTTGGCTGTAGGGCCGCGGTCGATTAATCTCGGCTTTCTGCATACTTCACTTTGAGAGAGAGAGAAAAAAAGAGGAAAGCGAGGCACTCAGTCTCTCCGGCCAGCGAGGCACGATAAGGTCGCTAAATCACTGCCTTATACCTTTGTGCCAAGTTCTCGTCCTTCCAGGACGAGCGTGCGCGAGCTCTGCGTGTCACGCGCGCCTGCAGGATAAATCGCAGCCCAGGATAGCCGGCCGAGCGCAAGAAAGACTCCTCATGAATTATCGTGAGACTCTCGAGACGCTTCGTCCTAACTGCGCGTGTCCGATCTTCTTCCTTCTGTCAGCGTCACCGACTCTTTGCCCCCTCTCTTTCTCAACCCCCATCGACTCTAGTCAAACCAGAAGAAGAGCGCGGCTTTCCATCGACATTATGATCCACCGGTCGATCCGATAGATCCGATCGATCGACGCCGCGATCTCTATCTCCGTGATTGATGCGTCCTGCCAAGATCTCGTCCATCCTGATTATCTTCCCCGTTCCGTGAACTGGGATGATGAAACGACCGCGGTAGACCCGCGGTAATTAGCAACTTCTTTCGGAGACTCTTCTGGTTTTTGGTAGCGCGATGCGGCAGGGAGAGAGAGACGGAGAGAGAGAGAGAGAGAACGTTCGCGAGTCCCTGGCAGATAGCGAGGCTGCACCGGAAAACAATGGGCCCCCTCGATGCTTTTATATCGGCGCTGTAAGATCGATGTACAACCGCTGGGGGTTTATCAACAATACAGTTGCCTGGAACGCGCAACGGTATCAACCAGCGGCAATCGAATAGAAAACTGGACAATACGCAGCCTCGCCAACTCCCACAGATACGCGTGACTGTAATAATACGGAGATTCACCTGGCTGTGGTGGCGCCCAACAATGAGGAACGCGGAGGGTGGAAAACAATACGCGCGACAAGTTTTCAGAGGCCACCTGGCGAGCCAGTCAACCCCTTACCACGGCTCGGCCGCTCTATTTCCTAATGTTCCGGATATTAAGCCTCGATGGACGGACGGAAATAATTAGATCAGCCTTTAAAGCTCGCACCGGAAGTGGCCGCCAACCACCCCGAGGATTTTCGAGCAACTTGTGGCTTTTCCCCCGTAAACCCCCGTCCCACGACGATTCGAGCTAATCGCGGGAATCACCGCGCGACACGCACGCAGGATGCCTTTCAATTTTACATTTTATCGTATTACGTTATTAGTCGGGGAAAAACGCGATCCCTCGCGATTTTCTATTTCTAAGTAAAACATAAAAAAGAGAAGAAGAACGGGCAAAGAAAGATACTGGAAGAACGAGCAGACGCTCTTTCATAGCTTTTGTCCGTGGGGTATGTAGGTGAGACTGTTTAAGTGAAAAATACATTCGCGTGTAGAACAGGATCGTATTGCGTACTGCAATGGAAATAAAATGAATGGCGTGACTTTAGTGCACGTAAAGTTAAAGGGATCTTCATGGTTACGTCAGCGCGACAGTGTCGCATAGAATTTTCTTATAGTTGTCTTTCTCGCTGTACGTGGTGTTGATGCGAGGAGAAAAAGGAAGGTAGAGAGAGACAGAGAGAGAGAGAGAGAGAGAGAGAGAGTGTAGCCTTGATGCGAGGATGGCTTGCCAAGGGAAGGAAAAATCTCCACGCCAATAATTTTTTATCGCAAGCGACTTTTGCGCAAGAAATATGAATTGTTAATAGAAGGTAAAAGCAATTTTATGTACTCTACATAACGTCATGCCGATATTTTCTTAGGAGCGGCCCTTCCTACCTCGTCCTCTCCTCTGGACCCCGCTTCGCGCTATGTAAATCGAGCAGCCACCCCGCCGGCCCCCGAATACATTAGTTTTTATCTGTTTTACTTTTTTATTCTATGGTAATTTTCATAAAACGCTTCCTTATCTCCCCGATCAGCAATGCGCATCTCTTTTCTCCATATTCCCCGGTGGCTCTCGTTAAAATCTGCTCTCCCGAGTCAGTCAACTTCCGCGCGGACCGTTTATCTTGTACCTCCGGATCACCTTTGGAAAAAATGGAAAAAAGAGAGCAGGCGGTGCAGCAGCAGCATCCAACGTTCAACGTTCAGTGGAATTTGGCGAGCTTAGCAAAAATTTATTACCGGCCTTTCTTCCCTCTCCGGAAATTACGTCGAAAGAATACTCGGCGGCCGTCTAATGACGAATCATGATTGGAGATTTATCGGTCTCATCAATTCGCGCAATAAATACGCGTCCAGTTATAAATTTCGCCCTTTCTCCGCGGACCCACGTGGCGGTAGAGGAGAGCGAGCAGCACGAAATCCCGAGGCTGCGTTCTGGCCATGCGCGCGCGCGCGCGCGCGATATACCGAGGCCAATGAAAAATTTAATAGAACCCGCCGGATGATCGATGTAAGATAGTTGGCGGAGAATAGCGAAGATTATGAGGAGGGTTGAGTCCTGCACACCGTGCACAAACGCTATTTCGAGATGAGCGATCGACCCCCCGAGACTCCAAGTCTGATCTCGTCATGCCTCCCCGTACTAAGTCGTCACTCGCTTTATCTCTCCACGGACCTGTCGTCCAATACCCCACCACCACCACCACCACCAACATCATCACCCACGTCTACACGCACCCACACACACGCCCAACAAGTATCTTTTGACTTTTTCCTTTAACCACGGAGAGACGTCGTCCTCTATTCTCCTTGCAAATAGCCACGTGAGAATTATGCTACCACCTACGCGCGATCAAATGCTTTGCTTCATGCGTGTGCGAGGATGAACGACGCGATTCCTTTTTTATTATCGGTGAACCACGCGCTGCTATCCATCTCGCGCTGAATCCGCTCCTCCTCCCTTGCTGAATAAGAGAATCTAAAATAATCGTATTTCGCGTGTCCTCTTCGTGAAACAGTGGAACGCAGTGGCGGTAATCTATGAGGTATGCACGTGAAAATTCTCTGCAGGCAGCCCAACCCCCAAAAAGGACGTTGCTGACCATAGTGTGACTTAATGGCATTTCCGCTGGATTCTAAAATTTACCGGTTCTCGTCTCTGCGTACATAGCACCGGAGGTTCAATTAAAAGTTCCATTAGACCGACAGAGGACGTTCTCTAATGAATTCGCCAGTGAAGAGCGGCCCGCTGGAGGGGGTGGTGTCTTTTGCGCGACGGCACCCCGCGCAATTGCACCCCCAAAAGAGTCACTGGTGTGTGCACTCTCTCTCCACTTGGAAGTTAACTTTATTAAACTGCGCGACCGCGCACAACAAGCCGGAATTATTAAATAACCACCATCCCTGTGGCGCGCGAGTGATAATTGCCAAAAGGGGCCCACTTACATTATTTATGTGTCGATTTTCGTATTCCTTCATGTTCGTTTCCTGCACGTACGTTCGAATAGACGACCGTTGCCATAGAAAACGGAAGCGGAAGCAGACGCATGAGAGAACTTGTTAACTTATTTATTGCGGTTCTGCAGAAGCTCCTCTCCCCCACTCTCTCTTCCTCTTCCTCTTGCACCGTTACTCGCCTTCTTTCGCTACTTTTCCCTCTCTATTTTAACCCTTCGAGTGTAGACTGGCGCAAGAGTTTCCAACGAACTTTTCAACGAAACCATCATTTTGGAGAAGCAAGAAAAACTTTGAAAAATCCCACGCAATTTTCATACACGGGATATACCGGACGCGTCGATAGTTTCAGGCTAAACGATCCTTCCTCGATCGTTAATCTCGTTTTCGACTTTGCAAGGTATCGCCAGCAGGTTTTGACTTCCTAGGACTCAAGAGAGAGGAGGGAGAGAGAGAGAGAGAGAGACTACGATGGAGATAGACAAGGATCACGAAACGCAGGAAAGCTCGAGTATCAGAATGTTCGCGACTGGTCACCCTCGAGATCCGAGTCTGGGAGAAAAAGTGAGAAGCAGGGTGAGTGTAGGAATGGGGGATGTGAAAAGCGTGGAGAAAAGAGGGATGACGAAGCTCGAGAGCGAGAGAGATGGAAAGTGGGAAGGAGAGAGATTTATCCCACAGCCCCGGGCAACCGCAACCCCCCGAGCGATTTCGATTATCGATAGCACTCGTTTTAAAATACCCCGTGTCGATTCGGCGCCCACCCTCTCTCTCTCTCTCTCTCTCTCTCTCTCTCTCTCTCTCTCTCTCTCACCCCCAACCAGCGAACTCCGCTTCGCCTCCTCCCCTGCACTCACCCACCCACGACCCGGACCCTCGCGGCTCTTTTTATTCCGCGCTCGTTGACGGACGTGGCGACGATTGTCACGTTGGGAATTTGTGGCCCTTGCAGATGCCATTCGAGATTCGTCAAATCGGATGAGCACACAGATGTAGATATCGGCAGTGAGCTACCGGCAAACCAGCAAGTGTGCAAACAGGCTTCTTCACGGTATCTTGTTCGAGATGGAACGATAGTCACGCCAGTTGGATCATGCGAGCATCGCCGCTGCATTTCTGAATAATCGCGCAACCCGGCAAAAGTTTTTCTTCGCGGCGCACGCATTAACCAAGTTTTCCAACAAAGAAACCGCCAAAGGCGTTTCGATTCTCCTTGCGTAGGTAGGCTCGCTCGCTCGCTCGCTCGCTCGATGCGTGGACGTCCGGATGGCTGTGCGCGGCCTTCCAATCCGCTAATGATAGGCGCTTGATTATGATCGATCGCGTAAAATTCGAAATTACGCCGGTGGAACGGCACGCCGTATGTCATTCGAAATTCGTTACGCGTCAATCGCACCGGGATGAATCGTCGTCGTCCAGTGGAATTCCGGGATCGGGAAACGTGCAACGGTGTTCCGTCAGAGGAGGGATAGATCGGCCCAGTCATTAAGGGCATTTCTGACCACGCAATTAGCGAACGGACGATCGTTCTTCATGCGTGAAACCCTGAGCACACAGGTGGTGGGGTCCTTCCCCAGGTTCTTTCCATGCCCCGCGCGCGCGGCTCTGCCCTCCTCCTCCTCCTCCTCACCTCGTCCCGAAGAGGCGCGCCCACGTTCGGAGCTACCTCGACGAGCGATTCGCCCAACCGGCGTGTGAACGCATCGTGCGGTGATTTCTGACCATCTGGCCAGTCCATCGGGTCGTGATTTTTCACCTGCCTCGAGAAACCGCAGTCATTCCGCGGACGACTCGCAGCTTGCAGTCGCGGAAGCAACCCCTCCCTCCCTCTCGATACCACCTAGCCTCCTCGATTCTCCATTTGCCCGTTCTCCATTGTCTTTCGACTGATGACCACCGATACGAAAGCATCGAACAGTTGCGCGTTATGCTTGCTTTTGTTCCACCGACAATTTCTTTCGCGTGAGAAATGTTGCGGTACAAAGGGACAACGGCGCGTTATCGCTTCGTTTTGTTTCGTAATCGCGAATCGCGTATTTTTTCAGAAACAATTCCGTTATCGATGCACACCACAGCCCCGGAGCGGAAACCTTTCTATCGGCGGGCCCCATCCGCTCTCGCTCGTCAATTTAAAGCCGCACTCTATCATCCGCGCGAAACACAGATCCCGCTTTGGCAAATGACGCTCTTGCAAATCCCAAGATATCCAGATATCCTTAAACACAGCCCGATTTCCTCCCCCGACTCTCCATCTTGGTCTCCTCTTCTTTTATTCCCGTGATTTTATTCCCCGTTTCCTTCCTTCCTCCCGAAGTGGCATCTGCCGTGCTGCTACTGCTGCTGTTGCTGTTGCTGTTGCTGCTACTGCGCCGATGACAAACGATACGAGGGCGCGGAAGACTCGCAGCTGGGGTAGAAGCCACGAACTTGGATGACTCTCCTCTCGCCACCGGAAATTCCTCGACGTCGCTCCACGCAGGAATCGCATTCTCACTCACATTCTGTCGTCCAAGGAAATGATGCAGGTTAAATGTACCGAGCGCGAGATAATAAACAACAATGCTACACGTCCGAAATAAATAATGCGCGCACAGATATCGCAGAAAATAAAAGTTTTTCCCGTTGAGAGTCGAAAGTCATCCGTCATTTCGCGCGGTCCTTCCGAGATCGATGAAGCGCTAAAAGATATTTATAACGGGGGAGGGTCTTTTCCTCGACCGACGACGACGACGACGACGACGATGACGTCGACGTCGAGTCTCCACTCTCCCATCAAATGCTTTCTGTCACGAAAACACTTTACATATGACGGAGCAAGCATTTGTCAAATTCAATGAAATTCTCGAGGATCCAAGTGGAGTGTACAGCGCGCGCGAAGAAGAGCTTTCGCGGGAGAAATTTCCAAAAAATCGGAGCTTCTAGAAATTCAAGACAAAGCGCCAGTCTGCTTTCGTTCGATGATTAAAAAGCCGAGATGTGACGTGAAGATTTATGACAGTGGATGGTATTCGATGGACGCAGCTGGCCCGAACGATAAGTCGACGAGGAGACTTTTATTTCTCCTTTGAACTCAATCAAGCAAATGATTAGTGAATATGCTTAACCTTCTTTTCACTCGGAGAAAAGCGTACTTGCGTAGTCACGGTATGTGGATGCATGTACAACGCATCCCGGTATCGTCTCAGTCCTTGATTCCTCGTGCAACCACGACGATACGCAGTACTCTACACTGTACACGAAACACGGAAATATACAAACATACGAGTTAAGTGAGCTCGAGCAGCAAAAGGTGAATAAAAAGGAGGGGAAAGAGAAGGAGAAGATGAAGAAGAAGCATACTTGAAGTGGCCGCTGTACAAATATTGGCGAGCCGAGTACCTTAAGGTGTCTCAAGGCGTTCGAGTTTCTGTTATTCCTTTCTTGTACAAGCGTTTCAACCTTCGTAAGGTCTGTTGACACGCTAACACCGACCTTTGAACAAATAAGCAATCCCGTTTATTTCTCTAAGAGAATCACCGATCTAACAGAGAGAGAGAGAGAGAGAGAGAGAGAGAGAGAGAGTCTATGAAACCTCAACTTTTTTTTCGAGTTTTCACCCTTCTGTACATCAGGAACGAGGGTCTCCTCCTCCTCCCCCTTCCTTCCTTCCTTTTACGGATTAAAACCCTACTCTGTTGCGTAATCGCAATTTGCCTATATAAATGACAGTGGCTCAATAATGAACACGGGAACGAAGGCGCTCGCCGAATAAGGAAAGACGCCCGACGAAGTAGGTACAGTACGGACTACCATGGTCTACCACGGTACACCACCACTTCCTACACCATGGGGGTTCAATTTGTTGAGGTGTAAGCAAATAGCGTTCCGGAGAGTTTGTTTGGGTAAAGCCAACGATGCGGCATCCTTTAATTTAAAGTCCTCCGATATCAGTGCCACCGTGTACCTAAACGTTAGTCCTCGCTGTCGTTGGTGGTGCCACTACCACATCGCGCTGTCACCGAAACGTGTTCCGTCTACAAGCACAACCTGCTATCGCGCAGCCTGCGCAAACAAAAGGGGTGGCCTTAAGCAAATACTTATTGTTTGGCACGGCGCCTATATAGCATTGCCAACTCGGAGATCTCAATTAGTACCGCACTCGACGCGAGTAACCAATGCCAACCAATATCAGATTAGATGTTCCTAATGGTAATGCTACTCTTAGAAAAGCCACCCCCTCGTCTTTGCTTGAGGAACCTTCGACAACCCAGTCTTCTTCTCGCGGTTCTTCATTTCCGAGGCTCACCCTCCGATATTCCGATATTTCTCCCGGTTTTAATTTGTCTCTCGACTAACAGCCCAGTCAATCGTAATTCCGCAAGAAAACTCGCTGAAATGGTCCACATCGTTTCATCGAAGCTCCGAAGAAACATCACGAAAGGAAGAAGGTCCAGTGGATTATCGTACGAGTCGATTTCAGCGTAGGTGGATTTTTTATTCCCGTTGGTCGGACCAGTCATTTTTTAAGGACCCCCTCTTTAAGGACGGGGGAGAGAGAGAGAGTCCTGCGGTATCAACGGGCCCGAAAATCCCGCCTATAAACAAGAAGGCTTAAGCGTGGAATCCCCGAAATGACCGAAGGGTGCAGCAGCACCACGGAAAGAGATGGCACGGGGGAGAGAATCTTACATTCAAAATGCCAGGGATAAGGCTGGAGCTTTGGTCGTGCGGGTTGCAGGGTATGTTACCATACTGCGGCCGAAAGTCGACGGATGGAAGATCAAGGATGGTGGGGTACAGGTTGTAACATGCAAATTTGAACCTTAAGGGTTTTATGTCGGGTGATATCTCTGACTCATCTCCCCTTCTCCGCGACCCCGCCGGTAGCGGCCTTCGGGGATTCAGGCCGATCTTATCTACACCAAAAGTCTCCGCTGTTGAAAAGAAAGGAGATGTTTTCCTGCCCCACCCCGCGATCCTTTCCGAGGACGAGTCGAATATTGGACCCGAGCAGCGCTTGACCCTTTTACCGATCGCTACGGAGATTGCAAACAAGATCGTTGCTACTTTCCTGCCTGATAACCGGAGTCACCCTTAATCTCCCGGTCAGCAAATTCTTTCAATGTAATTCTTAGCGATTGCCTTCCTCCGTTTCCTAACCTGTTCCTCTTGGCGCAAAAAGCTGCTCTGAAATTCACACGTTTCTATCTCTAACTTGCAGAGCAGCTTTAATACTTGAAAAGCAACCGAACAATTATCAACGAACCTCAGGATATCATGTACACGCAAATTTTGCGAAAAGTACAAGCTCCTTATTAAAAAAAAACAAAAAAAACAAAAAAAAAAAATAGAGGGAAAAAATATTGTAGCAGCATCGTAGAGCAATTCGCTTATAAAGAGAGAGAGAGAGAGAGAAAGTGAGGCGCGAAATCTGATACAAAATTGCGAACGATTTTAATTCGCGGGTATATAATTCAAACGGTAGTAACCGAGTATTTTTATTGGTCTGTGCTGATCGAGATCGCAATCTAAATTGAATTGGATACGAGGGACCTGGTGTGCAGCTCTGTAAACCTGGCGCCCGGCGTAAACCAGACTCGTTCACTTTTTTAAGCTGCTTGCAGTGAAAATCACTGAAAAACCCCGATATGATGATAGGAAAGGAATGGCAGTCTATAACATCATTGAAATTGCCACGGAATCGTATTTAACTCATCGCGATTCGGTATTTGTACAACAATACCTAAAAAATTTTGCCTCGAACACGAAGATTTTTCAAAAAAAGGATAGAAAACGACAGAGAGAAACTTTGCGAGAGATTTCTTAGAATACAGCTAGTCGCACTTTCTCGAATACTCGAGTGATTAAAATGGTAAAGGATGAGTAGTTAAAAACATAAAAAAAAAAAAAAAAAAAAAACAAGCGTACGCGTACGGTCACGAAATATAATGAGTTCTGAAGCGTCATTAAGCTGATTGAGCTTACGACATGTACTTAACGCTAGCGAAAGTGCAGGATGCAGATCAATCATGGCGATTTTAATATCGTAGGCCACATTGGCTGAGCATTCGGTAGTCATGGCGTGCCTCGACCATTCATCATATCACTGTGGTATACCACCGAGGGCGTGTGATTAGAATCAGTTACCCTTTACTTGCGCGCGTTCAGTGTCCCCGTGGCGGTGGGCAACCCTTGATATGCTGGGCAAGGTTATCCCCTCGGGTACCATCTGCCAAAGGCCGATCCTTCTATCTGCCTGGTAGCGCGTAGCAGGAATGAGTGCTCCCTAAAAATTAATAACCAATACTGTCATATAGACCTATCAACATGCGGGAACTCTTGCTTTTATCCCCCACCCCTTCGTCAACGCAAATGCAGGTGCAGTTCCGCTGCAAATAGCACTGGCTCGTGCTCTTGCGATAAGGATCGTTCACTTTGCTAATTGGCTCTAGGTGATTCAGCGCTAATCGATTAAATGCTCGATGTATCGGTCCGCTCGTGGAAATTGTTCCACGATAATCGTGAGAAGTCGTCGGAGAAAGATCGGAAATGATGTGTTCGACGTTGTGGGTTATCGACTACTACTGGATCTCTCTCGGGGAGGCCAATCGGTTCTGGGTAATGATTTTTCCAAGATTTTCAAAAGTTCGATAAGAACTCTTGTATAAGGGTGAGGACTGGTCGATTGGTCACGGTCGATAAAGGCGGATGTCCCAGACCAGCACGTGAACCCTAGACCGAAGCTACGTGAACTTTGGCGGCACGTACTTGCGTACATTTTATAGCAACCCCGCAAGTTATATTACGTGGCCACTTTGGCCACGACGTCGTAAAATCTATTATTTAAGCGGCCACCGAGCGAGGGCCAAGGAGATTGCATCTAAAAGCGAAGGGCTTGGGCAAGAGAGCGAAAACGGGGTATATGCTCTCTCCTCGTGTTTTACCGACTTGTCGATGCGCCTTTTTCTCTTGTACATATATATATATATATATGTGTGTGTGTGTGTGTATAACGCTATTACTTAAGAACCTTAAGTATCACCCCCGAGGAAGAAGGAGGGAAAGAGACGGAAAAAGAGAGAGGGAGGGTATTATTAACGTTTATTGATTTATTACCTCATTGATACGTGGCACCGCTGGTTCAACCATTGCAATTCCAAAATACTTGAGATTCGTGCAAATTGTTCGGATCTGCAACAGTCCTTCGTACTCGGGGAAAGTTTTCTTCGAAAAGGAAATATGACTTTTTTCACCGCAGTAACGGAGCGGCAGCGGTGTAAACAGTCTTTTGCTTCTAATTTATAGCAGCATGAATAAAACACGGAGAGCCGGCAGCGGGCAGCGTATTAAATGCGGTATAATTTTCAAATTTCAGGAAATAAATAACGAATAAACGATACGTAGACACAAGCGCGTAGGGTGCTTCTTCGCTCCTCTCCCTGGGGCGGCCATAAATCCTAGAGCTTGCGGCGGATACGGACTTTGGGCGAAAGGACAAGGAAGGGGAAAACCTTTAAAAAGTATTGTGGTGCAAATCCGCGCTCTCAAGAGGGCAGGCGGAACCTCTTCTTCCTGAAATTATTAGCGAGCAAATTACATTTCTGCTCTCCACACGCGCGTTCGCCCAAATACAAATGGCGAATCTGAAAATCGGCAAAAAGGACCGGCGGAATTTAAAAGCCGCGTTATCTGGTTGCACGAGGGGTGGTGGGAGCAGGGGCTACCGTAAGTCTTTTCAGCGAATTTCTTTAATTGACCACATTAATCACTCGTAATTGCGGAGCGTCTTGTAACAGGGCTAATGTTTGGCTAGCTAGCGTTCGCTACCAAGTTTAGCACATAACCCTTTGACGTCAGGGGCGTAGTAGTTACCGGCCACTCGCACTAGCGCAGCTTCCGAGCTAGGTAATTTTCACTGCTACGCCATTGGGGATTAACCCTGAGGAGCAGTAACCGCCATCCGCGGCCGCAATTAGTACGACACTGCATGGAGTGGTTACGGAGGGTCCGCCAACCCTCACCACGGCCATTACAGACATTTTGATCACCGGAGCTAACGAACGGTTAACTACCCTTAAGTGGCGCGCGCGTAATGCGGAAGGCGCGGACTCACATTGAAATTATTTCACTCCCAGCAACATCGATGACTGCCTGACCGATTTTTCATTCTGTTGAACTCTCTACCCTTTCACCCCTTCTCCTTCGATTTCTCGCGTTTTCCACAATCATACAAAATTCAACCCCTCCCCTCATCCCACTTTGCGTATCGATTGTGGTCCGTAACATGTCAACCAAAGAAGCCTCATAGGCTCGTCAGCCCCTCTCTCTCTCTCTCTCTCCTGTGGTACGCGTGTATATGCATATGCGCTGCTCGATATTTAGATATTTATTTTGGGGCGAACGATCGCTATTGCTTTCTACTGCTCTGGATTAAAAATTCCCACCTACAATTTCAAGATTAATCAAGTATTGATGGACTCTGATTACAAGCTTAATTGTTATTTCGCAGAGAATTTCTTTTTTTACACGCTTCAATATTCAACGGTTAAAAGGAGATTACTTTGAAATCCTTTTTCGCATTATAGCATTTTTCTCTCGAAAACGATTTTCAGTATATGCATTTATACGAAATTTTCTTGCAATATTAGTTCGCTAAAATATATTACGAACATCCGTTATACGAAAACGAGTCGCGTCGGGTTGAGGTAGATTAAATATTTAAGCACTTTCCATTAGCGCACGGGTTTATACTTATCGGAGATAAAGTCAAAGGGGTGTTCTGGAAAGTCACGCTCGAGATACGGAATAAAGGGTAGCTACCTCCATGCCGCTATGTATCTTTCTCCTCAAACGGGGTAATTAATGTTTATTTTTACATTCTTTCAAAATTAATTAACCGTAAGGAAGGACGAATTAATTTTACCAATTCTCCATCTTCTTTAGCTCAGTGCAGAAAGAGACAGACCGAGAGAGCGCCGCGTCAAAATGTAGCTGATTAATATACGGGATCTGATCGTAATAAATCAATTTTATCGAGAACAAGCGCTAATCATAATTTCATTATTGGAACGGCTCCCTCGCGCGAGCAGCAGGCGCTTGGCTTTCTGTAAAGTGTTTATAACTTTACGCGTGGGCTCCGCAGGCGACGGGAGTAGAGCGAGTAATAGTTTAATTCATATGTAAATGGAGTGGCGAGCCACGACGGAAAAGGTGCAGGGCTACGCGAAAAGGCCATGTGAGAACGACCGTACACTTGTACCCGCGACCTCATAAATCTGCAATGGGATACTCTGCATAATTAGAATTATCTTCTGGCGAAAGTGTCACGCGGGGGTAAATCATCGCACCCTGCCTGCGTCTTCCGGTTTCACGTACGATCTAGAGCAAGCGAGTCGACCAATGCAGCGAACAGTCGCGAAAGAAGAAACTTAAGGGTGTCCCGGCAAAAGAAGATACTCCTCTCGCAAAAGCAGAGATAATAACAGCCCAGTACCGTGGACTGTACTTGGTGGCCTCGCGCGTTCTCTTTTAATTGAAACAAATAGAGTGATCAGCGAGCGAACTGGTACAGGGCGAGTCGAGGGTGCCGGTGGTTCGGCGGCGGGGGTGGGGTGATACGGCGCACCCTTTCGTGGGATTATTCGCTCGGGTAATGTATGGCTAACATAAATCACGGGGTGTGGGACCGTCGCTTGAACCTACACGAAACTCTCTGTCGGAGATGATCCACTCGCCGCACCGTACGGTTAGACTAATTGGTGAGCAGGACCGGAATCTCGAAGGGCATAAGTACCCCAGCACCGTTATCCTGACATTAAATAGTTTCTGCTCGAAAGGATCTCTTCTCTCTCTCTCTCTCTCTCTCTCAAAAGGAAATGCCGAAAAAAAGCTAACCACGCTCACCCGTGGCCCGAACAAAACTACGCGTCGCGATCAAGACGCGATCGTCTCTTGAATTCACGAACGGAGATTGGGAATGGAAATCCAGTATAACGCGATATGTTCCCCGGTTGCTTGATCACGCAATATCGTTTACTTGGTCCGAATAGATATTGCGTATCCAAGTTGTTTAGCGTGGAAGCATTGGCGCGATATAAGCATATCGATATAAGGGTTTGGGTAGAAGCATCATGATCTACGAGTACCTCCCGTTTATTTCGTGGGATATCGCGTGAGGCTCGGAATACCGTGCTCAAGAGTATCGATGAATTATGAGTCTACTAGTTTGATGTCACTAGAGCTAGTTGTTTCGACATTATCGAACCACCCGAAACCGGAAGTCCAGATATCAGGTCGCGCTTTCCGAGAACGTGCTGCTGCTGCTGCTGCTGCTGTTGCCCGATGGAAACTAGCGAAGCTGTAGTATCGAATGAGTGTAACGGGTAGACAGTTGTGGTTGGTTGCTGCGACACTTTAGCAACTCGTTATACGCACGAACTTGATTGTAATCCTTGTAATTGATAGGGTTGTATTAAGCACCGATACAGAAACAGAGAGGGAAGTTTGACAGGCTCATAAATAACAATAGCGCCACGAGCTTAGGAATTCTCGGCTGAACCGTTGCTGGCCGAATGAATGAACCCGGCGAATGAATGACGCGCGCACACAGTGCCATCGAGTTCTCGAAAGCGGCAAATCCGCGTCTCGACCGCTGCTTATTACATCGGTCCTCGATACGATTAGAGTTTCCGCAGGTAGACGGAACAATCCTATCCCAAGTGCGCAACTACGAGTCGAGAGTTGGAGAACATTAAATAAGTTTGCGAAGAATTCTGATAATATCGCGCGCGAGCGAACGCGATACCTTTTACCTCGTACCTCCCGTTACAGCGCGAGGTTATTATCGTTTGGATTAGGCACTTGTCCCGTAATACTGTGTAAAGCGTAACGCCGTTAGACTTCCTAAATGGCTTTGTACTTGGAGGAAACAGTCATTTGCGATAAGGACCGTTCGCGTCTCTTTGGCTTCGCGAGCTGCTTGCCGCTGAAAGAGGGTGAAAGCCACGCGTCACAGCCAAGACGAGGAGAAACCCCAAAGCGCAGCGTGGGGAAATGTAGCGAAGAGTGCACAGGGAGTATCGGCCTGTAGGAGTATCGGCGGAAGGAGAGGTATCAAGGAGAAGAGAGAGGAACGGAGGGACCAAGGGGGGAACTGACGAAACGATAAAGTCCTACTCAGTGGCATTACAATCAGCGTAACGCGTTTCAAAGTGAGCCAGACGTTCTTCGATCCAAGTAGAGTCCTCCGGATAGTCATAACTTCGTGGCAAACGGTGCGGATTGCGTTTATACCCTATATCGAGTTAAAGTAAATAAGTATGGTCCCTTCGCTCGCTCGCTCCCTCCCTCCCCCATCCTCCCTACTCCTCTCATTGGGGTTGAGCTCGCAATTTTCGAGGATAGGGAATCTGACGACGGGGGAGGGGAGTCGACAAAGACTCTCGATGAAACACCATGACGATTCCCCGCTTGATCAAGATTTAAAATATTATTCGATGCATCGGATCGAGAGAAAGGGAGAATCGGAGTAAAAGAGGGGGAAGGGTTCAAAGTGGTTTTCCCCCGAAAATCACTGTCGCTGATATTTAAACGACTTATTCTATGAATTGTTATGGACATTTATGCGTCATTATGAAATTATTCAATTAATTCTCTGGATGGGGGGGGGGGAAATTTAACGCGCGGAAAATTTCTGTCGAGAAGTATCATTTTTGAGTGACACGTTTCAAATAGAATATTATTATTTATCGTCATGAAAAGTGGGTTTGGTAGCGATTATTATTACTCCTACTTCATTACAAATCTGATAAAGCTATCTGTTAGTGGTAATCCCTTTCCATGTCACATTCGGTGGTTAACATGAACGACATTTAGTTGTATCAGTGATCGTTCGTGCACCGCGGAACAGGTTTTTCGCATCAAGTAACAATGTGATTGCGAAATTGGTTGAGAAGCACTGAAAGGGTTACCACCCAGACAGTGTAGGGGTTGCCTGCGCACATGGGTTTTAATCGCATAAATAACTCACTTCGGATAAAGCTTTTGCACCGACAGCGGGAATGAAGAGAAAGGGTCCTAGGATAGATTATACCTGAAACTTACATGAGGTAAATAGAGGTAAAAACAAGTTTCTCCAAATTTCATACTATCGTAACAGGAGAAAAGAGTATAGAAAGCTTTCCACCCTTCCACTCCAGAGTTATCGTATTTTCTCAACTGAGAATAACCAAGATAAGGACTCTCTTTTGTGAAATGCCAAGTTTCGTCATTATCCATTCGATTAAAATGTATCATGCTCTCCTATATACCCAAGCAAAAAACAATCATCGTGCATACCTATCCATTTTTCTTATCCCTTTATTAGTCACAGTTTGCTTTCTCCAAAGTGACAGGCCTTTTCCAAAATACCATAAACTTTCTAAAGCATATAAGTAGGTTAGTCTTCGGAGAAGTTTATCGACTCGACTAGAAATTGTAAATACTTTTCGTAAGAGAGAATCCAGAAAAACTCTGTTTCAACCAAACTCCGAGGTTAGGGGCAAATTGTAAGAAAATACGTACGTTTGATTAATAATATCGCGAGGTCGGGGAATACTTGGATCGAACTCTATAGAGGCTGACACCATAAAGGACAGTTCAGTTATTGATACGACTTGCCCGCAATACCATCTCGTGTTTCACACCCCGCAGATTCCAAGTGGCGAGCATTTGGCGTGAAAAAGAGAGCACAGGCATCCACCCACGGAGTACAAGGGCCAGCAGACCCAAGACGCTGGGGAGCAATTCCCTTAAATGCCCTGTCGCCCGCAAAAAGCCACTCTGTCTAAAAAACACCCTGACGCATCCCTGCGCTGTAACGCGTGTGTGCGTCCCGACGCTCGCCACTCAAGCTATTGCCTTCCGGGCGTTCTTTATCCCGAGATTATATTAGTCTTTATGGCTCCGATAAAGTGCACTGTCGATCTCTCGTTGAGGTTACTCCACTTCCAAGTGGGAAACGAACAATGCCTGCACTTGATGTCCACCAACCTCAGCAATTCAGTCTCTCTTTAGTCGCTCTCTCTCTCTCTCTCTTTCTCTCTCCTCAATCCTGGATTTTAGTCCTTTTAGCGAATCACTCTACTGACAATATTTGATACGTTTGACCCACTGCACTGATTTTATCTTCGCCTTCGCCTTCGACACTAATCAATTTCAAACTCTTTCTTTCTTCCTTTCTTTCTTTCACGCGATAGATTTTATCATTGACTCGAATAGATGGAGGAAGGTAACGTCCACTTTACGACCAATAAATTATTTATTGGCACGGCAGAGCAGGATGAAACGGAGTGTCGCGGGGTGTTTGATAAAAATTGGAGATTTATCGATACGGATACCTTCGCGTTTGTCTATGTTAATCTTGCAAATTTGGCAGAATCGCGTAAAAAGTGGAAGCGGGCATTAAAATCTAACTGTACCGTAGGTGGGAGAATGCATGTTTTTGCTTGAAAGTTTTATGGATTTCCATAGATAGTGTAATCCACGATACGCGGCAGGAGAAACGCATTGGGCATAAAAACTCTGTTGGTTGTACTAGAATATGGTACTCGATGTACGGGCGACTGCTTTTTTCAGACTTATAAAATCCGATCGGATCGCGCAGCAAATTGAACAGTGCGCGATATTTCCAATATTTGAAGCCACGACGGAAACCGCAGTCGGTCCAGGAAATGAAATGTGTGTCTAATTTCCAACACCCGCTGGGCGAGCTCGTGGTTCCCTTTCTCTCCGCATGTTACCGATGCTGACAGCTTGCTTCCAAAACGATGTTTTTTATTTTTAGATCGAGTGACCGGTATTTCCTGTCGGAAATTCTCGAAACTGGAGTCCCGTGCGAGTTCCTCATCTTCGGATCGTCCGTCAGAATTTTGACCTTTGACGACTTTCCACACGCCTGTGTCCTCCACCTTCCAAGCGCGAACCAAGGGAACACTCGTGAAATTCACTTGTTCGTTATATCGACTTTATAAAACCCGTAATTCGTAGGGTAACTCCTCCTCCTCCTATACAGGATTTAATTAGGACAGATCTCCGAATCGAGCGCAAATATCGTAGATACATATATTCCGGTGAAACGATGCCAAATAAAGTTGAAAGGATTAAATTTCACCCATGATTTGCTCTTCCGTTTATCCCGCGTAGATACATAATAATACAATAATCAGATAAGCGGGTTCGACATTTTGCGGCAATCATTTCTATTTAATTTCAATTCTCAATAAAAGAGAATACTACAGTTACATAAAGATAAATGAAATAATGTTTTGGAATATCATGGAACGACGTAAAGAGAAAAGGAGGAGGGCTTTCGTAATTAGAGACATCCGTTACTTCGCATGAATTTTAATTTAATCAATTATTTCTGAAATTCGATTAATGGCGTCATCGATATTGCAGCAGGTGGTGGTATTAGAATATCGTAACTATACACTGTTTCTCTATCTGTGCGTTAAGCGTATTACCGATATATGATCTGGCCCAAAATCAATTAATAGCCATCGCGATACAGCAGTCGCAACCACGAAATTTAAGTAGCCGGTCGAGTAATCACGCCAGGCTAAAATACGATTCGATGGCTCAATCCGTAGATACGGTGGAAATTGAAAAAAGGCCTTTGAAATGTATGTAATATGCGAGAGGCTTTCCACCAGAAATGAAACGTATGAATGCTCGCGCCTCCGTTTCACTCTCTTCCGCCCCTGCCCGCACAGTCGACAAGCGCCATACAACCTCCGGACCCCAGCTCCGATTCACCCCCCGACCCACCCCCTCTGCTCCTGCTTCCTCGTATTAGGTATGCGAAATGAAAGTGCCCGATCGGTGCCGCGCGTTCCGCCGTGTATCGAAAAAATATGAATAAGCTTTCCAATTTCCGACGTTCCACGACATTTTTCTATGAGGGCGGTTTTCAATGAAACGCGAAACATACAGCGAAATGCCATCTGATATTCTGACGCGCTCGTACGTGCGTGGATCATCGCCTTCTCGCGATACTCTTTTCCTCTCTCTTTCCCACACACACACACATTTCCACTCCGACCCACCTCCATCATCCTTTCTCTATTCCTTATACATATATGCATGTGTGTGAGGTCGTCGCAGCAACCACAAGGCCCCCCACGCACTTTTAATGCTCTTCCACGAGAAATGAGATACTCGTCAGGGCGATCGACTCGTCGCTCCAACTCAGCTTATCGCCAAGTAACGAACGTATCGGAAAATTTACTCCAACGGTAAGTTGGAAGCGCGTATACGCCGAGCTGCGCGCTTCCTCTTGTCGCACAAGGAAGAATCTCTATTGCGATGCTTGTTACAATTTTACAATTTTTATTAATATCCTTATTAATCCAAGGGACAACGGCAATTTTTTAACAACCTCCGTTGCTCCAAGAGAAGCAAAAACTCACTTTCCCCCTTTCTCTTTTTTCTTTTTTTTACATTTGCGCGTTTTATCTCCGACGATGTAAATTCACTGCTATTTATACAGATGTAACTTCACAGTTTGGGTGGTATTATATGTCCATAATATATCACTCCGCTTCTTGTTGGTTTCCAGCACGTATGGATGCCTCATAAGTGGTGGATAGTCTCTTCCGGCTTGGATGAATTATGTCACGTTCGCGGGAAGAGTAATGTCCCTTAAATTTCTATTTTGCCAATAATGAAACAGCGCATAAAGGATTACTGACCATTTCCGCAAAAGAGCCTGGCCCAAGCTTTTCGCTCGAGAAAATTCGCCTCCGACGTCGCGATCTGTGAAATCTTGCGAAATTAGCTCTGCGCGTGGAAAAAAGTTGAATGAACATTCCTTCTGGTAATTTGCCTCGCAAGACTCGCAAGACTATGCCGTGGCCAAGTTAAAAGCGAGGTACGACGATTATGGATACGATGTATAATCTGTCGGGCGAGATGAGAAATCGAACTCGAATGCTGTGTACGACGGGGCGTTGGGGGAGCTCCGATCCATCAAAAGGGACGTGAGGGGATGGAGTGATGTATCTGAGGCCAGGTTGACCTCTGCGCCGGACACTATAAAACCGCCCTTAAACATTGCCTCCCTAAAACGCGCGAGATTGCTCGCTGAATTGTTAAGTTGCTCTCAGAATTCTGAAATCGAAGGCCCTTTTCCATTCTTCTCGATTTGCTAATGGAGTCGCTTCCACAGAATTTTTTCATGATTCTTCGAGACAAGAATGGATTGCTCGTCGCTGCGTTAGCCGCTTTCGCTTTCTCTCTGCCCTCTCTACCCCCTTGGCATCTCATTACCCTCGTAATCAAATCTCTTCTGACCAATTGACAACGCTCCTAACGGCATTGAGAGTCGAGCGTTGCTAATTCTAGATTTCAAGATGCACAAGAATGCGATTTTACCGCCTGCTGCAACTGGGTGCGAGAGAGATCGGCACGGCACGCACACAACAGTCGAGTCCGATTTAATAATGAGGCCTAATGGCTATTATTCGAACAAATCTGCCGATGTGTATACGTAAGAGCCTTCCGTCCCGCTAAAAGCAGAACGCACGACACGACGCGTAATGCGTCGAATATATTTCTCTCCATTCGCATCGAGCAATCTATCTCGATCTCTCGAATTTTTCGAAAATCCTCCCACCCTTCCTCCCTCCTTCCCATTCATGATTCTTTGCGTTTAATATTGCGCGTAAATTGGCCTAGGTAATTGCCGCGTTAATTGCGGGCTTATAATCGATACGCTCCAATTGACGTGTATAAGCCAGGTATAAGTACTACAAAGAAAGAAAGTCAAGGACGTCTAGCGCATAAGGAAAAGCGAGACAGGTTGAGTGCTCTGGGGATGCTTGTATCCGGTGAGCCAAGGAGATCCACCTTATTATAAGAGCATGCAAACCGGAATAAAAATAAGCGCTAATGTGATCATGCGAGTAACGAGATGTCAAACGCTTCGAGAGATTCAAAACGTTACTGTAACTCTCTCTCCCTCTCTCTCTCTCTCTCTCTCTCTCTAGTAACGCACGCACAATTTCTACAATGTGCGCTTTATTTCTCTTTTCACGTATGTTGCTAGGGGTTATCCGTTGCCAGGGGGGAGAGAAGGGTTTTGAATAGCGTCCGGAGAATTTTCAATTTAACCACGAGGACGAGACGAATAGCGGAGACTGAAAAATTTCTCTACTCGTATAGGTTTCGGAAGTTATCGATGAGGAGAAAAGGGGGTAAGAAGCAGGCAGTAGCCCTTTCGAAGTGGCGTAAGCTGATTTCGTAGAAGGGGTCAGCGTTGCAGATTCAAGGTTTCTGACGTCGCGACCTCGCATCGGTCGGTCGGGAGGTAAGAGAGCTTCGTCGTGAGTAAAAAGTGAGTAAAGGGGGGAGGGAGAGAGGGTGCGGGACTGCGAGGCTAAAGAAGAGAGGGGAACAGCGCGAGTTCCATGGAGCGGGAGTCAGTAACTTCTTACTTTGGAATTCTGTCGATACATCACGCCTCTGGAACTCCACTTGCCCCGCCTCCACCGCCTCCACGCTCCGCCTTGCAATGCCGACAAGACTTTATCTGTCTGTCTCTCTTTCTCTTTCTCTCTATCTCTATCTCTATCTCTCTCCTCTCCTCTCCTCTCCTCTCCTCTCCTCTCCTCTCCACCCCATCCGCCCTTTCTTCTCCCGATCCTCGGCGGTTCTTCTCATTTTCTCACCCCATCCTCACCGCAAGAAGGTGCGCGGTGTAGTCGAGAATACGCTGAAAATGCCAGGCATCAAATTGCAATAACGACCCCTATCTTCCTCTCGACGACGTAGCTGCTAGGTTGCTTTGGGAAGCAATCGATCGATTACTACTCAAAGCGACAGATCTGCCAATAGAGTAGCTTCGGTGTTAATTATCCGCGAGTTTATTACCTCCTATCTCTCTCTCTCTCTCTCTTCCTCTCCCTTTTTCAATATATGTACGCATGCATGCATATCTACGATTTTTCTCCATGGTCCACCCTCCTCCCAGAACTCAGGAAGAAGTTTACTTAGAATTTCAAAGCATTTCCCCAAAAGTAAGCTACGAATGGCTTGTTTTAAAATAGAGAAGAGGTAGCAGAGAGAAGCGAAGAAATGAGATTTGAAGTTTGAGAAAATCTGCGCAAGAGCCCGCGGTGTTTTCACGCGAGACTCGTGGGTGGAGAGAGAGAGAGAGAGAGAGAGGTAGGCGCGTGTGTGAGATGGAGTGACGAAAGGAGGGAAGGAGCAAGAGCGAAGCTAAGGGCGGAGGAGGTAACCCGCTGAACCGCGCGGGTAGGAGAGGCTGTAAAGGCACAACGTTCCGCCGCAAAAAGCCGTGTAAAATATTCAGTGACAACGCGCTCGAAGCAACACGTTTGCTATTCTAAATATAGTTGGGGAACAATAGCTACGCGGTCCTCTCGCTGGCTGCTTGGGGATTCATAAAAGGGAAAAAGAGAGGAAGTTTCCTCGGAGGCCTCCGAGGGCTCTTTCTTATCGGCCGCGTCTCGCTATCTCGCAAGTACCGAGCCAACCTCGAACTCCGTGGCTTCCTTTCTCCTTTTCCGCTTCGATTTCATCTCTTCCTTCTCCGGAGTGTACAACAGCCACTCTCCACTTTCGGTCCATATACGGAAGAAGCATTCTCGCCACAGAACTACCGCCCAAACCCCAACTTCCTTCCCCGTCCGCCCCCGCTATCTCGCGCGATGGCGCTTACTGAAAAACCACCTTCCACCCGACCACCCCCCAAATGCGAACTGCAAACTGCTCGCCCGGGGATGCCGCTGTCTTTATTAAGCTTTCGCGATCCACGGACAAGACCCCGCACTGTTCCATACCAGGAACTATGATGGCTATAATTGGCGATAAATCACGGTTTACCGTGGTGACAAATCAGAGGTGAGGCGAGACAATCAATTGGAACGTCGGCAATTGTCTCGGATGGAGAGAGGAGGTGGCGAATTCCGCGATTCCAGCGGCGGTCACCAGAGATTCGCTCGCCTGGGTTTTCTCTGGCTCTCTTTGAGTGACGTCTCCGAGTCGACTTCTGAAGTAGCCCTGGAAATTTTCACGGAAAGACATAGTCTCCTCGCGGGCATTGAGAACCGAGGACAATCCTATCTGCAACGCTACTATTGGCTTTCTTCGTCAGTCCCGTTTCATCGCTCGTTCCATCTTTCCTCTCGTCTTCGTCTCGCCTCGCCTCGCCTCGTCTCACCTCCCTATCTCGATCTCTCTCTCTTTCTCACCCTTCCTCCTCGTCCCTCGCAAGACGCGGAAAACTTTTCCCGGGGAAAGACCGCGCTTTCTTGCCGTCCCCGCGTTCTTAGACAATGCGCGAACTTCCGTAATTAAAGTTACGCTCTCCGCGTCCTGGCAGAGTTGCTCAAAGTTGCACGCTCCTGCAATGCACCTCCTCTCTTCTAGCTGCTTACCGAGACGCGTTTAACACAGCTGCCTGCATGCCTACTACTTGACGTGGCGCGCAACTGTCGTTTGTCGCACAAAAGTGCTTGTGTGATTGTGAAATGCTACGCGATACTCGATTTCACGATGGTTATCTCCGGCGGGGAAAACGCTCTCACTCTCTCTCTCCCTCTTTCACTCTCTCACTCGCCAAGCATGCCACACGATGGAGAATTTCCAAAAAATCCAATTTCAATCCTTGTCTTCTATCGGTAGATTTCTAAATTCTGCACTCTTAATGAAGCATCGGTCGGCTGTTGAAGGATTCAACGTAACGCGTCTACCACTCGACTGAAATTTACACTTCGATCAGTTGCGAAACTCGGCAGGGGATTAAGTAGAACGTCGAAAATTAACTGGAAAATCATGGAGTGCTTGAAAATAAATAGGAATACGCAGAGAGTCGATACAATCCCGGTCTCGGATGAGGGAAAAAAGCAGAATCGTTAATCTTCGGCTTCGTGGCACTCGGAGGTGACCTATCAGGACAGAGAGTCTCATTAATCGTGTGGACCGACGTGTTCCCCATCGTCATCGAGCAACATTGACTTGAAAGTGACACATAAACACCCCTTATGGCATAGCTACACGCGTTGCTATTTATAATCGAGAAAAATTTTCTTCAACATCGGATGATCCCTCGAGAGCCTCGAGGACGCGGGAAAGAAACGGAGGAAAACAGTAGCCACCAGCCGAAGCACCATAAAATTTCATTACGAGGCGAAGAAACGCGGCTAATTCAAACGATCGCGCACGCGCCTAATTTATACCAATTTCATGGCAGCGTAACAATTAAGATCCGAGATTCCGCGGGGTTTCCCGCTGTAAATTACAAATATAAAGAACTGCTCGCGCCGTCCTTACCGTGGAATTTTCTCATCAGAGATGAAGCGCCTAATCGAGACAATTAATTTATTACCTGGCAAGAAGGTTCTTGAATGGATTTCTTTGCGAGTGCCAGCGTTCCGTTCTCCAATGGGGAGTAAGTTCCACATCCCACGCGGTCCATCATCCTGCGATGTGTATCGTAAAAAGCGCTCGCTCGTTTCACCCGAGTTGACATCAGCACGCGACCAGCAAAAAACAACGCCCATGAGTTTTCTCGGTAGGCTTAATTATCTTGTTAGTGACTGGCTCGCTAGTGTTTTAAGAGAGCACGGCAAACTGTACTGGAACTCCAAAGGGTGAGAAGGGAATACACCAAGTTCTTTCGATCGCTTCGAGCCACTTTGTTCGATTGTTTCTATCCGCTTGGCTATTTTATGATTGGCCAATTTGACAAGGTGTAGCGAAGCGCCTTTTTAGTCGACGTTACATAAATAATCGAGGACTCGTCGCAATTGAACGCGTTATCCACGGAGGATTTAGAATTCATAGGTAGAACTCCACTACTTGGTGAATTTTTAATACTCTCTTCCCGTGGACTCTGTCGCACGAATGTGTGCGGTATTGATCTTCTCGTTTACTTACAGAGATCGCTCATTATCAAATAAATGTAGCGGTCTGCATGCCTGATTGCAGACCTCCGCGTTATTAAATGCTTGACTCAATTTAGAATGAAATTGGCAGACAAAGACCTTAAGTCGACTGCTTGCTAACATCTGAACGGTCCCGCTCAATTATGGACCACCCAAACTCGCCTCCGGACTACTGAGGCAATCGGTAAATCCATGTATTGTCATCGGGGACGTCCATCTTTTACGAGATACATGCTTTAAAGAACTCGGCAATTAATTGCTGCTTAACTCTACGAGGCCTCACTGATTGTATGAGAAAGATAGAATAAGGGATAGAGAAAGTCTTGGTTTCTTCTCCCTCCCTCTCTCTCTCTCTCTCTCTCTCTCTCTCTCTCTCTCTTGTTAGGATTCACATGACGAACTAATCGAACCACTCGATTTAACTGAAATTGGTTTGTCACGCGCGAGGCGCTATGCCCTTTGATCTGTAAAAATCATATACCTCCGAGAAGAATCCCGCATGCGTAGTAATTAAATAGCCTTTGAGGCGTTAAAGAGCCGTAAAGGGTTATCGACCTCGTGAGAATGGTACAGTTTCAGTTAAACTTATACCCGTATAAAGTTGGCGCCATGCGTCATCAGAAAATGCCCCCCAGCTTTACACCCTTTCTTCCCTACCAGCATACCTTCGCATCTTGATCCTATCAGGTTTCTCAGCTGATAAAAATCCTTCCTATCGACACGTATTACTCTCAATAAGTAAGCTAAATGACTCATAGAAATAATATGTTGACACCCTGACAAGAATTTGTCATTTCTATACCAGCTACTTTTCAATACTAGATAGAAATATACTAATTCTTGAAATTCAAAATGCAGTTGCAATTTTTATGCACTGGCACGAAAAAAGAAACCCTATTCTTTTGGCATATGATCATTGAAGAAATAATGGAGTAGTTTCTTGGATTAATGTGTTATTGTACATGAGACAATTGCAAATGACACTCTCCGTAAATTTAAGTGGTTGTGAAAAGGGTTATTCCAAAATACTTCATTACCTTTCTTTTCACTTCTTTACCTGAAGCTTAGCTTATTGGATATAAGGCAAAAATTTTTAAACAAGATATAGACATTGCTCATTAGGGTCTAGCCAGTGGTAATAGAGTTTAACTAAAATATTTGTTATAAATCAATATTGTCAAAGTTAAGCTAAAAGTATAATGGTAGTAAGAGTAAATTGGTTTAAGCTTATCTTTATACCATTGTTATATTTTGTTCGAAAGTAAAAGTGAAAATTGTACTCCTAAGGGTAAGATATTTTCTCCCACTCTTTTCCCCTAATTTTTCGAATACTTTTTTATCATGCTATTTATTAGTGCTTTCCAAACTTCACTTATCCATAGTCTCTTAGACTGTTCACTACGCGTGTTCTGTGCATTTTCCTTATTTTATATATTTGCAAAATGGATAACACTACAGCTCTTTGGAACTTTAAAAACATAGTAACAGCAAATTCGAGTAATTCAGATGTAAGTATTATTTATAATAAAATAGTAATAGTCGATATGTATTTGTTACATAGGGCATTCTGCATAGTACATAATGCATGACATATTTTTCGATTTCGATTAATTTCATTACAAAACGGTTTGGAATCGATTATTGACGTCTTTACTTTCTTAGCATATGTGTATTCATACTAGATATTTAACTATACTTTTTAATTATTAACACTTTTTTATTTAGAATCAGTTTTTAAATATTTACTTTACCTAGTACAATACTTGTTTCAATATTACAATTTTCTTGTTTTTTCTTTTTAAAGATACTAAATGGTCTGATTGACATTGCGGAATTACATGTAAACTGTGAAGAGCTAACAAACACAAATATACTAGCAACGGTGAGACCTCTTGCGGATGGTGATAGCGCTCTCGCTACATTAGCAAGATCCGTAATTGCAAGATGGCAACATATAATCGATATCAGTGAAGAAACAGAAACTGATGACGAGATTTATGAAGTAAATTACAATGTAGATTATAATACAGAATATTTAAATGAAGATTTAAATGAGATTGATGAAATTTATTCGCGTAGTCCTTATAATTATTATATAAGTGATGACGACAATATTCAAATAGAATTTGATCCTGATCCGCCAAATCCTAACTCAAGTAACAATAATAATTATACTAATTTTCAAGTTGCCGTTTCATTAGTTGATCCAACAGTAAATGCTAACGATGAAGAATAAGTGAAATAATCTAATAAACTAGTAGATCTACGTCACGGAACGCAAAAATTTTATAATGAATTCTAATTTAAGTGTTTACTTACATATATTATATTTATCAAGGAATATTGTAAAAGTAGTAAGTGTTTCGTAGCATATTAATATTGGATTGTACATATGTATATATACAAGTAACAAATATATTACAAAATTTTCTACCAAAAGAAATATGTCTATATATCTTTAATAAGCATGATTATATTACACCGTTTTACCTATGCATGAACTTGTATATTTCTAGAAACATCTTTATCTGAAAAAGTTCTTGAAAATAGTAGCACTCGAATAAAAATGAGTAATGTTTTAATTACTTAAATTAAAAGATAAAATTACCAAATGGTCAAAGTGATTGCCAAAAGGACAATTCCATAACCGAGTAAACTGATTAAGACGCAACCAATGAATTTGAAACGATAAGCAAGCGACAACGCAAGCCACAAGCCGATGTCAGTTTACAAGTAATAAGACTTTCCTCGCAATATCATCGCGAGGAAAAAGCAATCGGACAGCTTGACGGAATAATTACTAATTTTCACACTTTTTTTCATCGGACTCACGCTTATTATATTATACACGTACTTCTGCGTACGTGTATGCATGTGCGAGTACGTCTATGAGAATATAAGAATTGATAATCATAAATCAATCTCCGCGGTTATTATCAACGTACAATTGTCCCGTTACACGCGTACTGTTACATGACACATAACGTGTGTACGTGTGAAAAAATCTATTTACTTGCGTGCTTACATGCATGTACATGTGTACAGCAAGCTATTACCCAGGTTTGTCACGGTACAGTGGAACTCTTCCGTGTAGTGGATGCAGCAGGTTAAAAGGGGAACTGCACAATTTATATATTGCCTTCGATTACTAACGATTATCAAATCGGAGATTATATCAAGTAAAGTAAGAGGTAGTAATAACAGAGATAAAGGTTCTTTGCCAATAAAATAAAGTACGCGCTATAAGTTACAACTACTTACTTTAACGAATCCCCGCTGTTCAGGGCTTTGATATATGTACAGACTGTACACTATGTATTGCAATTATTGCCAGCTTCGAAGGATCGCTGCTTATCTGCTATATTATTCTCAAACTCTCGCAAAACAAGAATAAAAAGTGTCTTATTTAAAGTCACCGGTATCGATAATTTTCTCTAAGTAAGACTAATCGCGAGACGTGGATTTTGAAGTTTTACAGTGGCTTCTTCGGGTTCATTGGGGGTTACCGAGAAAATCTACAGTCAGAAGAGTATCGCTGGCAGTATTTTACGAGGCAAACCACCGTTAGTGCATTTGATCTTTTCGCAGAGGTAGAGAAGCTTAGGGCGAAACGCTATTGATTAGCTGTCGCTTTATTTGGCTAAAGTAAGAGAAGAACGAACCCTGGGGAACGCGCAAAGACGATTCGAAGTGGCAGTGTACACGGGAAAACTCCTACTTCTAATCCGGGTGCCTCAGTATTCCTGAGGTCTCTGCGATCACAGTCCCATGACTCTTTAGTTTTCTTCACTTGACGAGCAGACGTCGATAAGTCAACGATGTCTCTCCCTGTTCTTCCGCGTCACTCTCTCTCTCTCTCTCTCTCCCCCTCCGTGTCCAATCATTTCCCTATATATGGCTTGCATCACACAAGGCCATCTATTCATACAATTTTTCATTTCCTCTCGTCAGATTCCATCAGCTTTTAAAGCTCTTTCGCGGAGGACATCTTGGACAATCAATTAATTTGGAACTCTATAGATAAATTCGATCAAGTTTTCATTTTTCAGGTTTCGCAGCGGTATACCTTGAAATTATATATTTCTTTCCTCGTAATCGATCCGAGAGGGAGATCGCGATCATCGTGCACTGTCACGACGATGATCGATGATTCAGGTACTCGTCAACAACCCTTGGGGTTAATTAGTCCTCGCTAATCACGAGAATAATCTAATCTGCGGTCAGTCGGTAATCTCTACGGACTACGGCATGTGCTACGTAGAAGACTTGCGCAGTACCCGGCACACACCGATTATTCGGGCCTCGTAATTCTCCCAGCTCATCGCTCTTAACGGTTAAGGGCCTTAACAACGAGGTTAAGGAGATCTCTCGCTTTAGATCGAGATCTTTATGCCTTCCAGGACTTTTTTAAACCTGAAAACCAGGCCATAAAGGTGTAACTGTCCGGGTTCGGAGTTCCTAGGCACCCTTCTACATCGCTATCTTCCTAGAACAATATTCTTCCTCGGACATACTCTCCGAGCGCAATCTGCGTAATATCTCAAGCCTCGAAATTAACGAGTGCGCCCTCGTCACGCGCGCCTTTCCTCGCACACTTATAAATCACGTCATTAAGGAATTACTCGAACGCGTAGCTTTTTCAGCGAGCTGCCTATTATTTACGAGCAGCGCCTCCTCCGACTTTCACGAAATTTCTTCGGAGGTTCCATCCATCCATCCATCCCTCCCTCTACCATCGCAGCGTTTCTTTATTTCCGAGTGATTTAATTTCTCCGCTACGCTTTAATGGTTCGTCCGGTGGAATGCGTAGCTCGCGCGAGTGCCAGGGGAGAGGAAAGTAGATCGGTGGTAGGAAGGTAGAAAATAAAAAAAAAATAAAAATTGCTCGGAGAATCGCGTGGCGGTGAGTCAGGTGATGGGGCTAATAGCCCGGCGCGCGAGTGCAACGCTGCAACACTGCAGCACGATAAGAGTGCATTCGCGGCGTGCTAAGTCTCGAAAATAACGCACGTACGTGGCCACGCGCGTACTCACCTCCTCCTCGAGAGTAGCGGTGCATCGGCGGGCGAACCGCTGCTGCTAGCTGGCCTGTCGTCGACGCACAGCGGGGACTCGTGTCTACGCGTCTGCTTTCTTAGACGAACGAAAATAAACGCGACTCGAAGAAAAGACCTCCGCAAAAAACAGGGCCCCCGTACTGAAATAAGTGGCCTATTGACCTCAACCGCGAGAGGGCCCGCGCCCGCGCGCGCGCGCCACGATGACGCATTCAATTTGGGGGTGTCACTTTTGCGGAATCGGAAATAGAACTGACAGCCCTTAATTTACGCACGCCCAAGTATTAACGTTACTGCCTTTTTTCCTCCGGCATTTTTTTACGCGCGCTCCGGAATGGGCCGCCGATGTTCCATCTGGCGCACTAATCCCGCGCGTTCCCGAGACTACGCCCGGAGACGCGGATTCCGGGGTCGCGGTGCGGGACACGAAACACTCGGAGAAGATTATTTACAGCTCTCGATATTATTGCCATCGCCCCACGGTCGTCGGCCCGTGATCCTTGGTTCCTTGGATCCAGACAAAAGTACCACCCCCTCCGAACGGGGTGGGAGAGATCGCGCCGTTGCTTCTCCACCATGGAACCCCGCCGCGAATCAAACCTCGCGGTTTCGCGTTCTCGTCGCCGTCACCCTCCACGTAATTTTCCTGAGAGAAATATATCTCAGGCGGGCTGGTGACGGTGGTGGATGCCGAGTCTCCGAGGCTTGAGACGCGCGGTGGTGCACGCGCATCGCGTGGGTGTATAAACTCAAACGGCTGAGCGCACATGTCGCTAAGATGTCACTGGACAGATGCGATATTGCCGTCGTGCGCGTCGCTGCTCTCCGATCCTGCCACTTCCTGCCGAGCACCCCCAGCCCCAGTTCCCGCTGCCTCTACTACTACCCTACGGCACGAATTCCCATTGGACCCAAGAAATTCCTCACGCCGTGCTCACGCCCGAAAAACATTATCATACTCTCTCTCCCAGGACGCCGACTTTTGCCGCGGGCTCTCGTTTCTCACCCCCGCCGCTTCGCGGGGGTGGAAATGATCCCGCGCGACCCCAGGAACCGAACTCCCGTGGTCCGCCCGGAAATCCCACCGGCATTTTTCGAATATGCGCCTCGTTAAGGAACGCACCCCAACCCACCCCATCCACCACTGCCTCCTCCTCCCTCTCGAATCGGCGAGTCACCCGATCCAGTAACTCGGCACTCTCGTCTTATTATGCTCGAGGAGCTTAATGGGGTCTGGAGCTTTTTTTCTCGCGGGAAGAGACCTTCTCTATTTCCGTTCACGGAAAATACTCCGCTACGCGGGTGGTGGAGGGGCCTGTGGCTGGCCGCCTTCCTCGGAAGAACGCGCGCTTATCGCGAGATCCGGATCATCGGTCCGATATCGCATCGGTAAATGACGCGGCGAGAAAAGAAGGAACTAGGAATGTCGAAGTAGGCGTGGGTGGCTGTTCGCCGCTCGGATTCCATGGATTTGCTTGCGGGGGAATAAGATGGCGCGCGCTGCTTCGATCGATCCAATTCCGATCCAGTAGCCGGCCGACCACTCGAGTGCTCCGGAGCGGCCAGATAAATCGGGCCAATCGATGACGATGCAAATAGCTACCTGCACCGCGCGGCCCTCGACATCAGAACCACCGCCCGCGCGCAACCACCAACACATCTCTTCCCTCGCGAGATATGCCGAGCTATGCAGACAAGAAGTCGGCCACACTCTGTCGGATTATCGTTCGATCAGCTTCGCCACTTTTTGCACAAGATCGATGAGCAGCAGGAGACTCGACCTCGGTTAGAGATCGATTCCCCTCGACCATTGACACCGATACGTGTTCCTCGATCTACGTGACCGCCACTCCGCTGTCTGCTCGCCTCGTTCGCGTCCCGACATCTTTATCATCCACGCGATTCCCACAACCACGACCCAACTCCCCTCCCTTCCCCTCGGACCAATTCCAAAAGAACGCAACCCCAGTCCCTCGGAAGCTTCACCGCGATCGACGATTGCTCGCGATTACACACTTTCGGAAACTTACCCGGAAATAAATAGCCCCGGTTTTACAGATTTGCCCGTAGTCTCGCTGCAAAGATTAATATATCATTGGGAGAGTTCTCGGCTCATTGTGCGAGAGAACCGTTTAGCCGGTGAGATATATTGCGTCTTCTCGAAATGTCGGACGTGCTCAACCAAGCGGGATAATCGAGGATACATCCGATCGGTAGCCCGGTGCTACGAAATTCGATGACAGGCGTGACTCCACGCCGGACAATCTCGTTGGCAGCGCGTAATTTTATGAGAAAAGAGGAGGAGGTGGAGGTGGAGGTGGAGGAGGAGGAAGAAGAAGATGAAGAAGGCGCACGGGATACGTAAGCGTGGCGAGATCGACAGATGTGTCTGGGAATTCGGTTCCTCCTTTTCTCTGTACCGACGGGGGCCTGTAACAAGGTCCGAACGACTTCCGAATATTCCAATTGCAACAATGCGGAACGGCTGCGTGCGCGACACAATAAGGTCAATGAGGAACCTGGATGGGCGTGCGCCAAGGGTATCCGTGGAAAACGGACGCGTTTTGTGGGCGTGCTACGCAAGCATTGTGTTCGCCGACCAGCCAGAGGGGTCCGAGGGAAAACTAAACGTCTCATTTGAGGAAAACTCCGCACGATCCTGCGCCGCGAGTAACAATCCCCTTAATTAGCCGTTAACCTGAAAAATTGATACTTCCAAAAACGCCTGACAAATAATCCTGTCATTATTACGAGTAAATTCGAGGCGGACCTCTCTCTTCGGGCGTTACGAAATTCATCCTGCTCCGCTGGTTGGAATGACCATATTGGTGGTAGCCGGTGCAATTTGTCAAACGGCGAGATGAAAGGAAGTCGTACAATCCACGAGCACGCGCTGGCTTCGACGAAACTCTATCGCTGTTCTCAAAAGCTCAAAGTGGTCGTTTAAATTCCATCTCGTGCCATTTTTACTACCAATACCATTTGTACAAGAGTTTGTCAAATAGACGAGGCTTCCAAACAACAACAACAACAGCAACGACTCTTTTATTAAGTATCTTTCACTGAGAAGTCGACGATGACGTTGACAAGATATTTTTAAGAGAGTGCTCCCCATCCTGAAAAAGCCATAAATTTGCATCCAAGTAACTTGGGGAAGGGTTAACGGTCATCGGTCCACGTGGTAGCTCTTAGGATCGAAAAATTACAGAATGAATCCACGATTAACGTCGAACGCATCTCTCGAAGCTACTTCTTCGAGTGCGCATGGACGTTTATGTCCTCCGGGGCATTGAATGCAAATATGGCGCGAGCCTTCTGTGTCATTTGAAACGTTCACCTAATGATGCCGTGAACATGATCGAGGAAGACAGAACGCGATGGGTCTAGCATAAAATTGATGAGGAAACTGAACTCGTCGTCTACTCACCGAGCACACGGCGGCCCGTTGCTGATTGCTTTTCTCAGAAGCATAATGAAACCCTTGCTTTGAAGTGTGCAAAATATCTTCTTGAAAATAGACATAGCAAGCATAGAAATTATCCTTGCTTCGATTACTTTAAAAATATTTATTAGCCACGACGCGAGCTTTCAAATGTTTAAACTACGCGAGATACATACGGGGAAGATGGTTATTATGCTAGAGCTACTCCACTGAAAAAGGTAAGTGTCTCTCTCACTGTCTTCCTAGCTTAGATGTCCCCCATAGCCAAGTGTCAAAAAGAAACAGAAGAGAGCAAACGGTAAACTCTCTGTACTGCAGAGCCATCGAGACAGAGCAATTATACAACTATAGAACTATCTGAAATGCAATGGAAACTCATGATTTTTTTTCTTTTTTTCAATGCTGATAAAGGCAATGCGAACTTTTGCACATTGGCTCGTCAATCCCCTGCTGCAGATCTAAGCGCGGTAAATCAGCAGTTTTCCCCGAAGCTTCCTCGCTCGTCCCTGCGGTATTGGCAGATCTGCCAAAGGCCGCGGATCGCAAAAGAAGGCAACGCGTCTTCATGGATCATTCGTTCTCATCGATCCGCAATCTGTGGAATGCTTCGCTACAAAGTGCGCGTGTACCAGCCAGCAAAGTATCGTCCACTTAGCATAATGACGAACCGCAACGAGAGCCCAAGAAGCCACGAGTGCGGAACTGACTGCGGCGCGTGTTACGCGCGCAACCTCCTGGTGCACGTCGCGGCGCCCCTCCGCCCCTGTGTCCCATGGCATCTCGCGTATCACGTGGATTCCCGCGAGACATAAATTTTGCCGTAACGAAAGGTCCCCTCGCGCCTAATATATGTATCGAATAACTTGTTGGTTTCGCGCGCGTAACAGACACATGTGCACGCGCGTGTCCATTTGTGCGTGTGCGTGTCCGACGCGTATCGAGAATAGGTAATACTTTACGATAGCGCGTGCCCGCCACTTGGTTATGCGACATGTGTCGCATAGCCAGAGTCGGTCCCTGCCAAGGAAACTACCGATACCCTCCTCCTCTCCCCTCCCCCTTCTCCTATACGAAACAACGTATGCGACCGAGACTCCTCTTCTCATCATCCTCCGCAAGGCGGTGTAACAACTTGATTCCATATTCCTGGGGCGGTTGTCGCCCGTGAAGAATTGAATGAAATAAAATAAAGCCGCCGGATTCCCCATGCTTTATGGTGCGGCTCGAGCCGCCTCCACCTCCGCGCGTGTACGAGGTACGGTCGTGCGTGTGCACGCATCGCTGACGTAGATGCTCCTTCCAGCATCTCTCTCTCTCTCTCTCTCTCTCTCTCTCTCTCTCTCTCTCTCTCCCACATTATCCCACTCCTTTCCACGGCAATCTTTTTCTTGCCCCGCAAACCACATACTAGCTGGCAGATTCCTCCGCCTTATCTCATCGATCGGATCCTCCGGCGAATCCTTCAGGAATTCTCGGGATATTGCCAGGAAAGTAAGTTGCCGCGCCAACCCCCCTCCCCTCTTCGTACCTTTGGTACTTTGTACCGGGCACCTGCACCGGTCCAAGGGTGGATCTTCCTGGTTTACAGGGGTTTTCGTTAGAGCGGCTAACCTACTCATGGTGTTTGCACGATTCGACGAGAGTGGCTGGGGTTGCGACTGGAAGTCGAGAAAATATAAACGACCTTCGCTGCGAAACGGACGAGTTGAAGACGAGGGAGGTGGTGCCGGGCTCAGTCGGGGAGGGCGGCTTGTAAGAAAAAAGCGATGCCGTAAAGCACTCAGCGGGGTGCGTGATCCGCTTACGAAAGTCAGTCCAGTCTGTCTTATTGTGTTACCACCTTGCTATATGCTCGTGGCGCTATATGCTCGCCGCGATGTAAATATATGTGGGCGAGTGATCTCGAAAAACTTTTCTCCTCATTTCAAAGTGAAAATAACGATCCCCTGAACTGGCACTCACTCCCACCACCACCACCGCCACCATCACCGCCTCGGCAAACTGACCCTGTCGTTTCGGGGAATTTTATCGATCCTACCGACGAGAGGACGACGACGACGACGACGACGACGATATTAGGAAAAGTAGAATCATTCCGAGGGCCTAACGCGTTCCCGTCTCCTCTAGCCTAACTAGTATTCACGAAACGAAAAGGACGAATGCTGATATACGTAAATAAGGGAAACGTTTGTAAACCACATTCCTCCAGGACGAATATGTGCACCCAGTTTTTATATCGCATCTCCCCATCTGTGACCGTAGGCGAAGCTGTAAAACCCGTGCGCCGTGCACCGAAGGACTTCTAGGAATCTCCCTTTTCTTGCCGCGGCTTCTGGATGACTTTATGTCAGCACACAGTTGTACAAACTGTCTTACACTGGCAAGGAAAAAGAAAAGCGGCGACGGAAGAAAGCAAGGCAGGAAGGAAGGATACGAGTACAACTTGTATCACGTGAATTACTTCCGTCGTATCTCAGTACTTGAAAAGCAAAAACGAGAAAATCTTTCAACCCTCTTCCCGCAGTCCTGGTTGCTTATAGTTGATTAACCTTGCGCGTACAACACCAGCACAATCAAAATGATTAATTCGGTTTCGCACAGTAGTTGTGTTGTGCCTCGCGCCTAAGACGGATCAAAGAAACGGAAGGAGGAGGAGGAGGAGGAATCTTTCCAAGTTAAGTCATTGTTTGATGATGCAAGCAAGCTCCACTTATAGAGACCATGCGTATAGTGGCAAGGTTGAAAAAGCAGCAGCAAGTGCTCTTAAAGTTCCTCGTGGCGAAGCGTGACGATCTCAAATGGCGCGATGAAACAATTAAATAATTATAGCCGTGTTAGGTGTACGAGAGCGTTTGTAATAACGCAGAGCATCGCTGGCGCACGATGGTTTTCAGTCTCGCTGGGGACGGCCATGTTGTTTAATAAGTTAAGTGACGACGACGCAGCTGCCCGTCTTAATGAAACATTAGTTTACATCGCCCAAGCCTCGTTGTAACACCGGCGCCTCCAGGGACGCCAGCGTACAGTTCACTCGAGTCGAGATACCCAACGACGATGACGACGACGACGACGACGACGACGACGGTGCTCTCTGCCTTCTCCTGCTCGCTTCTGTCTTTACGATTCCAAGGACGTACTTCTTTTCGCCCATCCCCCACCTCGCCACCCTCTTTCCCCTTTCTCTTTTTTCTCCTTTTTCGTCTTGACGTCACCCTCGTTAGAAGGACTGCCACCGCTCACTTTGCCTCGCCAGCCAGTTTATTTTCAAATGGACACGCAGACGTGTCACGGTTATATAAGGGCAAGAAAATATTGCAAAACACGGATCATCCTGAGATCCGTCCGCAGATCTGGCACATCCCGCGGTCCACCCCCGGGGGGGTCGACCACTGCGTCGCTCAGCTTCACTTGGACCCTTCGCGCACTCCTCTCTTCTCTCCTCCGTCTCTCGCTGTTTCGAAATTCGTCGAGTCGAACCCTTGAGGAAGACGGAAGAATCGCGCGGAGGAGAGGAGAGGAATCGACGAACAATCGGCGCGTTTCAGCCCAAGCTGTCGAGACTAGAATTCTATATTTTCAGTCAAGTACCACACGTTTACACCTATAGTTCCTGTCGATCTTGTTATTTTCCAGACAGACCTTTTTCCATTCCTTTGCAAAGCTATTATTACGTGCGTTATATTAAACTGCGGAGTATTGTGAGCTGTATAGACACGCGCTACTATTCATAACGTAATTAAAAGCTGCATTCACATGGCGAATCCATTCGCGTTGGGATTCTCCTTTGCGACAGTTCCGTCGAGTGTCGAGTCCTCTGGATTGCGGCAGAGTCCTGAAAGTCAAGAGTGACAATGCTTCTTCACGGCCTATTGTCGCCACCTGTCACCTCTCCACTTTTTTTTACGCCGCGCGGAGAGTGTGCAGGCGACTCGATAAATCGTTTTAATTTAAAATATTGCACGGACAAAACACACGCGGAACCCACTGACATCCATACTCGCCCACGCGCGCACACGCGCGAAACCGTTGGGTGGCACACACACACACACACACACACACACACTCGTGATGGGGTTTGTCCGTTGTCTCGCGCGCGCGGTGTCATTTTCTCCAACTTTCCGTTTCTTTCGCTTCGACCTGCCAGCGAACCGCACGCCCACGCTGGAAAGCGCGCCCCGTAAGGATTCTAATCCTTCGGAGCTGTCAAATCCCGTTACGAATCGATGTGACAAATTCACCCTCCGGCGATCTCCGCCGATAAACTGTATTATTTACACGAGTATGCACGCGAATGTCATCAGCGGGGGAGGAAAGGACACGACGCGGAAGAGCACCTAGTATTGATTTTTCTTACGCTTAGCGCCAACATTTCAGGACTACAAGGACTCCTCTTCTCCTTTTTCGAGAACTCTGCCGCTCATTTGAATAGTTTGCCTCTGATAATGGCGCCGCGCCGCGCCATGGCCGGCTTGGAATTTTTATACGACAATTAGTCCACGCGTATATTTTCTTCTACTTTTCATTTGTCTCTTAACCAAGTTTCCGAAGTGACACTAATTTAGCTTTATTTTTCAATTAATCAGTCTCCTCCACACCCAACCCCACCCCCTCCCCACCCACTTTCCACTCATTTCCGTTTGGTTCGAGGCGACGCCGAGTTGCGCCAATCTTGTTGGAGTAATTAGAAAAAAAGTCGATTTATATTTATGAGCTCGGCATTGGACGAACAAAATTAATACTTTCGAGAGTGCACGGCGAAATGTTAATAATTGATGGCTGCGTCAAGTTTTAATATTCCTCTGGTACGTGAATTTTTTTTCAGCCTCTCGTTTTTCCTTTGTTTCTTACTTTCCCGCCGTTCACGGACACTTTCTCGAATATGATAAACCGTCAAAGGACGCGAAGAAGGATGTACGAGTAAAGTTGAATAAATGCAAGCAAGCACTTTGGTCACAGCGAGAGAGAGGGATGAGATCCGAGCGTTAATTTCCTTTCGCAGTTCTCGAGTGTCCTTGAGTCTACCAAAGGGCTTTTATTAACACGTAGAAGGGCGTTATTCGCACTGAGCAATAATTACACGTGCATTATACTGACGTGCCAGTGATGTCAATGACACGGGTTCTACGAGGCGCTCTGTCGCCGGAACGATGATAAATGGATGATAAAAGGGTGCGTGTTTCCAGAGACACAAGCATGAATGCGAATTCGCGTTAACGTGTGGCGTCCCACATATAACTGATATTTCAATCGCACACGACTCCGAAGAATCTGCGGACACTTGCAAATTAGCGCTCGATAATCAAGTGACAAAAAACAGAGAGAGAGAGAGAGAGAGAGAGAGAGAGAGAGAGAAATACAAAAAATACTCTCATTATTGATCCTGAGAGTCTCTCCACGATATTATCCATTAGAGAATTATGTACATCGCGCAACGATATTTAACTGGATACATTTAATGTGACAAAATTACACGCTCGCGTCTTACACACCCACACACTTTTCCGCAAGCTGACAATTACTCGTGGGAGCCAACGTGGATTCGAATGAAAGGTATATTGTACTTTCGCGGGGGATGTCTAAGAGAGTTCCGCAAAGTTCTGCAATTAGCCAGCGTTAAATAGGGTTATTATAATAATGCGTTGCCGCTCGAATCGATGTCATATGCCTTTACGAGTAGCACAGCTGCTTTATACTGCTCAAATGGGATAATTAACCCCGCGACGTGTAGTTCCGGTAATCCCACCGGTTTTTCTTATCTCGCGCGCGCGATTCTGACAAGTGGTGTGGACATCGCAAGAAAATTAATATCTCTCGCTCTTTGTCGATAGTAATAAAGATAAAGAAGGAGGAGGAGAAGAAAAAGAAAACGAGTAGTACCCAGGGAGTACCATTGGGGAGGGGGAGGGGGGGGGGGAGGGGATAAAAATTCCTTCTAAGATTCTGGGTAATGAAGCTGAATGAAAGTGGGTCACTCGTGTGTTAGTCGTTTAGTGACAAGCTCCATTTCAAGATGTGACTTAAGGATGTACTTAAACAATATTAGCGGAGGAGAGTAACGAGATCACGAATACAAGAATATCATTTAACGTCTCGCGATCATCAGTGCCTTAATGAGCGTAATAAAAATATTAATGAAAGCTGTCTCGCATTAAAGATCAACGTAAGAGGCGCTTCATCCTTCTTTGCCCGGCCGACGAAAAGAAGAAAATAAGCAGTACACGTTGGCCACAGTTCGTTAGCAGCTCTGGGGAGTTAATTAGCGAAAAAGTTAATTTCTTGCCCGCTTATAAACGGACGCCGGTGATGAAATACGAGCTTGATAAAGGCGGGTGGAACCGGAGGAAGCTGGAGTTTTCGGAGCAGGAAGAAAGAGGGGCATGTCAGGAGTAAATAGATTAACATTGTTTCAGCACGATAGCTCTCCCTTCTCTCTCTCTCTTTTAGCGGTGTGCGGCTTATTGTTGTTACGTCTTGTTTGCATACCTTTCATAGTCACCCTTCTCTCATCTCTATCTAGTTTCTCTGCTCACGGTTAAATATTTCTTTTATATCTATATATATCTGCGCACGAGGGAAGGAGCGGCTCTCCCATCGGTAATTAAAGTCTTCTGATATTATGCTTAAAGATTGTCATTCGTATCTTCCCAGTGAAATATCCACAGGCCAATTTAATTACTTCAAAACAGTAGAAAATAATGTTAAATACATTGTAAGCATTTATTTGTTATTTTCAATAATAAACGTGAAAAAACTGCATGAACAGAAAAATTCATTAAAAATAGTGCAGGTCGATCAAGGAGAAACTTTGAATTTTTCAGTCATTCGGCGAGTCATCGATGGGAAAAATGGACCGTGCTTTCGCGACCTATCAAAAAGCAACGTGGCAACAAACTTTGCCTCGTTATGCAAATTCCCCGGGGAATTGAAGAAAAGGAGGATTTTAGGGTAGTGGGAGGAGAGCCGAGACGGAGGAGAAGGAGCTCTTCGTTCTCGAGGTCCTAGGAAGAAAAATATTTTTGTTTCTTTTCGCCTCGCACCACGCGAATTGCCTGGACCGGTAGCGCTGAACTCAACTTTCTGAATAATTATAGCAGGGTATGAGCTTGATTCATCACTGAAGTTCGCCTACCTAAGATGCTTTATCTGCGCCTCGCAGTCTCCGCGAAATTAATATGCTAATACCAGCATGGACCCCTTGCCTCGGTCTCAACCCCATACACTACGGTCTCCGCGCAGCCTTCAACCTTACACCCTCGTTCATCGATCTACCCATGGAAAACCAGTGCAATTGACTTTCAGATTTTGATTTTCCACGCGTTAATAAACTGATCGATGAGTACAGCGCGGAAACCATTAGAGAATTCAATTCTCACCCACGCATCTCACGCACACTTGCATCGCGCCGATATTTACGCAAGTATCGTCCAAAGTTTTTAGCGGCCAGGCTACGAATTATTTTCTCATCTGGAATCGCGCGAGTAATGCGGAATTGATGAACGGAGCACCTACATAAGAGTGATTTTCCTATGCACCATAGACGGGCACAAGGACTTTACCATCGGCGTGGTAAGACCTCGCGCGGGAATGGGGTGGTAGGAGATGGAGCAGACGGAGGATGCGTCTACGAGCATCCACGACACGGAGGGGATCGCTCCTCCCGCGAAGGCGTAGAGGAGTTTGTCATTAAATCAGTCGACAGGGTCCACAACTGCCTACGCGGTAGAGAGCGGCCGAGTACAAGCGGGTGTGCAAGTACCGACTGTTGATGTTGTTGCTGTTTCTTCTTCTTCTTCTGCTGCTTCTTCATCCTCATCCTCATCCTCCTCCTCCTTCTCTTCCAAGCGAGTATCGCTTTTGCCGTCTTTCACGGCTGATTCCTCGAGCGAGAGCCCGTATCATTTGAAATAATTAACGGCAGCTGACTTTGCGAGGCATGTGACTCACACATATGTTTGACACGTCCGCATAATGCGGCTAGCATGCGATAAATTGTTGCCGCTACTTATATCATTGCTATTCCTGACTCCTCGCAGAGCCGCCCGTCAACAAGTTCCTCATAACGGTAATAAATCGAAGCCGGACACGTTCGGCGAATCCTCTCTCGATCATTACCGGCGAGATAATAATTTCCTCGTCAAATATGCGCCTTGGCCACTTCGTAAAGAATTTCAGTGTGATTTGCACGGTAGCCAAGCCCGGGTTCTTTAGGTGCGAGCACGACACACGAGGCTACACTCCTGCGTATATCCACTTCCCGTAAGCTGCGCATCCTAGTGAGCAACGCTCCCTCGGAAAGGAAAGTCAATTTCAATAAATTAATGTCTTGCGGTCGGCGTAGCGATTAAGGAAAATGTAAATTATATAATTAAAGTTATTTACACTCATTGTCTTGTCCCTCGCAGCCCTTCATCCTCGCTTACGTGCAAACTCTCTACACGCGTGTGGTTACGCGTCGTTATGAGTCCGAGTTCGGTGCTCCACCTATGCCGTTTTACGATCGAAAATCTGTAACTTAGCAGACAGCAGCACAAACGAGCCGTCAGTGCGCCCCCAAATTTATCTCTCCTTAAATTTACCTTGCCACTGTCTACTAAACCATTACCTTCCTTGCTTTCCCTCCCCCCTCTCAACCCCTCTCTTTATTTTACCTCTACGCTCGCTTTATGCATTTATGCATTATCTGATAATCGCACTCTCTTAATGACTGCAATAAATGCTGATAGTCATCTCGCTTGTAATTGCGATTGAATCTCCCACGGAGTAGTACAGAGTGTGCTGCCAGTGCAACTACTAAACTTTCATGGAGCACGACGCGCTCGGGGGTAGAGGGATGATGTTTCATTTACCCCCTTTCTCCCTCTTTACCCTCTTCCTCTTCCTCTTCCAATTCAAGTGGATGCTGCTGCTGCTGCTACTGTTACCACTGGATGCTAAGGGCTCGTAAAAAATCGATATCAGTGGGCCACGCTAGTAATTTAGTAATGAAGACTATGCGTCATACGAACGTTCACCACTAAATCACTGGACGTAGATTGGTCGCTCATCTGCTCCAGATGTGACCCGCTGCTTTTCGCTAATTTGCTGTTAGCACTTTGCCCACGCCATCCTTAACACTCGCCACCCTCTCGTCTCCAATCGTTTGTATCCACAACTCGTGATTATCCTTGAGTGCGATTAAAATGAGTTACACATTATTCACGTGTCTCGTTTATTCGAGGCTCGCACTCGTCGCAAATAAGCAGCGATATCAAATAGTTTTTCGTGCGCGCGTGGAACGCCTGATTTGTTGGCAATCTAAGAACGTTCGATCGAGTGTAGTGGCACGAGCCAGCTTTTTCAATACCGCAGCTGCAGTCACGGTCAATACGTAAGAGACAAACGAGAGCAATAGGATACACGTATGTATGTGCCGATACACGCATGTCTATGTGCATGATGCATGTATTCGTTCGTGTGCCTAATCGAGAGAAAACGGAGAAACGAATATCAGTGTAGAGTGAGGGGGTAGGGGGGTGGGGGAGAGATATGGAAAAGTATGGGCGTATGCAATGCGCACCGCTGGGATTCGAGAGCACAATGGAATTATGCCCTAACGTATTGGAACGGTTCTATGGGGCCTCACTGAGATATATACACGGTGTACCTCCGTGGTATGTTGGATATGCCCGCTATGCTGGGGCCATGTTCTGGTTTTGATCCGTGCACCAGATAAGATCGCCCTTTGTTACCAAGGCTCGTGCCTTCAGGATTCAAGAGCCACCAACCACCATCACCACCACCACCAAGGGTTTTACCTACGATCTTTTTCTCCTTACACTTCTTCCACCTCCTTCTCTTCTTCGTCTTCCGCTGTTTCTTCTATTTACTCGTAGTACGCTCACGCTGCAATAGTGCGGAAACTTGAAAGAAAAGCTTGTCAATGAACGTCGAGCACTCCAAATTTGCCAAGAATGCAAATCCATCGTTGACGGTGGGTCATCTTCTTTGGTTGGAAGATGTCGCGGTAAAGTCCGTTTCGCTCGTTTCGAAGATTTATTTCCACGCGCACTGAAAATCTCACTGGATCGTTAAGTATCTTTTCGATTGGCTTTCAATCGAGATTACAAGTTTTTTCATACGACCAATATGGCTCTAAGAAACGAAGGTGAGCTTTCCTACGATACAACGCTAGGCAATCAGCAGTATTGAGTTTTACCATCGGTTATTAACAGTTTTATTATCCTTAATTGATTTGTATAAGGCATCCAGAGATAGCAATTACGTTTCATGGTGAGTCTAATCACGGAAATTCTTCAGTTTGCTTATCTCCCGTACATTTCTTTCTTTCTTTCTTTCTTTCTTTCTTTCCTTCCTTCCTTCCTTCTTTCCTTCCTCCGTAAGCTTCCAATCGTTCAGAGAATCTTAATTGCACACGCGTACATTTTTTGACCATTCGCAGCATGCCCCATACATAATAACTGCCTGCACACTGCCCTTTGTCAGTGTATATCCCACTTTACACGGCTTTACTAATTTTATTGATTAAGATAATAAATTTCAAGAGCCTATCTCATTATAAAATGCCTACTCATACATATGCCAGCCACTTCGTCCAGAATAGGCAGGAATGACTCCTGGTAAACAACGCGTTCCCAAGCGACTGACTTGCCTTCGTTCCCTTTTTCTTTTTAAAATGAATTCTGCGTGATGTCGTCATAGCCTTAGGCGTAAGAAAAGTAGTAACAGCTCGTGTAATAGCCCGTATAATGGAAACGTGTTTTTGCGGGATATGCGGATAATCGTCGGCTTGGGTGTTCAGGGCTGCCTCTCATTGCAGTGATTAGTGGCATCATCAGAGACCTGTGACGACGATAAACCACGATTGCCGCAGCATTTCCCAGTGAAAATCCGGCCGGCAATGCCGACAAATCAGCCTGACCCTAAGATCCCGTTTTCTTCCAGTTTTCTCCTCAGCCACCGTCGACCGATATCAGAGAGCATCTCCATTTTAATATGGAGACGAATTCCCTTGTGTTGAGTCTAATTTATCTTATCCCAGTCCGATCCGGACAATGCGCACGCGTTATTAGTATCAGTGAATTTCTTCACCTGCTAAGGTCACACGGTGGTCGGTTTAGAACCTCCTTCCACTTGACCCAAACTAATCCGATGATACGTATACGGCTGGTATCTCCCGCAGCGTGGTTCTCTCTTTCTCCGTGTATGCGTACCTACGTGTGTGTGTTCGCTCGCGCGCGAGTGTGTGTGTGTGTGTGTAATTGTGCACGAGCATTGCTCGCTCCTCCGGAGAAGGTTTCGAACGTAGCCGAGGGCTTCTGCTTGTAGGCATGGCGCAGTCAGGCCAGGTGAGGTAAGGTAGGGTAAGGCAAGGTAAGGCAACGAAGGCGAGGCGGGGCGAGGTGAGACGAAGTGAGACGAAGCGAGGCATGGCAGGGCATCGCGTAGATATGCCCTGCCCGCGGGTGCAACGACCCGGCTGACCTTTGTCCAGCCCGTGCTCTGGCCTGGCCCTGCCGGTACCGTCGAGGCGCCCGTTCCGAACTCCGCTAAAACGGCGAACACGCCGAACAATCGGGGAACCCCTGTCCACTGCCCAACGGACGAGTTCACTCTGAACCGAGCAGCCCCTGCATATCCACCTTTTGACCTTGAGATCATTCCCCGCGTTTCCACTCCACCTATTCTCCCCTTCTTTTTCCAGATTCCGCGTCGGAATTCTCCTCGTATCTTTTTTCTTTGCTGCATTCTCTCTCTCTCCCTCTCTCTCTCTCTCTCTTCTCCGCGCGCCGGCTTTGTATAACGAACGATCGAACATCTCTCCGAAAGATAATTATCTCTCCCTCCCTCTTTGCGATAATGCAGCTAGAGTATTTACGAATGCGCGATTTCATTCTTCACGGACGTGAAAAAGAGTACAACGTAAGGATACGAGAGGAATATTATTTTCTTAATTGTATACCAGGTTTTAACATAAAGGTCCGCAGGACGTGGCAGGCGTGTGCCTCGTGAAGTGTCCGAAAAGACGGGCCCATCTTTCGAGGCGAAGTTTAATGACGCTATAAAAATCTAGAGGTCGTTAGATGAGTCTAACCTGTCCAACTTGAACGAGGTTTATATTTTTCAGCTCAGGAATCACCCCGGTAGACTACATTCAAAACAGCTTAAGATTTTCCTGGAAGAGAAATGATCCTCGACCAAATTCGCCTGGCCCTCCCCACCCCCGCGCACCTTTTATGTACTATAGGCCAATAAAATTTAATGATCTCTCACGCCAGTCGATTGAAACTGACGCGCTTTAATAAATTTATCAAATTGCAAATAGCAGCCTATCGAAATTCAGTACCAGTTTCGCAGTTTCTTCCAGTTAATTCGACCGCGTTCCTAGATAGGAGAAATTATTACGACTGGAATATAAATCACTCGCAGATAAATCAGCAAATCTTTGCGTTACACACGGTAGCTCTCAACACTCGCACATTTATCACGAGCGTTCGACACGTTCGCGTGTTGTTCCACATGCTAATAATCAAACATGGCAGTAATCAGGGCACCGCTGACGTCATAATGGCTATACCAATTACATCGGCCGCGTTTCAGAGGCAATTGCTTTTTAAAGCTGCGCAAATTGCTGGAAACTCTGTTAATTTCGCGATAACGCGAGGCGCGGAGCGTAATCCCGTGCTCCGGGCAACCCGCGCTGATTTTCTCGAAAAAAAATATTCAGCGCTCCGATCGACGCGAGTTGACTCGGCGAACGCGAGCGACGATCAAGAATTTTCGATCTTTTACCTGTTCGACGTTTCTCGCGTTTCCCCGTATTTTCGCCGGCTTCGCACCGATTTCCTCTACTATCGGCAATCCTAGATAACATCTGCGAGTTGGAGAGTATGCGAGAAAAATGACGGAGGAGCGGCAGCGCCGATGCACCTTCGGCCACTATTACCTCTAATGAAGAAAATAAACAGCAAGAGCCGATGATTATTTCATAAATCACCGACTGACTGAACGATGGTGCTTAACATGCCGCACAGGCCGAAGTCTTCGCTTTATCTTTGCTCCTGGTAGTCCTGTGGTAGCTCAGCGGGCAAACTTCTAGGCTCACCGCGAGCTACCACCATCACCACCACCACCACCACCGCCACCGAGCTCTAATGGTCAAATCTATAAATTTCCCTCGGTTTTTCCACACTGGGCAAACAGGAAATTTATTTCGTGCAAGAACAGTGGAAGAAAGCGAGAAGGAGAGAGGAACGGTGCCAATCTCTTTTCTCTTCGCGTTTGTACAAATAGCGTGTCCGGCGAGAGTAAATCGCGCTCGCTTATTAAACGATCTATTACAGGTTTCGCTAATCGAGCGGCTATCTTAACGACACTCTGATAAACGTTGCGATAAATTCCAGCGCAGCTTGTAAGAACGACAGGACTCTATAGGTAGAATTAATAGGGTTAAGCAATCGTACTCGATGCATCTGAAATTCCATGGAGGCTGGATAAACGAGCAATACTCGTGCGCATTATGATCTAATTTGTCAGTTTGGTCGCGATTCGATCTAACACGGTCGGTTCGGTCGATATCTTATTTTTCCAGTGCTCACGGGCCCGCTGAAAGCCACGGGGAATACCACGTGCGACCGATCATTACGCACTGCGCTACGGGAAATCGACGACATTCCACGAAAGAATGCTCCACCGCTCGAAGAACGGGGGGTACCACATCCGCGAAACTGCGAAACTGGTTTCTCCTTGGAGCAATGAAACGCGTTAAACGATTTAGCGGGAGGACATCCCGACTCGAATTTCCAACGGAGAATCAAATTCCGATTAGCCGCGCCTAAGTGGAGCTGCTGTAAATTCGCTTACGCGTAATTAGCGTTACGAGGATCGATTTAAACGCCGCTGCACCTCCGGAGTGCATTTATTATTTAATAAGGTGTAAGCGCGCGTGTGCGACGTGTTATAATTACGAGCGTGTTCCCTACACAATTCCACGCGAGTGACCCGCGCAGCCCGCTAATCCGAAGTTCGCGTGATGATTCCCTTAATGCGGCCATAGTAACGAGGAGCGTTCGCCGTAACGAAAGATATTCTCTTCCCATAACCGCGCGTCCAAGGGGAGAACGCTACTTTTTACCGCTGGAAATTAAATGCCCCTCTCCTCCCTCTCGCAGTTTACCTCTCGAATCCATTGTTTCAGCAAAATTTCATTCCTTCTTCTCGCCGCTCTCTCGATGTCTCGAGTAAAATGGCCGATCGTTCATTTTCTGATGCTCGCATTCGCCGAGGCAACTGCAACCTTCTAAAGTGTTAGGCGAGACTAACGGTGATAAACCATTAGCGAGTTATGACTGGGGATACTGGACGATGGGCTGAGACGAGACGAGACGAGATGAGATGAGACGAGACGAGATGAGACGAGACGAAACGAAACGAAACGAGAGAAAACGAGAGGAGAGGAGAAACGAGGCGAGGCGAGACGGGAATTCGCTTAACTCACGTGCTCTATTCCCGCGCGTGTTCTTCTTGCCTCCCTTGACTCTATGGATAATCCATTGAGAGCGAAGCAATTGCCTTTGTCATTCCAAACGTCCACGAGAGGAAGTGCGCGAGAGTCCACCACCACCACCATCACCACCGAGTCAGTCGTCTCGCAGCGTCGAGACGACGTCTTGCTCTCGCTAGAGACGGCCCTCTCGCCATCAGCTTGCAAATGTAAAAATTCCTTCGCTGAATGCAACGCTGAGCGACATTAATGCCTCGGGCCATTCGAACTTTGCGCAGAATGCATTATAACTCGAACAATGAGCGAACTCGTGTACTTTCCAGCACGCCCTTGTAATTATTCTATTATTAGCGCCCGTAATTCCAGAGCTGCCGCTACCCATCCGCCAAGATTTTCACTCGGATATTGCGTTTCGACCCAGGGACTTTTCCTCTCCTCGGCCTCCAAACGCCAAACTTTTATCGAGGCGTTGCACAAGATCGACGGGACCGCCGGTTTAATGGAACGGAGAACGGAGAACGGAGAACGGAAGGATCTCTATTGACCGCCGCGCTTCGAATTGGACAGCAAATATTTGAAGCGGCGAAAGGTCAAACACAGGTGGACGCCATTAAGGGCTCGGTCCCTCGCACGTCAACGCGGAATCTGCCTTTCGACCGCGGACTGTCGTCCCGATCGATGGGTCGCTCGCGATCTTAACGAGATCTTAAAAACTTTGCACGAGGGTGCGTACGGCTCTTCCCTCCGTTACAGGAGGACCAACTCGATCCCACGGGTAAGGCTCGTGGTATAATTACCGTGAGTACGACTGTCTTGTTTTGTCGTGGAATTAGGCAAAAAGTGATTTTAAAGGGGTTGAAACGAGGCCCGCCGTAATACTGGCGCGGTTCTGCTGGCTCATCATCATAAATCAGTATCGACGTCGATTTCAGGGGCGATAGTAATGCGCGCGGAGTGCGAGAACCGTGTAGAAGGAGAGAGAGTGAGAGAGAGAGAGAGAGAGAGAGAGAGAGAGAGAGAGAGAGAGAGAGAGAGAGGAGGCTGGGTGAGTAGTTCAGATGTAAAAGGTGAGAAGACTCGCGCCGCCGCCGCTAAGGGAGTATTGAGGTGTCGCTGTAAATAAGTAGCCGCCGGCTCTTCCGAGCGACCGCGCGCAGGAGCTTTTTAACCGATTTACCTTATGTCCTCACGCATACCGGTATACCTGCTCGTGTCGAGGGTGTTAAACCAGACCGGCAATGCTCCGGCATATCTACCAACGGTAATCTCCGAGCGACGAGAGACCGGGCGCCCGAATTCTCGCAATCCGATTCCCTTCCCAACTCCTGAAACTCAAGTAGTTTTTCTACCACCCGGTACCCCCTCTTCGCCCTCTCCCTTCTTCCCAGTTTCACGGATAAAATCTGAGAAATTCAATCCCCTGGACCCGGAGCGAGTCCCGAGGACACGAGCTTTCTAATCGCCGACCAGGACAACGCGCGTGGCCCACGTAATTTGGTTAACGGGCAAAATACATTAAAGTTAACTATATACGCGCGCCGGATACTCGTTTACATCGGTGGGAAGGAATGGTCGGCCAGCGATTATTGATGGTATTATCGTAGGATTTAAGGAATTCCTCCAGAGGGGAGAGTCGGCGGAAAAAGTTTCAGGCCAAGACTATCCATGCTTTAATGACTGTGTGCTCGCTCGCTCGATGGCCATCCCGGGCTGGTGCTACGTGTCCTGTAATAGCGAGGGAAGAGAACCCCGGGTTTCTTCTCGGGATGATAAAGTATTTTCCGCGGTTTGCGTCAGCCGCTCTTTTTCATATCCCCGCAGAGGCCTTTAAGCGACCCACGGCAATCGCAGCGATGCTCGAACGTACCCTGTCGAGGACGCTGTGCGCCTCCTCCCGCTCCGCTTTGCTCGGCTCGGCTCGACTTCGCTTGGCTTGACTTTTAAAGCTTAACGTCGCCACACGGTGGCCACTTTGCGGTTACACGAGATTACGGCTGACTTCATTCGCTCGGCACGTAAACAGCCATTAGGAAGGGTCCACGTGTGCGACATTGTTGGTGTCACGGCGCAAAACGTAAATCACAACTGTCCAATAAGCAAGAAATTTCATTATAGATTGCGCGCGTTTAGCCACGATACTACGACGAGCCCCGCTCGAATAATTGCGACGAGCGCCGGAACCACCCCTGCCCCGCACACCTTCACCCTCTCTCCCTTCCTCCGCGCTCCGTCGCTCGCGTGGGTGTTCTTCCTCGCGAGAATCCATGGGGAATCGCGCGAATTCTGCGAGAACGTTGCTCCCTCCGTGTGGCGTGACGCGATGTGATGTGACGTGACGTGACGTGGCACGACGAGTCGCCTATCTGCCGAACTGCCTCACGGTAGTCCGTTCGCGAAGAAGATGCCCGCGGTTTCAGCCGGTTCCTCGGACCCGCAACCACACGGTGGCTCTTTTGCGGTTGCGCGAGCGCGCCTGACTTTATTCTCCTGATGCATAAATAAGCAATATTACCGAGGAGCGTTTCTTCGATGAGGGAGAACACGGTTCCTCATCGATTCCTGTCCTTCGGAGGGCTGAGGCGGAGGGGCAGGCGCTTTTCAACGAGAACGCGAGTGGGCGAGGCGATAAATTCCCGGTTGGAGCAAGGGAGGAGGAAGAAGAGGAGGAGGAGGGAACCATCGCGAGAACTTGGCCCTTTCTCATCGTTCCCAGGCAAATGTAGACCACCGCGAGTAATTGCCGTGGCCAACGCGCAACGTGCCCGGTTGCTCGACGATCCTACGCCCGCGGTGTAGTGGTGGTGAACGTTGCTGCTCCTGCTGCTGTTGCTGCTGGTGGAGAACACGTGTGGTACCACGGACACGCACACGGAAGAATACACAGCCGCTAGAAAATTATATCACACCGCATCTCTGGGTCCTCTCTCTCTCTCTCTCTCTCTTTCGCTCTCTTTATCTTTCTCTTTCTCTCTTTCTCACTACGTAACGCGCATACGTAATGAGCAACCGAGCGAGCACATGCCGCGCATTTCTTCTTCCTACAGCTTCGTGGGGCGTGTAAAACACGGTAATACAGGCATACGGTCACTCTCGCGGCACAACCCAGGAGAGACAAACGCGGAGAGCACGCGAGAAATGGGAAGAGAACGAGGAGAGAGATCGGCCGAGGGTCGGACTCTTTCTCTCTCTCAGCCAGGAATAGAACGAGAGAAAAAAATGCGGTCGGTATCGTGGAATCTCTTCCTCTCACTCTCTCTCTCTCTCTCTCCCTTTCTTCCTCTCTGCATTTGGATTATATTCCACGCCGCTTCCCGCGTGTCGCACCACGAAGAGATCCTGCAACGCGAACCATCCCTGGAAAGAATAATTAATGATTCGTCGCCGGTGCAAGTTACATCAGAGTCAGGCCCGGAAATAAATTCGTCCGGGCACCATGGAAATGGGCCACGCTGCTTTCCCCCGTGACCCTTGGAGATTGCATACAATCGTCATCGACCGATACCGCGTCCCCCGCGCAGTCATCGACCAGCGCCGGCGAGCGAAGCTTCCGCGCGCTATAACTGTTAATATTTTTAATCGATAAGACCGAGCGATTATGGTCGTTGCGTGGGAATAGAAGGATGATTCCACTTCGCGTCCCACTTCCCCCGTAGAATCCTCGGAGAATTCTCGTGGAACTCCCTCGAGAGCGAAGACGGAAAATTCGACAAACGACCAGACTCCCTGTACCACTCCGGGAGCCTGCACTAATTATGGACTCGTTCCTCGACCACCATGCTCATAATTAATGTCCCCATCTCTCTCTCCTACCCTCCTGGTAAACGGATGTAACGAACTTCCATTTCTTATTAATCTTCGCTAATAATCCATCTCGCATCCGTCAGTTTTTTAGCAGCGGAGGAAAGGAAGAAACGAGGTCCCACTCTAAGAAAGCTATACGTTTTCTCTTAACGAGCGCTTGTACCACTAACGATAAGGGGTTTCTTCGGATGCATTAGGATGTTTACCGAGGGAACGCGTTCTCCAGCACACACACACACACATACACACACCGCGCTTACACGCGTTGTGTGACAATTATTAATATTCGCGAGTAATCCGTGCGTTTCTAGCAATTGCCGGGGAACCTGGCTGTGGGCTAACGGTGCCAGAGTCTCTCGCCTCGCTGTCCATCCCGCGTCCTAACAAGGAGAGATTAATTCGCTCTCTTGCCGCTCGAACGAGCACCGCGATTCAACGCGCGAAGAAGAGGAGGAAGAAGCTTCTTCTTCGCGGCTCTCCTTCGTCTCGGCAGCCAGCCCAACCAGCGACGACGATTCGAGGTCGAAGAGAGAGACTCCACCGATAATTATGCTGCGTGACCCGCGTCGCACGCACCGGTAGCCACCGCTTTTGATTTATGCGCTTCCCTTTTCGTAACTAGCGTGATTCGATCTTCGACGACGACGTCGCTTATGTGTACTTCTTCACGGTGTAATTATCGCGTTAATCTTCCGCTCTTAGCCGTTCCTTCCAACTCTTTCCCGCGTGCCGGTTTTATTCTCCCGTTTTGGGTTTTAGTGGCACCCCCCTCCTCCGCCGCTGCACGCTCATTATGATGATTACGCGTAATTTATGCGATGATGCCAGATATGAATTATTTGCACTTTAAGTGCTTCGGAAGTCTCGCGTAGCGTTTCGTAAAAAGGCGCGCATGGAGAGGAGAAGGGGAGAGACGCGAGGGCGTTTGAGTTTAATTCAATAACTGGAACATTTTTCAGCGGCCTCCACGATCGGGGGAGGTTACGTCGATTTCCGTGAAATCGCTTAATCGCATTTTCATGCACACGCGTGTGCATGTATGTGCGTGCGGTAGTAGATTCAGTGGCAGGATCGTTAAGGTATCGTCAACTGCCCGAAGCGCCACGAATCTCTCTCTCTCTCTCTCTCTCTCTCTTTCTCTGTTTCAGCGACCTTTCTTGTTGCTTCCTCCTCCTCCACTGAACTCTCAGAGCGATGCATTTGCATGCAGGAGAAACGCTGCGTTGGCTACAGCTAAACGTCGGCCTTAATGGCAGAAACTCGCGAGTCGCGTAATTGTCCCGGCGTAATATCTTCGGCATGTACGCACGCCATGTGCCACAACGAAGAATGTCGGCACTGTTGCGCGAGAGGCGCCTTAAGAGAATTCACACGATACCAAAAGGAACGAGAGGATTCTACGAATTTTCACGAACGATCCTCGACTGTAGCGGACTCTGCAGAATCTGCCAACCAACCCCGCTCGCGTTACCTTTTAGAGGTTCCATCTCTCTCTCTCCCTCTCTTCGAAAAATTCCTCTCGTGGAATTCGCGTATTGTCATCGGTCGATCGCCACACACACACACACACATTACTCTGTACGTGCGTGTGCGCAGAGTGGACAATGCGATTTAATCGAAAGGGTAGGCTGCAACTGTGGCTAAATATCTTTCTCGAAGGTGGGAGAATAATCGTATAGGAAGAAAGTGAGATGTACCAGAGAGTGACGCGTAAGAAGCTTGACAAGAGATCCAGGAGGAAAGAGGAGAAGGACGGAAGGGCGGTGAAGGCGGGACGGGCCAGTACGGCTGATTAGAAAGGGATTCTTGTTCGCTCGATCCGACCGCATTCTTACGTGGTCGCTGTGCGATAATCGATTATTCACGAATCGTCATGGAGGCGAAGGAAATCGATAACCTTCGAACAACAGGATCCACCTGGTCGGTCTCTTCCCTACTGGAACTGAACTTCCTCTCCCGTTTTCCTCTCCTCTATCGGTTCTCGCCGTAACGGTTCGGTGTTTGCGCTGAGAAACTGATTAAGGCGTTTTTGCAAATTAAAAAGAGCAATAAATCAAACAATGGATCCCCTTATTATTCTCGGATTCCACGAGGATTTCTAATTATTTCTTTCTTTTCTTTTCCTCTCTCTCTCTCTCTCTCTCTCTCTCTCTCTCTCTCTCTCTTTTCTACCCCGGTTCTTCGATAAGGTGAGATTTTGCGAGAGACGAGAGTCAGAGAGAGACAGAGTGAAATTCTGTAATTGCAGAGGAAAATCCTCGTAAAAGCGGAGGAACAGTTTTTAAGTTTATAGAGAGATACAAAACACTGGTCCATCGTAAACGGTTTTCTCAGGTAGGAAGGCGTTACCACGAGTAGTGTAGTACACTTATTTCCCACCCTACTGTATTATCGTCCGTAGACACTCGAGCCGCCTCGAGTGTGCTTGTGCCTGCTAGCACATATGGGGACTGTGACGTCACTAATGGCAGTAATAGGCACGTTGCACTATGTACAGGCGTGATTTGAGCGGTTAATAGGACCAAGAAAGGAACAAGGTAATGACGGTATTAATACTCGAGGAGGCTTTGCGATATCGACGCTCCGTAAGATCGTAGCGTGAATGAGCCGTTACATACAAGAGATCGGCCTTAATACGCTGAAATTACCGTTTCATCGACGGCCGCGTTCATCCTGGCAAAACTGACGCTCTCGCAATCATGCCATTTTTCGCGATACCTCAATTCCTGTAAAAAACAGGAGCGCCTAATCTTCGGAACATTCCGGCCACCACGGTAATGCGATAAACGATTGATTGTCGTAGAACGCAAGGGGCCAGGAGTAATGATATTTAATGCGTGCCTGATTACGCGGAAGAGGTAATCAATCTTATCTACCTGCTCTCCCACAGGTGATTTCCACACTCGCGCACGCATGCCTATAACGCGTTTTCAACGCGATCCTAGTCTCTGGAAGAAAAAAATACTACTCTTTATTTCCTACTTTCACAGTCCTACTCCCCTCGCCCTCTCTCATTTCTCTCATTTCTCTCAAGAGCGCAATAATGCAAAGGTTTGCCGAGAATGTTTGCGTTTAACCGGGTACGATGAGAATATTAGGAAAGGTCAAGTTCTTCGTACGAAAGAGTCAGAGAATCGCGCGGTACCAGACGCTCAGAGCACGGAGAGCCTCCGATCTCATTTATACTTGCTATTTTAGTAATTATTTTCCTCTCAAATCGGGTTTTCAAGCGTTTCTCCGTAAAACCCCTCTCGTGCAACAACCGCGGTGATTTAGTGCGTTTCTCCGTTAATTTCCGGAATTCCTTTCGTCGCACCTCTCTCTCTATCTCTCTCTCTCTCTCTCTCTCTCTCTCTCTCTTTTCTAGCCATTTAATAGTGCGCGTCAGTGCTTTTGATTGTAATGCGAGCTTTGCAGCAGCAGCAGCAGATTGGACGGTGCGGATGTGCACCAGGAGTACACGCGAACCAACGTCCGTATCGTCCATGAGAAAAACTGGCCATTCGCACCGAATGATAAGAAAATTAATAATAGCGCCAATAATTGGTTTCGCTCAATTAGTATCTTTCAATCTCATCGCATTCGCCGGCTTCCATATACGTGGACGACAGTTTTCCTCGCGCTACTCTCAAAACGAACTCATCAACGCGCGTGTGGACTCTCCTCGTCAGGATTGATCGCTATTACCACCGGTGGCAGTAGCGCTCGACGGTGGACTGGTGGTTCTTACACGTGAATTCTCTCACGATCCTCGCGGTTGACGGTAAGAGCAACGTTATACATTAACGTCGAGTATCTCGGCTACCACATCGTCGTAAGCTCTAGTGTCTTTGTCCGCTCGAAACTGTCCCGCGTAAATCATGCGGAGAAACGAGGCTGAGCAGGTCGCACACCGACCTGCCCTGCGACGAGTCCGGCCTTAATTAAGCGATGAAACGGCAATTTTCGTCGACGCCCCGCCGCCTTGCCGCTTTACAGACTTTGCTCTCATCCACTTTCTTACCCCCCCTCCCCTCCCCCTTGCCACTAAACTCTCTCACGTGTGCAAGTAATGACTACCAGCGACGACCATTGCTCGTCCGTCACGAAAATTATTCCAAACGAGTCTTTCCTCGGGACACTCCGTCTAGCCAACTTCACTAAATCCACGCGCACTTTGTTCGTAAGACGGATCTACTATCGCGAAAGGATCTTTCGTTAGATTAAAAATCCTACGCCGTCTTGTTACGATCATCAGGGATCTGGTTGTTTCAGAGCTCTGGAACAGAGGGGACGAGGAGACGGGGTAAGCGGCACGTCGGTGCGAATAACCCCGTGAAGGAGTAGGTGATTTTTATAGAAGAATTATTTAAGCGAGGAGCAGCGACGACTTCGAAGTTTACTTTGCTGTTTTTTTTTTTTTTTTTTTTTTTTAAGCATCGCAACGCGGGGATTTCAGGAACAAAGGTAATTAATTCGAAAATTTGCTCGCTCTGATTACTCGCGACTGCCAGCGGTGCACGCATCCTGCAGCTAACGTTGTATATAAATTCGCGCGGATATTAAAAATTTTATGGTGTCAAGTCAAGGGAGAGGGGAAGGAATAACGCCGGTGTAAAGCGCTTGTATTTTTAAGAGTTTTATGAGATCAATGAGTATTTTTAAAGCGTCATTCAATGGACGATACAAGCACTAAAAAGGAGAGAATGTGGTGTCTTAAGGAGAAGAAAGCGTAGAAACGCTATAAGGAAGGATCTATAAATTTTAATATTTACGAATCGTTGCGATAGGCTGTAAAATCTATGTAGCTTTATCGCATTCTTATGCAAAAATTAGCGACTCTGGTTAAATATTCTTGAAACCGACCCTTATATATTTTAAATAGAGCGTTGAATCGGGTGTTAAAGAATTAATTGGAATCACACGAGTGTTCGAAACGGTATATGCTCGGATATATTTTAAGGATATATTATTCTGTCCGGGCAATATAATTATCAAGTTCCCCCGGCCGTATATATTTGAGGGTTGCGTTAAGAAAAAGAATTATGTTGTCAAGTTTTCGGCTTATTTGCGCGAATCTTGCGCCAAACGTCCCCACGCGCGAAAAACAAACTCATTCCGAAGCACTTTATCGTCATAATTTATTACTTTACTTATCGCCATAATTTTTACGCTATATCGCGTGTCCGTGTGTGTGACGTTTCCTGCAAGCGTAAGAGAATTTCCGTAAGTTACGGTTGGCTGATGCTACGAGACCCACCACCTGCTGCCTGTCACTCGGCCAGTTTCGAATCCCGAAAAATCTCTCCACAAAATAGGCAGATCTCATCCCCCGGGATTTACCGATTCTACCATGGGAAAGTGAACGTCCGGTCGTTCGATCCGTCTGTCGCTCGTCCTCGTCCTCGTCCTTGTACTCGCACTCAGTAGTGGTGCACGCTAAGTGACCGACGTCGATCGCCTCTTACGACACGTTCTGGAAATTCGTCACGTCTCGGACTTCCGTGAAATGAACGGACGATGTCCGAACGAGGAGAGGGACACGGCCTGATTTGTGTGTGAACATTTCTTCACCTTCCCCTCCTCCTCCCCTTACCGACCCACCGCGGGTCTATCCCAGAGAAGACGGAAACTCGAAAAATACACGAGTCTCGTAATGGAGTAATATCACGCTGTCGCTGGGAGCATACAAATTATGAGTTTCTCATTAATAAGCTCTTTACCGCAATAAGTTACGACTAGCAACTATTATTACCTTACAAACGACTCGTGCTATTTTCTTCGAGACAGACCATCGTCCTCGCCTCTCGTCTCGTCTCGTCTCGTCTCGTCTCATTCCTCCTCTTTTTCTTCTCGCGCTTCTCTCCCTCTTCTTCTTTAACGAGACCGGGCCAAGTAAGTCGCGCACATCTTGGCTCCCTTAATTAAATAAACATCGTCTAGTCCGCGCTGTAATAAGGATCCATCGAAGCTCGAACATAGCGAAGTTATGTAAATTGCTCCGTAACGCGTTAAAGCTAATACACCCACAGTTAGTCCGTACCGTAAGGAATGCATTTGTAGTATGCTAATCGCGTGCTGCTCTTCGCAAGGAGTCATCCTAGTTTCATAGCGGTGTTCGACCTCTCGCGAACATGTTCTCGGAAACGTTTACCATCGTTTTCTGACGAGCAGCAACCGAACCCGTTCCTCGTTGTACGCAACCTCGGAGAACTCGTGTCAGCCATCGGCCGTTTCCTCGCGATTTCCTTCTCCTCGGAAAAAAAAGAAAGAAAGAAAAAAAGAATAATCTTCCCGATTTTCACCACCAAGATCATGCGTATTCTCCTCGTCCTGATTTGCCAGGACTCCGCGATATCCGTGGAAACTTTGTTAAACGCGCATCTAGCGAAATTTCATCGCGGAATGACTCGTCGCCGGGTGATCCATATTACGGTAAAATGTTGGAATTCGCGCGAATGGCATAATGATATATGGAGATCCGTAAATTGCGCGTTCTGAGATCCCAGGATTCATCAGCGTACTACCACTACCACCACCACCACAGCTAGCTTGTTCTAGCTACTTTATGTGATATTGGTGCTTTGATGCAATCCCGTGGCTCTGACTAAAAAGAAGAGAGAGAGAGAGAGAGAGAGAGAGAGAGAGAGAGGAGAGAGGAACTAGAGAGAATTTACAAATAATTGACGAAGCGTTCCCTAATGAATTCAATTAAGGCAGCTCTACGAAACTCCTGGGGGAATCCGATGAAAAGTGCATGCTTGTTTAAATAAGGCTCCTTATCTACGGCATCGCCAGAGGCTTCCATTTCCGTAAACGCTTGAGCCGCCGCTCAAGGAGAAAATCCGCGCGTGGATAAAGGATCCGAAAAATGCGCTCGGTATTCGTGATACCTGTCTGCCGATATAGCATCGAACGCTGCCTACCTACGCTGGCTACTCGTTTACATATTGCTGAAGGTACCACGTCCCGATAGATGCGATGTCGCGATATCGCGCCGGTAAAGTCCACTCTACTCGCCAGCGTTCTACGGTAAGCAAACCGAAGAACTGGATAAGAGGCAGGAGGAAGAAGAAATTAGAAGAACAAGAGAGAGAGAGAGAGAGCAACGGAGGAAAAAGGAACATGAAGAGGAAGAGGCAGAACAGGAGGAAGGAGGGTTGCCGGAGAATGAGCGTTGAAATTGTAAGAAACCGAGAGAGAGAGAGAGAGAGAAGGAGAGAAAGACGGCACAAGGGTAGTGAGAGAGAGAGAGAGAGAGAGAGAGAGAGAGAATAAGAGAAGGCTGGGGAGGAAGAAGGGTAGTTGGCGGTAGATGGCAGAAGCAGATGGCGCGAAGATCGGACCATTGTTTGCCTTGTGACAGCGATAAGTTCACAATAAAGTTACATTCGCTCCCAAGTAAGTTCCTGTCCTCCTCTGCTAGTCCTCCGGGGTCCCCAGAGCTCTCCGGAGCTACATCCAGCCTCTGCTGCATGAAAACCCCCCGTCGTAGGCAGCCTCGTCGTGGTATACTCACTGGCGATAACCATAACTCTCTTTGCACCCGAGTCTCCTGGATGCTTCTGCTCTTGCTCCTTCTCCTCCTCCTCCTCCTCCACCTCCTTCTACTCCTTCACCCTTCTCCCTTTCTACTTCTTGGTCCTCTAGAAGCTCGCGCGCAAGCGGACCATGGCTATTCCGCTTTCGATTGTTTTCGAGCCCTCGTGCTCTTGTTGCCTCGCAACTTCGCATGCCTCTTGCCCTCCGACACTCCCGGAGTTTCCTACTCCTCGCATTCCGGCTGCCCTTCACCATTTATCTCGATCCTCTTCCTCCAACTCGGGAGGTCGAAATTCTTCCAACGATATTGACGCTTACGCGCAAAACGACTCGATCGTCGCTGATCTTCTTCCGGATTTACTCGCTGTGGATTCTCTGCGAGGAGTTCCCGTCCCCGACCCACCCCAAAGGACATCCTCACGAAACTCGAGTTTTTCTCCACGAAAACTCCAAGAGTTTTCGGTCAGCCCTGTGATTTCTCGGGATATCGAATGTGAGATAGAGAAATAGAGAGAGAGAGAGAGAGAGAGAGAGAGAGAGAGAGAGAGAGAGAGAGAAAAGGGTGCCGCTCCGAACGCTGTGATCCAATAAAGAGTCTAGAGCTAGTGCGGAGAGCTCCCCCGTGGCACGTACGTGCACAGCGGCATCGGGGGACGGCGGAATATCGAGTGGATCAGCGATGGATATCACCACGGAGGATAGAGCGGTCGCGCGCCGCTGATTGCGAATCTTGTTAGGGTTTCTCTTTCTCTCTCGCGTGCTCCGATCTGCGGTTCCCGTACGACCGGGCGGAGCCGTCGACCAATCGGCGCCAGCCCCGCTGACGCACGCACCCTCCTCGAAGAGTCCGCCGCAGGAGCATCGCGTGAGCCACTGGCGCATCTCGCGCATCGATAAATTTCACCTGCGGTTAAGCTCAGCCAGCGAGACCACCGTAAATAATTCTCGCGGAACATTTAATGCCGTGTGCGCGCCAAGAGATCCGTTCCCCTCCCCTCCCCCTCGCCATCTCCGTACCCGCGCCTAGCAGTCGACTCCTGCACGCCCAACTGTGACGAGTAATGAGCCAGTGAAGACGTTTCGAGGAAACCGAGAGAGCTCCGGCTGCTGGGCCAACGAGTTTGCTCTCTCCAATTATCAACCCTCTCGCGCTGAGATTATCCGGTAACGGAAGAAATTCCTCTCGCCTGCAACAACACCACCACCACCACCACCGGTATCGCACACCCGGTGTACTCGCAACCGCAACCGGGAAATTCCACGAGGCGGAAATTTCCCTCGGGCGATAACCACCTCAACCCCGGAGACCTGGAATGTTTCTCAAAGTTCTCAGCAATTTTCAGGAAACGAATTCGCGCGAGCTATGCTACGCGACGTGCCGTGATCCCCGACACCCAACGCGCGTACCACTCGCACGAGTCCAATATCTCTCGATTAAGCTCAATTAAACAGACAGTTAAGGAGAGACATTCCGAGCATAGTGCCGCGTTCACGACGGCGCTGACTCCTGGGGAAGGGGGCGGTACCAGTACAATAACGACGGCGAGTGTTACATATTTGCCGTGATGCAATCGCCCGTTGGAGAATTTAGCGGCTTAATCGTCGAGGAGGAGGAGGAGAAGACACGCGTGTGTCCAGTTACCAGAGGGTGACGTCGGTTGAGCCAACAATTTTCCATTTTTTTCCCCACGGCACCACCCGCGGGAGTGGGCGAGGAAGTCGTCGACTGCCCGTCGATCGAGTCGCGATAACGATGTCTACCCCCCACCCACCCCCTCCGCGAACCGTTAGGAGCTCCTTCGGGTGGCGAAAGGATTCGTTCCTACGGGATTGGAGCAGCGCTCTCGACTGGATCTTCCGCGCGAGAGCGGTCGTCGATCCAGGAAATTCAGCGGTGGCGACCGTGATTCTTTGAGAATTTCTAGTGACTCATCGAGATTCTCGCGAGCGTACAATCCTTCGACGCTTCACCGATCGATCGATCGCGCTCCTTCCCCACGTCGATAACGCTCGATTAATCAATCTCGGGTTTATCTCGGCGTAACATCAGGGAGCTTTCAGTAAGCTGTCACGATTCTTCGGGGATGCTCCGAGCGGGGGTGGGAACGCGCTCGCGCGACCGCGAAAAAGGCAGCGGACAGTCGCGCTACCCTTGGGAGAGGGGAGTGGCGGGACACTCGACGCGTACTTTGGCCACGTTCGGAGGAATAGCGAGTGGTTCGTGGGAATAATATAAGGCGGCTCCGCATCTGCGCGAGTTATGACGGACCGAGCCATTAAGTGGTCGTGTTTATTTTTAGAGGGAGCCGAGCTAGCGTAAAGTGGAACTCCTAATTGTTCTCGTTAGCGCTCCACTCACATCTGTCTGAACCCGTGAACTTAAGACAAGCAGCGCGAATGCTGCACGGTGTATCGTCCCGGGGGAGGGAAGGAGGGAGGGAGGGAGGGGTGGTGTGGAGAAAACGAGAGACAGTTGGGGAATGGAAGGGAGGGAGAGACAGTGGTTTCAGAATTCGGACGGTCCAACTGAAAAAGATCTGGGAGTAGGGGGGGGGGGGGGGAGGAGGAGGAGGAGGAGGAGGGAAGCATTTCGCGAGCTTGGACAAAAACAGATGCCTCGAAATTTACATAAACGAGGCTAAACCGAAAGTTAATGTCGCGCGTAACGATCCACCCCGACCGCGGTTTCATATGCCCTTGCTACTTTATTGTTATTCATTGGGATCCCGAGCCAACGCGAGTCATGGAAATTAATTCTGCGTCGCCTTCTACACACGCGCACACACGACGAACATCTCTACCGATGCTCAACGCGAAATGCAGCCCCCAACAAAATATGGTCCGGTTCGTCCGACAGCTCCCCGAAAGCATTGGACGACGATCGGAATGAAAAATCTCAAGTTGACGGAAGGAAACGATGCCAGTGTGCGTGCGTGTGTGCCCGATACGGAGGACAGAAAAATTGAAAACTTAGGGAAAAATGTGTCGCAAGCGCGTAAAGTTTCGGCCGGTTGTTCCGGCCCTAACGAAAGTCGCGTCGTCCTCCACTCGCTCACCCCACGGCGACGAGGCACGAAACGGCATAATATGAATAAACTCGCCACTTTTCGTGGCTGTTTGAAAGAAAAAACGGATTTTCTATTTACGATGACCATTTGGATTTTGTATACCGCGCCGAGGGGTCCAGGGAAAAAGGGAAACTCTTCGCCAGTGATTTTGCCGGCTTTATGGTGGATTTCCGTATATAGAAGCGAAAGGACACCCCTCAGGTTTATGCCATTATTACGTATGCAAGTGTGGCATGATTCCACCCCAGCGACGGGGTGGCATGATATTCCGTTGCCTCGATGCTTTTTGAACGGAGTTTGACCATACTCTAGGTATACCTAGGGTCGCTCCGGCTTCACCCCTCTTTAAATGCTCTCTTTGCAAACAGTTTTCGCCTTTCATCGTATTTTTTCAGGCGTCCGTACAGAACGATGATGGGTTAACCAAATAAGCTCGCAGAGCTTTGAAACGCGGCCCAACGGGACCAACAGGACGCTCTTCGCCCTATTGACTCGATCGGCTTAGAATCCGCGCGCGCGCGATTCCGATACTCTCCGCGTGTTTCTCGACCGTTCGGCATCCGCATCCCTCCCGGAGCGGATGTCGGAAATTAGAACGCACCAGGCAATCAGCCGGTAGGAATGCGAGCGATCACAATTATCCCCTCGCCTCGTCCCTCCGCGACCTCTGCCCTAATTTCCCCCGACCCATTGAACGTTCCGCAAGCCGAGCACTTTGTATTAGCCAGCTCGCCCTCCGTGTGGCTTGCCTGATCCTAGGAACGACCTGACCTTGCCACCCGGGATCCTCCAGACTTGTCATTGTGTTTTGGGCGTGCCATGATCCGCGTTGACGTGTCCAACTAAGCGTTCGCGAGCCTCCGAAGAAAAAAAAGAAAGGAGAGTTTTACGCGTGAGAGAGAGAGAGAGAGAGAGAGAGAGAGAGAGAGAGAGAGAGAGAGGAGAAAGAAGCGGCCGCCAAGTCAGAACGAAAAGGAAAAAATTCTCATCCGTTGGCAGCTCGAAGCCAGCTGCAAAAGTCGTAATAGCTTTGAATATAAACGACGCTGAAGAGAAGTCCTGCGCGACCGATGGACGAGCAACATCTCGAGGAATCTTCCGCGTCGCTCGACGACTACCTCGGCGGCGGCAACTCCTTCGGAAGCTCGCGATCCGATCTCCCATAAATACGAGCGAGTCATTGAATCTTGACGAGCCACCGCTGATTTCGATAATGTAAACACATCCTAATAGAAAAATTAAACAAAATCCTTGCGATAGCATCTGATATGCTAAGCGCGCGCCGTGATAGCCCCAACTCCGCTGCCAGCGGACAAAGCAAACTTCTTCGTGGGTAGCGGAGATCTTGATCTCGACCTGGTGACTGCCTGACAGAATTTTTAACAGGCGATAAAATTTTCATTTTACGAAGGGCCGCTCGCCCTTTCTTGCCTACGAGCGACACTTTTCTCCATCGTCGATCTTATTAGCCCTCGTCGCGATACCTCGATATCGACCCGATTCCGAAGCTCGCCATCGCCTGGTGATCATCCTCCGTGTCTCTCGCTACACCTTCCGAAAGAAGAATAAGCTACGCCATCGCCTGGAATAGCCCCCCGCGCTCGCCACTCGCCCTTCCTCCTTCTCGAGAGATGTGACAGGAAAAATTCTGGCATCCCCAGGTATTCGCGCGGGAAAATTGTTACTCGCAACCCTGTCACGCTAGACGATTGACCCCCGAGACGTTCGAATTTCCAATTGACGGTTGAACGCGACTCGGACAATTGGCACTGGCAGCAGATTTATCGTCCGCAGGAAAATGACTCGGCCAAGCCGAGATGTATCGCAATCTCGCGTCGATGAAGATAGCCTTCGCGTATCGATACCGGGTCCCGATGAAATTGACACGTCCATCTATCACTCGGTTTATGCATGGTATGCATGGGAAAGGACTGCTGCGTCGCACCTCACCCCGCCGCGCTGCTCTTCGTCTCGCCTCGTCTCTCCGCGTCTCTCCTCGCTCACCTCTCTCCGCACCGCAGGACTGACCATGCATAATTCACCGTATCTCTGTCGAACAGCCTGAAATCCTGAATAATAAGAGCGGCGAGCCGTCTTTTTTCCGTTAAGTCGCCGTCGCGTCCCCCTCTGGAGCAACTCGACACTCCCCGTCTCCGCCGTCGTCGTCGTCCTCGTCGTCGCTCTCCGGACATGTCGCGACCATTTGGAATTTCGACGTGGAAAACGATGAAACTGACACGCATCCCCGCAGCTACGTCACATTTACTCGGTGCCCACTCGATGCGCGCGAATAATCATCGATTACCCGTCTCCGCGGGGGTCCTCCGAGAAACTCGGAGCGGACCCCCGGGGTCGCAAGGTCCTGGCGAAGCGGGAAAACTCGATTGAACACGGGCTCCCGGTCGACCGACGGCAGAATCGCTGGAAACTGCTGGAAAGTCGGGCCGAGAGCTTCTTCCAAGGTCGCGCGCGTCTTGCGAGGGGGCGCGAAACGAGTCCTGGCCGACAATAGCGATCGGTTCGGGTTACGGGGACCGGCAGAGAAAGCCGAAGTGCACAGCATCCAATATGCAATAAACATACGGAGCTTTGACGTATTTAATAGTAACGTGGTCGTATAATATTTGACATGCATGGAAGCTTTTATGGGGGATGGGTAGCCGTACCCGACGAACCCACCGGCGACTCTCAAACGCGACTGGCTGTCCCTCTCGCGCGGTCCTCGTCGACCGACGATCGGACCCTCCGCTCGGACTCGCTTGAGAGACACTGCTCTCTCCCTCTCTCTCTCTCTCTCTCTCTCTCTCTCTCTCCTGGAGGAGCATAGCCCGCGGTTAATTGCATGTCTGCGCCCGAGGAAGGATCCTTAGGCTGTCACGGTTCTCCAGGGTCTGATGTGCCCTGGTGCGTGTAAAGCGCGAGGCGTCTGCACGATTCGCAACTCTCTCTCTCTCTCTCTGTCTCACTCTTTCGCGAGTAGTCCAGGAAAATTGTCCAGGAGTAGTCACCTCGAATTTTCTCAACGAATCGTCAAATTTCTACCGTCGGAGGGCCACGCGTATAGCGAGAATCGTCGCATTCGCTGAAAAATCGAAACGATCCATCAGGTAGACGCGCCGCGGGACACGGTGAACCATGACGATTACGCCAGGAGGTCAGAGGCGGACGGAGGAACGCGAGTAGACCACCCCGCCTGCCGCCGGAGAGTGGAGGAGCCGGCTGCCCCCGCCGGGGCACGCGATTTCCGCGTGAACACACCGACCAACGGTGCAGCGCCAAAAGCAATCGCGCGGAAGATCTTCCATCGAGCGATCGGGAGGTAATTACCGTCGTGGCCCTGCCGAGCGCACCGAGTACGGGATCGTGCCCGACCCCCTCCCCCGCCCTCCGGACCAACGGCAGCATTTAATTATCCACTGTATAATTATGCCGCGCTCCAAGGAAATTTATCTCGGTATTCTTCCCCCTCCCAGCCCTCCCCCTTTAACGCCGATTTCCGCGTCAGCTTGTACAAATAATAAAATGACGCAGGGGCGAAGGGGCGAGGGGTGGTGCGCGCTGCCGGAGGCAGGGCGTAGCTCGTCCCAACTGCGAGCGCCACGTTCTCGGCACCTGCCCATTCAACCCCATCCCCGACCCCCGCTCACCACCGTGCAACTATTAACGGTACTTAATTAAGATCGTAGAAAATCATTCCTCGGCGATCGTTTACTGCCAAGTTTATAAGTCGCTGCTGCTGCTGCTGCGCCTTTCCCGCGGGTCAGCTGGGGCAAGGGCGAGCGGAGAGGGAGGAACGCGATGGAAATTGCTAAGTCCGCTCGATAAGATCGAAAATCTATCCTTTTTCTCGGAGGGAGAAATTTTTGAGTTTTTTTTTTTCTTTTCTTTTAAATTAGCTAGGTTTTCTTCTCGTTTGACACTTGGTCACAATAATCAGCCTTGGAGGAATCGAGCCTTGGATCTCCGCGGATGGCGCGTTTCCGTCGACCGCGCGGCCATCCCCCACTTCCCCGCGCGAAGCGAAGAAGATGGATCGCGCAATTAGATTGCACGTCCAGCGCCTTAGGATCGCGCCGTTTGTGTACACAGAGCGTCCGTACAGATTTCGATTAAGATTTTTCAATGAGGATTTTTCCCGCGTTGAATTCTTCGCTAATCGCTGCACCATGATAAATCTGAAATAATCGAAGGCAAGACGTGTTCGTGGATCGACCCCGTTATATCGCCCGTAACGCTCAACGGTACTTCGTGTAAGACAGCCTGCTGGTTTTATCTATTCCGCCGCGATGATTACCCGAGCAACGAACGCAGCCGACGAAACGAAGGAAACGTATGGATAGGACGGATAGGAGGAAACGAAGGAACGCGTTACTAACCGTACGTACGGTGTTTCAATCTCCATAATGACCGCACTGCGGGGCTACAAGTCGAGAGACAGAGTGGATACTAATAACGGAGGAGCCATAGTGTTCGTAGGCTCATTCAAAGATACTTCTTTTACGTCGGTTGGTTGGTGGTTGGTTGGTTGGTTGGTTGGTTGGTTGGTTCGTTCGTTCGTTCCTTGGGCCACCGGCGGAGAAAAGCCGGGGGTGGAGGAGAGCGAGAGCAGATAGAAAAAGGCGAGAGCACGACTATTCAATGGGCCGTGTCATCGCGCGGAGCCACACGTGTAACCACGCAGAGAGAAAGAGTAAAAACCTCACGCCAGATAAAGACACCACCCCCGAGAGGAGAGTACGCGAGAGAGCGTTTCGCGAACAATGGACCGAAGCGTAACAGCTCTCTCTCTCTCTCTCTCTCTCGTTATTTCGAGCCTATCCCGTCTGTCTCTTCCTCCTTCCCTCTCTCAGAACACTCTACCCTACCACCCCCCTGATTCTACCGAACCTCCTCCTGTAATTTTCCTCCTCTTTTCTCTTCCAATTCAGCCTCTTTTATTCCTCTCGCTCTTTCATTTTAGTTTTCAACTTTCCCCGATGGACCCCGCGCTACTGTGGGTTATATTTTAAGCGTTTGTAAAACTTGGTAATAAACGTGCGGCTTCTGGTTCATAGTGGCGACGATGGCAGCGTCGGGGCGCCCGTGGGGTAGTGCCACCGGGGTCCACAATTACACAGAGTGCGCCGTGCCGGAGCCCTTTCAGCCCCTTCCCTTCCCACCCTCTTCCACCATGCTACCGAGATGATGGATTTGTTGTCTTGCTGGGCTCTCCAGCACATTGTGCACCCACCGGACCATGCCATCGTATGTTTACACTGCTTTCCTCTCTCTCTCTCTTTCTCTTCTACTCGCACACTGACAATCGGCCCGGATGAAAAGGAGCGCCTTTAGTGAAAAGGGTGAAAGAAGGGAGAGGCTGCTGCCGAGAGGGTGGTCCGTCCTCGTGGTCGTGCTTTGGCCACAACCGATAAAATTAATCGTACCCCATAGAATTTAAAAGCGCTAAGAAAAGCTTTCTCTCTCTCCCTCTCTCTCTTAATTAAAAATCATGCGATTCTTCCATAAGCGCGGATTTGGCAAAACGATCGATTTCAACGCATTGGAATTTGCAGCGGGATGTCATCTCGAGATAAGTCTTAGCGATGAGAGAGAAAGAAAACGCGAGAAAGTAAAAGAGTTCTTCGAGAGTCGTAGGAATCGCGCGGAGCATCCTCTCGTTAGAATCAGAGTGAGCTATGAAAGTTGCATACAAAGTTCACTCGCCATTCGGCAAAATCTGATACGACGTCGCCATTTCAGCAAAATGGGGTTGCTAGTTCAGCCGTTCGCAAATATGCCGTTCAGGAATTTACGATGCGACCCGTATATTTTATTACGTTCGACAGAGCCAGTACCTACCAAGGAAAATTTATGTGACCATGCCGCAGTGCAAAAAGAAGGCCAAGCGCGGGTGGGGCTAGTGATAGGGAAGAGACGGGGGCAGAGGGTGAGGCAGGGACAGAGGGTGGGAGGAAAAGAAAAAAGGTCGACGAGGACAGGACGCCGCCGCCGACGACGAGGACTCCGAGGTGGAGCACGCGCGCGCGCGCGCGCACCTCGGGACTGCCGTAGTTGGGGGAGGAGGGTAGGGGGTTAAAGCGGATCCAGGGAGAGGCACGCGAGGGTCGCGGGGCTCGGACTAGGAAAAAAAGAGGGCGCCGCTGGACTGTGGAGAAAGAAGATGGCTCGAAAAAGCAGTAAAACGGATCCAGCCACGAGCTTCGATGTACGATGACGACGACGACGACGTTGCAGAAAGAACGAGCCAGCCTGACGAACCGACTCGAGGCGAGTTGGGATCGTAAACTTTTTTAAACGTGTCATCCGACGCAGCGCGACGCGACGCAATGCGAAGTCTTTGCGACGCCCGAGTTGCCGCAAACTGGCAACAGCCGCACGTGCATCAACCCCACCCCCCCCCTCCTGCATTAACGAGAACCGTGACGAAAAAATTCTTGAAGATGTTGGAAAGAGACAGAGAGAGTGAGCGCATTTGAGGGGGTGGGTAGGTCGCCTCGTCGCGTTTCCCGACGAAACGTCGAGTCAAAGGGGAAGAAAACGCGCGCACGACCATCAGCGGAGGAGAGTGGCAAATCTATCTCTAGAGCAAGTCTATCTCTGTTTCCGCATAGATGGTCTCTCGTGGGCACAGGGCACTTCCGCCATGTTAACCCCTCGCTATCGGGTGAGGAGTCACGCGATTGTCGCACCTAATCGTGAAACGCGGTGCGTCTCGCACGGGTTGACAAGTGCGTGCGCTAAGGGTCATCGTTGGCTGATTAGAGGTCATTGGGGAAAGCGGGGCGAAACACGAGCATCGTTGTCCAGTGATCCGAGAGTGGCAGGCTCGCTCTTCCGCGGTTGACCGACGATGATGGAGCGCAGAGTAGCGGGGTGCCGAGGTCAGCCCACTCGAGATACACCGGCCGAGCGAGCCACAAGGGTAAGACCTCGGTGCCCTGAAGAGGTCCAGGTCCCTGATTAAGAGGTTCTTCCTTATAGTCGTGCGGTTCGCGCAAAGCACGAGGACCGCCGTTTGCTTCTTTCCATTCTCCCTCCCTCTCTCCCTCTCACTCTCTCTCCCTCCTCTTTCTCTTGCTCTCTTTTACTCTCCCTCTCCCTCCCCCACTCGACTCTTCACCGAACACCAGACAGTGTGGCTGCTCGCTCGAGATACGGTTGGCCCCGACTCGCGTGGGTGCTGTCGCCTCTCTCTCTCTCTCCCTGTTTTTCTACGTTTCTTCAAGGGTTGGGACCTTCTGCCCTCGCAGACCCTTCAAGGCCGCGGAAACGAGCCGCTGCTCGAGCCAGCGTGCCAGATCACGGACCATGACCCTCAAGGTCCCCTCCGCGTCAATGGTCTAACCTCGGGACGTTAAACTTTTTCCGAGCGACCATTTGCTCTCTAAACACGCATCAATCGCCTGGATAAGCACGCGCCGATCTCGTCGCAGCGCCGCGAATCGACCTGCGATCATCGAGGGTGGAGACACCGAGAAGAGAACACCGGCCAATTTTCCCAGAGTCTCTCAGAAGTCATCTTGACAAATACATTCTTTCGCGAAACCTTAGCACCGTTTTCTCCTCGGAGTAATTTACGTTCGTGCTATTTCACTGCGCCGAAATAAAGCTTCTCCATTCGACAGGGCAAAGGAGCTATGCGCGCAGACCTTTCAACATGCGAGCAGGGAGAAAGAGTGTGGATTGCGAAAGAATGCGCGTAAAGAATGGCATTCGTAGCGTTTGCCTGTGCCCGTGCCCGTGCCTGTGCAAGTGGTAGACAGGGTTGTCTGGCTGGCTGGCTGGCTACCTACTCGTTCCTCCCTCCAACCCTCTCTTCCTTTCTTTTCTCTCCCCCTCCCCCTCTGGATCCCCGGATCCACGGAACGGAAGGCTGGCCTTTGGAGATAGATGGCAGACTTTCGTGGTGCGCGCCCACATAGCAGCAATGTAAGTCATGCTTCTTTATGGGGCGCCCCGTGACCCCGCTACTTGTAAACCGACTAAAGATTCAGAAATAGCCGCGCCGCCGTTGAGCGCGCGGGTCCTGCTTTGTCTCTCTTCTCCGGGGCTCGTGGACCGGGACGACCGATGCTGTAACTTATCTGCGGTAATACGATCGAGACGACGGAATTGCGAGAACTCGAACGGGGTACGGTGGTAGTCGCGGAGACGCCATTGGTGGCCCTTCTCGCAGAAAAGACCCTCTCCCCCACCCGCCACCCCGCAACGCGTCCCCCTGCGAAATGACCGGGCGCGAAGGTAAAACAGCGAGGATCCTCCGAAACGTCGCGCAACGTCCTACCCTCGCGCTCGAGGATCCTCCTCCGTCGCTCCAGGTTGACAATAATTTACCCTCGACGTCCCTGCCCTGCTCTGCCCCTCTTCCGCGCGTACACAGGCTCGCCGTTCCCCAGGCAGCCGCGCCCCGCGTTACCGATGGGCTTTCTTTCGCTTGTCGCACTTTTAGAGCGTCATCGATTTCCCTGAGACAGATCGGACAACGAGGCAGATACTCCAGGCGGCAGCTAGAGCCGCAGCGGCAGACGGCCGCGGGAGGGGAAAAGGATTGTTCTGTTCTGACCGCTGAGATGGAACTACTTACAATAGGCTTATTATGTTGTTGCGCGCTCCGCCAGATTCAAAGCATCTGTCGATAGTCAGCAGTCCGGAATCGCCGCCAGCGAACATCGAAATAATATTAGCAGTCTCGCTCGCTATCTCGAGCGCGCGCGGAACCGATGCGCGATCAATCATATCGCGAAGAGAACGCTGCGAGGATCCACCAGCATTCAGCGCTTATTTATCGCACGCCGGTGCTCCGCCGGAAACGCAAAGACGAGAAAACTTCCCTCCAAAGGGCCAGTGGGAGGGGAGGGGAGTGGAGGAGAGGGAGAGACGGCGGTCGCGCGTGCGTTTGTCACGGCCACTCTCGTTTCTCGCGGTCGGTCCACATGCCCACATGCTCGGATTAATCAAAATCCCCTTAACCCTGATTCCCCGGGTGTAAACAAGCTGGTGCTGTGCGCTACACGTGACGAGACAACACTCGACTACGACCCGCGGCAGGCACGCGTGTGCTCTCGCCGTGGTCCAGCGCAGACGGTACAATCGACAGGTACAACCAACGATCCACCGAGTGCGCTTCGTTTCCCATGACGGAGAAGACGCTTCCCGACTGGCCCGTGCTTTTCCGAGGTTGTTCCTCGAGAGCGAGCGGGCAGGTTGATAGAACGCGCGAGGCTCGAGAGACGGAGAGGAAGATGGATCGACGACGATCCATGGATCACGAAGTTACGCGAGATCTACCCGTGGGAGATAATGGGGTCGATGGTCGTGTGCAAGAGGGAGGGGGTACCACGAGTGTCCTCGAGGGTCCTCGTGGCGGAAAAAAGCCAGGTGAGCATCAAAGGGGCGCGCTTTGTCGTAATCCGCGTCATCAGCAGGTTCGAGTGGTCTCTCCCCGGTTACGTGTCCTCTTCACCGGTGTCGAATTTCCCGGGGCACGAGAGTCGCGTCGTCTTCTGCTCGAGAAATTGGGAAACCCTCGATATTCTACTTCTCCTCCTCTCCCTCTCGTCCAGAACAACGAGGACTGCTCAACATCGTCCGGAACGCGCGAAAAACTCGGCAGGGCCGTTAACCGCTGGGACGAGCGCCAGTTTCGCACGAGTTGCTCGATTTTTACGAAAACGACGCAGTCCGGAACACAAAGAGCGCTCTGTCAATCAGAGAGCCTGGCGGAGATCATCGATCGCGATAACGGCAATACTCCATGGGGAATTATAAACTCATAATGAGTTGGTTCAGTTTTCCATCTGATCGGGGCTCGACGGATATTACATCGATTCGCGGAGCGAACCGGATGCCTCGCGCTGTGACGGATGTTCCAAGAATGATATTTCAATTTCGAACGCGCCCGTGCGACTACGCGGTGCCGATTCAATAAAACGCAAAGTAGCTCTCCCGATTATCATCCTCTTCCCACCCTCCTCTCCCGGTCCCGGAACCTCGAGCGGACGAGAGCCATCGCGAAAAAATTAATAGGACCCTGGGTGGTGGTGGTGGTGGTAGTGGACGGACCTGCGTGCGGTTGGTCGATTCGCCGTCCATGAGATTACTCTGGATTTTTGATGCCGATCAAATACCGATCCGATCGGAGGGTGCCACCACCCTCTGATTACACGGGAGGGAGCCTATCGCGGTAATACGTGTGTTTGCTCATAGAAGAAACACCGCGTGGCAACATATTTCCACGTTGCGAGTAACTCTATACTGTGTGATTATGTCGTCGGGGAAGGGGGATGCTGTATCGCGACCACATCTGTACCTCGTCCGCGGCACTCGGCCTGCTCCTCCACGCTTTTTACGATCGTCCTTCGGATAGTCCTGCGCGCAGCAAAGCGGAGCTCACTGTTTAACCGATAATGTCATACATCGCGACGCAACGCTACCCACGCGCGCGCCTTTAATGAAATCGCTGGCTTTTATCCTCCTCCGCGACTCTTACCACCGCATATCCCCGCAAGGATTTAGCGGCAGCGATCCTCTCGGTTCGTCCCTCGGTTTGGCGGCGAAAGATTCGTCGCTGCTACTCGCAAAGAAATCTCAACCAAGCCAATGAGACGAGAGAGGACTCTTCATCGACACTCGTGGATGTGCCGTTGCGCAATTTCTTCAAGACGCCGCGCGCGTCCCACGTGAAAGTGCGTGTCCTCTCGCTCGCATACGTGGGGAGGACGAGTCTATACGGCTAAACGGTTCACGATACTTTTCCTCCGACAACAATGAGCACCGTTGCTCTTCCGGGTGAACGCTGTCATTTGTATCGTTCGACATTTCGAAAAATCCACCCTTGCCAGTCGGAACTAATATCGGAGTTTCGCTCATTTGTTATGCCACGACTCTCCCTCTCTCTCTCTCTCTCTCTCTGACATTTTTGCTAGGTGATATCCAAGTCTCGTGACCCCATTAAGACCGGAAGAGCACTCTCGAAGGGTAGAAGAAGACGAGGAAAAGTTCGCCACCGTTCGCGGAAATCTCTGAATTCTCGCGATTTATTCGTCGGAGAGGAGTCGGCGTTTTAAGGATACTCGCGGAGCCGGAAAATCAATCCACCGACGACACGAGTGATGCGAGTATCGATACGTGACTGCGGATGCACACCTCGAGACGATCGACAGGGCGCGCGAGAGGAAGGCGATCGATTCGCATTAGTGGCATACGGTACCGTGGAACCAGGAAGAGACGTGGACACTCGAGCGTTAAAAGCACATCGGCGTTTCAGGACTAGCTCTCTCGGCCACGGGCGGAGTCGTGTCAACATCGACGCGAGATGAGCAGATGCCTCGAGAAATCGTGCAAACCGCATACCACCTTCTCCTCGACACGCGCGTACATCGTTGTCTCCGCTCCCTCTCCCGATAAAAGACAATCGCGCAAGAACCACAGACTCATTGTCGGGCGTGAAAATTGAAAGTATCAAAAGATACATTTAAAGCTGCTGTCGCTGCTACTACTGCCGCAGATAGCATAAACGAGGAAACTGCTCGGAATCGTGGTAGATCCGTGCGATAAACGAGCGGCAAAATTTGCGGCAATAATCGCGCATAAACAGGAGGGGGCGGGGGGGGGGGGGGAGTGAGTCAGCGGAGCTGAAATGAATCCGGGAATGGAGCAAACGATAAGAGGTAACTGCGACGACGGTGCCTGCGGGAGTAAGAAGCACGAAGAGAGAGAGAGAGAGAGTCTTTGGCGCGGCGGAGCACCTTCCGACGGTGCTGTCGCAGTAAAGCCAAGTGGAAAGGAAGGAAGACGGGCAGAAAGGTGGAGAGGGGAGGAGAAGAAAGAAAAGGAACCCTCGACTCTCTATCTACGGTGCCTTCCTCGGGACCAAGAGGTACCGGGGATACCGCTAAAGAGGCAATTACGGGACTCTCGGTGGAAGACGCTCGTAAAAGTTAGGGCGAACGAACGAATAAGAAGGTCCCTTCGAAGCCGAGTACCATCGCTCGGTATACAGGAGGGTGGTATAGTTCAGGTGAGGCGAGGGGAGGGAAGGGAAAGGAAAGGAAAGGAAAGGAAAGGAGACGACCGCTTAAAGTCGAGTCCGATCGGAGCCTCCTCGAGAGATTCCGTGGCCTAGGGCGGCGTGTCATCGGTTAGCTCCTCTCTTCTCCTCTCCTCTCCTCTCCACTCCTCTTCTCTCCTTTCCCGACCGTGCCGAATCCGCAGATGTGAGACTGACGTGCCTCGCGCTCCGGCCAGATCAAGATAGCCCGGCGTGCCCGATGAACCGCGTGCTCGAGCGGTTTACGAGTCGTGCGAGGACGGCCCGGAATCCTCGCAAAAGGAACGAGGCGAACACTCGCCGGGAATAACGACGGGGCAGGCAGCCGCGTTTTACCTTTCTAGCACGCACGCTACTTTTTCGGAGCGCCTCGTTACGGTTTGCCTGTCATTTAGGGAAATTTCGACCGCGCCTCCCCCCCCCCCCCACCTATAAATCATGGTTTAGCGCGATTAATTCGCGTAAGCCGCTTGTTACAAGGGGGTCGCTCGCCATGTCGATGCCCGCGCGCGTGGATTACACGGGATTTATCACGAGCGTCAGAATTTCGATTCGCCCCCGCCATAGCGAGCGAGCGAACGCTAATCACTCGAGCAGCAAAGACTTTGGAAATCAACCTGGAAGGGTGCGCGCGATGGACGCGGAGGAAGCGGGAGAGACGGCCACCGGGGGATGAGAACGACCGAAGAACGTTGGCCGGAGAGGGGAGTGTGCATTGAAATTCGAAATCTGGCCGGAAAAGTCCTCGGTCGAATATATCCGGCGTCCCCACGCCGAGTCGATAATCCGACGAGACCGGACTTTGGAATGGACCCTCGGGCAGAGATGAGATGGAGCGAGCAACTTTGCTCCAAGGGTGAGCGGCCAAGGGTAGATTGATCCGCGGTCATCGCATATTGCGCTCTCCGTTCTACCGATATTTTTTCTCTCTCCGCAATCCATTCGCCGTCTCTCGTCGACCAAAAGGCGGCCTATTCTCTTTTCTAGTTTCCTCCGTTTTTGCCTCTTTTGCGTTCACTGTCCTCTCTCCCACCCCCTCCCTCAACCCACGGGGTCCCTCCTCGCTCATCCAGATCCATCTAGCTCCTCTTCTCCCCGTCTGTTTCTCTCTCACGAAGCCTCTCCATCTCCAGGGATATATATTTTACTCCGGAGCACCCCCTCCCCCACCCCTAACCGCCTCACTCTCTCGCTCTTCGTCTCTCCTCACCGATCAGGATAGCCCGTGGCCGGTCCACCCACTTCATTACAAGCGGTCGCCGAGTTCCTGCACGACGAAGACAACCAGGGCCACCCTTAAGTGAAATCCTGGCATCAATCTCACTAACGACCTGGGATTAACGCTAATTTGTCGAATGCGCGATATTGCCGAATCCCAGGAATATCCCGTGACAATCTCCCCCTCCCCTTTCTTTTCCTCTCGCAAAATACCTTAGCCACTGATGAAACGCGTCGACGAAAGAAACAAAGAGATCGAATAACTTGGAAGCAAGCGAGCACCGTCGCAACCCTAGGCAGATTGGGGTAGATATTTCATTTCGCGACTACATAAATTTGAGGGAATGTTGTTTGGGGGGAGGGGACGCGAGGAAACCATTCCGTCGAATCAGACAGTCGGTCGAGTGATTGCTCAAAGTAATTAGATATTTTTAGCCACGTTAAACGAGCATCGCGTGCCGGGCTACCGAATCGCTCTTTTCGTCTCTCTCTCTCTCTCTCTCTCTCTCTCTCTTGCTCGAGTCTCTTTCATCCAGATTCGTCTCGAGGTCGCGCTCGGGGCAAGAGATGGTCACCCAGAGCGTACACACGAGGAGCGTGCCGAAAACCAGTTCCTCCATGAGGCTGCACGAAGCACCGGCTGCGTTGTCACAATTATTCGGGTGGGCCATGCTCTTCCTCCTCCTCCTCCTGCAGTTTGCGCGGTTTATTACCGCTAATTAATGGACTTTGGCGCTCCCGGCTGCCATGCAGTTCGACCAGCAGCCCAAGCGCCCGGTGATCCGCCTCCCTGCACGCGCCGCCTGCTCCATATCTGTCAGGATCTCGTCAAGAGTCACGTTTATGGCCAGCGTAACCGCCGACGCTGACGTCGACACTCCACGTGCCTCTCTCCCTCAATTGATTTGTCTTCCCTCGAAATTCCTGACAGCCACGAACCACAGAATCACCACCATCGACGCGTCTACCTTCCACCCTGGATGATCGCGCGTCCACATTTGCATGCGCAAAGAACGATTTTCATAAGAAAGCTGTTACCCTGCAAATGTCCGCCTGCTTAATGGATAGTGGAGACTCGCTCGACCAAATCGATTTTTTACCCTCTCTCTCCCCACGCCTTCTGCACCTTGCAAAGTTAGTCTCTTGCAAATTCGAGAATTGCGCTCGGGGTATTCGAGCGGGCAGGTCGCGCGCTATTGAAACCTGTCGGTTATCGGCCGTCCGCTCGCCACCACCTAAATCTCTTCCCGGCTGCTTTAGTACCGACAAGATTTACGTTTTGAATTATAAAGACGCGCCAGTAAATTTTACTCTGTCATTAAACGTTCGGTTCCAGCACGCTACTGCTAATATCTCACTCGATAAAATATGACGTAACGCGTGTGACACCATAAAGCAGTTACGGTTCATTTTCGGCGCTGAGCCAGATCAAAGCCAGAGGAGAGGAGGAGGGAGACTCGCTAGTCAGGGTGATCGCGACGAGCGCGGCGAACGACGGGGAAGACGTCGCAGACCTCCTTCTTCAGGGTCACCCCGTAGATTAAAGCGACCGAGTCACCGACGGACCGTGAAGGGCGCGGGGAGAATAGTTTCGGTCTGATCCCAGTCAGCTCCAGTACTGGGAACCGATATAACGAAGAAAGAACCGAAGAAAGAAGAAGCACCGTCGCTACGCCGCTGCAGCCTAGCGAAATACCAGGAAGTAACATAACTAAGGACTTTGACAGCGGACCTCGGGCCTTTCAAGCTTGCGCGACACACGCTGGCCAACGACGCCTCTCGACTTCCGCAGAACCATTAAAAAAGATCAAAACGCCTCTGGGCTCTCGACACTTTTGTCCCAAAGCTTATTTCTTCATTATCGCTCGTCCTCGCACTGCATATTCGCTCTTCCTTCACTCGCTTCTGCGCGAAACGGAGAAATATCTCTATCTCTATCTCTCTCTCTCTCGCTCTCCGTGGTAATATTTTGAACGCGGCTAACCCGATTCGGTAATCTGACGCGATATCGGGGATAATAACCTTCCGAGCGGGGGTGGTTGCGCGATTAATCGGGCCGCTCGGATATTAGGATAAGGGGGTGAATATGCAAACTACGTTTTTTGCCAAGAGAGCACCACGTCCGCCGAGAGGAAGAAACCACGAGGGAAGAGCAGCAGGGAGACGCGCTCTCAGGGTTCGCGCGGCGCACTCTCGAAATCAGTTTACGAGCCTCGTTAAAATATTATTCGAGCGTAAGTTCTTGGTGACACGCGGCGCAGTTCGCGCGACGGCCTCGTCTATGCAAAATAATCGCTTCTTAATTGTGGAGTAATTGCGTATTCCGGGCCGGCGATTCGCAGCTTGCGGCTCCCTTAAATCGCTCGAGCAGCGCCCGCCCGCCCGCGCCTTCTGTCGCCCGCATTATCCCCGGGAACTCAAACTTAACCCTTATCCACAGTGGGGCGAAACGGAGCGGAGCGGGGCGAAGAGTGGAAAAATATCCACGTGGCGGCCGATTTTTCTCATCGCGACAGAGTTCAGGAGATTTCGAGGAAACCAGCCAGATGCCAGGACTAGTTCAAGTTGCGAAAACCCACGAGAACTTGCGAAACTCTCGCTTCTTCCACCCTCGAATTAAATTAAATTATTTCAAGATTTGAGAATGCCGTTAAAACTCGGCAAAACTTTGCGAGAAGGACCCAAAGGATCTATCCTCCAAAACAAGAATCTCTCCTCCTCCTCCCCTCTCTCTGGTCACACACACACCACCACCACCACCACCACCACATAGTCGGACTTTCTTACGACGATCAGTGGAAAATGCCTGTTGAGAGGGGAAAGGGAAGAGGGGAAATCGATCGATATAGGATCCCAGTCAAATGATTCTCTTCGTAGAAAGCGGAGAGACACACGAGGTAGAAAGCTAATCGCGAGTCGAGTCGAGAGGCGATGGCTCCGTCGTCGTCGTCGTCGTCGTCGACAATACGTCTGTGCGTCTCGAGGTCAAGCACCGGCAAAAATGATAGAGTATTTTAAAGAAGCATTAGGTTAACTAATGGCGCATTCCGCAGGAGCGCTTCTCAGCTGACTGCAGATTGCAGAACTGCACTTGCTAATGTCACTGTCTATTAATGCCAGTAACACCGCGCGAGAGACATTACGGTACCTACTTGGGGCTCCCTCGATTCCAGTACTCGAGTGCACGATCCGCTTGTCGGATACGCAACGTCTCGTCCCTCTTGCATCGCTACGGGAAGAGGCAGGGGGCAGAGGAGGGAGAGCCGCAGCGAGTTCGTGCCAAAGAACTTGGCCAGTATCACCGGCCAGGGCCTTAAAATCTAAGCTGCCTAGAAATCGTGAGAGTGCGAGCTTAACAACTAGTGGCAAGAATAATAGTGAGGGTCCTCTCCCTTTCTCTGCCCCTCTCCCACCCCCGCGCTCCACAACGGATAACACCGCGCAGTCCTTCATGACGCTCGGCAGGAACCCCGTGAACAAACGGGCCGCCAGCCAGTCTTATCTCAAGACGCTTTAATGTGTTTAACCCGGTGAAGATAGTGGACAATTTATTGCTCCCTATTTTAGGCGACCTCTCTCTCTCTTCTCTCCCGCCCCTCCCCCTGCCCCTCCGCCGCCCAACGACTCAACCACACTGCTTCCGTCTCCCTTTTTCTTTCGCTCGCCCTCTTTTCTCTCGCTTCGCACACTCTATTCCGCTTTGAGAGCCTCTCGGCCTTCTCTTCTTTCCTTTCTTCAACCACCACCCTTCGTCCTCTTCTCCTTTTTTCTCCGCCCCCCCCCCCCCACCTCCATCTCTCTTTTACTTTCTCCCTTTTCACTCTGGATTCTTCTATCTCTGTGCGAGCACCCAACACGATCCGACGTCTCGCATACAGATTACAATGTCATTTTGCGCGTTTCGTTCCAACTTACAATATTATTTTTTTATTTTGATTTTATCTGTCACTTCCGTTAGTCGACTTTTTTCAATTGCTGAAAAAAGTCACGCGTTTTGGTGCTTTTAAATGCCACAAGATACATTTGTACAAGTGCCAGCAGATGTTTTTTCTCGAGATGCAGGTCAAAGGGATTTCGGCCTAGACCAGTACAATTTACTGGCCGATGATAACGCCTGGAACACGTGCGCCACGTTACAAGTTTCCTTAGAACTGGAAAGCTCCCCGTAAAACTGAAGCTCCAGCTTAGGTTCATTTCTTTGAAATTCTTGAAAACTCAAGAATCGTTCGGTTATTTACTCGTTATATTGTACTCGACGAGATAACCTTAATATATCGAGCGATAAGGCGAATCATCAAAATAACCCGATACTATGCGATCATACAAAATTAAATAAGACTCCCGATATGGATATTAACAACGGCAATAATTATGGCTGGCTCCGATGCAATTGCCCGGTGTTTGTAATTTTACGATTGTGCAACGATGAACTCTCGATAAATAATGGAGCCACGTCCTTCCATCGATAGGCGCACAGGTGTAGGTATTTACATAGAAACATTATAGGCTCGTTACTAGCGTACTCGATACGTGTTTGCGCGTTTATGCACTATAACGGAACTCGCGCCTCAACTTTGTAGAGCCAACCGTGCAAATAATTGAAACAGTAGAGGCAATACAGCGAATTCTTTTTCACCCCCAACACCCCTCCTTCTGTTTCCATCATTATTATCAAAATTGATGAAAAACGAAACTCGATTGCAAACCGAGAGTAACAATGCTCGGTTAATATCGAGCGCGCAGTTTTGAACAATTATCGAGCTTTGACACTTTCCCCAGAGAAAACTCCGAAGGGAGTCGATGATAACCAATTGCGAGATCCAGCGGGAAGACGTTGGGAAGAACGAAAGCAATTTGCTTTCCTTTTGTTTCGATTGGGTTTTCGAACGCATGTGGATAGGGTCAGGCAGCGTTAATGAGAGAATAAATACGCATGTGCGACCTATGCTAATTTGACATGTATCCGTCGGAGTGTAAGTCGTGTAAGAGTGTAGCACGGTGACACAGCCACACTCGACTAGCACCCGTAACGGTGATTGGCTCATGGCTGTTAATGTACGTGTGTGCGCGCACTCTGACCCCGCCGTAAAAATCGCCGAGTTACCGCCCCATCGACGCAGCTGCGGTGGATGCAAATGTCCTGGCCGACACGCCGACTCTATCTGATTCTTCATCAAAAATCGTGCGGTGAGCGCGTCGCCACCATTAGAAGCGAACCCGCGCACCTGATCACCAGCAATTAGCACTTTGCAAAACAGTCGCTATCTATCCATCCAACGTTTACCGAGAAACGCTCTCTCTCTTTTTTTTTCGATATCTTCGCAATCTCACGCGAAACATTCTCCCACCTGCGTGGATTTAAATCGCATTGATTATTGGACTGTTTCTGGAAATTTATGAAATTTACAGTATGCAACCCTCTCGCGACTCCCTCGTTACAAAAAACCTGCCTACTTAATTAGGGATGATTCTTTGTGGCTCTCGAGCTTCGTCGAGAGGGAGTTCCATTGAGAGGAGGAAGCGTTATTGCGTAAAGAAAATGCGATTGTGGAGGAGTAGCTGAACGATGCATATTAGCGACATCCCGTGTCTCATTTAAATCGGGAACAAGGGGTGGCGGTGGGTAATGACTATGGGCGATTGGAGATAAGCCGTCAATCCGATATCTTTGCTGCATAGAGGGATGGTGGGCCCGAAAAGCCAAAACCAAAAGCAGAACCACCGTGACCGACGACCCTCGGGGTTAGCCATTCATTCCGTTCTCGACAATACCCCCTGTCCTCTCCTGTTCCTACGTAGTTGTGGCGAACCACGTGCTCCGTATCGTGTTGCGCAAAAAACTCCCGAACAAATACATCTCCAGTCTGGTGGTGGGCCATGCCTAGCGAGAAGAAGAGACAGAGCTATAGAGCAAAACAGAGTGAGAGATCTCACTCCTAGCAACCCCATTGTCGTCGTTCTCATTCCGAAGGAAATAGACTTGATGAAAAAATGGAGAAAAACCATGGAGATGACTTTATTCCTGGACGATCTAGGGGTGCGATCGTTAGACCTGTCACATCGAATCGCATAATGGAAAATCGAGTGAAATGTGAGGAAAACGAAAGAAAAGCAACGACCATCCACCGTCGCCACCACCACCCCCGGCATTCTGTTAGTATTTTGTTAATAAATATAATGACGGTGTTGGTGATAACCAGTTGAATAGATTGAAAGATTTGGATGAATGGGTAAATTGATAGCCTCACAATACTGTGCTTTAAAGTCTCTCGGTTATTAAAACTCGAGTAAAATACGCAAAGATTTTCAATGGTGATATTATTTGACATTGGAAACTTGTATGCGCGATGTATTATCATATAGATCGTTACTACTAGATGTATAAAATGGGCTGCACGTGACTCGAGGTCTGATTAAAATGTTAATCATCGGTCTGCTTTTTTTTTCCGTTCCCTCATCCGATACCCTTTCAATAACTCTGTACAGAGTTTTGTCGGTGAATGAGCCACCCCCGTAGATCCCCGTGCGCCCATACGCGTCTCCAGTTACCTCCGCAGATTAATTATAGGGGGTAGATCAAAAGAGCATGCGACCACAAAGCGAATAATGCAACGGGTGGTCCGTTTTTCAGGAGCGCCACCGTGTTTAGATGCTCCGACGTACACGCGTGCATTTTTCTCCCTGAAAAGATACTCCGCGGAGTATTTGCAGAGACTTTTTTGTTTTGTTCGGCCATTTCCCTTTACGTCGTCACCTTTGCGATCGGCAATATACTTTGACGAACGCGACAATCGTCGATTTTAATCCTTATCCACTTGCGCTATCGGACAGGCTGCGACTGAGAAATGTTGCGTATTATCACTGTAGATTATTTCCTGGCTAACTGAATGGACGAGCTTTTTCAGTCTCGATATCGTTCGAAACGTCAAGTTTCGATCTCGCCTTGATGGATGTATCGTGGGGAATTACGAAAGAAGCATTATCGTTACGTGGAGATTCACGTGATTCTCCCTGATAAAGTCAAGTTTTTACGCTCGTTGAAATTGCGCGATATTTGTGCGATGGATTATTATTCATGTGGAAATAGAAAAATCCGTGTCTGACAAGTCAGTAGCGAGTGAAATCGAAGCTCTCTCCTCGTCACTCTCTTCTTTAAGATTTATCAGGGATTCGGTATGCTACGAAGTGTCCTTGACTTTTGGGTTATCAAGAAGGGTCAGAGGTCCCCTCACGCAGTACCCGAAGAGTGGGGCTAAAAATTACAAGCTCGACTCGAACAAACTTAAAATTTATGTTTCATAATGCGCGAGTCAAAATCATTTATCTTTCTCACTCTCTCTCTCCACTCTCTCCTTCTCCCTCATCCTTCTCCAATTATCTTATAACGACTTCTATCTGGCATGCCACTGATAATCACGTCAACTTGTATGTATTCGAAACTTCGGAGTAAAACCTGTTTCTATGGCTTAACTAACAAAGCTTTTCGATTTTCGAAAAAAAAAGAGGGAAAAGGGAAAAAATGAATCGACAAAGTGTAGCCATACGCTTACAACTTCATATTTCACGAATGTTGGATATCCTTCGTAGGATTTCCAGTACCTGGGATTACAGTAGAATATTATTTTTACCAGGCGCTTTTATAGCAGCACGCGAGAACTCGTACAATTCTATTTAAAATTTTTTTCGTACGCGCGTAGGCTCCCTTGCACTGTTACTGAATATTTTCAACTTTTTCAGAATGTACCGTGAGCTGGAAAGGGGAAGAATAGATTTATTCGAAAAGTGACGAAATCGTTGCATCTCGCTCAAAAAATTGGTCAGCTCAAACAGAAAGCGAGAGAGAGAGAGAGAGAGAGAGAGAGAGAGAGAGAGAACTCGCAGAGAAATGGAGAAATACGAGATACGTCATCGAATCTTGAGATTTCAAGCGCATATCCGCAGTGAATTTTCAATTTCTGCTTTCCGGTTCGAGCCGAATCGAATTTAACAAGAATAGGGGGCGTCCGCCTCAAGGCATATTTATAAATTCATACCGCAGATGCGCATAATGGCGCTGATTCATGACATTTGATTAGAGCATTGTCGCGGCTCACCCCAGAGTCACCCCGTCGTTTTCTGCAACCCCGTAACGGGCACGACTACACAGCGGTACACCGCAAACGCAACCCTTGCACACTCCTTCTCCGTTTTCTCCTTCCATCGACTTCGCATTTAATCCCCGCGTAGTCATTAAAGCGGAGCACACTGGGTCATTATTTTCCGATCCACCGATCGATTTTCATCGGCAACAGTAATTTTCGAGTCTCACAACACGCGCCCGTCACCGGAAGGCCCAACTTTTACAATGAATCCCCGATGTACAATGACGACCTACACTTTTCACAATGGTACAGGCGAGGCCACGGCTGAATAATGACGGGGTCCCGATAAGCGTTGGGTCCAAATTTATATTACAGCGACTCCAAATCATCGCTACCCCCCCGACTCCACTCTAAAGTCCTGCGCTATGTGAACCTTGAAATCCTAAACTTCTCCATGCTTCTCCGCACACCCCTCTCTGAAAAGTTATCGCGTATCACCCACACACACGCACACGCACACGCATGTACACCTTTAAAACACGAATTTTTTGCCACGTACTTCTTAATTCCAGAGAACCATTAATTCCCTAATATAGGCGTACACAGTCTCAGGATTCAAAGATTCTATGCAGATCGTTCACACGGCATGGTATATTGGAATTAATTTCTATCTCTCTCTTACTCCCCTTACTTCTGATAGGAATCGCGCATGCTCCTGTTATAGTTGGGGTAGTCGTATTGCCCGCGGGTTGGTAACGAGGTTACGGACTCATCTCCTACTCGCCCGACAACTTGGGTCCTTGGTTCATCAGGCCACAATATTACTAATCAGCAGGAGGATTGGCCCGGACGCTAAGTGCTCACCAGGATTGCCAATTCACGCTGGCGCCCAGAAGAGCAGTACCGGCACCAGCACCAGCACTAGGAATTCTAACCCCGAGAATCACGCGTAGAGAGTAAAATATCGATGTCCTCCCTCTGTCATCTGTCTCTTTACTCCAGTTCTCCGGAATCTAAAGGACTCTCTCTCTCTCTCTCTCTCTCTCTCTCTCTCTCTCCGAGATGCTAGAAAACCTGATAATCCGTAATAATTCTATTGGACGATTAGACGCTCCGCGAAGCATATCAGGATATGATTCTCATTGTGACACATTAATGAATTGCCACCAAGGGGATCATTAAGGGTATCTAGACGGATATCCGCAACGCTCACCAATCTGATTATACTTCGCCTAATTATAACGTATCGCAACGATAATTAATGGCTGACTTAGGGATTTGGATGAGGTGTCTACTAGCAACACGGAGTAATTCCTCGAGTTTCCAAAGGGGGTGCCGCGCGCTGCTGCTCCTCGCTAATTTGAAATCTGAAAAACTCTTCTCCGAGAGAGAAAACGACTCCACCACCTCGTAGGTACCATCCATACAGCGCGTAGGCCGAGCTGCTATCTCTCTAGGAGGAACGTGGGATCCTCGCGCTTATTGTTTTCTGGGTTGTGCCACCTCCTCCCGTCTCCTCTTGGCAAAAACGGTATCGCACTCATCGACGGAGGTCAGAAGTGAAAACGATTATCCCGGAGAGCGTTGTTGTTGTCGTCGAGGAACAATTATGCCGTGCGTTGTGGTAATCTCTCGCCTATTGCGCGTTCACGCGTTACGCGAGACACGTAATTATTTATTAAAGGGACGAGGAGACAGAGTCCTTTCGACAGGGTTAAAGCGAGGTTCAAATAAATATTACGTGTAATTACTTTTTTACAGAACCGCTTTCTTATCGCTCCTGCTTTATTGTCGCCCTGTTCCTCAATTAGCTTAATAACCGTCGACTCTTGCGTCAGCCTAATAAGTATTTTAGGCTCTCGTCACTTTAACTCGAAATGATTTCAGCCTCAGTGGCAATCTAGGGACTTAATCGCAATTCAGCTCCGCGATAAACAATTAGAAGGAAAGTAACTCTCGAGGCGGAGAGAGGTATCAATTTAGGCTGCCGCCGCGACCTTTTTGCATTACGGGGGGACTCTACTCTTCGGGAGTTTACGAAACAATTAGGAAAAATATTCCGTAACACGTGGGTAGCACGCATGCACGCACACACAGACACACACACGGGTAGAGAGCGAATTCTTCAAAAGCAGGTCCGGTCCAAGATTTACAGCGCCCATTCTCTTTGCGGACGTTTTTGCACCCGCCCCTCGCCATTGTCCATAGCCCCGAGCCCGTATCTCCTAATGACTGCTTATTAATATCGGACACTCCTACCTAGCACCTTCGGTGCTAATATATTTATGGCTCGTCATTTGTTTGCCAAGGGGTTCCGCCTGTGCTTTCGGTTAACCACAAACGGGCACCGCTGATGCCTGAAAATCAGTGGCACTCGGAACGTTAGCGGCGTTATGACTCTCTGAAAACTTGAGAGGAAGTTCAATAGGCTCTCGTCCGTAACCAACTGGAACGGCATGCGCTAATTAGCCGAGGAAGCTTCAGGCCCGAGCGGACGCGAAACAAGCCTCGACCTTTCCTTCTTCCGACTCCTTCTTCTTTCCTTTCGTCGGAACTTGGTCAAATCATCCACCATCGCCGCCACCAATCGGTATAGTATAGATAATCGTCATTGAATCGGTGCCTCCGGATTTCAGGCTGTAATCGTGTTCTTCACCCCACACCCCCTTGTGCTCCAAAACGTGGGCCCCACTTTAAGAGCTTGACCCCGAGTAGCCTCCAGTTGCGAAACCCGCAAGACAAAGAGAGAGAAAAAAAAAACCGGTCCCTTTTGCGCCAATGCTTGCTGAACCACGTTAAAGTGGAGTGATCTCTGATGCGTAATGTTCTCATTACTTAAAGTTGCCAGTCTCGAGGGGGAATGACCAACAATGCGTCTCGAACAAACAACGAGACCCTATCCTTCCCTCCCCCCACTGCCATTCGAGGAGTATCATCTCGCGCCAACTTCTTCCTTTGCGAATAACAGCGAAAAACCGCGTGGAACACGGGTCGTCCCTGGGTTTCATCCGAAAGGAGAAATTCCTTTGACCGAGCACCCCCGCCGATGATAATCGAGTGTGTGCGCGCGCTTACCTCGAAAAATTGGCAAATACTCGAGTTAATCACCGTGAAAGCGCCGGCTGAAACAGAACTGGAGGAACGACGACGGGCTGCTGGCTCTCCTCCGGCCATTGTTCACCACGTGTTTTTTGCTCCTCATCCTGGAGCTTCTGTTTCCGGCAAGTACGTCAGTGGAGAAGATTGATTTCGAAGCGACCTTTCCATCAGCGAGGCTTCCCGCTAATTATTATACGGCGTTATTACCTTCGGCTATTGCAATATTGATCAATTTCTCTCTACTTAATGGTGATGGCGTAGAGCTTCGCTTAGCGCTGATGGCGCGGCAAATGTACGGCGTTAGCCTTCTTTTTCTTTTCACTCGTTCCGTTCCACTCGCCTGTGCGCCTCTCTCGTCCTTTTATTTTACCTGCGCGGTGCGCGCTCCTTCCTGGCGAGGCTCTCGCACGAGCTGATTAGCCCACGACCAACTTCATCCCACGGCCCGGCAACATCCACCACCTCGTACAATTTCCATCTGTCAACCATTGTATATCAATCATTCCATCTATCGTCCTACCGCGGAACTTTCCACGTTTCCCATTCGCCATGCGATCCGAGAATGCACGCGCGCTCTTCGAAAATTAATAACGGAGGCGCAGACCCGGACCTCCCTTCCCTCCCCCTTACCGCTGCTGCCTCCAATTTCACAACTATCGCGCGCGGATAGCCACGCAAACATAGGAGAAAAATATTTATATTACAATTAACCGCTTCAATATTGTACGCGCATTCTCTGGTATTATGCGATCGCTTAAACCAGAGATGAGATTATACGTGGCAGCGGTAAATGAAATGCAAGCATCAATATTACAGCGAAAATGAAAATATGTAAACGTTAATCATGAAAACGAGGTACATTGATGTTTCGCTAATTTGATGAACGGTTCCAATTGGATTATCCAATTAGGTGTATTTGCCGTTGCACTAACGAGTTATTCAGTAATGAAATAAGTGCATAACGCACAGGTTTTACTTGGAACAGCGAGCATTATTATTGGTTCGAGGAGATAGGGATGGATTTTCATCACAGCAGGATTTTCGACAGAATCTGCTTACACCAACAGAACGGAATCGATTTCGCTGCTTGATATACTCCTGCAAAATAATGCTCGTTTCTCAAGGTTTCGCTCAAGTGGTTCGGTTCGACTGTCGAGGATTTTTAAATTAGGTTTTTACGTCCGCTTCACGCGTGTGTAGTGGTGATGGTGGTTGTGGTGGTGGTAGTGCTGGTAGGTGCAACGCACGTCGTCGATGCTCGTAACCGTGCATGGAGAGGAAGAGAGGAAGAGAGAGAGAGAGAGAGAGAGAGAGAGAGAGAGAGAGAGAGAGAGAGAGAGAGAGAGAAGGTAAGGAAAAGAAAAGAGGAGGAGGGTGGGCAACCCGATTGGGTAGCAAAGCTCAAACTTCATGGCCGGCCCCGTGTAATCGGACTAAATTGGATAATGCATATTTAGAATGGGCTGAAAATAAAATGAAATGCCAGAGCGCATTCGGGGTAACGGCGTGACGGAAAAAAGAGGCGCACACTTTGAAGGACCTGCTTGACCTGGTAGGCCCAGGACGAGCCTTGGGCCCTGCCCCAGGATCGACCGAACCTCCGAAACCTTCAAAACCTCCTCCGTTCGTGACTTAGAGCACAAAACTCCTGTGTCTCTCTCTCTCTCCGTAGAGAAATGCATCTGCAAGAAGCAATTCCATTCGAAACGAATAGATCGCGGTCGTGCGAAGAGTGCGCGAGTCCATTAAAAGCGGTTCTCATTCTTCTTCGCCGAGGCAACTCTCTGCCCATTCGCCAATTGAATTACGCGAACGTCGATCGATATGTTCTCCAATGCTAATGCCATAAACTGGAAAATGATCCGTAACTAGCGTACCAGTTGTTATGTACATAATCACAGGAATCATAATCACGAGCTAACGATGGAACTTGTAAGCTAATTATTGAAGGAATTTCGAAATTTACGACTTATCCCCAGCAGAGCTAACAGCAGCGGTAGCACCACCACCACCACCACCATCAGCAGCAGCAGCAGCAGCAGCAGCAGCAGCAGCGGCGGCAGGTACCGCGATCCCAATAATTAATCAGGAGAGTTACACGCACACACTGGAATTCTCGATGTAATAAACATGCTGAGACATTCGACTCGTTGCAACCGTCCCGTTTCACGGTAGCCGTAGAATGTGCCATCTAAGTTTCTAGCTGCCTGCCGGTTATCTTTCTTCCCGTAACTTTATCTCTCCCTCCCCTCGCACCCATCCTTTCCACCCTCTCTTTCTCTCTAATATTTAGTGGTGCTCATTATGGTGCGACTAGCAGAAGATAGCGGACTGAGTTATGGCGCCGATAAAATGAGAGCGTCACATATGATCCGGCATTTATTCCACAGACTGAACCATTTCTGAGATTACAGCGATCGATATTCCGAACTACGACGAGCGTAGAAATGGTGGCCTCCAACACTCTTATAACAGCGCGCGTCTCTCTCCCTCGCGCGCCGGAGGCCTGTAAAATTAAGTACACATATTCCTCCGAACAAGACTTTTCGAAAATGCCGTCGGACGCTTTCTTACGCGCGTACAGCCTCGTAAAACATTTAATTTAATCTCATATACGTCCTCGACGATGTTACTAAATTTTACGATGATATTTATAACTCGGGCCTCTCACTCTCTCGCACTCCGTCGCCTAGCGCCTAACGGAAAATATAATAGTGCTTTTGGTTTCCGGGAAGACTACATAAATATTCATGAACGTTCGTCTTCCTGCTTTCGATATTGCCAAAACACGATTTCTCGCCTGTTCGATCCGTGGTGCCTCTTAATCCTCAAGATTCTTCATTGATCGCGAGCGAAAGATCCTCAAAATCCCGAACGCGCCAACTCTGCAGCATGGAATCAACGAACGATCGTCAAATATATATATACGAGGAGAGAGGTAGAGCGACGAACGATCCTGAATGACGTAGGCGCGGGTGGTGCTTTATCATTCTTGGCAATTTAATAGACGAAAGAGAAGAGGAGAGGAGATAATATAGCGCGTTGTTGATTCAAAGAGCAGAAATTCCCTTTGATCGTCCATCGCTATATCGCGCGGATACTTATAATTGCTTTCGCATGATTATTCCCTTTACGGTCGATCGGCCAGCAGCAGTTCGGTGGCTCGATCATCCAAGATCGTAATTGCTCGTCGTCCATCGGTAATTGTATCGCGCGCGCGAATGTCGCACAGTTGGCACGTCGACTCCACGCTCCAACGAATATGCGAAACCTGCGACGGTGCGCACTTTACCGACACAAAGAATATTAGCTAGGTTATTCTTCTGGCCGGATCACTTAGGTTAACAATGCTATGGTCAAGCGAAACGGTCAAGATTCGCAACAGGTACGCGCACAAATATTCGTTGATGCATACACGCATGCAGGTACAATATGCGAACTCACGCGGCGGGGTGTAGTCCCGCGTATTAAGTTTCGGATAATCCGGAAGGAAGGAAGGAGCGTCCTTCGACGGGGGTAATTAATGTGCCTTGGGGATACACGAAGGAGAAGCAGTAGAATGTACACGAAGGAAAACCAGGGGGAGAAAAGAGGGGTAAAAATATGAGAAACGAGCCAAAGTGTATGAGAGAGAGAGAGAGTGATGAGGGGAGGGAAGAGAAGGGATAGCAAAAGGCAAAGGAAGGTCCTTTTTGGGTTGGTTTTCTCACAGTGAGTCCTCGGCCCGTACCCGAAAACCGGACATCTGGACACGGGACAGCTGTTTGCTCAAGGGTCCCGTCGCTTCGGAGGGGTTCTACGGGGGCGAGAGAGTCTGGTGATGTCGGCATCGAGAGACTCCTCCTATGCCTCGTCGCATCCTATCCGTCGTCCTCCTATCCACCACCATCCACCTTTTTCCACATTCATACGCGTTGTATACGCGAGTAGCTCCATTCGAAACTTTTAGATTTCCACCATCGGAGGAATTTTCGGAATAGCAAAGATGAGGGGTAGCGAAATACCCGTGTGACCAAATCGGAAGGGGATTAATATAATGCGCGCGCGATGTCTCTCGTTTCGGAAGGAATATTTTTAGCTGTTGTCTGGGGATACTTTTACGCTGCCTGTGCGCGTGTATTGGCGAAATTTCCCAAATTTACACCGGCAGAACTTTATCGGTTCTTCTCGGATTCTCGTAAAGACGCGGCAAAACTTTTCTCTACGGGACGTTACAGCCGCAAAGGCAAGTGGTCCCGAAAGGTCACCCCAGGGTTTCTAACAAGCCACCCACTCTCGGTTCTACGGGGCCCCCCCGGCTTGTCCGCTTGCTGCCCCTCTAGCACACGGGCTGCTGACACTTGTCCACCCACACAAAACGCAAGGTGTTTTCAAACGCCCCCTCGCTACCTGCTGCTGCTGCTGCTGCTGCTACTGCTACTGGAAAAAATTCTGGAAGCTGCCATCTAATTAGCATACCTTTAAATGGGGTTCGAGATGGGAAGATCTCGAAAGGCCTCGAAGGATTTCTTGAACCCTTCGACTCTAATCCAAGCAGCGTCACTGTCTTACGAAACTTTTATCGCCTCACTATTTCATTTACATATGATTGGACTCCTTCGGACGCCACAGCACGGCTATTTAAGACTTGTGGCTGGAAGTTTCCGCTCCACACTCACACTCGCATATGCGAGTACCATTTATTCGTCATCATCTACGTCAACACGTCTGATAAATCTTCGAACTCGTTTCTCATTGCTCGACTGCTACCCGCCGTATCAACGCTTTATTTCCAAGTATATTTATTACAACGATTAACCACTTGATATCGTATTCATCATAATAGGAATTCTAGAGTTTTCTCTATATTTACTTTCAACGAGAAATCGATTCTTCCTTCCATTTCCCCTCTCCGCCGCGTGTAAGTTTAACGAAACGAGCTATTCAATAATAGCGCTTTAACGCCGATCCATCGATACTCGAAGCTTTGCGCGATTGCACATTGTGCGCGTTGGGCCGTTCCCAAAGGAACCGAAAGGACGCTCGGGAGCAAGGAGCAAAAGTTCTCGTTTTTGTGATTCGAAATTTCCCGCAGTCGAACCAGTTCCTCTCGGCGACCTCTCGCCGGGTCCGGTCCTGGACAGTGTCCAGCTTGAGAGGACGAAGGAAACGCAATCTAAAGCTGGTTCCACCGGAGAAGACACGCGTGAGAGAGAGAGTCCCGCAACGCGAAACTCGTTCCTACGGGACGTTCCCGGCACCGCCGTCCGTCCATGTGCGCCTCTTCGATATTTCCCCGTCGTGGGATCCCGGACGTGGCGTTGGAACTTGATTTTGAATTTTGATTATCAAAAAAACCCGATCCCGATTGCCGGGGCTCCCGTAGCCAGAAACGTGTGTAACGTGTTTCGCGTTACGGGTCGCTTAAGGAGCCCCGGGGAACCCCGTTAAGGGCACGGGCTGAGGTCACAAACGGTCAGTTCTTTCAAGCAGTTTGTCGTCTCCGCTCGGTCGCCTCGCGTATCTTCTTCCTCCTCGGGATGAGAAATCGTCCGTGCGAGTAAACCGAAACCAGGAGCCGATCGAAATTTTACGAGCTTCTCCTTTGCCATGGGCACACGGACAGAGAGGGAGAGAGAGAGAGAGAGAGAGAGAGAGTGGTAGCTCGCGATAACTCACATTTCACATCTCATCTTAACAAACTTCTCAGCCGAGAGAAAGAAAAACATTTTCCCAAATCGCGCTCTCTCGTACCATTGAACAAATCTCACAATTAGACCCTGTTACCCCTATCCCCCCGCGCTTTCGCGCTACTCCTTGTTATTGCAATTGTGAGATTATCGATAAATTTACCGGCGAGGAAAACTCTTCCACAATGTCGCAAGAGCTTTGGCCCGGTAAGCAGCGATGGAATCGTCCTATCGCCGCGGAATCGCAAAATGATTTTTCACGAGCCTGAAAACACACTCGTGAGCGCGCGCGCGCCCAGCCTTACGAAAGTAACCGCTGATAGCGGAGCGAGCGATCGAAAGAATATTATTATACTTGTCAACAAGCCTCCGGAGAAGACCGCGTCCGTGCCCGCATCCCCGATAGTCATAATTAAACGCGATAAGCCACTCGCCTCGCGCCTACAGAACTCGATTTATGTGTTTTTAGGCGATCGCTCCTTATATAATCAGCCTTCGTGGAAACGTTCGATCGACCAAGAAACGATCGAACGCTGCGATGTCTCGACGATGCCACCCTGCCGTCGCCGCGCGGTGCAACCGCGTCAAATGGCGGAAGAATTGCATTTTCAGCGAACTCTTCGCTGGTCCACGGTTGCCGGCTATCGCAAAAGGTTCGCAAAGCTATTCTCGCCAATAACAATATTTATCGTAGACGGTTCGCATCGAGAGTCCTGACGACTGAATCGGAGCGGACCGGACCGGACCGCACCGCACCGCACCGATACGTCCACGCGCGCGTTTTCTCATTCCACGCTTTTCTCTTGGACGAGGCAAATTTCAAGTTGAGGGAAAATCGCAAGGAAACGCCGTTTTGTCTCGTGGTTAAATGTCGTGGAAAGAATGCCGGGGGTTGTGCAGGAGAGAGGAAACGAAATAAAGTCGATCGTGGGAGTGTATCGTTCCCTATTTAACGTCGACGTTGACTTTCGAGAGGGTGCCTCGGCAGCGGCTCTCTTTATTGTCGGTGTGGCTCAAAGAAAACGATCCTCCTGACCGCTGCAGTCGCAGTTGCGGTCGTCTCGGCCAATGCCCACGATTCTCTTCTCGCAGACCCTCGTAGAATGGACTCGACTCGCTGTTTGTTTGTTCCGGTCATGGTGTCACAACACACCCACTACGGTACCCAGCAGGGTGCGCTAAATAGGCTCCTTTGCTCTCTCACCACACAGCCACCACCTCTAACTAGACCAAATTCGTCAAACAGATGACCTTTCGATGCTCTCCTACGTTATCTGCAAAAGTACCCCCCCGGTGTGGTAAGTGGTTTTTTTTTTCTTTCGTTCTCTTGCTCTCTCTCTCTCTCTCTCCCTTTCAGCGATGCCCGCGGACTTTGTTTCTTTCCTTGGCTGTACATAAATGAAATTTTGTCTCGGCTAAAGTTTTCCCGCGCGACTCTCGAGTCTATGAATCTGTAACGTGATAAATGAGTATTTTTGGGTAAAGCATAATACGATTAGGAGAAGTGCTCGCGCGATCATCGATTACGGATTCCTTCTCAACGCTAGAGAGAACCAGCGGTGTACGTGTGTGTCCTCCGTGTAGAGGAATTTTATTTCCGAGCGAACGAGAGATTTACTGCATTACGCGACAGGATATGGGAACCACCGCGCTCACGTCCACTTCAGGGTCCGGCTGCGTAAACTTTAGGGGTGTTTCTAGGCACCGGCAGCGGCAAGGAGAGAGAAAGAGGGAGAGAGACCCCCTTCCTCCTATTTTCGGACCTTGGATAGTTTCCGACTGGGCCGACCCTCGGACACGGTTCATAAACGTTTTAAACAAAATTCAGGAAATTTGACTGTGTGCCCCAGAAGAACTGGCAAGGAACGATAAAGGAACTACGGATACAAATAATGAGGCAACGCACGCGATTTATACCTCCGCGTTTCCCAATCTCAAGATTAACCGCATGTGGTCAACGACCTAACGAGATTTGCTCGCTCGAGTATTATATCCATATTTGCACGTGTGGGAAAGAAAATCATTCCTGGAAGCCGCCTTTATTGTCTAAAATTCGAAATCCTCTCCAACTCGTGGAACGATCGACTCGATGCGGCGATTGAGGAAATCCATTACACGCATGGCCATGTGTGTGCGTACGTGCGTGTGTGGTGCGCGCATCTGCGTGACTCCAAACAGTAGTCGCGTTCAATTAAAGAGAAAAAGAATATACCGTCACTCTTTTAATTTCACGTGATTAATAAAAATTGTAGCTCACTTTGAACTATTGAGTTTCGCTGTATTAATCATGTCCGAACTGACATGTCGTCAAGTGTAACGATTAGTAAAGAATGCGTTGAAGTAATGGCAAGCGAGACTGCATTTAAATCGAGCGATCTTTGACTCGCAGCCTGGCGACCCTAATCGATCAATTAAATCGGCCCCTCTCGAAGATCATTTTAAAACTCCTGATACGGATGACGAATGCAACCAATGATAGATTTGAATTAAGACGGTTACGTTATTCGAGAAAGTGCTTGTGCCCCACATTCTCCACGCCCAATTTGTTTCTCAACGCTTACTCCCATCGCGCTCTATTAATCCTACCAGTTTTCCACTATCACGTTGATATCCCTGAGAAGAAGGCTCGTCTTACCCCAGTTTTTCTTTACACGCTCTCGAGATAAACGCCGAGAAACTCCATGGGAATGAATTATGGGAACACTGCTACGAGGGTAAAATACTTCGTGGAAAAACCTGTAGCGTTTCAAGGACACAGCCCCGCTCGTATTATCGACAGTGTTATATTTCCTGAGCAACCATTAGTTTTCGAGTCACCATATTAGCTTTTTCACTCTGTTCGAAATTCACGGCACTGCTGCCGTTGCCGCTGCCGCTGCCGCTGCTGCTGCTTGCCCGAAAATATTGATCCATCTTGCCTTCCATATTCATAAGTAGATTTTCAACATAGTCGCAACATTGTTTCCGTTCTTCTTTCTAGAGACTCTCTCGAATCTCGCGAGATCATCGCGAGATTTAAGAAAATTCTTAAGGCCGCTCTCGCTACAGGGTGGCAGCTCTCTCCCCCAACTTTACCGTCCCCTTCGGAAACGCATTAAATGCCGTCATGGTTCTTGGATTTTTAACGTATTTATGGGCATTCGCCAGTTATTTATGTACCGTCACAAGTGCCTTGAAATGATGCAATGAAGAATCTGGGATTGTATAACAGAGAGAGAGAGAGAGAGAGAGAGAGAGAGAGAGAGAGAAAAGAAAGCACGAGAGAACCCGAGTTTAAAATGTTCACTCTGGTCCTCCACAACTGTTAAACAGCGAAAATCTCTTTACTTAGGAATCGAGTGACGAGGAAACAAATCGCAACCTGAGAAGTGGTAGCGAGAGCAATTCCGTTCTTTGGCCAGAATGAATACAGCAGTGATTGCTATCGAGAATAAAGTATAATTTATTCGCGGGACATCGTCCGCCAAATTTCTAGCGATTCTTCGGTTTGATATTCACAGCGTCTCCGAGCGAAATACAATTCGAATAATGGCGCATTGTTTCATTAATCGAATTCGCTAATAAATCCACATCGTTCCGAAATTGCCTCAAGATCGCCCGCACCGTTTCCTCGAGGAAAGGAATCAGATCTCGCGTACGTTCGAGCGCGTGCGTGAGATTTCTTTGAGGATCTTTAAAAAATAAAAAAGAGGGACCACGCTCCTCGTGGACGGAGACTCGCCACACTCGCCACGCGATGTTTCGCAACTTTTCGCGTAATCTCCGATAAAACAGGGTGGTATCCGTTATAGTGCGTTGAAGATTTCAACCTCGCGAGGCCTTGAAATATGCAGAGGCGCGCTAAACTATGCAGAAGCTTCGACTGGATCTATCGGGATATCATCCATATAAATCGAGCGGCGCATTTTTACCTTAGAACAATAGGGAAATGGGGATGGGGGAGGAGGCGCGTCTATATTTAAAGATCCTTAATACGCTTTGCGACTGCAAGCGCAACGCGCATTTGGATTTTCCACGGGAGGAAAGTGCAGCAGAGGAGTTGGCTGTATGCTGCTCCTGCTCCCGCTCCGCTCCTGCCGTAAGAGAGACACGACTGCTTTTCATGAAACTACGAGGTACGGAGAGATGCTTGAAACGCGATTTACGACAACTCTGCCTCCCCGCCGAACGCCACACGTTGCTCGTTCTCGTTAATGAAACCTTCTACAACGATAAAAGTCACTAGCCACTTTACTCGTCTCGCTCAAACACCGAACGTTCCGCATTTTTTTCGCGCAATCGAATTACCGAACGACGACGGCGACGACGCATCGCCGACGAAACCGTTAGAAAATATTTACGACGTTTGCATTCAACAAAAGCTCATTGAATAAATCTCGTCTCGTTTTATTACGACGACTATAAAACCGGTAATTAGTATGCAGGGAAAACAGTTGCGCTGAAAGCTAAGTGGCCATTTTGCTGTTTTATTGAAGCGTTTCGATGACTGATGGGAAATATGTTGAAAAGCTTATTTATCGCGAATTCGAATAACCAATGAAGCACGCCTCGCTTTATTTATTGTGACGGATCAAGGAAAATTCTTGTATACGATTATATAGCGCCAGTAAGCGCGCGACATCTTTTCCACCTGCTCGCTGCGCCGCGCATCATCGATGCACTCGAAATCAAAACGAATTCGAAACGCTGACCCGACCTCGCTCCTCCTCCTCCTCCTCCTCGTTAGGTAGTCTCGATTAGGGGGTTCACCTGGAAATTCGAAAGGGAGTCGCGAGAAGAGAGACGGTTCGAGTCTCTTTGGTCAGATATCCTGGGATGACACTGGAGGGTCAACCAAAGCTGCGATCGATGATCAAAGTTGATCGATGTCGAAACAGAAAAAAAAAAGAAAAAAAAGAAAAAACATCGGTATCGACTAACGAAGAGCAGAGAAAAAAGGCGTTAAAACTATTTTCTTACTGGCCGTTTTTTACTCCATATGCACATATGGAAATCGCGTTAAACTCGGAATTTCTGATTGCGCGCGAAGAATTGATTGGGTCGTGGTGCATAATGTCTCTCCCTCTTTCTCTCAGTCATTCGGTGCGCTTCTCTCACCGAGAGTCGCCCGCTGATTTACGCTCGTAGGAAAAGCACTCGGTTACATCGTGTCCCCTATTACGTAAACTCAATTCTTTCCCCTCTTCCCTCCACGCTCTATCGGAGCGATCATTAAAAGCCAACAGAAGCGAGAAAAGCGAATCTTCGCATGATTTTCCTCAAAAACCGCGCGCGTGTGTGTATGTGTGTGAGCGCGCGAGCACTTATCTCGCGACAGTAACGCGACCGCGATAAATCCATTAAATAATTCAAACACGTATCAATAGCCCGGTGTGTAGCTAACGCGCGCATATGGTGGTGGCGATGGTGGAGGCGGCGGCGGCGGCGGCGGCAGCGGTGGTGATGGTGATGGTGGGGTTAGCCACAAAGCACTCGTTCGGCTTGTAATAATGCAGTTCCACGCACGAGAAGTCTTGGAACGATCAGCGATCGCTTGAGAATGGCTCCAAATGGCGTTCGGTGTGGCTCCTGTGCTCTCATCACCGTAGCAACCGTGTACTCGGTGGGGGAGGAGGGGGGCTGGGGCAGCAGTCACTGTGGGATCCTGCGGGATCCTGCGGGATACGTGCGGTAGGTCTGAAGTGGCTCGCCTCGTTGTCGGGAGGCGACCGAGCGAACGCCGGCAAACTCACTTGGAACTTAACGCTCCCCCTCCCCCTGCTCCGCCTCTCTTCCCCCGCTGCAAATGAGACGAAACGTCGGAGCGACGACGACGACGAGGGTGGAGGCGCGGGCGGACTCGACAAACGCGACGGGTGGAAGGGGTCCAGGAGAATCGGGGGCCGCTCCTGCCCCGGTGCTGTCCTCCTCCCGTCCCCCTCGTCACCCCCGACGCGCCAATACACTCGCGGAACGACGACACATTGATGGAAAGCAACCGACCGAACCGGATTAATTCTGCCGGATTAGCGGCTTTGCCTCGAATTAGGCAACGTTACTGGCTAATAAAGTCGTTGAGGTGTGCGTCGAGGGAGGGAGGGAGGGTCCTTTGAAAGACCGTCAAGGTTTTACGTTTCACGAGTTAATTGGATTCGCGGCGTCTCTCCGCGGACTCGTCGAGATTCTTCTTGCTAATCTACGGAAAACATTGTCCGTACATGCACGCCTCCAAAGGACGCACTCGACTCGATGGACTCGTTGGCGAAATTACAACAGGCTTATCCCAGGAGAAGGCGTCGCTCGATCGCCAGAATGAATACAGCCCAAGTTTTCTCCTCCTCCTCCTCCTCCTCCTCGAGGCACTCATCGAAATTATCGGAGTCCGATGGCGGCGCACGCCTAAAACTCCCGAACTCGAACTCGCCGCTCTTAAAGTACCGCGCTCTCTTCAGCGAAAGGAGAGCGGAGGGTGGACGGGGGTCGCGAAGGGAGTGGAGTGGAGTGGAGTGGAGAAAATCGAGGGTCGAGCGTACCTCGTGTTCCTCCTTGTTGCGGGGGCGGCATATTGAGGGAAAGCATCCGACTGGAGTCGGATTAATTCTGCCAGATTAACGCCTTTGCGGTACCACCGCACCACCCCCGCACCACCGCCCCGTCTAATACCAGCTAATGAAAGTCGCCGAGATTTCCCCTCGATGCTACTCTCCGTGATTCTCTCGATTCCTTTTGCCACTCGATCGCCTCGCCAACTTATCCGCCCGTATAAATAGAGAAATCAACCGACAACCCGTTCCTGCCTCATACCCCCAACCCCCAACACCCCCGTTGCGCAGCGTTATTAATTATTATAGAATTAACACGTTACTTTTCTAATTAACGGATGGCCCGTTCCTAGATCGCAAGCGCAGAGCCACTCGATGACACAGGCCCATCCGGATGGGTATTTTTTATACGAGTTTTTCCGTACGTCAGTCCGCGTGGATGACGATTTCCTGGTGATTCTAATTAGACCTGGGGGAAGACGCGCAGTCATCGGCTTGCCAACTTTTTCCGGGTCTATCGAGATCGCCGAGAGAAAAAAAAGGGGAAGAGAAGAGAAGAGAAGAGATGAGAGAAGAGGAGAGGAGGGAGGAGAGAAAAGAGAAGAATAAAATACCTGCTGAATTGGACGAAGGGCTAATAGAATTTAAGCACCGTCATGAATCAGAAGCAGGTCACTCGGCGGCGGAGACTGACGGCGGAGGGTCAATCGTAATTAGGAGCAGCCCTATCGCCGTATTCCCTACTCTAAGGTCACCGAATCCCTGTATACCGTGACAAGAGCGAAACTCCAATTTTTCCCTCCAATTTCCCCGCGAGCGTGTCGTCCCGCTGAACTTTTTTACGAGCCCTCCATTAATTTCTCTCGGGAGATTTCTTATTTAAGCCATAATTGGCTTCGCGTAATTTCACGCGATGTAACTCGATCGACCGTCGACCCCCACCCCCTACTATCCCCCAATCTCTCGGTTCCCACATCAGCATGCGACGATTCGAAATCAAGACCAGGTAAAACAAAAACGAGACAGGGCTGAAAAAAGGACTTTGCCTTTTGCCAGATGCACAGCGCGCGCGCGCGCGCGTACCACCAGCGTGGACAGAGAGAAACGGAGAGAAACGAAGAAGAGACGACGACGACGCAGGAAAATGGAATACGAGTCGAAGATAGGAAAGTGTGCGTACGGGAGAGAGGAAGGGAGAGGGAAAGCGGTTCGTTTTTCATTTCTTTCCGCGAGTGCAACGGACAAAGGCCATTGTGAAGGATCCCATTGTGGAGGATTAACGTATGCACGTGTATACACGCAAACGTGTGTCCGTCTCCTCTCCTATGCACTGGGAGTGCGAGCGTGTGCGTGTGAGCGAACTCGTCGCGCGCGTCTGCGTCCAACCGACGAGGAATCCGAGCTGACCCCTCGGATGACACGTTGCATATTTATACCAGAAAACGATTAGTCGCCACAGCGCGACGGTCACTCCTCGCATCGATGTATCTGCTGCCCGGCAAAAATCAAGATGGCTGCCTAGCGCGAGTCATTCCAAGCCGGACTCGTCCTACACCTTCGCGATTCCTCCAAGACTACGCGCCAAAATCTCGTCGCCATTCGACGCACGCATCGAATCGAGGATCGCAACCCGGAGGGGGGGGGGGGAGGGGGGCGAGAATTATTTGCATAGAATTAACAGAGTCAAGGCCGAATTAGCACGAGCAAATAGAAAGGCATTCGCCGGGCCATTTTTGCCTTATGAGGGAAATTATGCGCTCGGGTCGAACAACGATACCAACCACCCCCCGACTCGTAGTCGAAGCTCCGGGGGTTGCGACACTCTCGAGGAAAACGACCTGGTCTCGTCGTCCTGCTCTGATCTCTCTCTCTCTCTCTCTCTCTCTCTCTCTCGTCTCCATTGCTCGAGACACTTCGTTACACAATTTCGCGTATTCAAATGTCCTACTATACTCTACCCACCACCCCCGCTCTTCTGTGATTTCAATAAACACTGCGTCAATTGTCGAGGCCAAGGAAATGCTAATGCGTCAGAGACAATGACCACTTGATTTCGTCTTACGTAGGATGGAAAATGCCAGGGAATTTGTTTTTTCCCCGTAGAGTGCCAAGCGCACGTGCCATCTCTCACGAACACCGTCGTGCCGCTGTTGCTGCTGCAATTAAAGCTTTCCCCGTTCAGTCCCATCCTATTTTTAGATCGGGCCCACGGAAAGCATTAATGAAATAACGGTCCCTGCCGCGCCGGGGACTTTTACTATAAATTTCAGACAGGATCTTATGCTAATGCTTTGTTCGCCGTTCTGTTTTGTTGTCGGAGAACCGACGGCGCACGATGACGCCGCGATTTCATTAGTGATAAGTCGATGACCATCCGCGCATTAACGAATATTCAATGTCTCTCTCCTGCATTGAATTTAATTCGCCATTACGATTCAGGAATCTTCCGGAAATCTCTCGTATAATCGTTCTATTTATACTAAAATTACACACGCACGCACGCACGCACACCGGTACGCGCGTATCGATTCAAATTTCTCGCTATCAACGTCCATTGTATTCGCTTGATATTCGAGAATGAATTTTCCAGGCCTAACGTCGTCTCTCTCTCTCTCTCTCTCTCTCTCTCTTTCCTACAAAGATGATAGTCTAGTCTCGCAATTTCTTCTTACGCGATACCGCGCGAATCGTTCGCCAGTTTTTGACCGGAAGACTTCCGGACTTGTTAGCGCTCGACGAAGACGATGATGATGATGATGATGGTGATGGAAGTGGAGAAGAATGAAATTCCTTCATCCACATCTGAGAAATCTACTCGATGATACGAGCATCTCGGGGAGTAGCACCCGGTGAAGTAACAAGGGGCACGAATGCGATCCTTGACACCGTACCGTCGGCACGGGTTCGCCTGGTGCTATCAATGACGCTTAGCAACGCGGAAGCCATTAGCCATATGGCACATGCCATGCCACACTGTGTTGCGCATCGCTGTACCTACGTCCGTCCGTCCGTCCGTCCGTCCGTCAGTGGTCGCGAGCATCGACTTGAGTACCATGGAACGGAATGGAACGAGAAGAGAGGGGGAGGGAGAGCCCAGAGATGATGTAAAGCCCAGATGAGAAAGACGCAAACTCACCTTCCACTCTCCGCTCGGGGAATGCGTTTCTACCGCCACATCTCCTACACGTGCTTCCGACAATAAAAGGGATTGACGTTTAAAATGTATCCTAGCGAAGGGTAATTAGATAATATTCTTTCGAGCATTTACATGGGTAATTACCGTTGGATCAAACTTTATAATTTCAATGTTACGGACTTCGATCTTCGCTTCACCTTGCTCTCCTCCACCCTTCCTCAGTTCCTTATTAATTCCTAGGGATTTTTTCACCCTTTCTTTTCATTGCGTTTTTAAGATCCAAGTTCCCGTTGGAGAGTTCGAGGTGTGTGTGCGTGCGTGCGCGCGCGTGCGTTGATTACCGAGAGCTTACGGAAAGAGAGAAATGGGAGAGGGGGAGAGACAGGACGACGACGCTCGAGTCATTCCTCGGGGTGGTTTTTCTCGAAACGCGATTGTCGAGGTTTCCACCATCAACACACGCGTGTCGTTTGCATGGCGCGGTAAAACCAAACTAGTTTCGCCGCAGCTTCAGTTTGCGAGTAGTCGCGGTGTTACATCGGAGCGAAATGGAGCGGATGAATTAATCCTTCGGAATTAATCCGCGTCCCTATTAATTAGCTCCCTGCGACACCGGGGCCTTCCCTAATTAGGCAAGTCCGCCGCTCTTGCGCTCCGGTGTCGAAATCTTGCACCGCCGTCGCGCTTGACGTCGCCGACGACACTGTCGGCACGCCGCCAATTTGTAAACTTGAAACCGGGAAAACAGGGAACCGGCATTTATAATCGTACGGTTTCACGAGGGCCCCCGCGCGCCTCCACCACACTCCGATACAATGTCCCTCCAGAGGAGCGTGCTTCAGATTCACTTTCGTTGTTAAGTCAAGATTGCGATTTATCATTTCCTGTCAGACTTACAACGCGACGACGCTACGACGCAAAGAGGGTGCGGTGCGCCGTTCATCGAGAACATTGAGAAATCTTCAATTAAGGTGGGACATCCATCGGGAGGGGGGTGATGGAAATCGGGGGGGAAAAATCGCGCGACTCTTTTCCTCGCGTCGTCAGGGTGCTGGTAATTAAAATGGTTTCACGGTGGCGGGACATCGGCGTGGTGGATGTTTTGTCCTCGACGAGTCAAAAGAGAGGAGAGGAGAGAATCTCGCGAAGGCTCCGCCGCCATAAATTCTTCATTTTCACCGAGAGACTTCCATTCTCACCGTTCCTACTACCGTGACTTTAGTGCGACCGATATAATAGTATAAATAGCCCTTTTGGTACGTTGCGCCGTGCATAAGACAAAGTGTTAAGATCCGGGGGTTGAACCGGGCCGGCACAAAAAGATGCTATTAATTATGACAGGTTGATGTACGAGCCGTGCAAACGGACCCTGCTCGAATCCATTCGATCCTGGCCCAGGATAGAACCGGACGAACTCTGTTCCGGACGATTTTATACCGCACGAGGGTCACTTTGGGCTCCTTTAAATCCGCACCGACGATAAAATGCATGGTCACCGCCGGAAAGATGCGCAGCCTCGACTTTGGCAGAAGGAGGAGAACGACGACGATGACGACGACGAAGGGGAAGAGCAAAAAATTCTCTCTTACACACGGAAAACCAGCGGCCATGCCCGAGGAAGCTTCGTAGTTTTACGAACGTACGCGGCTTCCTCTCGCGTTCAACAACAACCTCCGAAGAAGAGGTGGTGGTGGTGGTTGCTCAACGCGCTAATAATAGATTTAACCCTCGTAATGGATCGTTCGATAGTTATGGAACGACACGATCCATAACTATCTCGCTCGCGCGTTTCATGGCTCAACCCCGAGATGTGGAGCCGTGCAACGACGGCGACGGGGGCACCACCCCTTTCCTTTTGCGGTTCTGCTCGTAAACTTTTTCCGTCCATGTCGTGCGCGCGCGCGCGGACGGAAATGGACGAGAGAAGTTTTTCGAGCGATGCAAAAGCCGCGGAATCGCAAAAATATTAGCAGCGTTTCGAAAAACTCTCACTACTCGCTCGCTCGCTTGGAGAAAAACGCCTTTTCTACCCGGTGGTGGTGGTGGTGGTGGTGGTGGTGGTGGTGGTGTCCCAGTTATCTGCTGGCGATCGCGGAGACACGGGCTTTTGTCTTTGCACGGCATACTTGTATTTATGGTAATCCAGTCGATGCGTTTTATCGACAATGGTAGGATGGCACCGCAGTATTAAAAGCCTTCTCTGTCAACCCTTTCTTCGAGCCCTCACTCCCGGGGGATGCACCCTATCATCGGTACACTCTCGGTCCTTCCCGAGGGAGACAATGAACCCCCCTCCCACCGCCAGCGCCGTGCCCCTCGCCATCTCCACCCTCCGCCTCTTCTTCCTGCTCTCGGATCTCAATCGCTCGCAAAAAATCTCATTTATCCATTGTGTCGCGCGTTACCCAGTGGAGAGAGAGAAGAGAAGCCGAAACTCCGATAGAATACGAAGCCCACGAATAGCATCGAAGAGAGGAAGAGGGGTCGGTCGCGAGGAGGGAAGGAGGGTGAGTAGCAGGAAGGGTAAGAGGAGGGGGCAGCTTGCAAAATAGACACAGGTCCACCACGCACGCTGCTGCTGCATTCCTGGCTCGTGCAGGTTATCCACTTCGTTGATGTTGTAAGACGTGTTTATTAAAGCCCGTTTCTTTCTGCCTTTTTTACCGGAAGCGCGCGAGATCAGAGGTCGAGGGATGGTTTTCAGAGCGCCCTTCCGAGGGTCCGAGGCCCCAGGACCAGGTCGAAGTGACTTGCGCGCGTCCCTCCCTTCAGGAGGGTGTCCCCCGTCGTCCTACCCTCTACCCTCCACTCTCCTTCGCTTCCGCACCGATGTTCGACCACCTGCGATCCCTCGGATCGACTTTTCAAGTTCGATCCTCTCTCCCCCTGCATCTTTTTTTCCTTTCTTTTGTTTTCACGAGCGATCCAAGAAAATCGGTTCCTTATCGACCTACCACCCCCTAGCATGGGGAAAATGCTGCGTTCTCAGAACGCGTTGGACTCTCATCGACGAGAAAACGGAAGAGCGATTCTCCTCCCTGCGACGGAGATGTGGTCCTCGAAAATCCAAATCTGTCCCGCGAAAGCGGTCTAGGCGCGACACGTGTTCTCCACACACACACACACACACACACACACACACACACGAACACAGCACAGCAGAGAACAGCACACGTATCTCTTACCGGCTGGTAAAATCTCCGCGGACTTTGAACGCGGTCCGGGCAGCAGCAGCAGCAGCAGCAGCAGCAGCGCTGGATGCGCGGGATTGCGTGAGTAATGTGCATTGTTGATGGGACGATGAGCGCTCGTACGTGATTTCGTGGCGTGTCAAAGAGAGAAGAAGAATGGGAGAAAGATAGAGAGGCAGATAGGCTGGAAAGCTCGAGGGGAAGAGCGCGAGAAAGAGAGGGAGAGAGAGAGAGAGAGAGAGAGCAGAGTTTCGGCGGGGTGTGCAAGCCCCGGAAGCACTCGCGCGTACTACACTCGATGTAGGCGGTTCGAGAGCCGCAGGGATGCGAATGAACGGATTAAGGGATGATCCTTTGCCGCAGGAGGGCGCCCTGTCGGCGCCGCTAACAGGATTGACGATTAACGTGTGGGTGGTTAGTATGCAAGCGTTTTCACTGTTACCATCCTGAGGGAGGAGGTCTCCTCTGATTGCGAAACTGCCAATAGTTTTCAAGTGGCGCAAACTGATTTCGTCCCGTTCCCTCGACAAAGATTCGCTCTCCTCATTGAAATCTGCCCTTGCGACGACGATTTATTTGCTCGGACGCTCTCCAACTTTTATTTACCGGCGAGCTGTGGAGAGAAAACGCCGAAGAGAAGCTGGAGCGACCGAGAGAACACCGAGATTTTGCGGCAGATTTTTTCAGACCTCTCCATTTTCCATCAGGTGTTCTCGTCCCTACCAATTGGGGGGAGGGGGAGGTGGTGGTCGCGTTCGACTTCCTCGAAGGTAGCGCGTAGGGAATCCCCCGTCGAGCGTGCGCGGCGGCCCGAGCACGATGATTTTTAAAGAGACGCGCAAACACGCACCACCACCCCTCACACCCCTAACTCGGGATATCCTCTTTCGTTTGCATTGTCTTGCGCGCTTGGTTTACCGGTGAATCCGCCGCCAGAGACCCTCCGGCATCCCGCTGATTAATGCTTATGTAATTCATTGCACAAGACGTTAAAGGTATAATCTTCGAGCCTAACTGGTCCCTCGGTGTATCAGTTACGCAGCCAGGTATAACAGTGCAAAAGACGAGGCCGCAGCCCCCACCGGGTGCGCCAACTGACCGAGGGTTTTTGTTTCTCACGCGGAACAAGGGCCACCGGCTCCATTGTTTGCACATAGGATGAAGTAATTACCTTTCGGGGCCTCATCGTCCGTCACGATGCCACGGGCCCCTCCGTCTCCCGGCAACCTTCCACCTTTTTCATCCCAACTCCGCGTAACCTTCCTTAAAGTTTCACATGTGTTTTCATTCATGAGTCGCCTTACAACGGTTATGCTATTTCTCTCTCCCTCTCTCTCTCTCTCTCACCCCCCGAATCTTCTTTAAGGGAAGTCTTCTCAGATTTCTCTCTCCGTCCTACCGATCGGTCGAATCTCTCCCAAGGTGGATTCTCGCTGTATTGCGAGTCGCCAGTCGCAATTCGAAAGCTGCGGAGAGTCTGGAGAGAAGTTGGAATATTCGCTGATATATAGTAATGAGTTCGATAATCACTGGAGACGCCCGCGGTCAGTAAAATGGTTGCCTATTCACGCGGTATTGCACGGCCTTTCACGGATATCAGGTTGCCCATTAGTGACTAGAGAGGCTGTCCAGTAATTACGGCTTAATTAATCCTCGGGCCCTCTTCTCTGGCCCGACTGATTAACGTCCGCTACTCTCAAAGGAAGAGCCGGCAATACGATGACCTTCCAACGCCGAAATTCTGCGCCTCCTGCCCTGTACTCGCTCCGTTTGCCTGTCTCCTCCTCTCCCTTCTTTCACGAGAACTCTGCTGCTACACCAAGACTATGCAAAATACTGGGGACTTTGCTCACGTACATCAGACCCCCCCTTCCCCCTCTCGCTCACTCTCGCTCTTTTTCTCTCGATGATACTTTAGGAATTCTTTCTCCTGTTTGGAAGAAACGCCTGAATTAATTTCCAGCTTCGCTCTCTCGATTACAGAGAGAAGAAATAATGAATTACCGTGGATCTTTGGATCTACGCGGAGAGGCGCAAAAGTTTCAGGAGTTTGCGCGCGCGCATTATTCGACGAAAGTAAGCTGAATGCTATCGACGAACGTTAGGGCGCTAACTATGGGATCTCGTGACAATCCCCTTTGTACCCCAGCTCCGAGAGTCGCGCACTCTCTCGCAGGCACCAGAGTACAGGTGAACAGGTAGATGACAAACAACTGTATCCGCTTACCGTTTTCCAGCGAAGGGGAGAGGAGGGAAGAGATGGGATGAGACGGGATGGGGAAGGAAGGGAAGGGGTTACTCGCACGACCCTGTTGCGTCCGATTGAAAGATTCATGATCCAGAAAAACAAGGCGCTCTTACCGATGGAAAAATGAGAGAGGGCTCCCAATAGCTTCGAGTGTCACCGCCATTGTCGCGCTAATTATGAAATACTGCCGCAAGAAAAAGCAATCTCGAGAGGTCGAGGGTCGCAGGAGCAGCACTTCGAAGATCCCACTGGCCGTCGACACCATAATGACACAAGTTTTAAACACGCGCATGCCTCTTTTTCCCCGCTACCATTTCACGGATGAATTATCTTTCAGTCCTGAATAATCGAATCGCGATGACGATAATCACCGGCGATTATATTGATTTACAAGAAACATGAAAAAGGAGGTAATTTATGCCTGAAATTGATCCACTGAAACCACGTAATTACTCCGACACACGTACGTGTGTGCAAAGAGGCACACAGGTCGCTCGCTAAATTCTCTCCCAACGTTAAGAGAAGGGTGCAGAGTATCGCCGATGACTTATTTATTCGCTTTTTGCACTCTGTGGAAAAACTCGACAAATTACAGCGTAAATAAATAAGCGTGAACGCGCACACGGCCCTCTGCCCGAGTCCAGCACATGAAAAATACTCCAGGGAGATCCATCTCGCGCGGGGTGCCTAGGGTTAGGGGGGAGGGAGTTATCAAGAAGAGGAAGGCAGAGACCACGGACGGGCCATGAAAAAGACAACGAGGAAAGAAACTTGCACGAGCAATTAAGAGACAATGTCCCCGAAATAATGAGTGAACGAGCTCGAAATCACGGGAGGAGAGTGGAGGAGAGACGTGCGCTGGTGCTGCGCTGCTGCCATGTTCCTCTCTCGGCAGCAAATTGAAGACGAGAGTAGCAATGAGCTCCCGCTTGAGTGGTCACGTCTCATCAATTACACGGCTGCCTAATTAACTGCTTCAAACTATTTTACGACGCCGGTTACGCGAGCCTCAATAATTGTTTATTGCGTACGGTACATCTTTTCAAGTTGGCCACGAAGCGAATAAAGCTGCTGTACTGTGTGCCATGCCATGCCATGGCGTACCGTGCCGTGCCGTGCCGTGCCGTGCCGTGACGTGCTGCGTTCGTGTAAGGTTTGAATTCCAACAAAGCCGTGATCGCAATACCCTCGGTAATAAGTCATGCGCGCACTCTCGTAATAAGTCGATAACGAGAATACGCCGGTTTTTCGCTAACATAAATCATCCCCCCGTCACTCTCAGGCCGAGTCGGCAACAACGCGTATTGAAAGTGTTAAGAAGACAAATGAAAGAGGAAAGATTCACGTCCAGTGAGAAAAACCCATTGGTCAGCTCCTCGAAAGATAAATTCAGCCATTCGCGTGTCCACGGGGGTGGGAAATCGTTCGGTCGAAATTAGCGTTAATGATTTAACGAGCTTGCACCCCCGCGCCTCTCGCACCGTCATCCCGCTCGTCCCATCATTCCAGTTACCGATATTTCAAAATCGGATCGTCACTGGGGAAACTCGGCACAGCCAGCGCGAGATACACCGAGCGATAAGTTGTTGTCGCAATTGGAAACCAGAAGTCTGCGCGCGCTATTCTACTATCAAATTGGGATAGAATCAACATCCGGCGGAACAGATCGAATTGCAATCCCATACGTCGTTACCATAACGTATCCGCCGGAATATCGTCACTGCTGCCGCTGCCTCCTCTTCCTCGCTTTACTCGGAATCCCTATCAATTTGCACATTTGTCGTTTGTCGAAATTTCTTCGACTCCGCGCATCAATTTACAGAGCCGCGCTCCGGCTTCGCGCGAAAAAGGGGAACAAACAGATCAGATCGGTACAGCGATGTAAATAGAAGTAACGATGGGGGTGGTGGTGGTTTACAAGATTATCTACGCGAGGGATAATCGATGCGCGCATGTTTGCACCAGGATAAAGCTCGCAGCGAGGTAAACGGTATGTTGACAGTGCGCGCTAATGCGAATCGCGCGAAAGGTCGCAAATGGCTCTTGCATTTCTTGTCGCGCGCAATTTCCTGGCAAATTTTATCGACTGTTCAGGCCAATCAATATTGGCACGCTCATCAGCCGGAGGCGCTAACGAGTGACGTGCTCTCTCTCCCGTGGCTAATGACGGGCGTTCTCGCACTCGGTCGAACGAACAAAATTCAATCGAGATGCAAATTGCCAAGTCGGCGGTGTTGCACCTTTCCCTTCCTTACCTTTCCTTGGAAATAGCGCAACCCTTCGCGCATAACGCGAGGCACTAACGATCCTGGCACAATAAGCGACGACGTTTATCGTTGAACTTGCGCGCGCGCGCGCTGACTGATGACCTTGAGAGTCATCGATGTCAGCCAAGACCAATGTCGATTTATTCATGGGAAATGCAGATGACGATACACGAGCGTGCACTCGCTCGCTCGCCAAGATTAGAATCCACACTCCCCGATGTGCAAAAAGGCCAATATCAGTTTCATAGAGCAAGCGAGCGAGCGAACGTCCAAGAAGGCAAATACCAATTATAAACTCCGCTGGAGGATCTTTCTTTCGTTGTAAGACAAGTTGGACTTGCTTACATGGAAAGCAAGTAAAACGACTCTGATATCCCGTGGGAGCAAGGAAAGATGAGAAGGGCCAACGTACCGTGAGATACGTCGTTAATTATTCGTGGGGGTTGTCAACGGAACTAATGATGTCCGTACAAGGCAATCGCATCGCGCATTATCATTCTTCCAGTAAGCATTAAGAAGGTAAGAAAATTGCGCGCTATACATCCCCTGCTCGGCTAATCATCCTCAATCATAATCACGCGCCATCATCATCCGGATCGAACAGATTGCGTTTTATCGCCCGATTCCAACTCACCCCCCATCGCCCCTGCCGCTCTCTCTCTCTCTCTCTATGTCTACCCTCCTCCCATCCACAACGCGCAATTATTTCATATCACGAATCTTGCGCGTTTTTCTCGGATCGCGACACACCGACGCTTCTCATTCGCTCGTTGCAATTATTTTCGATAATTGCCGTGGAACTTTGCGGTAAATGACATTTCTCGCAATTCGCAAAAATCACGCGCATTCGTTCATACGTTTTCTACGTCGTAAAGCTAGAAAATATTCTTCATCGTATTCATCTCGAAATTTCGGATTCGAGAGGCTGGTTAAAAGGAAGAGAGAGGTGGAATGGGTTTTTAATCAGTGTATTCGGGACAATGGCAGTCTCCAGAGGGTACCCACCAACCCCCGTACTTTCGTCTTTGCCCTTCGTGCACGTAGGTGCCCCCGAACTCGGCTGCTACCTCCGTCCACCCTTCTCTCTCTCTCTCTCTCTCTCTCTTTTTTCCTTTTTCAACGAATACAATGTTCCAGCAACTTCTCCAAGGAATTACACGACACACACTCGTGTTTTCCTCACGCTATTTACGCAACTGCGCAACTGTTCAACTCTGTGTGTAATTCATTCATTCGAGTGTCTGGCCCGCAGTGTCGCGCATTTGTATTACGCGCGTTTCATACACCAGCGAAGGAATCAGCAACAGCAGCGGCGAGTTCACCCGTTTCTCCCAATGCGAATTTATTTAATAGCTTTGACATTTCCAGCGAGAACAGTGAATTAAAAGGGGAGCACGGAGGGCTGAAAAGTTATTCGCAGCAGCTAGACGGAGCGCGATGAATCTATGCCAGAGTGATCGTCGAGGCTAAAAGTGAAACCGAGGTGCAATCAGCAGTGGCCATATGTCAGACGAGCGACATTAGCGCGTGTACTCGCGCGTCAATCGAGGGGAAACGCGTCTCAATCCCTTTTAATTCCCTCGCCATTGCTCCGCACTTGGAAAATAGCCGAGACTCCTACGGCCTCGACATTCGATAAATTCCAGCCACGCAACATCCAGCGTTTCTATCGGCGCTTGCTACTCTTCCCATCGATGATATTACCGCGAAACTGCCGGAGAGTCCTCCCAACAACCTCCTCTTTCCAGTTTAAGGAGAACCTCGAGCAACTTTCTTCCATTTTGGTCCATTCATATTTATTAGGTACAGCTGCCCTCGCACAGACAGACTTTGCGCCATATCGTTTAATCAAGCAGATGCTTTGGCTGGAACGTGTGCGCGCAGAGAGAAAAACCTCTGGCACGCGCCACGCCGCTTATCGCTAGAGCCACTTCCCGGCTCTCGTAATTCACTAATTACTGCAGCGATACGCGGAAGGGTCTCTTCAGATACCTCGGAGTAGCTTTTAGTTCGGAGCAAACAACACGCTGCGAGAGGCAAAACGATGCATCCGATTTCTCCCGACGCTCATTCAGGATCAGATGCGACATCTTCCCGAGGCTTTTGGCGAGCGAGAAACGCGACGTTCCTCGTGTAAATTAACGACCCACCGTTACAGAATATCCTGGAACCGCTCCCAGAAAGTGACCGGAAGCTGGGCTGCTTCCACACCTGCACTTGGCAGCTACGAACGATCCGCTTGTCGATCATCTACCTTTCCGTGAAATTTCGCAATCTTCTCGCCTGCGCTTACGTCCAAGGAGATCACCGGGATTGTCAATAAAGCTGTTCACACACGAGAAAATTTCACGGGAGATTAATGAAACGCCATGAAAGTTCCATGACGCTTTAAACGGTCAGCCAGTGTTTGATATAAGACCATTAGCGCCCCTTCTGAATTTCACTCCCCATCGCATCTCTAACTTTTCCCGCTTTCTCCGGAATTCAGAGAGAGAGAGAGAGAGAGAGAGAGAGAGAGAGAGAGAGAGAGTGGGAGATAGCTCGCTGCTACCACAAGTCATTAATACCGAACTCTGAAGGAACATTCTATTCTATCGATGACCCGTTCGAAAATTTTCCCTTTCGATACGAATCAATCGTGTAATTTTCCACGATCAACGTTGCACTATCGTGTCTCGCTCTCGAATCGATATCGAATCCATGGGGATTCTCATTTTAAAAGATTAAAAAAAAAAAAAAAAAAATCGCTCCATGTGTTTCTGGGTGATTCTTTGAGAGAAAAACCCATTGGAAGCTTATGTGGGTCAAGGTGTTCCGGAGAATTCTCGCGTTAACACAGGGGCAGGAAAAGTTCCTTTCTATCCCATTTGATAGAGAATCATTAGTAAGTTTGGCGGAAAATAAGCTCCCTACGAGCGAACGGACCTTTTTCTCGATTCTCCATCATCTTTCAAGCCTGTCCTGTCGTTTGCTGTACCAAAACCTCTCCGCTACCGAAAACTCCTTTGTGTATTTGGGTCGCAGAACGCGCAACCATAAATAATTAGGAGACATTTTACGATTTGAATTTTCACGTGAGACCGCTTAGTATAGCCAGGTCAGTCTCGAAAAACCATTAATTTATCGTAAACTCGCAGTTCGAGGGGTGGGCTCTTCCAGTAGGGAAGTAGTCTCACAGTTTTGACCCTGGATAATCGGTAGACAGGTGATCACGAGCCGGACAGCGAGTGACCGGTAGGTTCATCGCCAAGGGTCAACCTTCCCCCCTATGCAAATGACAGTCGATCCTTTGTGGAGAAGATTTTTTGCTCCTCCGCTGCTTTATTAAATTATTATGCAATAAAAAATGCAAACTTCCGCCAAATTTTTCGATTCGCTTTCGGCTGATGCGAGCGTGTATATTTGAAAGATAGAGGGAGAGAAAGGAAGCTAATTGATGATGGTCCTTAATGCGAAGACATGGACCTGGCAATCAAGCGTTACTCATTACTGCAGGGTGAGTGAGCGAACGAGCGAGCGAGTTCTTCTCATTGTAATTCCAACTCTGAAACCGTCATCCTTTTTTTCCGACCCTCTGTCGCATTCTCCCGTGGACGTCTTCGGAAGTTTCTTTCGCCAGCGATAAAACGAGAGACGCAATAAAGACGAGAGTGTTATTAGGACGGTGTCCTTTGCTCACAGGGCCCTCTTTAACAAGTACGACAAGGGGTTGAACACTTGAACTTCCAGAGACAAATCCTCGACTACTATGAACCACCCATCCTCTTCCTCCCTATCTTCTTCTTCATCCTCCTCCTCCTCTTCCACTTCTATCGCGTCCTCCGTACTTTATTCTTCTTCCCCCCTCGCCCCTGAAATTTAACCCTTTTTTGGACTACACAAATCGTCCCGAAACTTCCTCCTCCGTTCCAGGGAGAGTTCATAAATAAATTAATTAAGCGCGCTCGGGCAACTGATAATGTTAAAATAATACCACTGTAGGACAATGGGTTGGCCCTCGGGCGACGTAGTCTACGCGTATATTCGCAGTTCTTAAACTCGGCTCCTCCCGGAGTTAATTTCGCGGCATTAACAGTCGAAAGAGTGCGAACAAAAGGGCTCCGAGGGTAGAGGAGCCAGATAAGGGAAGGAAGGAGGAAACACAGGAAATATGAACACACTCATAATATAAGCGCCGCTGCCGCAACTGCCTCCCCCTCGACGGCCAGTGACTCTCCACCTCGCCTCGCATCCCGCTTACCCTTTATTTCCTCTCTTTATTTTCTCTCCGAAGCGCACAGACCCAGCGGCGCCCTTTCCTTTCCTTTCCTCTACTCTCCTTCCCTCGACCCCTCCGCAGAGAAATTTATAGTCTAATGAACTGTTACTAATTGAAAGACAAACGATCTGCTCGGGATTCAGGCAGCGTGAAATCCTCTCCACCGAGATCCAAGGATAAGGATGAAACGCTCGAAAAACGAGCGAGGCTAAACGATCGAAGAACGATAAGTACATAAATGCCAGCAGCGGTGGCAGTTTTGCATGACTGCCAAAGCACCGCGCGGAGAGAGAACAACACTCCGTGTAATATTGAGACGAGAGAACAGCGCTAATCATACATCTCCTCTTAAATAAGCACCTGTTACTTCGAGCACTGCCTTCCTGATTACTTATTCGAGCGACCAGTAAGAAACTATTCCGCGTTACGCATTAACCTACAATAAGAAACCTTTTATGTAATTACCGCGAGGAGTTTCTAAGGATTTTTTTTGCCTTCATCCTGGACGCGATCGGCACGAAGGTTGCCGCCGAGTCTTCGCGCAAATAACATCGTAGGTGGAAAAAAGCCCTTTAATCGCCGTAATGCCGAGAGGGGGAGGAAGGACGCATATTTGGCTGTAGCCCGCGAATTCCAGCCGGAGAGAACAATAGCCAGTGAGAATTCGCAGCAACAACAGAAGGCGATTTAGCCGGGCGTTGACGGAAGCGGCGAGCCCAACGGCCCGTACCCTCGTCGCTCCTGCAAGAACGGTGAGTGCATCGCGGAGTGTAACAATTTCGATAAATCATTTCGAGCGTCTGGCACGTTAAAAGCACCGTGTGTGTCGCGCTGAAACGTCAAGAAGGGCGCGCGGGTGTCCAGGGTAGTGCTGCTCTGGCAGTGGTGGCGGTGGCGGTGACGGTGGTGTTGGTGGTGGTGGTGGGCAAAGAGAACCGCGCGGTAGCTCGAGTATAGAAAGAGATGGATGTAGATGCTTCTTCCACCTTTCTAGATACCGAGCAGAGAGAAGGGAAGAGGGAGGGTGCAAAATCGACACACCAAAGTCAAGAGTGAGAGAGAGAGAGAGAGAGAGAGAGAAATGGAGGGAAACAGTGAAAACGAGGGTAGCCGCAGAGGGGTGAAGTGGGAGTTGTATTCAGAGAGAAAGAGTACGAGAGAGAGAGAGAGAGAGAGAGAGAGAGAGCTTTCGTACAAAAAGTAATTATGGGATGGTTTCCGGTAATCATATCTAGAGCGCACTGAATGAGCGCATTGTTCCAACACCCCCCTTTATCGATATACACTCGTGTACGATGGTAGTAGTGGTGGTGGTGGTGGTACCCTGGCGAACCACTAGGATTTCCACCCTCGCCTGCTCGTGTGCGTGCGCGCGTCCTATGTGAGAATTCACACAGCGAGGCCCGGAGAGGTAACGGCCACGTAACCGCAGCGCAGCGGTTCGTGCGCCCTCGAGCTGGTTACGTAACTGGTGGTGGTGGTCCTCGTCTTCGTACTGCCAGGCGCGCGCCCTCCGTGAATTCAACTCCGCCCGCGGGCGCAGCGCGGATTTCACAAAATCGTCATCGCGTTACTCGCTCCGTTATCCCCATTATACTTTCGGCAAGGCAGCCGCATGGAATTGCGCGGTAGCCTGCATTTTTCACACTCGTTTTGCCCGATTTTTTCCCGACGCGCATCGATCCTCTTTCTCTTCCTTCCTTCCTTCCTTCCTTCCTTCCTTCCTGCCTTCTTTCTTTCTCCCTCGCTCTCTTCCAGCCTGACGAACGAAAGAAATTCCAGAAAAACTCCCTCTCCTTTAGCTGCGCCGTCCCACTGTAAATTCGAACCCAAACGCTTCCTCGCTATTTTTAGCAAACGCTTAAATGATGGGAGAGATGGGAGAGAGGGAGCGCGAACGATTATAACGCGAGGCCGCGTTTAATCTGCTTTTAAGAAAGCGACAGCCATCGGGCAAGTGGGATGGAGACAGCTGGCTGGCCCCAGTTTTGCGTACGGAGCAAAGAGGATCAATGCTGATTAATCATAATCAGCGGCTATAAATCGTAATAAGGCCACCGGCGCGCGCGCGCGGGGACAATTAAGATGTAACGTCCTTTTAATGAATCCGATGCAAAAAAATTCCGCTCGTCCTTGTTTACTAACGACCATCATCCGTGGAAGCCGCGGGAAGCCGATGCAAGCGCCTAAACCACCGATCCATTCTTCTCGCCGATCCCCTTCCCCTTATTCCGGGAAATGAGATACTTACTGGCACGCCACGCCAGTGCAAGAGAGTACACGTCTCTCTCCTTGCGCGAAATTATAGTCGTCGCGAACGAGCAGCGAAGTCACCGCAGCTACTGCAATGCCCTGAGATTCAAGAAAAAATCGCACGCCTCCTCTATCCAAGGTCCAGAGAGTCCAGACCATCGTTCCGGAAATGTCCATTTGCTGGATTTCAGAAGGTTCTCTTTGCCGAAAATTCATGAAAGCTCTCCCCCCATCCCCCGCCCGTCGACGAGCTTCCACGGGCCGAGGCTGAGATTTGGCAGACGCAAAGTTCGCCGATACCTAAATTTGACCCTCGACGTCACCGATGACTTTTAAGCCCATGCTCCGGTGAAAGGTCACGTTATTGACACCGGTTCAAAAGTGCGAGTGGCAGAGGAGCAGCGACCGCTGACAATGCTTCGGTCTTCGATGTCGGTCCGACGCCCATCTAAATCGGTCGCGAGAGTTATTTTCACGCGCCCGCGCGCACGAAAACTTTCTACTCGCGCGCAACCACGACGCAGTCAGCCGAATTCCTCGAATGGCTCCACTGGAATCTTCGCGGATGCCTCCTGCAGGTAGGACGCGCTCAATTCCCCCGACATTGTTGCGTCACGCTCGGAAATACTGCTGCATTCCGGGTAGAGGGGAGCTGGTGGTGCGATTAACGGAGAAAAGAAGCGAGGGTGAGGGGAGGGAGGGAGCTAGAGTCCAAAACCAGAGAGCTACGAGCGGAACCGCTGGGAAAGTCGAGAGGCACATTCGGCAACGTCCACTCGGCCAAATCGGAACTTCCCCAGGCGAACGCACTCGTCGGGTGGGTTATCGATTCTCGTCGAACCACGCGGGTTAATCGACTTTCCCCTTCCGGTAGAATTTCTCAGAATCTGTAAGAATCATCGGGGAGGGGTAGCGGAGAGACCGGTGGAAGTTTCCGATAGATCCGTGGAGGTGGTGCAAACGGTTAAAGAGGAAAAGAGCGAGAGTAAGAGAGAGAGAGAGAGAGAGAGAGAGAGGATTCGGTATGGGAAAGGTCGCGTCGTGCAGAAGGGGGGAAAATATTGGATCCCGGTGGCTCGGAAAAACTATGTACGCAGTGTGCCGAGAGAGCAAAGAGCATGACAGACAAGGGTGCAGGGGTGCGACCCGACTGACCCTGCCTCGGTGGCCTGGCCGCTTTCAGAGCTCTCGGCAACCCTACTCTGGCCACCCTTACCCTCACCCTTAGCCTTAGGGGTGGAAGGAAGGCGGGCCGGCCCATTTTTCGCGCCCCACTTGACTCCTCGTCCCCATTGGCTGCCGCCCTCTCGCTCTGACCTCTCTTCCCTCAACCGCGCTCTGCCCCGTTGCGCTGGCCAAACCGTTCCAACGAAACCTTCGAGGACCGGAACTCCTGGGGGAGAGAGAGAGAGAGATACCATCCACCAACAGACTCCCTCAACGCGCTCTATTATTTGCCAGATCGCTTTTTTCTCCCATCCCACGTCCCAACACTTTCCACTTTTCCTCCATTCTCGGCAACGCGAATTCTTCCAAGAAACTCTCTTCCGTTTTCTTGAAAACATCTTTTCGTTCAAGTGGAACGTACACGGAATGATCAGACCCCCCTCTCTCTTTGTCTATCTTCAGCCCTAATTTTACGTAGTCTCTCTATTAAACGGGAGACACTTTTCTCGCTTTCAGAGATGCGGAGACTCTCACCCCAAAGCTGCTATTTAAATAAAACGGAACCAAAGAAGAAGAAGAAGAAGAGGAGGAGGAGGAGGAGGAAGAAAAGCTTCGGTGGTGGAAGTTTCGGGATGGCAGGCGGTGGTAGCGATGGTAGTTGACTTGATAAAAAGTCTAGTAATATTATCAGCGAGTCTCGAAACCGCAGCCGGGAAGCTGGGTTCTCTAGGATCTGGAGGAAGAGGAAGAGCGAGAGAGAAAGAGAAGGAGCGCGCAAGGGGGAGTGATCGAGAGAGCGGTTGGAAAAAGAGGCGAGAGATGGACTGTCGGCTGGCCGAACGGAGTCGAGCTTGGAGTAACGGGCGAGAGGGCGCCGAGACACTCAACTGGCTTGGCGGAAGGAGAGAGGAGAATCGGAGGATCGAGCGAGAGGGATCGCGACAAGGAGAGGGAGAGCCCGTATCCTGGTGTCGCGGTCGGAACGCGTGGTGGCAGTCAGGGTAGGGCAGATTCGTAGCCAATGAGAGGAGAACCGGGGCGCGCCTGGTACTCGACCCCACCTTCGGTAGCCATGGCAACTCGGGCAACCCGCGAGAAAGCCGCGAGGGCTCGGGGTGGTGGGGATCCAGGTCGGTGTCAGGGGTCGCCTTAGTCGGCAGTCGGTCTCTGGTCGGCCCCAAGAATAGTCGTATTGAGGCGGTAGTCGAGTATCACCTCTCTCTCTCCTCTCTCTCTCACTCACTCACTCACTCACTCACTTACTCACTCATTACTCTCACACACACACACACACGCATACACTTACACAGAGACACGCACACGTCCCTCTCTCTTTCTCTCTCCCTCTCTATCTTTCTCTCTTGCTTCTCTCTCTCTCTCTCTTTGACCCTCTCCCCCCTCCTTTCCTCATTCTCTCTCTCTCTCTCTCTCTCTCTCTCTCCTCGTCTTCGTGGAGGGACGAAACACGCCGAGCAACCGCTGCTGAGAGAGACCGCGTGCGCCCGCGCGCGCACCCAGCACACACGGATCACCCAGTGATCGCGACTTACCACCACAGCACGCATCACGCACGCACTCACGCACGCATTCACGCACGTACATACGTACGTACGTACGCACGCAGGCAGGCACGCGCTACTAGTCGTGCAGTGCACGCCGCTCCGCGAACCCCGAGATCCAGAGGGTGACACGACACGCGCTGACTGCCGGAGAGCAGGATTTATCGGGAACCTCCGAGAGTCACGAGGTCGACCTTGCGCTTTCTCAGATTTGATCGCGAGTGTGCCCTCGATCCTGACCAGCCGACAGTGTCGCCGAGTCCTCGCGTGGTTTTCGATTTTCCCGAGTGCGCGCGATTTTCCTACGACTCTGCCATCGCGCGCGCGCGCGCGTGCGGTCGGAGTATCGCGAGTGTCGAGTTTTCCTACTACTCTCTCGAGAGAACCAGCGCACCGCGCCTTTTACTCAGTTTTCCTGAAAAGTTTTCGTCCTCCTTCGTACTACCCGCCGTTGGAAAAATTTCGGCCGGAAGAACCTCCGAGCCTGTGCGTGGGAGAACGAGTCGACCTTGAGAGTTTACCCGCGGAAATCATCGCGCCAAGTGTCGAAATTCGCGCAACCAGCGGGCACCTCTGACGGGCGACGTCCACGCCATCCCCGTGAGATGCCGGTGGACTGTGACCTCCGGGTCCCATCGCGGCGCCGCCTTTAGATGGAACTCTCGAGGAAGAGAAACTGTTGCTTCCGGTGTCTGGTACCGGTCGACGGAATAAACCTTAATGGTGCAAGGTGTCCAGCCATCGACGTCGATGCTGATCAAAGGATGCTCCTCCGTTCTTGAAGAAGCCGGTGGTGCCACCGACTAAGGGGACACTCTCGAGATCCAATCGCGATTGGGGGGCCGAGTCTGCTCTCCTCTCCTCTCCTCTCCTCGCCCCGTCGCCCACCCGTGAGCGCGGAGTCCGTAGCTCCAGTTTTCAGTGTAAATCGGTGACTGTGTGAACAGTGTTAGAGTGACTCGCAGAAAAGTGCGGTAGTGAGTGAGAACGCTCGAGGAAGACAAGTGCGGGTGGAAGGAAAGTCAGTTTACCAGTCGCGCGAGCCACGCGAACAGGAACTAGGAGTCAGAGAGGAGCCTTGACGTGATTGAAAAACAGTCGAGGCAAAGTTAAAAGGAAGCGGCAAGAGAGAACGAGAGAAAGAGAAACAGAGAAAGAAAGAAAGAAAGAGAGAGAGAAAGAGAGAGAGAGAGAGAGAGAGAAAGAAAAAGAAAAAAAAAGCGCCACCGCCAGCCGAAGAGGACGTTGTCGGATTTGCCGGGTCGCAGCCGCCAGGGTGGTTCGAGGGGGGTCAGGAGGCGCGGACGCCCTGGCGACTGCCGGGGTGGTTTACCCGGCCGCGACGGCGACGTTGTTCCCTGGCCGGGTGCCAGCAGGACACCACCACCCCGAGTTTACCAGCACGTTGGAGCTGGGGTTCCCGGCGCGTGGCACCACCGCCTCGATGGCGCTGGTGGCCCCGCCGCCCTCGTGGGCATCGCGGGACCCCGGGGCGACGCTCGGCGCCGCTGGCACCGGTGGAGGTCCCCTGCAGGTCGGCCCGCCGCCGCCGATGCCGCCGACTCACCTGACGCCCTCGGCGACTCCCGAAGACATCACGTGTCTCGTACCCACGGGGGCGGTTCTCACCCCTAGGGACCCGCTACCACCCAGCACCACTCCCGGTAGCCAAGCCAACAGCTCCCAGTCCGGGAGCTCGCAAACCGACAAATCCCCGAACATCGAGTGCGTCGTCTGCGGGGATAAGAGCAGCGGGAAACACTACGGACAGTTCACCTGCGAAGGTCAGTTGCAACTTTTGCTCCGCGTCTCTGTCTCGTCTCGTCTTCCGAAAGACGAAAGTGTAACAGCGCGTCTTCGGTTATCGCGTGAGAAACCGAGACCGAGACCAATTCCCCCCGCGCAGTTTCCGTTCCATCGCTTCCCTTCGGGGAAACGTGTCCCGAGAGAGAGAGAGAGAGAGAGAGAGAGAGAGAGAGAGAGAGAGAGAGAGAGAGAGAGAGAGAGAGAGAGAGAGAGAGAGAGAGAGGAATTACACGCGATTTCGGTAATGACGCGTAATCGATCGCGGCGGTTCACGATGGAGAAGCGCGCGCGCGTTTTTATCGAGGAGGAGAGATCGGTACCGGAAAGCCTCGAGAATCTTCCTCGAAAATCACTCGGTTTCGACCGGTTCCTCGCGCTCTTCGCTTCTTTCTCGCTTTTTTCCCTTTATTCGTAGCGGAAGGGCTGCCCCGCACGCACACGCCCTTCCGAGAACGGCCTTCTCAGCATGGGGCAAACAGGGTATCTCTTACCTGTCCCGCCAATTTGTCACTGAGAGAGGCAAAACTCATTCGCATCAGAATGCCCGACACCTTCCTTAATGCTCGCGCTTACATTAATTTATTCAATGCGCTCTCTCGCTACTCGCAAGAGGAACCACCTCGCAAGGAGGGTGGCGGGGAGGGAGCGAGCGGGCGCCGAGCATCGCGCGGTGGCTCGCACCAGGCGTGGACTGCACGAAAAAACAAAGAGTCACCATTAATAACCCAGTGGGGTGTTCCCCGGAACGCTTACACGTCTGTTACGAGCCTAATAACGATGTAATAGGCCCCCGAGAGGAAATGAAGCGGAGAGGGATGTTAAGGGGGACAAAAAAGAGAGAAAGAGAGAGAGAGAGAGAGAGAGAGAGGGAACGCCGGGAATGAGTAGAAGAGAAAGAAAAGAGATTTGCACGAGAGCTTCTCCGTGTGGCGATCCTCGATCCTTATGGAAATATTCCCTGGTACCGCCACAGCCACCACTGCTGGAAATTGCCACGAACGGATATAAGAGATAGCGACAGTTCCGACGACGACTGTCCGCCGTATCCTGCAAACTCCTCACCGCGGATTCCTCGAATCCGCTTGTACAGGCAAATATTAGCAGTTAATTATCAGGCCGCGGCCTATAAATCATCGCGCTTGTAATAAATTACTTAGTTATTATTAAATTACCACGATAAATCTCCATAAACGAATATATCGATAAATTACTGCTCTGGCGCCGAGGATCATCGCGATTAATCGCACGCGCGCGCTCGCGCGAATCCTCCGCCTGTCCGTCCGTCCGTCCGACGTTGCCGCTCCCCTTTGTCCACCTTTTGCGCTGAAATTCCGCCGGAAGTGTCGACTCGCTCCCTCTAATCGGGAACGAAGACAACAGTCCGACGGGACGACGGTTCTCCAAGAGAGACCACCCAACCACCTCTTACCGTCGAAGGGGATGATTTTGCGTTTAGTCTGGAACTTTGCTTTTTCCACGGGGATATCGGGGATCGAAGATCAGAAGGCCACCACAGCCACCACCAGCCAGTGGTAGCCGCCCCGTTAAATCATTAATACTATTTCGGGTGCTGTCCAGGCGAGGGTCAGCCGCAGATTCGAAGAGGGTAACGAAGAAGAATGTCGTGCGGTGGTGGTGGATTCTACGGATAGGCAGACGAACTCCACCTAATCGAAATCTACAGCACCCTCGGAAATCAGGAGTTATATCCTCCCACGGGCCCCCACCCCCCGGTGCCCGCGCGCGTCCTATTATCCTGAATTACGCCTTATTGATACCAGATTGCCCGCGGTAATTTATATCTCGCGAGTGATTTAGTGCAGTGGAGGGCCCTGATTAATGACACGCCTGTCCTGACCGTTTCTCCTTTTTCTCCGGGCCGTCGTCCCCCGCAGTCTCGGGCCCGGCCCGAGAGGAGAGGAGAGAAAGCGCGCGAACTGTCCAATCGCGATAATCGAGGGTAGACATTGACGGAAAGGGGTAGGTGGTGGTAACGTCGATCGCTTCGACTCGCTGCCGATCGACGATCGCGCAAGCCAGCAGCTCGTGTTCCAGTCCTCTCTGCACCGTCCTCGTCCTCGTCCTAGTGCTCGTCGATTGGCACGACAACGCACAAACTGTCCGACGCGGTGACATATCGTCCAACGTAAACACTTTCATCGCTGTAATGTGTCTAGTCGAGTTGTCGCATCCACTGACAGCGGAGATGCGGCTCCTGATAGCAATTAGCGAGAGATGTCCACCCGTGGCATAACTCGCAACGAGTGTGATTTGCTTGACGAATAGCTCGTTAACGCATGGTAATTGCGCTTCTTCGGATCAATTACTCTCGCTCGGCCTACGGTCAGCCACCTCCTTTTACCCTGGACTCCCCTCGATCAACCCCTTTCTCAAGGAAGGGGAAGTACTTTTCAGAATCGTAGGGTATATCGATATCTCTCGACGTTTCTCTCTCTCTCTCTCTTCATCTCTCTCTGAGTGCAAAACCGCGAGAAATTTTCACAGGGGGTGTATACGTGTGCGCGCGCGCGTGTGCAGCGATATTGCGAAAGCGGTAGCGTACCCGATGGCCGGCGCAGTAAACCTCGACGAATTTTTACGCGGCCCGTCGACGTCGTCGCGCGATCGCCGTCGCAGGACTACCGAACTCTCATTAAAATTCATGAGTAGAGGTAGGTCTCTCTCGGTCTCTCCCCCTAAAAAAGAAGACGAAAGTACGTGCTCGCGCATAGAAGAGGAGAGTCCGTCTCACGATGTGTGTGCGTGTGCGTGCGCGTGTGTGAGCGTAACTACTCCGAAACGCAAGAAGCAAAGATACGTGCGATGGGGGAACGAGGGGGGCGCAACGGAGAGAAAGGGGAAGAAAAGAGAGAAGGAGAGCGAGCGAGCAGCAATCCTGCCTGGAGATTTGAGAGTGCGGTTAAGAAGCGTACGGTTAGAGGCCGCAGACCACGAAGAGCTCCAGACGTTCCTAATGACGTTTATTATCGCGGGAATTATTCTAATAAGCGTGGGGCGAGGCGAATCATCTGCGTTTTTACGCCTTCCGCATCGCATCCCTGTCTTCAAACTCCACTTTGTCACCCGACCACTGCCACCACACCACACCCCCCGCCACCCTTGCCCACCCTCCCCGAACACGAGTGATGAACTCGAAGAATCCTCCTCTCTCCCGCCGGAGATTCTCCCAATTTCATCCTCGCTTTTCTTCGCGTGAAACAACCCCTCTGCTAGCCACCGAAAAACGGGGGTGGAGAGAGGGTGTACTCGTAGACACGCTCGATACTCCCACACGCTACAGGAGGGACCATCGCCATCGCCGCCACCCCTCGGTTCGCTGGAGCTACGACAGATTCCGAATAAGCATTCTTTTGTAATGATCTGTTTGCGTAATCGCGATATTTACCTGGATATTTCCCGTATAATTGAATCTGCATTAAAGCGGAGATTATATCAGGGCGCCACAGGCCGTTTCACCTGGTTTTTGTTGAAATCCAATTTAATAGCGACGCATTTATTTCCAGCGGAACGTTTACCGGCCATTGTGTATAGAAGTAATCGTTATTTAAGTCCATTTACAACTGCGCGCCGGTGTAACGCGCGGGGGCCGGGGGGCAGCCGCCGAAACATTTTCTCGAGCGAGTTGTACATAGGGAGGAACATAAATCCTGGATAATCAGCGCGACGTGTCAGTGAACATTCAAAGTGCGCGCGTACGTGGAATGCTATTGCGAATTGGCGACAGGGGGGAGCGGGGTGAGAGCGGAGCCGATTCTGGTGGACGATTAAACTCCATGGAGAGCAGAGAGAGAGAACGCGCGCGCGTTTCCCGCAAATGCCACACCGCACCTGCCGCTCCCCGCGCCAAAGACAGCGTGTACCACGTGTAAACCGTTTCTACCTCTGTGTGTGTGTGTGTGGTACCTGACGAGAAAACCCCCTATCACCCCCAGATCCGATCTTGTTTTTCGAGGCTTTCATCATCCTCGTTGGGACGCGCGAAACTCATAGGTAAAACCAAAGAGCAGCACCGCCAAGGTTCCTTCTTGCTGAACGTAATTACCTGGTGCGGGTGGCACGCCAGTCGCGTGCCCGAACTCGTGGAAGTGGTCGCCTAGGTACACTCGGATGTCCTAATGGAGCTTCGCTTCTCCGGCTAATTACGCGACTCGCGCGGCATCCCCGTCGCAACTCGTATCCAGGTGCAACGGACTCTGACGACACGAACATCTTCCCCGAGGTGATCTCCTCCCATCGAGGAAACGCCTCGGTGGTGGTGCTGCCTGCTTAAAGGCCGATGAGACCGCGACGACACCCCCACCCCCAGCACCCACAGTGGGGTTGACCGCAGGAAACTTGTCGCTCGAGCGCCCTCGTGGAATATCGATGGGCGACCACGATCGTCGGCCGATCGGCATTTCACGCTCGATTACGCGCCTCCGCGCGGTTTCCCTTCCGTGCCCTTCCACCAAGTATAGAGCCGACGAAGTCGCCCGACTTCAGGAGACACCCGGACGGTTCACTGGTGGAACCTTGGAACTCTAATCGCGAACCCCGTGCCAATTACGCTCGAGTCAAACGATATCGTTTGCTACCGAACACCCCTCCCGCCCCTATGCTCGGTACATTCGAAGAACCACCAATGCCGTTTATAACGATCCACCGATCCTTCCATTCGCGCTTATCTTAATTGCCCGGCTAGTCGCGATACTCTTGGTACCCGGAAGTGATCGCGAAGACGAGCTCGACCCTCGCTCGATCGGTAAAACAGAACCGTAGAATCGGCAATGACCTGCAAAAGGGGGAAGAGGTCGTTGACTCTTGCCAGCAGGAATTTTCTCAGCTTTCCTCGAGAAGGGATTTCCCTGGATTCGCGTGCGCAGTGTCATTTCCACGAAGAGTCCCGGGCATTATTCCAATAGGTCGCATCACGAGACCAACCGACCGACCGACCGTCCGTCCGTTCGTCCCGGCAAATTGACAATAATTCGCGATCGCTTGACATCGCTTGACACCGAAATCAGTCCGTCGACGTAATATAGTGATCGCCGACAATCAGCGTGATTACGCCAATGAGCGTCCAATGCGCTTGTATGATTTTCAATAAAACGGATCGACCATCAGCCGTCGCGACGTCATCGACGTATCAAAGCGCCATATTCATAGTTCTTATCGCAACCTTCGTTCCTACTCTGAAAGACCTTCTCATCTCAAGCGATGCTCCGCGCCCCGATGATCCAAGAAATCACGTGGCTCTCTCCGGACTCGTCGAGTATTTCCCCCCCCCCCTCTCTCTCTCTCTCTCGCCGAGAGTCTTTACCAGAGCCTGGGGAAAAGCGTCGGGGAAAAAAAATCGAGTCGTCTCGGAATTATACGGTAGCTCCGAGACGCTCGTCCGAGGAATCCGTGTCCGGAGTATTCCGCGATAAACACCCGGCGAAATCACATTCCAGCTTTGATGAAAGGAAAGAAGGAGGAAAGTGTGACGGCGTGCGAGCCACGATCGAGCAGGGGGAGGGGGACTCGGCATGGCTCGTAAAATTGAGCGAGCCACCGATCGGTCGGCGCGCGATTCCCGCCGACGATGACCCTCCGCGCTCCGGAATTTTTCTCTTCCGCCTGACTCTCCTCCAGCTTGCGCGGCTTCCGATGAACGGAACGCGGAGGTGCCAAAGTCTTCCGGAATCAAAGTCAGTTTCCGAAGGGGTAGAGGATACTACTCGCCCTTTTTCGCAAAGGGCCGATACGATCCGCTCGCGGCAGCCGCCGGTGGATGGTGTGGCAGCAGCGAGCGGAACCTCTGGAGGAAGACCGAGCGTCGCGCGCACACGCGTAAATCAGAATTTTATACCTTGGCATCAATATTTATATGCTTATCGATGCTGAATGTATAATTCCGCGTGTGGATATCGACTTACACTAAATTCCACCAGGTTTTCCTTTCACGGTCTCATCGAACGCGTAGCAACCGACGAGGACACTCTGGAAAAATAGCCAATGGCCAGGAAACGCGGTGGACTCCTCCGGTGGTGGATGAGTCAAAAGTCGCGAGTGACTCGATTCCCTCGTCGCGCGAGTCGTCCTCGGCTATGCGCGGTGACCTTGAACACGCTGAAGAATCGGCGGAGCGGTCCGCGAGGGAGTTTCCTTATCGCCGCCCGGAGTGCGCAGCGGAGGAGGAGGAGGAGGAGGAGGAGGAGGAGGAAGAGAATCCGAGCGTTCGGTTGCTTCGAGGATGTGGCTCTGAACCATAATTAAAACGACGCTGGTCGGATCATTACGCCGCAGCGGCGATAAATTATGACTTTTACGAGGCTCTGGGCAAGGCCGACGCGCGCTGCCGCAAGAAAAGGTGCGTGTGGTTTGTGGATTTCGTCGACGAATCGTGAGACAGCAGACTACCGCTCGACGATACTTCTCTTCCGTCGGCGACCCGTGCAACAGTCCGGTGGGGGGAGGGAACGATCGGCCGAAATTGGGTGACTCGCGGGGTACTCGGGGCTTGCGGATCTGATACTGGTGGTGGACCGACTCGCAAAACCGTTAGAAAATGCTATCGATTACGGCGAGTTTTGCAGCGTCAGTGGACACCGTCGTCACGTTTGCGTATGACGTGGAAATATTTTGATTAATGATGCGAATCCTCGAGGAGCGGCCCGCAACGGCCCGATTCCAAAACCGGCCGGTCTTGCCCGTTCGTCCATCCGGCCCCTTGAAAGGTCCTAAGCGAGCACACACACACACAGGAGACCTTCGCCTCGTGGCCCATTGTGCGCGAAGAGAGACGCCGAGCGTCGAATCCTCGGGACTCCAGGGGGAGTCCACGGGGATTCGGGTGTCTTGCGTGCGTGCGGGTCCTGGGAAAAATCGGAACGGCCGCCCGTGGCCGGGAAAACTGGTCCTTGGCGACGGTCAACTGGCCATGGATAATAAGCAACCCTTTCGCTACCAGTCGCGTTAAATGTCCCGGGACATTATTTCAGCGGCTAAATAATACCCCGATCCGGAGGCGTGTTAAAACCTCGTGGTCGTTTCGTTGTCGTCCACAGTTCGACCCGACCCGTTCCGTTCCCTGCATTCTTCGGGCTGACCGTCGTAGGAGGGGGGAGACGAAGCGGAAAGGAGCAGAGTAAGTCTCTCTCGAAAATAGAGAAATCACTGCCGAAGGATACCGTGGGGAGGAGATCGTTGGCCAAAACTTTCGAGTCGACAGGTTCAACGTCGAATCAACGTCCACGGAGTTCTCTCAACCGTAACCACTCACCCCCTCTTCTTACCCTTACCACGATTCTCTGCTCTCTCCCAGGTGCCCCGTTGATTCCGGAGCGACTGGCTACCACGACGGACCATCCGCGAACGAGTCTCGCGCGAGTTGACCTTGTCCCGAGAAAGAGAGAGAAGAGAATAGCGCCCCGGTAGATTACATTAGAATAAATTAATGCCGATAGATCGAAAGTGTGAAAATAGAATTTGGCGAGTGTGCGTCGGAAATTCGAAGGTCCTTAGCGTCGTCGACTCGTAGGACAGGTCTATCCAGAAACTAGGCCGTAAATCAGAGACTCCTGGCGGGACATAAAGCCCCGGGTCTTAATCTTCGAACCGGATAGTCCATGATTCCGTACAATCCGAACGAGATGTCCTCTCCCAGACCGAAGAGTCCGTCCTCTGGATTCGGCCGAGATTCGCTTCGAGGAACGTACATTAATCTGCCGATTACAGGAGCCGAGGACCTCCCATTTGGAGTACGTCGACCGGAACAAGGTCCTTCGTCTTTGGTTATTGCGCAATAGTCGTTCGAGTCCGATCTACCGTCGCCGGTCCCGTTCTGTTCCGTTCCGTTCCATCCTGTCTTGTCCTTCTTCTCTCTTTCCCTCTCCTTCCGCTCACACACACACACTCACTCCTACACACCCCGAGCTAGTCGCTGCAAAAACTCTAGCCAGAAATCCGGAGGAAACCCCAGCGAGTTTCCTCGCGTGGAAAAAAAAACAGTAGACCCAATGAACGGCGATCGACTCAGGTTCGCTGATAATTAGCGCGTTCGCCAAAGGGGGCTGGTGGAGAGGGGTTGCTGGGAGAAGACCCATCATCCGACGTGTTCCAGTAGAAGAAGTCTCGGTTAATGATTCGGTGCGTGCCGTGCCGTGCCGCTTGTGCTACTATTAGGTACCGTTTAGGTGAAAAGCGTCGGACGACCTTGAGAGCCAGTCGTATTCTTCTCGGGCGCGGTTCTCGGTGCGCTTTCGTGAGGGATCGATCAATCACCGGGGGGGAGCAGTGTTCCAGGTGTAATTAACAGCGAGCAGGATGATCCGCATAGATCAGAGGTGCCGCCGAGCGCAAGACCGTGACGCCTTTCGGAAATCGAGCCAGCACCCTAAACGAATCCACTAGAAACGAAATCCTAGACGGCGTGTAATTATTGGCTCTTTGTCCGATCTCGCGGCTCGGCTCGGCTCGGTTCGGCTCGGTTCGCCCTGGTGCTGCCTCTCGTCGACCTGCTCCTTCTTCCCTAATAACCTGTGCTCGGGGACCAGCAACCCCCCTCGCTCCCACCCCCTGCAAGGTCCATCGAAACGACGGGCGAATGCCATTGTTTCACACGCCAACCCCGCGACATCGTGTTATTATCCCGTCCCCCGGCCCCCCGCGCCACCCCCTTATTTCCAGCGTCCGCGCTGGGACTTTCGGCCTCTGCACCTGTGCACCTGCGCGTCCACCGTCTCCGCCGCTGCCGTCACTGACACGGGAAGTGCGCGAGTCCCTTTAACTCTCGACATGCTCCAACTGGGTCAGTTCCTGGGAACTTTCGCCGTCCAAGCGAAACGCACGAAGGATTGACAATCCGGGAGCAACGAGTACACCCGCTAAGAGTCGCAGCGCGGAGGGAGGGGGCCTCTGCTTCTCTCCTTCAGTCGTCGAAGAGAGCTACATCGCGGAGCGAGCGTTTTATGGCTCCACGCGAATCCATGAGGTCATGGAGCTATTTTACATTTCGGATAATTCCCCGGGATTCCGAACGTCGGGCACCGCAGACGTCGCCGCGGAACGAACGTTACTTAAGAATGTCCCTCGCCTCAATTATAGTAATTACGCGGTGTGTGGGTAAACTAGTGTTTAAGACGGGATATTATTTGTCGTGGATTATACGTGACGTTGCTACGAGTCACGTTACACCTCTAAGAGCATGGCAATCACAGAAAGTATATTATACGTTCTACCAGACTTTTTTTCAACCTTCCCCGATGTCCGATCGTGTACTGACATCGCGCGCCCGCCAATTATCCTTGCGACCGTTTTGGTATAACCGAGTCGAACAATACTGGGAATATAACGGATCGTTACGATCGATGGACGGGATGCTACGCAGACTGGAATCGATGGGGGACAAATTGGCTAATTGCGGCGAAAAAGGTCAATGCGCCACTTTCGTTTTTCAGCATCGTTCTCTTTCTCCTCTCTCTCTTTCTCTCACTCTCCCATTACCGAGAAAAAATCCTAAGAGAACTTTAAGATGTGTGTAGCAGCACGCGAGAGGAGAGGCCAACGAAAATTAGGACATCTCTCTCTCTCTCTCTCTCTCTCTCTCTCTTTGATAAGTCTTTCTCGCGGGAGGAAATTCAATTCTGGCATTAATGATCCGAGATACTGGTTGGAAAGGGCTTCTTTCCCGGAGATCCCTTATTCTCTCCCTCCGACTCTTACGTTTACTTACAGACTTAGGAACTTACAGACTTATGTCTGCCTTACCCCACAGCAAGTAGGAAGAAGAAGCCAGACATCCTGCATGCCCTGCAGGCTAATCGGTCTAATGAGATCATATTATATTATTCCGACTTTGCTAATCTTTATTAATCCCATTTCTACTCCGCTCCTTGTACATTGCGTATTTCGCCAAATGAATTGTTTCCTGGAGCAAACTTTCGCTCCAGGAACGCCGCGTTGTTTGCCTACCAGCCACTTGATGAATGGCGGATGATGATGCCTCCTCTCTCCTAGCCCGACGTTTCCGGAGCGAATCAAAGCTCGATTGAACTTTTGACACGAGGCCTCTTTTTGCCGCTCGACCACCACACGACTACCATGGAGGGCATTAGCTTGAAATCCCCTTGCGCAACGTTGTTTCCGCCATTCTCCAACGCTCCATTATAAAACATTGTACGATCCGCGTGTATTTAGCGCTTGCATTAAACGTAAAGATGACAAGCTATTATCAGGATCACACGACATAATTGCCAACACTTTCGTCTCCGCGTATCGCGCTCCCGAGGTTTAAGTGCGGTTTCCAGTAATGCAAACACTTCCGCAGCCCCGTATCGCTGATTCCTTCACGCTCGAATCGCCCCCCCCCCCCCCTCGCCCTTCCTAAGCGTTGCATTTCGAGAAACTCGCAGCGTCGTTACAGCTGCGAGTCCCGATGGAACGATCGCTCGATCAACGATCGTTAATGCTCGACGATTGCCACAACGACGAGAAATCCAAATTAAACCCCGTGTCAGTGCGATTCTCTCCCTCTCCAGTTAAATAAGAATTCTACACAACGCTCGTTTGACACAAATCTGTGTCACTTCCGTTCAAGAATTGGCAAAATTTTCATCGCTCTCGCGTCGCAGCGATTTTCGATCGAGCGCGCGTACAATGTAGAGCACAAGTGTCTGCGAGATAAGAATAAATAAGTGGAATAAAATTCTAATTTAATCCAATTATACTCACTAATGAAAGATAAATAGTCAATTAATGGTGATTAAACGTTTTAGAAAAAAAGCTCGTAATGGTATTATGGAGATAGCGAGATGTAGGTGGAGTTAAGAGGAGTCGCCGTGCTAGACTCAAAGGCAGAAACTTCCGTTTGTGGTATCAGCGCTCGAACCTGATCACGACGACCTGTACCGTCGAGCCACCACGTACCACGTACCACGTACCACGTTCCACGTACAACGTGCAACGTACAACCTAGCGTGTTCTCCCGCAAGTAGCAACAGGAAGAGCAGCACCTTCGTCGTTTCGTTTCCTAGAGGAAACGAGGCGTACTGGCTGGCTACGCTCGCTCCTGCGTTAGTGCGTTCCTGCATCCTCCTCCCCTGCCACCCTCTCGCACACTCAACGCACATCGACACACGTAGTCTACTTTGCCCGACCTCTCGCGTTTCTCGCGTGCCAGTCGATCCTCGACGCAGCCACACACCCACTTGAGAAAGAAAATGAGAAATTTCACCCTCCCCTCCTCCATCGGATCCTCTTAGGCAATTAACGTGCTCGAAGGGAAGCGGAGAATCACCCACCGCGCGCGCGACTTTCGGAGGCGAAACATTTTCATTGCGAAGAAGAAAAAGCTTCTTCTTCCAAACACTACTCCCCCTCCACCACCCGAGGTAGGAGGGAGATTTTTCTTTCGAGAGAAAAGCAGCTTCTACATATGCAATTGTTTCCATCCAACGTTTTAAAGGCATGCCCGGTATTCTTGGCGTATAGCGCCAGCTTGCTACACGCCAGTGTGTACATCGGCAAAGTTTAGTAGTCACGTAGATAGCTCGGCATATTGTGCAGTTACGCACACACGGAGCGAGCGTAGAATTACCTGGCGCGACTTACCCAGACGCATCCTCTGTGACCAATTATCCCACTAACGAACCCCGCGCGCCGCGCTATCTGGTCGCGCTGCCCCGCCGGGAGAGCGAACGGCTAATTAATTATAACAATGTCGTTAATTTTACGCTGCCGAGTCGAAACGTTACTGACCGGATCGCGCGGTCCCGGCTCGTTCGCCGCAGCCGCAGCCGCAGCAGCCACCGTCGTCGACGCTTCCTCGGACGTCAACGGTGGTGTCGACCCGCGCACCACCACCTACACGATTTGCCACAGCACGTGCGTGGCCACTCACATGCAAATGACGCACCTGCATCTGCACGAGTGGCATCTCGCAAAAACACTATGACCAATAGCGATACCCTTTTCCTTATTCAAAGCCTACCGTGTCCATCCTTTGCTACGCGATTTCCTGCATTCCACTCGAGATGCAAAGGATTCTTCGAAAATATTCACTTTACGCTCTCGCATACTCTTAAGGAATTTACGACGCGACGCGCCGCCCCGCTTTCTACCCAAATACGATATTTCAGACTAAAATCTGTGAATTTATGCGGCTTCTTAAGGTGGTGGTGGTGGTGGTGGTGGTGGTGGTGGTGGTGGCGGCGGCGGCGGCGGCACCGCCGCTCGCTGACCTATCCAACGCCTCGTTATTGTTATCGTTCTTATCGCGATTTGTGGGAAATCCTGACATTAGGAGGCTCGAGGAGGATGACGCCGCTTTGTCTGGTAATCTCGAGGAGGAAAATGATCGTGCTAGGAAACGGCTACAGCCACCAGAGGAGTCGTTTCTTCAAAGGAGTGAACGACCCTCTTTCCTTTGAGTGCCCCCCACCCACTATCTGTCTCACCTTAAGGACAAATAATTAGCGACGCACTTGAGGAAACGAGATCTTAATGAAGGGAAGTTCGCGATGATACGATACCACCTGGGACATATGATACATCAAGCTCCCAAACTTCGAAGCAGAATTCCACTCTCTCGCGGCTACAAATTAGCTCCGGGCTTTTTCTAGAAACTATAAATCAGACGGAGATGGTAAGGCAGGCCCCGTGGTTACCGGCCCTCCCAGACGCATTAAACGCGCTCGATCATTCGGCTCCTTAAAAAATGATAAATGTCGTGACCGATAATCGAGTTTCTTTTAATGACGCGAGATTCGAGCAATTAACCACGAACGGAGTGTCGTCATTGGCGCAAGAAACGCTCAATTAAAACGAGAGAGGCTCTCGACCTTTCTCTCTCACGTCCGGCGCGCACACACGCCACGCGATACTCGCGCGTATCTCGCGTACGCGTCGTTGCCGCCATCAAGATCACCCGTGCTTATTTATGCGCACGCTTCTCCAAAAGATCCCTCCCCTCCCTCCCTCCCTGCCTGCCTGCCTCGCGTCGCTACGACTCGAAACCTTTTCAGAATCGACCTTCGTCGAGTCGCGCGCAGGGCGAGAGCGACGGAGGAGATCGAGAGATCGCTATCGGATTAGCCGGAAAACTAAGCGCAGTTTCAGCAGATTTGCACGAGGTACCTGTTCTGCGATCCCGCGCGGGGAATCCTATGAGTCAGCCGCGCCTTCGCGATAATCGCGATAATCGCGTATCGCTGGTGGGCGCGTGCGGATCTGGTGATTGTACATCGTCGTCGCCACGCTCGCTCGTTCGCGCTGCTCTTTTTTCTCCGGTCTTTCGCTCGCCGATCGCGCCGCGAAATCGAGAGCAGGTCCGCGGGATCCTGCGCCGGAGATCGGCGCGTGCGTTCGAGTCCTCGAGCGCGAACTGGGTGAACTGCCGATCTTGCGACAGACTCGGTCTGTCGCCGGCCAAAGGTGGGCCCGCGGCCGTAATTACCGCACTTATTATACCGTACGCGCCGGACGACCTATTAAAATTAAATCAACTTCTCATTAGGCGCAGAAATCGGCCGATCGAACCACGGGAACCTTCCAACCACCGCGTTTTTTTCTCTCCAGACCGGAGACCCCCGTGTCCGCTCTTGTGTCCCTGCCGTTTCTCCGAGAAACCGATAAAATCGATCGCGAGCCTGCCCTCTTCCTGTCCTCGTCCTCGTCCTCGTCGACGGAACGAAACGGAACGGAACAACGTTCACCATCGACGGTACCGCGATCGATGGATCTCGTTGGATCGCTAGATTTATCTCGGGCACCTTTCGATCAACTTCTCCTCCTCCTTCTCGCGTCTTTTCGCGTCTTTCGGAGAGATCGAGGATTCTGCCGCCGCCGCCGCCGCCGTTGCCGCTGTCGTCGTCGTTGCGCACCTTTCTCCTCGTTTGACTGAATTATGCTCATACCAAAGAATTTTTATTCCTCGCTAGCGATACTGCCGCTGCCGCGCTGCGCTGCTACCAGAGGAAATTGGCCACTTCGAACGGTTCGCGTATTTTTCTTTATCGCCGCAATCCCGTTACTGCTGCTGCTGCTGCTGCTGCTGTTGCTGCTCGCTCCTCGCCATCCCCTCCTTCCCACCCCACTTTTCTCCAAGTCAAATATCTCGAGAATATCGAGGCTCGATTAACAACGCGAGGAGGGAAAGCGTTTACCAATGCGAGAAATAAGAAACGTATGTCGAGCGAGAACAGTGAGGAATCGACGCGTGCCAGAGTATTTGCACCAGCGTATCGCCCGCGCTTAACCCCGTTCCAAGTGGGCTGCTGTTGCCGCGAATAGCTCGAGTAAGGTTTCCTTCGGTGAGGACAGGCCTTTCGCCGAATCACGCGCCCTCCATCCCGCCGCTAAATGGTTTAACCTCCCCCTATCCCCTCGAAAAGACAAATTCTTCGCTCCGAGGATTCACTTTCCCACTTTTCCAAGTGAAATCAATTTATTGGAACGAAACGAGCCCCGGTCGTACGCGCATGGTCGCTTTTGTACTTGATGGATAAGAGAGAGAGAGAGAGAGAGAGATGGCGGGAAGCGCGCGAGGGGGAAATGGCAAGCAATTGGCAAGTGGATAGATCGTTACCGAGCAAGACCTCTCTCTGGAAGAAAAGATGATCCTCTTAGACTGCTGGGTTCTGTAAGCCATTCGCACCGTGGAAAAGGGCTGGCAGGGGGTCGCAGGGGGTGGCAGGGGCCCGGACCGGACCTGCACTCGGAATGGAATGGCCGCGAACGAGGCTGAGCAATGAAAATTCAATGACGCGAGCAATTTGAGCTCGAGGGCCGCGCAAGCTGCAATCTGAAAGTATAAACAGTAGTTGTGCGAGTTCACTCTCTTTCTCTCTCTCTCTCTCTCTCTCTCTCTCTCTCTCTCTCTCTCTCTCTCTCTCTCTCTCTCTCTTTCATTCTTTCTCCCGTTTTATCCGACTATCTGTCTCATACACTCTCTCTATCTCTCTCCCTTTTCCCCTTGATGCCTTTCTTTCTTTTTCTTCTGTTCTACTACCACGGCTCCCATATCCATCGCCTCCTGGTGGTTGGCTCGCGCACTATAATCGCGTAATTTGCGTGTAACGATGCAATTTGTAGTTATGGCGACCCTGCACTCCCTTTTCTCAGTGCCGACGACGACGGCGTACACACGGGGTTGACGCGAGAGGGGGAAGTGAAAAAATCCAAAGGAAACCCCGTTACCGCTCGAGCACAGAGCTGGGGGGAATTTCGAATACTCTCTAGGAATCTAGTTTATTATCCCGCTAAGGAACTTGACTCTCTCTCTCTCTGGAAAATGAACGCCGATTCGCGATTAAATCTCTTTTCGTTCTTTTCTCAATCACGCAAGGGGAGGAATTATTCTTCGCGGAAACTCCCCCCGGGAGACTAAATCGCCGCGGAAAATGCAACGAGACTTAATGGCCGAGGGAAAAAAAAGTAGACGCACGCGAGTTCTCCTAAACTATTGGCCGGGCCTCATTTTATTATGAGAACTCGCACAATGGGACCAAAGTACACGGCTGCGCCACAATGACGTTTCTGTCGGACGTAGGAAGTGCCTATTGTGCGTGTAGTCCGTTTCGTTCCTACGCGACCTTTTCGAGTCGCGCGTCTTCCCCTACAATAAAATTAGAAAGTTTGTCGCGCAACAGCGCGATGCTCCAGTGATCGATCATCGATTTTTCCGTTTTTCCACTCGGAAAAACACACGCCGCTCGCGAGACAGACGGTCGCGAATCACGCGGGTATCGAAGCATCGTCAAACGGGTCAAGCGGGTCAGGGGAGGAGCAGCGGAGTCGAGGGGAAGGAAAACAACCTCTTCCCCGATGCACGTGCGTGGGCGTTTGCTACACCTCGCGCGATCCACCTGGCGTTTCGACGAAACGCGGAAAACCGTTACGAGTGTCCCGCGAATCGGAGCGCTAGCCTCCTTCGCTAATAGGTCAGACACCGGTTCAAAGCTGAGCAGCTCCTCTCCTCTCCTCTCCTCTCCTCTCCTCTTTATCTGGATTTGAAAGTTTGCGCAGCAACGCGTGTCTCGTTACCGCGGCACCAGCTGCCATTTACCTCGTCGTTTCTCCGCGCATGCTCCGAGTGATCTATGATCCGATTTGCTCACCATCACCACCACCACCACCACCACCACCACCACCACCGTCGCCATAGCCGCTACCTCTTTTAATCTGCTTTTTACGTCGCGCACTGCGCAATTCAAACAGACCCATAAAAATCCTCCGAGTCCCGAGATGCGCACGCGAAACGAACACGGGAACTTCCTGGACGGGAGAAAAATTCTCATTCCCATGATTAGACGGAGTCGAGTGGAATCCATGGGGTTTCTCCCGCGGGAGAGAGAGAGAGAGAGAGAGACTCGATCTCGGATCGGTAACGACGACGCGCGCAGCTGCGCATATTCCACTGCGCGAGCTTCGCGTTAATTAAAAGCGGCGCGTAGCCCGGTCACCTTTGACCTCGGTTTCGCACAGCAACCCCCGTCAAACGATTCACGCGTGTCCCATACGCTTTTACGATGCCGAGTTATTACATACTCGGCTTGCCGTTTATTAAATCAAATCTTGCGCGCTGTTGCGCCTCTTACCCCCTGACGCGCCGACCGGCCATCACCGTTCGCCGATTGAACTTTGAGGAAACGCGAATACCAGCGGATCGATCTTTAGGCCAACCGGAGAAACTTCCGTATCCGGAACTGAGAAGAGGAGGGGGAGGAGGGCAGGGACCGAGTTGGGAATCTGCGCTGCAGAAATCGAAGATACCTCCTCCTTCCCCCGCTCGCTGGAATTTCACAGTCCGAGTTCTCGATCGAGATCGAGATCGAGCCGATTTAGATCGATGCAAAGAGCCGAGGATAATCAAGAGGAAAGCTTGGCTTACCGTTAGCGCTGCCGGATCGAGGCTGGAGAGAGCCCGAGTCCTCGATCCCGGCGAGACGGAGACTTCCACGGTGGCTTCGACTTCGACTTCGACTTTGACTTTTCCTACTAATAGGAATATCATGATCGAATCGTCCGGCCCTTTCCATGTATTTGTGTATGCCGACACGAGTGTCGTATCGTTGCGCGCGACGTTTCCTTCGATGGTGGTGTTACTGGCCCGTTCCCGAAGAAACGCTCCCGAAGTTGACCTCGAGGTACACCGGGCCGGCCGCATTGTACTCCGCGGCGTAGAATTTGCGTAATCACCTATCATTGTTCCTCCCAACCTCCACCCCTCCCTCTTTTCTACGTTTGACGGCCCTCCCGCGCGAATGCATTTCTTCGCGGCGCTCTCCTCTCCTCTCCTCTCCTCTCCTTTCCGTGAAAACGTGAAAACGTGAGCGCGGCCCTCCACTCTCCGACGAAGAAGAAGCTTTCACGGCGTGGGATAACCGCCGGGGGATTGGATTACGTGCGTGTAACGAGTCGCTCGAAAGTACAGGGTGCCAGCCGGAAGCTGAGAATCTCCTCACTTTCGTCCTCGACTTCGTTAGCGCCGAGTTAAGGATCTAGACTGCCGGAAGTGACGTTACACGTCAAGGGTGCCGCGCGCGCTTCGCTGAGTCGTCGCGAGTCCAACGCGACCTCCTCGCGATACTCTCGGATGACTCCCCCGATAAACGACGATCCATCTTGCCCGAGTTGGCCCGAATGGCGAAACATCGAAACTAGCTTCTTAATTAACGCTTCCTTCCGCGAATCCTCGCGCTAGGGGAGAGGGAGGGAGGGAGGGGCGTTCGCTGCCTGTCGTGCAAGAGCACTCTTGCACATCCGGGATTAATCGTAACAAGAAGGTTGAAAAAATGGCAAACATGATACAAAGGTTAACGATCTATGTAGGTGCACGCCGGGCCAGCGGGGGAGGGGAGTGTGGGGTAACCGGGAAAAAATTAGAATGCTTGTACCGTGGAATGACAAATCGTGCCGTCGTTCTTCCAGCGTGGAACGTGGCACGCTTCGAGCATTCGATCCTTTCTCTCGCCGCCTTTCTGAGAGCTCCTCGAGGGCAGCTTTAATTTATGGGCCTCCTCTTGTGCGCGACGCCGAGGACGAACGCGGCTAAAATCATCGCATTTACGTCCTGCAGCTTAATTATTGCACCGACGATCGTGAACGCGTTAATCTCTTTAAAGATCCACGTTGCCCCGTGATCCTCGATATTCTCTCGCTTCTCGCTCTCGCCATGGCCGCAATGGCCAGCGATGTACCACCACCACCACCACCACCACGTAATATCCTTATCTCCAATGCTATCGCATTCTTATATGCCGCAGCCGCAGCCGCAGCCGCAACCACCACCACCCACCACCACCACCGCTCGGAAATTCCTTGGGGCAAAGATTAACATCCTTCCGCTTTTAATGGCCTTATTTTTCGCCCACTCTCCCACTCCCCCTTCTCCCTTCTCTTCCACCTACTCGCTGCGCTAATGTCGATCATTTGTTTTCCACGGCGAAACTGAAATCCCTCTTGTTCCTTTTTCCAGGATGCAAGAGCTTCTTCAAGAGGAGCGTCAGGAGGAATCTCACGTACTCCTGTCGGGGGACCCGGAATTGCCCCATCGACCAACACCATAGGAACCAGTGCCAATTCTGCCGCTTGAAAAAGTGCCTGAAGATGGGCATGCGCCGGGAAGGTATGCACTGTACTGACCCTTTCTATCAAATTTATTAGTGGTAGTGATAGCTAGCGATAGTTTCCGCACGACAATAGTTTGACTCCGGCCGACGAGGTATGTTGCGCCTCATGTAAATCTCCCACGATTACGAGGAACCCGAGCGATGACAAATTCACCAGGAGGGGCAAGGGGGCGGAGAGGAAGCTATAAACTTCTTCCCCCCTTCGTTCTCTCTTTCTCTCTCGCTACCTTCCTCGTAATCCGTGGATTGCTCGGGCTATAACCGGCTTCAATCATTTGTCGTTTGCCTTGTCACATGGCGTCCCGTAGAGTCGCGTTTTTCAAAATCTCTCTCCCTCTCTCTATCTATCTACCTAGCTGTTCCCTCCCTCTTTTCTCTCGTAACACGACGAAAGATTAACGTAACAATGCCGATGATGATTTTTATCGCGCCAGTGTCACAGGGCTCCTAGGCATTCGCCGAGAGACGCGGAAAGTCGCCGTTCGGTAACACCTGGCGTACACTAGGTAATTTGCATGATTTAAGATAAACATAGCAGACTCGTGCACTTGTAGGCCAAATACCAGCCCGTCCCAGCCTTCCTGACTGCTCTCCACGGTTCCAAGAGAACAAGGAGGAAAAAAAGAATGGAAATATTCGTCATGCATCTCGTGCGCGCGGAGTGGCTGCATGTGCGTGTATGATTAGCGTTGCAACGTGCCACGGAAATTCTTCGGAGTGTACCGAACATGTTCCGCGGCGGCGGACCATTGGAGAACGTTTAATTGCAGCTCGCGGAAACCCAGCAAACTTTCTCACGCCTCCTCCCCGCTCACGGTACTCGCTTCACTTTTTCTCCTCCTCCTCCTCCTCCTCCTCCTCCTTCTTCTCTTTATCCGTCTCCCCTCCGCCGCATCTTCCTTCTTCGTCTTTCTCCTCTTACTCTTCTCTTCCCCTCCCCCCCGAGCCCCTCAACAACTCTTGAACTTGGTTCTCTTAGCACCGAGATAAGATCCGAACGCGATTGAAACGCGTGCTCTCGCCGTACCATGGACACACACCGCCTTCTTCCATGTATGACTCTATTCCTCGCTCCTATGGATCGCTCCCCCCCGAGCGGATCTCTCGATCTTATTGACGATTGATCGTCCCGTTCCCGCGAATTATTGCATTCCTCCCATCTACATAAATGCCGCGGTGCACGCACGCACGAATGCATCTCGCCTATCGGCCCATTCCTCAAGCTTATCGAGGGAATCGTTTAGGCGGTAGAAAATAGAAAATCAACTCGGACGGAAGAGAGAGGCAGAGAGAGAAAGAGAGAGAGAGAGAGAAAGAGCGGTTCCCCTCTCGGTCCCACCGAGTTTTCAATATTTTTGGAAATCGACGAAGCGACGAATTTCTCGAAGCGGACGCCGATCCCAACGTCGAGCGTGTCTACCGAGCGTACCAAACACGCTTCGAACTGGACTGCGGGCAAACGTTTAATTGCTGCCTGCGGAAAGGTCGGAAAGGTTCTCACGCCTCTCCCCTCTTCATTCTTCCTCTTTCTTCTCCGCGTGGACTTGGCTCTTTACGCCGTGATAGGATCTAACCTTGTTCAAGGTGTATACGCGAGGTGGTCATCGCGTCGGCCGACTAGGAGGGGACGACGGCGTCCCGTTGATCGGGAACAATAAACTTCTTTCATTCCTATAATCTTTTCGCTAGAACATTATTCAGGCCGGATAATAAGCGTTCGGCATATTTCTTCGTCGAATACCTTCTCTTCCTTCTATCTCTACTCTCCTACCCACTCTCTTCCTCGAGAGTATCCACGCGTACCATTTTCCGCTCGTTAGCTCAAATTTAGAGTCCTTTTCCAGACGAGCCCACGTACGACCTCCGCTGCTGCCGCCGTGGTGTGGGTACACTGGCGGCGAGGTCGTGGCTGCCTGGAAAGGACATTGCAAAACATCCCCTCGGAGCAGTGACACGACATCGTGCAAGTTCCGTGCGCAAAGTATTATTCGCACGAAAACCTTCGCGCAGTGTCCGCCGGTCGCTGGATTTTCCCACAGGAGAGCGCACACTCGGAGGAGAGACGCGCGTCGCGTTTTCTGCCCTGTCACAGCGACATCCGCCCATTATCCGCGATGATGCCCCAGTGTTTGATAATAATTCGCTGGTTACTCGCGCGCCAACCACGCATTCTTCTTCTGGCGAACCGAACGCGTCAGTGGTACCCGAGCAATTAAAAAGAGAGGAGAAGCAAGAAAGAAGTAGGAGACACGAGCGATATTGGTGAACGCGAGAGTGGCGAGGGGAAGGGAGAGAATAAGATAGCAGCAGCAGCAGCAGCAGCAGCAGCAGCGGCAGCAGGAGCAGCAGCAGCAATGGAGGTTAGAGAGAAGGGGAGTGGAGAGGGTGGTTGAAGGAGAGAAGTAAAGAAGAGGGGAAGGGAGGGAGTAGGAGAAAAGGACGGGGAGGAAGAAAGGTAGAGAGAAAGAGAGAGAGGGGCAGACGGTGGTCCGAGGTCAGCGGGGTGCATGACCTTACCTCGGGGCCCCTTCCTTCCGTGGGGCCCCTCGGGGCGCCCGAGGCAGACAGGATGCGCTCAAGATTACTCCGCAGATACTGTCCGCGATGATTACAGAAATCTAGGAAGCCGCTCAATTTAATTAACCCTTAATTGCGAGTGCTCAAGAGGACGCTGCGTTTAGTGGTGCCTTCGTTCCTCCCACTCCTTCTCGCACTTGACCCCTCACCGATGCTCGCGTTCCTTCTCATTCGTCCGTGACAGCATATTAATTCCAACTGCTAACCGCGTAAAACGCCAGGAGAGACGATCGCGCCAAACAAATGAAATCGATTTTCACTCGATACACTCGCGACACGCACGAGTGTCTCCATGGGAATTAATTCCATGGGAATGAATTACTGGCGACTTTTGGCGAAATACCAACGATCCTCGAACCGATACGCGCGATAAGCGCAGAAGGTACTGGGAAGAACGAGCGTGAAAGTGAATTTGAGTCGGTCGATTCGCCTTAAACGGGTTACGCGCGATGAGACAAAATGACGTATGAAAATTTCCAGTGGCATTCCTCAGTTCGACTACTGCTCCGTGCCGCGCGCAGCAGCTACACACAGGTGATTCGATAACCATAAGGCAGAACGATATTTCTCTCCCCTTAACATCCCCCCCTCCCGCCACCCTTGATAATCGCCCCGTTGCGTAATTAGAGTAATTTAAAGAAAAGATCTCCACTTGCTTACGAACTGATTGCGATATTATCTCCAAACACGGGCCCTCCCTTATCTCGCGCGCTCTCCACCGCTGAATACAATGGGTGCTCGCTTTCGTTCTCTTATAGCACTTTAAAGTCAGCTAATTGTCTTTATTATCATAAGCGAGCAATTTTATTTTAATCCCTTCTCCCTTGATGTATAATGAGCACCGGGCATTAACATTCTCGATTCTCGAAAAAGCGCCGATATAACGAGCAACGACGACTCGGAATGGCAATGAGTCGAAATTACAGGGAAATCAGAATTTTAAGCGTTTCTTTGAATGAGCTAGAGCCGCGTAAAACGGCCCTGTTTGCATGCATAAGCGCCACGGAAGGGGGGGGGGGGGAGGAGGAGAAAGGGTAGATAAGTGAACGCTGAACGTTGGACGTTCGTTAGCGCCAGAACAAAAGCGGACGAGACACACGTGAGAGGAGAGGGAGAGCGGAGGAGAGACCGAGAAGGACGGTGAGAGAAGGAACACTCGAGTAGAGGCAAATAACCCTAATTTCGTCGTTGGAGGCCTGCATTCAGAAAGTCATTATCAAACGGCCATCCTCCGTGTGGCTCCATGTTATAATTACGCGGGCACAACGTTGCACAACGACGTATCGTCGTCGTTGAAAGCCTATCGTGGAAAGCCTATCGTGGAAATACTTGCTTGCTTTTCCATTTCTCTCCTCTCTCTCTCTCTCTTCCTCTTTTTTGTCTCCTTACGTTTCCTCCTCGGTCGAGAGCCAAAGGGAGGGGCCGAGATTTCCCTGGTGGACCACTCAGCCAGCTGCCGGTAATTAAACGCTGCGCGAATTCCATAGGAATTCCCATGGATAGTTCGCGGCACACGAGCCTCTCGTTGCTTCATCGTCGAAATAAAATTCCCCGTATGCGAGAGAGAGCTCTGGCAAAAAGTGCGCAAAAAACGTAGAAGCGGCATGCGTTCGGCAAGTCCGTGTTGTAGCACTCCCCGGCCAATAATCGGCTTTAAATTGCCCCGGTAATGTCAGCGTTACACATTATATTCGTTTCAGCTAAGGCGACCCGCGAGCTGTGGCGCGGCCGATATTTGCCGTGTAATTCGCGATAATAGCGCGGAGTCGCCCCCTCCCCCCTCCCAACGACGGTGAATCATGGCTTAATAATGAGAAAATATCGAACAATTATGTCGACTCATCGCAAGCAAAAATACATGCTTTCCGTATAATGCGTTCTTCTGCATCTCTAATACCTAGTTCTCCAGGAAGAACGAGCACCAGCCTCGTCTCTGCCTATTAAGGAAGCCTGAAACGATAACGATGACGATGACGATGACGACGACGACGACGACCACGACACCAGTTAAATCTCATTGCTCGCTTTAATGGCTATGAATAAAGATTCGACTCTCCCTTCGAGCGTCGGGGATGACCGCGAAATTTTCGCCAAAAATCCGCCGACACGGACATTATCGATCGTGGGATCAAGAGTCGGGGAGGGTCAATCCGCTCGGGAGCGAGGGGAGGGCGGGGGAGCGGCGGCTGCCACTCTCGTGGAAGACGTCGGTTGTTCCCGGGCATTTACGAGGTGCTCGCAGGCCTCGATGAACGTTCGTTCATTTCTTCGTTTTCTCGTTCTCTCGTTCGTTCGTTTGGCGTTGAATCTCCGCGCCCGCGCCCGCGCGCGCACACACGCTGAATTTCACTTATCTCCATCGAATCCCAGCGCGCCGAGCGGTAAAGCGACGGTGCAGCGACGGCCATTATGGGCGCATTAACTGAAATTAGACATTGTTTCCCTCGGTAGGGTGGAACGATGCAACAATGGGAGGAGGACGAGCGGGAACGGGAACGAGAACGGGAACGGGTCTCGGGTCTCGGGTCTCGGGTCTCGGGCCGGTCCGAATCTCTCTCGGCCCTGAGAAAAAATGAGAGACGCCAGAGAGAACATTGAAGAAAAATAGACGCTGCTGCTGCTGCCTCTCCGTCCGTTGCGCGTCCCGCTCTCCCTTCCCCACTCGTCTATCCCACCACCACCAACACCACCACCATAGGATCACCGCGCGCCCGGCAGAGATTACCGATATTACAGTAGGGTCAGGATCGTGACTTTAATCAATTAGCGAGGTTTCTCGAGCCCGGGAAATGATTAGTAATCCGCCCTGCAATCCTGCTGCAGTCCCTGCAGGAATACAGCTGCGAGATCGCCTCGCCAGGAGACGATGCGCGTCGCCAGGAGAATCGCCGCACTCGGATAAGCCCCGCACCACTCGAACACTCGCCTGCTGAAATTAACCACGCGTCTAGCTACCACGCAGATAACGCGACTGAACACTTCTCACCCTCCTCACGCGGCATCCCCTTCCTTCCTTCCTTCCTTCCTAGTTCATTCTTTGTCTCCCATCTGAGAGCGGTCGGGCAACGAAGTAAGATATTCACTTCCATTAGGGAAGTTCCGCGGGGAAACGAAGATACTCGGAGGGGGGGGTGGTACCGTTATCACGAACATCACCTCGGTGTGTGTGTATACGTAACGCAGCTACTACGAATTCCTGCATTCTGTTAGCGGTGAATTCCCGCGCGGATCAATCGGACCGGAGTCTCTCCCTCTCTCCCTCTCTCTCTCCCTCTTCCTGAGAAATCTACGTTCACGAGTGTGAATCACTCGGCCGGGGCAGCAACAGCTGGGGAGGTTTGATTTACAAGTACAAGTGTAACAGGTACCGGAGGAGGACGTCGTCGATCGGAGACCCGGTCGACTCGCTCTCTTCGTCCTATCTATTCTCTCGCTCGCACCAATTCCCACCTGCAACAGTTTTCCGCTGCATGCAATTGCGCGACCACTCAAAGCCCAAGGAAATTTCGCTGTTTTAATTGCAAGCTCGAGCGAGCCAATGCTATTATTAACCGCGTCGGGTATTATCGTTACAACGACGAGCTTGCGTTCGCCTATTCAGAATGTGATTCTCTCAGCTATTGTCGGTTGTTATGAAATTTTAATGGCGCATATTTTTCGAGCAGAGTGCGCGAGAGCCTTGGGAAAATCCCTGCGCCGGAGCACGACGTGGATCAAGCTATCCGCGGAGATCCATCGATGAGGGTATTGAAAGGGCGAGAAGGAGTAAAAGAGATATAAGAGATTCGACGAGCGATACACGCTGAAACTCCTGGGCCAAAACGACTTCCCCGTATTTACACGCGTATAATCTCTTTCCGAACATTAAAATACAAAGTAGGCGCATTACCATGACAAAACCGTCGGGTCAAGAGAGCCTGACACCGTCTGCGGGGGATTACAATCGGTAGCCGAGTCGATATGCATATTCAGCGGTGCAAGGTCCACCACCGTGTGTGTTTACACTTGGAAAAGAATTTTTCGCCTCTTTCGTCCATCCTTCATCGGAGAGAACCCGTCGCTTTTCATCCTCGAGTCTAGCATTGCGCAATTCCCCTCGTCAACGAAACGCGACGATGATCATCGTGCCACCCCGATCGACTTTCAAACAAATTCCCGTCCCTTCCTATCCTGTTGGTGGTGGTGGTGGTGGTTGTAGCGGAAGGAGAGTGCAGCGTTCCGCGAGAGAACGTCGCTGAAAAGGTAGAAGAGTCTCTCGTCAGGTGACTGAAAGCAGTAGCGACATTTCGAGAACGAGACGCGACTCACGAGTGCTGCCGGTCAATTCGATCGGTGACCCCCACCGGGACTTTGGCTGCAGCACGAGGCAGTCGCCGTACAATCAGAATGTGAAAGTTCAGCTGCAAAACGCGGCCAGTGCACCACGACGTTGACTATCCGAACTCCAGCCAGTTTAGCTCACGGTTACCTCGGCCGACTGTCTCTCCCTCTCTCTCCTTCCTATTCTCTATCCTCAGCGATTTAATCCCTACAGCAAGCGTCTGTCTGTGTTCCCGTCTACGATTATTAAGGACGACCAACACCAGCCCCGTGCACTTGCAGTGTCCATGCGCACCCTCCTCCTCCTTCTCCTCCTCATGGGTCGAGATCCGGCTGTACCCGGCGACAGCGATGCCTTCTTCGAGGAACGAGGTTCCCTCTCGCTCTCTCTCTTCTCCCCTTCCTGGCCGAAGATTACTAGAGAATCCCGAGATTTTCACGTGCAAGCTAATTACGAGGAAACTCCCTTAAGGATGCCGAAGGGACGCGACGACGAAGGTCTCACGCGTGATCTCTTTTAGCCGCAAAACCTGTGGACGTTGCGCTCTCGCATACGTGACACGCGTCTCAATGCGTTCCTTTGACTTTGATCATCGGAATGCCGCGTGAAAAAAAAAAGTTCGCCAAGCGGAGAGAGACTCGTGTAAGCAAGCGCAAGAGGTAGGACATAAACGTGCGTTCTCGTGCTACGCGAGCAAACGGGCGAGCGTGTAGTCGCGCGTGCGCAAAACTGGACATGTTAGATACGTGTGTCTGCCCACGTCTATCGCCGACTGGTTACGCGAGCCGAGGCAGGTGGGTTCTAACGGCTATTGCTATTCGCATCTCTCTCTCTCTCTCTCTCTCTCTTTCTTTTTCTCCATCTCCACTTCTCTCCTTCTCCATCCCTATCTTTCTCTTCATCTTTCTCTCGCGTTCACGCACACACGCACGCACGCTGTAATAATTGCCGTCTCTCGAAACCGCTCGTACAACGCGTCGATGTTAGGACAGACTCCTCGAGCTCGACTTTTCCCATCCCCTGTACTCCGCGCGATCTTTCTCTGTCTCCCTCTCACCTTCTCCATTTATCCCCCTCCTCGCGTCGCGATAGATACACGCTGTATCGACCGGTTGACACTATCAGGAACATTCATCAACCTGCGAGACCAGTTGAAAAAACTGGAAAGCCGCGAAAAATGCCGTAATTATAGCGAACGCTGATATCAAAACGGAAATTGAGGATAATCCAAATAAATAGCGATAGGTGCGAGTCCGCCTTCGTTTCTCACAGTCTCCTTTTTATAATATAATGCAGATTTAATAGGAGTCCCGGTGTGTGCGTATGTACGTATATACGCAAAATCGTGAGAAAGCAAAAGTAGCCGGTAATTAGATTGGACGAGGAGGAGACTCCGCGTTGGAAAGGAGAGAGAGAGAGAGAGAGAGCGAGAGAGGCAATGATCGCAAAGTCGCCTTCTGCGTGCAAACCGAGTGCACCGAAACCTGCGAAGGTTCCCCCGAAAGGGCACGCGCTTCCAAAGGGTCCCAAGCGATTAAAGCGGGCCCCCGGTGATAGCGCTCGTTGCAACAACCGTGGAAAAATCAGAGCACCGACTGCAGCGGAGTCGCGGGAGGCGAGGAGAAACGGACCTTGCTTAACATCAATGGCAACCGGTCGTTAACAGGTGAAGGGCCGAGGGGGAGGGGGTGGAACATCGCAGACACAAGGCACATTCCAAGGAACTGGTCGAAGGGCGGGGGGAAATTCGCATTTTCAGCCGGACACGAGTGACTCCCACGTGTCCAAAATGAATCAGCAACACCCGAAGGAAGGGGGGAGGGGGTGCATTCCCACCCTTCGAGAGGGAGGAGGGAATGTGATAAGCACGCAAGCGAGTTCCTCTCGCCTCGCGAGTACCCGGGGATTTTTTAATGCTCGGATTCGACGGAGGAGGAAGGGAGGGGAGGGAGGGGCACTCTCTCGGTATTCATTGACCGGAACGAAGTACGTGAGTCGCTGCCGGTCGAATTCCATCGGCGATCCCGCGAGATCGCTCGGCCGCGGACTCCCACGTTCCCCGACCTGGACGATTCACGCACGGCGTGTATCACGCATTGACTACCCCTCCATTCAACCCCCTGCAGCCCCCTCCGTAAACTGTTCTTAACTACCAGTGCTCGTGGCGAAACGCCTCACGCCTGGTTTTGCGCGCGGCCAACGAGGAGGACCCCAGCGGGTTCCTACGAATTTAGCGGAGAGGCGAGGCGAGGCGAGGCGAGCCGACCCGAGTTCTCGGCGTTCTCGGCGGCAACCGAGCAGAATAAAAGCGGATATTAATAACGGCCTACGAGCACGATTGTTATCTGGTAATACCGCTCCTTAGTCCACCATTATTCGCGGTGGGCGCTTGCGTTTCGCCAGGTATCGCCCAATTTCAACTGCATTATCGTACCGACCCGTTTAACTTTCGCAGAACTGACCGTGGTCCACTCCCCCACCTCCATCCTCTACTCCTGTCTTCTAATCCTCGCGTGCTTCGGCGGCCCCGCCGTCGCGACGCGGCAATTTTTGTTACTCTTGTTGTTGTTGTTGTTGTTGTTGCATGCGATAGATCGATCGACAACGGCAAATACGAATTACTCATTCCGCGGACAGCCGCATAAATCGCGAGCGATCCAACTCGCTCGAAGCGTTCGTACGGTTCGCGTGAACGAGTTCCGCGTGGAGCAGGGCGAGGGGGGCGGAAGCGGCAGAGCGAGCGAATTGCCACGTCCGAGGGTGAACGAAAGCAGATATTAATAACCTGGCGCGCATACAATTGTTGTTGCGTGGACCCACCTTCTCCAGCCACCCACCTTCGCGTACCCCTACCGATTCTCAAGGCCCACCCTCTTCTCCCCCTGGAGTCCTTCCCCATGCCTTCCTCAACTTTAATGTTGCTCGCATAGCGTAAGAGCATAGCGTGGAGTAGCATGCGAGCTGGGGCCTCGCCGCAAGCAGACACCGTGGGAATCTTAGGCGGGCCCACTACGCCGGGCCCTGTTCTGGACGCGTGTAACCTTGTAACCTCCTCCGACCTCTCTCTTCTTCCTCCTTCTACTTTTTTTCCCTCGCCTCTCCCTCTTGCAAATCTACTTTATCCTCCTCTTTTCACCTGGTCTTTCTCTCTCTCTCTCTCTCTCTCTCTCTCTCTCTCTCTCTCTCTATCTTCGTCCACTTCCCTCCTCCCACTTTTCTCCTTCGCTTCTCTTCTTCTTCTTCTTCTTCTTCTGTTGCCGCTTCCTCTGCTTCTATTACTCCTCTCGGGGCGAGCAAGCCTCTCACCTACTCCTCAACTCACGCTCCTCTTCTTCGGACTCACGATCTTACGGTCGCGACTGACGAGGGAAGCCTCGCGAAGGACGCGATCGGATCTTGATCTTGAAGAAGTTCGCGTGATGTTGCGGACGATAGCGGAGAGGTCGTTGATCCGCGCACTCCTCGCTTCTTCTGCTTCTTTCCATAAATTATTCCACGAGCTGCCGCTGAACCATACGCTGATTAATAGATTCGAGTTTGCCACGGCGGAGTCTCCGAGCTCTCTGCCCCCCACCCCTCGCCCAATCTTCACCGTTCGCTAAAATAAGAATGAGCTCCTATCGGAGAAGAGGAGAAAAACAGAGAGAAGGGAGTGAGGAAGGTCCTTTTAAAAATACCAGTGACGATAAGCCAGGTGAATTTTATCGTCGCGCCTCAACCGCCAATAAATTTCCGACACTTGTTGGCCAACCGCGTCGCTCATCCCCCACTCGTCGTGCAATTATGATTGCGGACGTAGTGTCGTTAAGTGGGATCAATAATAAATTTTATTGGCGAGGCAGTAAATTTTGCCGTTCTGCCGCTGCACCTCTCTCGAGAAAGGATGCTTGTGAAAGATCGCGGGACCGGCGCAAGCCACGACGATGACGACGACGACGACGACGACGCTTTCCCGGGACAGCGCCGATCCTAATTACGCTCCGAGCGAGACGCCGAGATAAACTGCCGCGCGCAGCACCTACATACATCTCTCGCCATTTCGCTATTCGTCGCTATTCGTCGCTGCACCGCGGAGATAGCGCGGACTTTTTCCACGATCGGTCACGATTATCCAAACGCGTCACTTCGAGAGAACCTCGTGCAACAACGTTTTTGCACTCGCCGAGGTCCCCAGGGTTAGCTCGCAAATACCTCGGGTCGCGCTTGCTTTCGCTAACGAACGACGGTGCGACGGCGACGGCGACGGCGACGGCGTGCGTGGCTGCGCGAATTAACGGGGGGATAATGACGTGCCGCCGCCGTCTGTTATGGTTCGACTAGGATCTCCTCGGCGAGGTGGGAGTCGCCCGAAGGGGACGAGAGCCCGAAGAGTCGGTAACCTTCTTTCCGGCAAAATTATCATAATGGCTCGGAACAGAAGCATGGCCCGGAGCGAGCTGCGCTCGCCTGGAAACTAACTGGTCGACTCATACGGTGCATATTCTCCCCGGCGCGAGTTCCGCGGGAGGTGAAAAGAGCAGCTCCTCGCCGAGAGCTCTGGCGTCGCCGCGTGCGGAGGGCCGCCCTGACTCGCCTGGGCACCGCCAGGTATACACACAGGTATATTCCCCGTGCGCACACACGGCGCACGGTAATTACGTGACGTATTAATACCAGTTATTCCACGTCGACTGGTTCTCTTCGAGAGTCTCGATCCGCAGGTGTATATCTTTCGACCCTTCCCTTCCCTTCCCTTCCCCTTTCTCCATTCCCTCATCACCCTCGTCCACCTCCTCCAGTTTATTTCTTTGCGCATTCCTCCCCCGTTTTCCCCCTTGCGCGATGCGAGAAATTTTCCAAACTCTCGCTCTCGCTGGGGAGAGATTAACGCGATTTCCGAGACAGAGAGCAGAATTGGCAGAATTTTCGCGGGGGACCGCGAGTTCTCGCTGAAGAGCGCGCCGAGGGTCCGCGAATACAGCGACTACGCCCCTTCGATCTCGCGCAGACTCATCGCGGCTGGGGCCAAGCGAGTCGCAATCATGGACGTTAATCGCGCTAAGATTAACTCGAACCGATGCGAAAGCTCCGAGGGTCCAAGCGAACGTAAACAAGGATCATCCTACTCCGGTCCCCCCAAGACAGGTACCTGCCGCCGCCGCCGCCGCCGCCGCCGCCGCCGCGCTCGCTGCTGCTGCACGAATACTCCAATCGTCGGACGTTCCTCTCTCTCTCTCCACGAGGAAAAATGATGGATAAACCGAAAATTGTATCGATCGCCCTGAGAGATTCGCATCGGACGTCGACACACGCGCTAGCGAATTTAGTTTCCCCCCCGGCAAGCTGAACGCTGGTAGTCGCGGAGCTCTCGGTTCGCTCCTTCCTCCGGGCAAGTGGTTTCAGCTACCGGTTAATTCGCGATGAGTATCTTTTGTCTATGGACACGATGAGTTCGTTAGTTCGAAATTTCAGGGGGCGAGTCGGCTTCGCGACAGACGCTCCGGGCGATCCGCAGCCTGTTAGGGGGCCCCCTCCCTCCTTCTCTTACCCCTGCGCAACCTCCGCTGCTGCTGCTGCTGCTTCTTCATCTTCGCTCGTTCACTCGCGCGCACGTTACGTCACACTCCCTCATATTTATAGTCATCGCTCTCGCGTGCTCCAACACCACGGTCAGTCTCTCGCCTAAACGATGGGATCCCCCAGGAGACGACTCTACGCGTATGTGGAAAAGTCACGAAAGTTATTCTCTCTCTCTCTCTCTTTCTCTTTATCGTAACATCGGAGAACCCGGCGACCGCCGCCGCTTCTTCGACCTGACCACCAGCCCTCCTTGCGACGCCGTCCTTCGGAATTAGAGCTGCAAAACCTGTTCGTGAATACGCTGAAACTGGAACATCGGCACAATAACAGAAATCTTACGCAATTTAATTGTTCCAATTGTCCATTCACGTATGTAAGCCGCGGTAGAATATATTAGACGACTTTTTTCCCGCGTTATGTATTCCCTCGTTATTCCGCCGATGCTATCTTTAAGTATTTATGTAAACCGTTTGACAAGCCGTGAAATTGAAAATTTATTACGATCGCGTTGATTTCACGTTGATTGCGCAATTGTCAAGTGAGATCGCGATTACCGTAAGAATTTGGGTCAAGTTATTAATTAGACGTCTCATTTACTTTCGAAACCCCAGTCCCAAGACCATTCATCAAATTTATCCTCTGGATTATGGATACTCGTGCGAGAGGAGGAAAGGCATTCCCGCTGTGACACCATCGGCGTTCTCCATGTCCGCGCGTTCTCCACGTTCTTCCCCAGGAGAGGGTGGTGGTAGTGGTGGTGGAACAACGCGTATCGGTCGCCCGTGAAATTCTCGGCGAAAAACCTCGGAAACCTTCCAACCAGATCATAGCGCATTTGAGAAACGAACGTGAGAACTGGTTCGCCGTTCAAGGTTATCGGAACCAGAGTAATCGGTTGACATATGCGAGACGTCATACCTAATAATTATTAGACGCCCTATATGCCGCTTAATTAGCGACAACCTGCAAGCCGGCCTTGCAGCTAGGCCGCGTTATACCAGTCCGATCTTCCACGAATTGCACGCTAGTGCGCAGGAGTGCGCGCGTGGCATCGACATCCACGCGGAACGTCGCAATCCCCCAGGTTTCGAATTACGTAAATGCGCGACACAGTTCTCGGAAGATCGATGGGCGCAATTTGACATGGCGCTCGTTTTAAATACCAGCCAGCCAAGATGAGTTTCAAGACTACCGGGGCACGAGAACGCGAAGAATCACGTACGTGGCTTCTCCGCTGGCTACCACGACGCGATTTAATTCCATGGCGCAACGTGGGGTATGTGAAACAATAATAATCGTGAGACGCTCATGTATAAAGTTTTGTTCGTCGTCGTCTTCTTCATCATCATCATCATCATCGACGACGACGACGACGATGGTGGTGGTGGTGGTGGTATGGCACGTCCGTCATTCGGCCGACTCAAAAAGACGCGACGCGACGCAAGAAGAAAAATTAGGATCGTTACTTGTGCAATATGATACTGAAACCTGAAATCTTTGTCCGGCGATCGTATCGCGTCGGGTTGCAATTTATAGAAAGCGAGGATTCACGTTGTTGACGATGAGTCTTCCTGAATTTATAGGCTCGTGACTTGCATGTGAATAGGAAAACGCTTACCGGAGTCTCAACGGACTCGGAGCGCCGTGCAACCACCGAGCCATGGTCTTCGTCATAAAGAGTTTATTTCGTTATGGCAGAAGCTTCGTTAAAAAGTGATGTATTGAAAATGACCGAGAGGGCCACACGGAGGGGTGCGAGGCCCAATAAAATCTTTGATAAGACTGTACATGGATGCACGGTGCTGCGGCTCGACCAACACCATAAATAAACACGCAAATAGAGAAATCTGACGTGGTAGCTGGAAAAGACGCGCGCGTACCTCTTGATCGGTCTACATTCGCGCGGCTCTTGCCTCTCTCGCTACTCGCTCCCCTTGCGGATGTGGCTATGGTGTTCGGTCCGTTAACGGGATGACGCTATGGAAATCTTAATGGCATCGCCCCGACACACTCGCCAGCCCTTCTCACCTTCGATGTTGGCACCTCCGAGCCGGAACTACAGCCGGAGGGTACGAACACCCACTTATTAGGTATGTAAAAATGATTCCGTGTTGCATCGGCCACGCGATACGCACCTTCTTCCCCATCCATCTCTCCCCTCTTTCGCTTCTTAAATCTCGTCCATTTTTTATCATCTCGCGTTGTTGCTGCTGCTCCTCGACGAGCTTATCCGACCCGACTATCGGCGCCATATTGGCTCATTTATTAAGATCCCATTAAGTCGATAAGGGAGAACTTGTATTTCGCAAATCGGTTAAACGGCCGGTGTAATCTTCGTGGCGGCGCAATTGCGAGTCTTCCGACTCGTTAGCCGCGGAGGCATCTCCAGTCGAACTTCTTCCCAGTTTAATCAGTCTGCGTGGTCGGTCTCTTTATCATTTCCGGTTCTCCGTCTCCCTTTCATCGGCTGGGCGCACCACCGGCCGATGCTGATCCATCATCGCGGGCCCAACGCCGAGATTCCGCACTGGCAATAACCGCGCAGTGACGAGCTCGTTACGACGATTCGTTCTCTAATTACGAGAAGTAAGCGTTACACAAATGGCTGCTGCGCCTATGCACTGCGCGCGAGCCCGCGCGCACACAGTCGGACCGATAAATAAACACCTACGCGGGGCCCACGGCGGTCCCATCGCGGAAGACACTAATGATCGGAAGAAAAAGACTCCGAGGGGCCCTTTTCTCCGCGTCTCTCCCTCCCTTTCTCAAGGTCATAATTCTTTCTGGCTGCTTTCGTTTTCACACTCGATTCGACCGCCCGCATGCGAAAATCCCGAACGATTCATTTTTCATTAAAATTCCACGTGGCCGAGGACCCGGGGCGAATAAATAAAAATCGGAGGATGGAGGTGGATGGGTAGGTACAGGTAGAGGTAGGTTGGAGGTAGATAGGTAGGTGGTAGGTAGGTAGGTAGGTAGGTAGAGTTTCAATAATAAATCTGCCGTCTTCGAGATACGAAGTAGTTTCTTCGTATCGACGATGCAACGGCGAACAATGAGAAATTGCGAAAGAGAAGAGCGAGCGAGCGAACGCGTTTGCCCGATCGCGTTCCTCCTTTCGTCATTTCTGCGCTAGATTACGCGCACCGGTGCGTCTGGTGCAAGCGCGCGATAACGAGTAGGAGCATCTCGTAAGCGGAAGCCGTTCGAAGGCTCGTTCATCAGTGTCGGGACTAAAAAATGGCGGCCATCGCACCAATGAAAATCCAGAAACGGAGCGCCGACCCGTGACCGCGCCAATTAATCGGCCGTCGGACGATCGCCGATCGACTTTCCACCGCTGGGATCCATCGATCTCGAGCCGCGAGATTCTCGATCACTCCCGGTCGTCCGGATCCAATGATCCACAGAGAGAGAGCGAAAGAGAGAGAGAGAGAGAGAGAGAGAGAGAGAGAGAGAGAGAGAGAGAGAGAGAGAGAGAGAGAGAGAGACCCCATCGGCGCCGGGTGTCCAGGTGCGCGAAGCCTCCTCCTCCAACAGCATCGAGTTCCTACAGTCGCGCGCGATACTCGTCGACCGATGACCCAATGACCTCGTGCGCTGCCTGCCTCCTCTCTCATGTAGGTCGTCAGCCGGAGAAATTGTAGGTGGATGATTCCCGCGCGCTCCATCCTGATTTTGCGCCGTTTCGCGAGCATCGTCGTCTCCCCGGGAGAGACCCTTTGTTATCCTCGTCATCGGAGCCCGAGCCCGAGACGGAGCGGGGCCTCACGGGGCCCGCTCGTGACTCGATCCGAGCATTTTGCGCCGGGCAATTAGTTGTTGTTGTTGCTGTTGTTGTCCCGTCCCGCGATGCAGCCGGGGCATTTCTGATCGATAAAATTGCTCGGGGCCTTCGGGATAGAGTGGCGCCGCGAGAGTTTCACCTCGACGACGGTATGTAGGTCCGTGGCGGAGCCAGCGGTTCTTTCGCGAGGAAGACGATCGTAAGCGTTGCGCGATCGCGAGGATCCATCGATTAGCACGCGCGGATTTCGCACAGGCGACCCCCTCTCCCCCCTACGGTCGCTCGCAAGGAGGCTCGCAACGCGTTGCAGCGGCGTTCAGGTGATTTTCCGTAAAACGACGAAGAGGCCGCCGCTCGAGGAATTTCACGATTCGCGCGTATAACGGAAATTATGCAAATTTCCCGGTTAACCGTACGGTGCGTCTCGTCGGCCACGACACGCGGGGGATTCGGAGGGGTAGGAGGCAAGGGAGGTCCCGCACGCCGGGCACGACTCGCGCGCGAATTACCCGGAGTCGCGTCGCCACACCACCATGAGAAATTCGCGGACCCGCCGAGGAATTTCCGCTTGGCGGACTCCTCGTCCGAGTTAAGGAAGAAAACGGCGTGTTTCACGCTCGCGGCCTGCCTCCGTCATATTTTTCCGGGGGCCACTCGGGAAGGACATTTATGGCGTCTCGTTAGATAGGAGACTTGATGTATAACAGTACTTTCGCGAAACGGGCCTCTGGCTAGCTTCGTGCACGCTACTCCCCACTCTCGGTGCAGCTCCGGGGGGTTCGATGCTACGGGGAGGAGGGGCAGGTCCGTATTTCCACGCGGTGCCACTTTATTTCTTTCGATCTTGCTGGCGAGGTTTAATGTCGGTAATTGAAGTTTCAACCCACATCACCGGCTAATTCTCTCCTTAGGTGATCTACGAGGAGGAGCGGGCGGCAGGGGGCAGGGGCGTGAAACACGGAATCTCCGATGAGGTTGCCGCGTTAAATTTCTAAGTCGTACGTCATGGACGCTAATGAAATTCCTTTCCGCGCCGTCCCGTACGACCGTCTTAATCAACGCGGCTGTCGCGGCGGACGAAAAGAATTAGCATTTTAAATCACGTGCTCCGCGGGTGCTTCCCACCCCTCTCCCCGCGGCCCCTCCCCCGAGGAGATACCGTCCCTCCACCACGGGCTTTCGACTAGCCGTCAATCCGGTAATTCGTTTATTATCGAGAAGAAACGGAAGATTGATCGTCATTCTTTGGTGTTTGTAATTATTTTGAACGATGCTCCGACGCTCATTGTGCGTCACGACTCGTGGACACACGCACACCTATACCAATACCGAAAGAAGAAAGCGATAGTCTCCTTCTCTCCTTCGATGTTTCTCCTCCCCCTTCACCGTCACCGTTAACGTCACCGCCGCCGCCGCCGTCTTCCTCTTCTCGTGTGGCTTCGAATTTTTTTTTTTTTTTTGCTTCAAGCAACGCGCAAGGATCATCAATCCACGTCCCGAGGACTCTCCCGTGGCTCTCCGGGCACCAGGACCTCGTCGCCACGTGTTGGCTACGCGGATAGGATTCCTCGGTATGTCGCGGTACCTTTCAAGGACCCGCTCGACGATTCCTGCTATCCGTCAGAAATTTTGTCGGATAAGCCGAATATCTCGCTCTTGTCGAGATTACGCTCGCGAGAGTTACACGATTATTTTCTAACGCTCTTTCTTCTTTCCCCCTCCCCTTCCCTTTCCCACTCGATGTTTGGTCTATCGGAAGAGCTTGATAAAGCCAGACGAGATCTTGATTTTTGATCTCTCCCTCGCGCAACCTTTGCCACTGTTTTTTCTCCTTTTCCTCGTTTTTTCCCTTTTTCACTTGGAAGCGCGCGAGGCGCGCGCGCGTCCACTCGACGGATACCGAATATTTTGTAAAAACATTGAAATGAACCTCGTGAATATTGAACTTTTGTACCGGCGCTATCATTACGAGCGATATATTCCAACGGTAGTTTCGTCTCTTGCGAAACGCCGAATCAGCGGAAAACCGAAGGAATTAACAAAACTATTTTATCGAGAGCTCGCCAATAAGCGATATTCGGTCAACATCCATCCATCCATCCATTGGAACTTTGCTGAAATCCGACTTCGGAGGGAGCATAAAATATTCCTGGACTCTGGTTTGTTGGGTTTATCTCTCTCTCATGGAGACTAATCTTCTAACGAGGAGAAACTTCTTGGGCTTCCCGATTAATCCCGGTTGGAATAGCGTGGAACCTGTGTACAGGCGAAGAGAGAAAGGGAAACGGGGAGGGAGAGAGAGAGAGAGAGAGAGAGAGAGAGAGAGAGAGAGAGAGAGAGAGATCAACGACGTCACACGGACTTGTAGTTACGTAGAGACGTTCCAGCCGCTTGGCGAGTCACCGCGAGTATCCGTGGCAAAGCGGACAGAGCCCCCGCTAACGGTACCGCATCTGCATACATCGCGTACAAACACACTGACACACACACACACACAGATACTTAGCCGCGACGTATTCGCTGGGCTCGGCGCTATCGAGAAACTGCATCATGCTAATTCCGCATCTTCCGACTGGATTCGTTCTCGCTCGTTCCAACGGCCCTTACCACGGGACTCTTTGCTTTTCAACGAACCCGCTATCGGATCAGCGATACGCTAAATGCACGAATCGTATTTCTCGATAACTCGAGCATCTCGCTACGTATAATCGACCATCCGCTCAATTTTCACGATAGTCCTCCCGTGGTCCCACCTCCACCCCCTCACGACTAGCCAGGAAGCTAATCCCAATCCATGAGATTTAGCCTTTGCCTTTTCCGGTAACTCTGGTACCACACACACACGCGCGCGCGCGCGCGCGGGGGCGTGCGTCCGTTTGTAAAAGGACTCGGACTTGACATTCCCGAGACGAAGGGGAAAGGGCGGAACTCTAAACTCTGGTAAAGTACGCGAATTCATAGGAGTTTTCTTGGAGAAGAACTCTATCTCTCTCTCTTTCTCTGTTGGAGGTTCTTTTCACGCCAGAAGTATCTCCCGGCTACAATGGGATTCCTCCGTAGTCACTTGGCTGTCAATTGCCACGTGGAACTATCAGTGGTATCGATCGTGCGTTGCTTCGCATACATAAAAGATCCAGCGGACGATTCTGGAAAGACGATCTCGCTCCACGAAAGGCGCTGCTGGGTCCTGCCAATGAATCATCCGGAGCTATCGGTCGATCTGAACAAGCTCACCCGCATGCCCGGACAAGTTTATCTCTCATTTCGCGTGTCACCTCTGTCCGTCATTGTGTAATCTCGCGAGTGCCACGACCAAACACCTCTCCCCCGCCCCTCTTCTCTCCCGAGACTATCGTTTTCTCCATCGGAGAGCAATCGCTTACCGCTATCGCCCTTAATTATTAGCGCCAGCTTTGGTTCTGACTGCACGTGCATCGTGCACGGGAAGTTCCTGGCTTACGTGGAGGAGGAGATAAGCTCCGTGTGTGCGCGCGCGCGCGCGCGCAGTGATCGTGAGGTTCCGCTCGGATCACGAGCGAACTCTTCCGAGACGGGAAAGGAGCCGAGGAACTACGGAGAGGAGAAGGATGAAGCGAGGTTGGCGGACGAGGAGGTCAGTTCCTTCGTTAGTCGCGGGGCGGAGGTTGGAATCCAGGCGGTTCTCAGCAGGATGCGCTTAGAAGGGGACTGGTGGTCAGCGCGCGAGACATTCTTCCGTCTCCGTCGGCTACCCGGGCAAATCTCCTATCCTCCAGCCCCGCGGCTGCCATAACCATAATCCACCATAGACGAACAAACAACGATACGGGGAACGATCGAATCAAACTTAACGATTCTATCAACCATCCGACGCACGCTTGGAAGAAAGTGGGGGGAGACGTTGCGATAATTAAAAGGATCGAGAATACGGGGAAACGAGAGAAACGACTAGAGGACGCGGCGCTTCGGATCCTCTCGACCTTTCGACTCTTCGCCGACCACGAGGCTCTCTCGGCCTTTCCCTTTCGCGGTTCTCCACTACCTTCGGCGTCGCGCCCACGCATCGTTGCGCACGTGATTCGCCCTGGACTCCTCGCAAGGAAAACCTTCCCGAGAGTGTCTTCGCGGGATAACGCGGGAGCGACGGAACGGACTCCCGTAGGATCGTCGGATAAAGGCGCCGAGAAAATTTCCGATCGACGATGCATCCGCGCGTTGTTTACACGGACATTTCGAAAGATTCCGCGCCGTGGCTCGTTAATAACCAGTCCTCGTCGGGTTCTCTCCCCCGCGCGTCCCGCACGACCCGATTGACCACGCGACTTCACCCGGTGAAAGTGCGACGCGAGGTCCGTGCGGTAGGAGACGGCTCTCCCCACCTAACCCCATCCCCCCGACACTTCGAGCGGCAAAATCGGCAAAAGCGCTGAGGAATCGGCCAAGAAAAATATGGGCCAGTAATCGTGCTGGTAATCGTAGCCAGGAATGCGGCAGAAGACAATGAGCGCACCTAACAGTTTTCAGAACGTCTAGCGCTCGGCTAATGGCGGCGGAAGGTCTCGAGAAAGCGCGCAAGAAACCCCGGAGATCCGCTTGCCGCAACGCGCATTTTATAATAGGCCATTACGAGAGGAGGATCTCTCTCGCTTCGGATCTTCCTCTTCTACCCTCGCCCGCCCGCCCACTCCTTGTCGCCGCGAAACACGCGCGCGCTGACAAGCGCAATTATAACGAGCCGAAATCGATCCGCGTATTCCTCCGTAAGCGACGAATGCGCCAGGTCACATTTCAGATTGCAAAGTTGCATTAACGGTACTACTGGTTTAACATAACGGGCAAGATTTTACGGTAAAATTTTAATCCTCTTAAACTAGCGACGACGCAGGAACGCGCCGCCGCCACCGTCGCCGTGGAGAGAAGCGCAAGAACGATCGTCGCTCAATTTTCCTCCACGCCCTGGCCGCCGCGCTCTGTATTTTTAGCTCGTAGATTTGCGCGGTCATTCCGCGAATCGGAGCTTACGGGTTTTAGCAGCTAATCAAGAATGGCTTACGAGAGGCGAGCTTGTGTCCCGACGATTTCCACCTCCGTCCCCCCTACCCTGACCGTCCTTCGATCGATTTGTAGAAATTGTCCAGTATCCAGTTCTTATTCAGAGAGAGAGAGGGGGGGGGGGGGCAGATCCTGAAAAGTGATCGTGGCCTGACTTGTAATTGAGCGGACCAGGAACGAGAGAAAGGGGAAGGGGAAGCGCGTGTTAATTGCTCCATCCATCAAAGTGTCCAGTGGATTGCCTTTTTTTTTTATGTTGTTTTACCAAAACGTTCCGTTTCTACCGTCACGTGTTTACCGAGGGACAATATTGACCAATACTCGAGAGTCTACGCGACTGCTTGACTTCTTTCGGCTTTACCAGGTGTCAATTTTACTGTTAGCGATGAACTAGCTTCGTGTACGCGTGTACCTTTCCCGTGTACACGCGCACTCGCGGCGGCGGCATGTCACGTAAGAGCTCCAATCCGCGAGTCGCCCCGAGGGCGATGTGGAATCGCTCAATTTTCCCTCCCTAGAAATGCCTCTTTTCGCTATTGGACAAAACAAATGATAGCGACCTTTTTAGGATCTTCCTGTCGGAGAACAAACGTCGTCGTCGTCCTATTCTACAATACAAACACTTTAATGTATTTGACTCTCGCTCGTATTACATATTTCTGATTTTACGTATTTACTCAAGTTGCGGTAGGGCAGGGGGAGGTTTCGGTTCATTCCGAGAGACTGGCAAGAAAAATGGCAAATTCCGCTCCTCCGTTAATGGAAAATCCGACTTCTTTTCAGATAGTCGCGCGATTTGGCGGCTGTGCCGAAAAGACGGAGAGAAGAGCGCGCGGACTTTGCGCCCCCCTTGGCCTCTCTCTCCCCCGCGACGCTCGAAGCCAGAGGGCAAATTTCACCGTTTACGGGAAAACCGCGCGATATCGTTCCACGTGACATGACTGGGCAATCGGCGGCGCGCGATACTCATCGATATTGTCCCGCAAGCTTTTTCGGGTTCACGATTTCTCGGAGGTGCGCGAAAAGAGGAGCGAGAGCTCGCTCATGCGTGACTGCATCGATAAAACGGAGAAGTTCCAGTAAGGCGAAGAACGCGATTTCCGGCGGATCGAGAGCTTTCGTCCCACGATCGGCAGACTGGGGGGTGAGAGAAAGAGAGAGAGGAGAGAGAGAGAGAGAGAGAGACCCGTCTCGAGTAATTAGATGAGAAAGTGCAAAACCCGTTGGAGCGGCGAACCGACTGGCCGACGCAAAAGTGCAAGTCTCCCTATGCAAACGCGAATTCGCGTTACACAATAATGACAGAAACACCATTTATCGCGTGGAAGTTTCTTTCGTAATACTCCAAAGTCTTCGGAGAGGCTACCCCGTAGCTTCTTCCCCTCCGGCGATCCTATTCCCCGCGAGAGGCAAAGATAATTCCTTGCCAAGGAGCGAGAAAGCGCGAGAGAATGAGAGAATGAGAGACAGAGGCACGAGAACACCGAGCGAACCACTCATATGTTTTTCTCCGTTTTCTGTTGCAGCTGTACAACGAGGGCGAGTGCCACCGACCCAGACGACCGGACTCCCGGGGTTGCCAGGGCAATTCGCGTTGACGAACGGCGACGGAGTGGCCTGCACCACCATCAACGGACACTCCTACCTCTCCTCGTACATCAGCCTGCTCCTACGAGCGGAGCCGTACCCAACCTCGCGGTACGGCCAGTGCATGCAGCCCAACAACATCATGGGGATCGACAACATCTGCGAGTTGGCCGCCCGACTTCTCTTCTCGGCCGTCGAGTGGGCCCGGAACATCCCGTTCTTCCCGGACCTGCAGGTCACGGATCAGGTGGCGCTGCTCAGGCTAGTCTGGAGCGAGCTCTTCGTGTTAAACGCGAGCCAATGCTCGATGCCGCTCCACGTGGCGCCTCTCCTGGCTGCCGCCGGCCTCCACGCGTCGCCGATGGCGGCGGATCGCGTGGTCGCCTTCATGGACCACATCAGGATCTTCCAGGAGCAGGTGGAGAAGCTCAAGGCGCTGCACGTAGACTCCGCCGAGTACTCCTGCCTCAAGGCCATCGTCCTCTTCACCACAGGTAAGATCCTGACCGATGGCAAGAACTCCATTTCTTTCTATTATCGCACCCTCTACGGCTCGAACCTGCTCGCGTCCATCGTCGTCGACGGACCACCCTGGAACTCGACGACCTCGACCGCGGAACACACTTCTGCTGCCTATTTCCGCTAACCCCCCCGGGTGTGTCCCACGGTAGACTTTTTTCACTTTGCGAAACCTTATCGATCTGCACCGACCGAGAGGAGCGGACTCGCCCGAGATCGGAACCTCTCGGCGAATGCTAAACGGAACGAAGCGCTCGCTCGCTCGCTCGATCGATCGGACCCGATCGGATCGGATCGCTTCTTCAGGATGGAGGAAGAATCGATCGAGTCGCGCGACGCGGAATGTTGATTTATTTAAATTGATTTAATTACGAGCGTACCACGCGGACTGGCCGCGAGTACAGGTTGCTAATGGCATCTGGCGCTAGGACGCGCGAACGCGTCGATGTTTATGTAAAAATCATGTGGAAAAATCGTGACATTGGAATAATTGTATGAATACAGATTTTTGCTATCCGTGTGCATTCTATGAAACTCTTTTTTTTATCGCGCTTCGACGTTTGATTAATCAATATGTAGAGCGCTAAGGACGCGATGACCTTGCGACTGACACGTACTCGTTAAATAAAGGCCACTTTTCAACTTTTAGAACCGATCTCTCCGTTTTGCTCTTACTCATCCTACCCCTCTCTCCTTGCTCCTCTCGTAAACGAGTCGCCGATCGTGGCGGCGGGATCGGCCACTGTCAACGACCTTCGGCGCCTCTTTCTCCGGGGAAGAGGAAAACTGCGCGCGAGGCGTTTTCCCCGTTTCGATTCGTCGTCTCGCCACGTCAGCGTTGACATTGATTTCGGGAATAGCCCAGGCTCGCGCGCTGGGATTGCGTCGTTTGTTTGTCGCGTTCGTCCATGAAAATGCTTCCACCACGTCGGATCCCTCTCGACGCACAGAGGCTACGCGCGCCTATCTGGGATCTGGAGCGCGATCCGAGTTCCGGGCCGGAATACCAGCGTGACGACCGGCCGAACGTTATCTCGACGCGTCGCTCCGAAGGCGTCCTCCACCCAGTGTGCGAGGTTAGGCGCTCGAACACTCGACACAATAGCCGACAGTTGGATCGACACCGAGAGAGGATCATTCAAATTACCAGATCGTCGCCACGTCTGCGTCTTCTGGATAACCTTGGGGACCGCGAAACTCCCCCTCGCGAACCCTCGACGGAATCAATTTACCCGTACGAACCTTCGCTCCATTCGCGGCCATCGAGACGAGATACCATCTCGCTCCCCGCGGATTTTTTGCCCCCCCCCCCCCCCCCCACCCCACTTCTATTCTACCCGATCGTCAAGTTTTCCTCCGGAGATATCGCGAACAAACCAGAGGGAGACAGAGGTTTTAGTTTGCCTAAGAATGGATGAGAGAGAGAGAGAGAGAGGGGTAGAGAGGCTGGTGCGAGGTCGAGGATAGAGAGTACGCCGTTTCGATTCTCACGCGTATTGGCCACGTCAGTCCGGAGCTCGATCAGTACGATGCTATCTCGAAGACGCTCGTTGTCACGTAGCGGGAGCTTAGAGATGCTTAGGAACGGGACAATGGCACTCAGCGTGGTTCCGAGACAAACTGGCAGGAGGCGCCGGAAGAGCTCGCATCCTCAGGAACAGCAGGAACGTGGCGGAGGGGCAACGGGAGTGAGTTGACCGTGGCCGCGTCTAATCGACACAGAGATGCTATCGGGGAGAGACGGCTGTCATGCAGCTCCATGCAACTCCATGCAGCCCGATCCTTCCACAAGGATCCGCAACAATGTGTGTGTGTGTGTGTGTGTGTGGGTCCATGTTCGGTCTCGCGATCGCCATCAAATCGCGGAGACAATGCATTCGCTTTGCCTCCATAGCTAAACGCGAGCTTTCTCTACCTCCCCCACGCCACGTCGACACGCTATTCCTTGCTCCACCACTTCCAGGGAATGACCCCCTTCGCTCTCTCGCGTTCTAGAACCTTCCTCGCAACGGCCTCCTATTCGCTTTTCGCCTACCGCGAGTTACTTCTCGTCCTCGCTGACTTATCGGGACCACTCGCGATCTTCCTTTCCCAACCCACGTCCTCGATCAGAGATGACTTCCGGTGGTGGTAGGTCCTAGCTCCACTCGGGAATTCCCCGCGCGATGTTCGAGACCGATCCAAGCCGCAAGAGCCACCGCGCGCAGACGGTGATCCGGAGAGCTCTCTCCTCCTCGTGGGTCCCCGATGACAAGCTCGGCCTGGACCAAAAAAGGCTCGCGCTCGCTATCGGGCCAGCCATCTGGCCCCTCCCCCCACCCTCCTCTCTTGAACGATCGAGCACCGATTCTGAGCGATCCCCATCGCGCTGGACACGCGTGTATACACGTACACGCGCGTCCCTTTAGCCGCTCGAAGCGGGAGAACTCGGCTGGCGAGGATGGGGCCCCGGACTCGGACTCGGACCTCTGGGCCCGTTCGTGTACTCCGTCTCACAGCAGATACGGACGCGCTCAGCTATTTATTTCCGTGCTATATGGCCGCGCTTAGCCTGGCTTTGCTTATGCTAATGCCCCGATTCTCCGACGTGCTCCGTCTTTCTCTTTAACCGGGCTGCCTTTTTATTCTTCCTCCCCGCTCCCCGCACCCCGCAGCACTCTGGCGCAGCAGCGTCCATTCTTTTAAGACCGGCCACTCCGCAATAAGGCCCAGACGTGTAACGCTGGCTCAATCGTCCCATCTCGACCACGTAGACTCACTCCTCCAGCCAATACCAACAGTTACGGAGGATAAACATTCCAACGAACAATTCGATCGACCTTGACATTTTTTTTTTAGGAGAACCCCTCCCCATCACCATCCCTCTTTCTTCTTCTCTCTCCTCTCTCGGTATATCCCTCTCGTGAAAACCTGTTCTCCTCCTCGTCAAACCTCGCCTCGTTTTGGCGTCTCGCCCCTTTACGAGCGATTTCACCCCGTTCGCAAATTTCTACATGGTCGAACATCCCTAAAGTTATTTACCGTTATTCTATAAAGCGGGAAAATGCGATAAGCCACTTAAAAACTAATGTTACATCTGGTGGGAGAAGCGGCATTAGTATGGATTCTGATCATCATCATCATCATCGTCATGATCCTCGTCATTATCGGTATCATTAATGGTTGCAATTGTTGTTGCTGCTGCTGCTGTTATAGATGTTGTTGCATATAGCTTGTGCAATGTCTTCCATACGGCACCGGCCATCTCGTTACAACTAAATCGATAAAACAAATATTGAATCGTAAATCAAACATTACGACTGGCCTGCGCGAGAGAAGCTTGCTCTGATATATAACCGCTGTAAAGCGAAGCGTGCCAGCCGTTTTTGCGCGTAATGAGGGATATTAATGCTAATCTGTCGTTTTACAATATGCCGAGAACTATGAGTGTTACGGGTACAACGGCTAGAGGTGAATTTTTCATGTTCTTATAAATTCTCGCGATTCGAGCAGTAAAATTATTAACACGTTACGTGTTTTGCTAAACATGCGCCGCGGCCAATAAAACGCCGACCGAACTCACTGTGGTTAATGACAGGTTCGTAAGAAATGCACGTACCCTCTCGCGCGTACTATTAAAACGCATTTTAACGATAGTGGTGCAAGAGGATGTTTGCGAGTGGCCGCCAGTCGTTTTCCAGGCGTTCTCTCAGTCGTTATTTCCTAGTGGCAGTCAACCACCCGCCACCCCATCCTGCCAGACTGCTTTCAGTTTTCTTCCCGCGCTGCTCTAAGAGTTTCTAGTACCGAATGCTCCAACTTTTTTCATGCGCCTCGTAGCCACGGATCACGTGTCTAATTGTTCGGATAAAACGCTGGAACGAGGGCACGGTGCATAAAGTACGTTTAGCTCGCTAGATCGCTCGTTCCAGCGCTTCAAGCTTTCTCCCGTGCATGCGCGCTATGCATACTCGGTGTCCCGCCAGACACTGCGGTGTGGTCCTCCGGAACGCCAGGACCCGGCTCCCTCGATCGACCGTGTCTACTCCTCTCGAGTAGTACGCGAACCGTGCACCTCCCCCATGGTACCTCCGTGGTACTTGCACGAGCACTCGAAAGAAAATGGAGAAGAAAGTAGAAATGACGAGAGAGACGCGAGTTTCGCCAGGTGTGGATCCGCACAGCTGCAAACGGGAAGGGAGGTGTTACGTACGGGGTCTCTGTCAAGGTCGAGGAGATTCGGAGGCCCATTCTCAGTTCCGGTCCCGATCCCGATCCCGAAATACCCTCGAGCGGGGAGCTTCGTCTCGTTTCTCGCCACCCCGTAGAGCCATGTAAATGCACGGTGTAGATATATTTATGCGAGAGGGTATTACAGCGAGTGCGGTACCTACGTGTATCTTGATGGGAAACACTCCCACGATTATGTGGCATGCAATGCAATTCCCTTTGCCTTGCCCAAGCAGCGGGCAGCCACCAGCCCACGTAGCCGCTACCATGCACTTCCCATCTCCATGTGGGCTATGGGTGGCACGAAATTAACGATCTAATTAAGAACGTTTGCTTTTACTTGCATGAGCTATTTCCCCGATCCCCGGAGGCCTTGCACTTTTGCCTTTGACTTTAACGGACCTTGCACTCCTCGGGGCCACGGGCTCTCGGCGCCCGTTAGAAAGTGAGATTTGTCGCCTTCGATAGCCGGAGGAACGTTTATCCCCTATTTCTATCCGGAAGAGGAGTCAAGAGGGGTTGTAGAAGGAGGGGCGCGACAACCAGCGCACCAACGAAAGGAGCGCGAATAGGAGGAGGAAGAGTGGAAGAACCAGAAGAAGAAGAAGCAGAGAGAAGCGAAGAGACGTGGAAGGGAGAAAAAAGCTAGCGGGATATGTTGGACTAATGAACGAACCGGTTGCGAACCACTGGACCGAGCGTTAGCCTTTCAAGTACCGTGCGTCGGTATGTTTAATAAAATATTGCCACATCATTAATGTAGGCAGAGAGTACGCTAGCCGCAGAACCTAGAGTTTGCCCTTTTTTCCCAGCCTCCCCCCCGTACTCCCATGACTAGCTACATTCGGACAGGGTAGCGTCTATTCAAGCATAGATACGCGCGGCTGACGCGAACCCGGTACACACCCACACCTGTCAGCCATCTCTAACGGACACTGTCAATGGCAATTACACGTTAATTTCATCACGTGGATATTCCCTCGATCCGCGATGCCCCGATACGGCTGGCCTTCCCCCATTTTTTCGATGAACCGCCTCTGTGTCTCGAATCAGTTCGGAGCATCTACAGGCTTTTACAGCTATCGATCATTGCCCGTACATCCACTTGCTAGATCCCCCCAGGTAGATACGACAGGTAAGCAGGCAGGCGAGCAGGCAAGCAGGCAGGCAGGCAGGCGGACAGGCGTCCGCGAAGATTCTACAAGCTACGAGAGAGACTTTTACCGAGTGGACCCTCGCGATTAGATAGATAGTCCGATTGTCGATTTTATAGATCTCTCCCCGTGTCTCTGCGCGAAAACCGAGTTCCGTCGGTTTCGGTCACCCGGTAGACCGTACGGTAACCGTAGCGTCATCGACATTAATGCCACTGGCGAGTTCCCCCGGAGCTCGATTCGCTATTGATGTCAAAGAGTTTATCGTTATCGTTATTAACGTCGCCCGTCGACCTCGCGCGCAACCCCACCCCCACCCTCTCCGTCCGCTCTTATTAACCCGCGGTAATTTATCGACGCGGCGGAACAATCGTTGCCAGCCAACGGCCGCTGGCTCTCCGTCGACCTGACGCATCGGGGACTAATCAACGTCTGTCCTCGACGACGCCTCGACGGGCGTTTGTCAATCAAGACGGACGAGTAGAGAGTACGTGCGCGCGGCTTCCAGGTTCTCTGACACCCTAACGGGAACCGGATCGCGCAGGAGCAAGCGCGCGATGAAAATATCGGCGCTCTTTTGCGTAATTGGACACTCGCGCGCGATCGCCCGAGTCACGAAATTGCCTCGGCCTACACAGCGCGCGCCCTGCAATCCACCCCCTGCTCCCTCCCCCGTCGCCGATCGACGAGGAACGACTGTGGAGGCTGCGAAGACGGTTCTGGGGATGACGAGGCCACTGGCGACCTTGAAGCGGCTCGGCGACTCTCGACTAAGAGGGCGACGAATGTTTCGCTCGAAAATCATGGGGAAATTGTTTTTGCCCGTTAACGAGGCGCGACCTGCCGGATGTCGATGGTGTTCGAGCGTTTCGTTAGGCTCCCCCGGAAATTTAAAAATGGACCGTCCAGGGTGAACCGTCTGGGACGCGTTGCCACGCCAATGCTCGCCAACGAGCCGCTCTCTCTCTCTCTCTCTTTCTGTTGCACATAGTGTTTCCAAGGGTGGTGCTCGAAACATCACACAGTCCCACCCGCACACATGCGAATTCGTTTACTCGCGCGCGCGAACACGAGGGGTGTGTTATCTATGGACCCGAGTCCGCGACCCTACCACCACCCTCCTGCCTACCCCCTATCTTGCATTGTGACTCCGTTCTGCCGGGTCGCAGCCAACCCTTGACTTTTCAGCGTTAGTCATTTTCATTTGATAATCTGCCCTCTTCGACTCTCCCAGTTCCACGGGGCGGGAGAGACCGGAAATTCGCGTGGTCCTTGCTTTTCAAAGTGGCGATGACACCCTCCTTCCTACACGGTTCTCCCGTTGATAACGAGAAGCAAAGTTTTTTGCTTCTCGATTAATTTTATCATCCCCCACCCTTCTCCGCGGCTCTACCCAGAGAAATTTCGCGCTGTCAAGGCAAACCTCTCTCGGATCCAGAGTTCGCATTTACTTCCATTTCGCGAGACTTCACCGAGCGTCTCGCCGCCGATGTTTCCACGAGACCGATAAATTATTCGATGAAATGAATTACCGACGTCAAATACGCTGGCCCCGGTGTATCGACACCTTACGTGCGATTTATTCGCTGCACAGCGACATAAATCACATCCGGTTGCCGCCGCGGGCCGGAGGAATTAATCAGTAGCAAAGGAGAACGGGGAGAGAATCGAGACGATGATGGAGAGGATTTTAACGAAGAGCCCACCAGCGACAATGCGAAATCGGTTTATCATTCTGGAAAAGTACGTCGTGGAGCGTCGCGGTGGTTTCCTCCAGGGAAAATCGTGGACCACCACACTACCACCGCAGCACGCGTGCCGCCCGCTGCAGATGAAGACGATTCGCGAAATTCCTCGTAAAATCACTCGCGAATCGGCGAAAACTCTCGTTTACGATCGATAACGCGCTCTCTCGTACGCACAACACACGCGCGCTAAATTCGTCTCGCTGCTTAAGTGAAAAGTCACTTTATCAGACGGAGGGGGTGGCCGGAGATTTTCCTGGCAATATTTGCAGCTTGATAAAAGGAAAGCGAGGATTGGAATTATCCGGCAGTCCTGTTCCTTTTGGGGCTGTGTAAACGCTGGAAATTCAACGGCGATCCCCGGCGAGTCCGAGTCGACTCGACTCTCGAGTCTCGAGTCTCGTCTCTCTACATTCGCATGCATATCCTGAATATTCCTTATCAGCATATCGCAGGGCAAAGGGTTGCCCCGGTATTAGAGTAAGCCACGGTATTAACCCCGGAGTTTAATATCAACAGCGGTTCCGTAGTGCCGAGGTCGGGGGGCTCGGAGGACGAGTCACCACGTGACCGTCGGACAATGCCAGCCCTTATCGACGTCCTAACCGAGACCGACCCCCATTTGGATTCCCTTGGATTCTCCGCGGCCCATCCCGGCCCTTTCGCCTCGCGTCTACCGATTAAATGAAACAAACACTGTCCACGCATCGTCGCGTAAACCTTCCTCGTCCTACGATCACCACCCTCTCTCGACCGACCGACCGAGGATTTTGCACACGCACACCTACACGCTCGCGGTAAGCTCATCGGCCTTCGATACGCGGACCCGCTCGCCCGTGCTATCACACCACCCCTCGAACAAAGGACGCTCGCAGTTTTCCGAGCAAGAAGATTAACGCGAACGTTCGTCAATCCAAAAAGGAGAGCGACGCCCACGCACTCGAAGGAAACGCTTTCAGAGAGTCGCGTCCACCGCGTCAAATTCGATTTCGCTCGTTCCGTCCGCCAGTTGTTTTCAACCACCCCCGAAATAGCCGGCAGCACAGATAACTCGTCGTCGACTTCGTCCTCGTCCTCGTCCTCGTCCTCGTCCTTCGTGGCTTTGAATTTCAGAACTAAACCAGTTCAGCGAAGCTTGATATCTGGAGCCCCGATCGATAATAATGGTTTCTGCGGTTACTCACGCACCCCCTGGCTAGTTCCGTGGGGGTTGGACGATCGAACGAAAGTTAATAATAAAGTAGAACCGCCGCCGGTGTACTCGCCAACGGGGCCAGGGATGAGACGAGCGCGCGTGGCTGCAATAACGTGGAATGCGCGAGATATTCGGTCGGGGAGTCGAAAAGGGAGGGGAAGGGTGAGAGGGAGAGAAGGAAAGTGGTCCGAGGGAACAACAGAGACGTCTTTTAGAGCGAAGCGAATTTATGCGAGGACGGGTTAGGGGATCGTCAAAACCGAGGACTAAACAAGCAGGCCGCAAAAGCAAGCGAGCGAGCAGCGCGGTAAGAAAATAAGGACGTAAATCGGTGCGAGTCGTAAATTTAACGGGCATTTGTTCCTAATTTAAGGCGCTCCCGGCCACGGGCTCCCCCCACCGCCCCGCAGCCATCCCGGGGGACTCCGGAGCGCCACTGACGCCCTTCCCTCGCTTTCCGCCGGGAATCTCTTTAGCAGTTCGTTTTGTTCGCGTGCGATGGGAAAAAAGACGCGAGCGGCGGCAATTAATCTCCTCGAGCGAGTCACCCGTCCAACCGAGTGTCTCTCCCTCCCCCTTTTTCTCGGAGAATTCGTAGTTAATTGTCTCCGCTAACGAGCATGCGCCTCGACAAGAATTACGTTTCTCAAAAATAACGCATCGCTCAACGCACGCGTTCAGCGAGGACGATCTCCTCCCGATTTCGCGAACTGCGGGAAGCGGCTGATCAATTACACGGAACACCCCTTGTTGCGCGATACACCCCGGACGCGATTCTCCGACACGCGTCTACACCCGCCGTACAAACTTCGCCTCCCGATTTTCCTTCGACGATCGACAGTGGTGGTGGTGGCGACCTCCGAAAAGCGCGGGAAACGACAATATCGATACCAGAGTAGCTCGGCGCGATTTTACGAGCGACTTTTTCTGCCTCGTCGACCTTTTTCGCGTCCCGCCCGTCACCGATACTCCGATCCGCGTGGAATTGCTATTTTTATGGTGCGACGACGACTACGATACTCGGCGCGCGGAAACCTGCGGGAACCTCCGAGAGGCAGGACTAGACTCTGGCTCTTCTCCCCTCTTTCCCGTTGCACCCTCCACCAACCAACAGCATGCTCCTCGCCGTATAACTTACGAGAGTAAATGCAAACGCGCCGATTTATCGCGATTGGGATGCATTTAGATTTACCGATCTTCTCCTTCTCTCTCTCTCTCTCTCCCTTTTTTTATACATGAAGAAATTCTAGAACAGCGTCATGGAAATGCAAAGTGAGTTATGTCGCGTTTCGTCGAGTAATAGCGTAATGAAATACGAGGCGACGCGACATGTTTTTCGCACTCTACTCCAGCAGCTCGTGCCAATCCTTTCTCGTGCGCACTGTACATATGTATGCACGTACATTATAACAAAGTGGGACTCTAACGGGTAATTTAGAGGCGTGAATTTGTGCTTTACTATTCATTCGCTACTTGCGTCCTCCCATAACCAATTGCATCGATCGACAGCAACGAGATATTTTCTACACGCACGCACGCACGCACGCAATCGCCATATTTGAATAACGCAAAAGCAAGTAACGACGCGGACACATAATACAACGCGCAACGCGACACGCGAGTGGTTTGCCTGGAATATTCAGGGGATCTCGAAGGGACAATTGCGCGCACCTCCCAGGGGGTGGTGGAGGAAAAGCACCAGCGGGGCTGTTTTCTCGGTACGCGCGGGAGATTCTCGCGTACCGCCGAATTCCCCGCGCGCTTTCGAATTCCCCGCACTTGCGTGGCCACTCGCACACAAAGCGAATCGCAGGGCGCACGCGTGACATTCCTGGCAGCACATGCCGCACGACGTAGCCACGACCGCCGCGGCATTCTGACTCCTCCGGGATGGCCTGGCTGGCCAGACAATATCGCGCGCATTCACAGATTGCGCTGTCAGGCGCTGGAATAATATTCGGGGTGACACGCCGTGTATTCACCGTGTACGAGACCGAGGGTGCATGACTCAGCATCCCCGGGAGCAGGGGTGGGTGGGGCGAGGAAGGGCCGAGGACTCGGCCGTTTCCTCCTCGACGCCGGGACGCGATGCCGGCGCCGCCGATGAAGCACCACGTGTCCGTGACCGATCCAATTTTTTCCTCCACGCCCGAACACCCGCGCGCGCCTTCGCATATTTTTTCCCCGATGCCTAACCTGACTTCTCAATCAACCCGCGCCCCGACGACTCCCTACGAAACTCCTCCAAGGAGATTCGTCATGCTCCGTCTCCCTTTCTTCGTGGCGTTCAACCACCCCACCACGAGAGTACTTTACTCCTCGAACAACCCCACCGCAACACCCTCGGTGATCGAAGGACGCGGACAAATTGATCGGACATTTCGCGTCGCAGCTTCCTCGGAACGTTGCCCGAATCTTCCGGTCGACGTTCTGTCGTAAGAGGCTGACCTTGAAATCACTGCAGCGACGAAGAGACTCCTTGATTCGTCGTTGGTCGGTTCCTCGGGACTTTCTCCTTTCTCTCTCTATCTCTCGTTCCCTTCTATTTTTTTTACGCTGATGGCGCATTTACGTTTACTCGCTGTATCGTTAAATATTAACATGCTTTTCAAACGGTATTATTTGCATAGCTAGAAATCACGTGGTAGAGGAAGCTAATATTTTTACTGGTTTCTTTGAACTAGAAGTCTCTTAGACGTCCGGAGAGAAACACCACTCACATCTGGCCGAAGTAGACCATAATCTCATTCTGAGAAACCTGTCGCCCACATTTGCCGGCTAAATCATGCCAGACTGCTGGACCTCGAGAATCTCTCACGTTTGTAATGCCTAGGAGCTTCGCCTTCCATTTTTTCCGCCCCCTTCCTCCGTCTCCTCTCCATCCCACTCTCCTTTTTTCTCCTTTTACGGAACTCTCGTAAAACCACTCTAATTATACACTTTGGCATCGACGATGATATCTTCCTCGACAAAATTTCCCTATTAGATCACGATAACACTCCTAACTCGCGCGACGTCCTCGATAGAGATCCGTAATAGAAATCTCGAATTTTCTCGCGTAACAGGAAGCCAAGCTAATCAAGAGTAAAATTATTACCGTTCCTTTATTACTATTCATTTCGACGCGAAACGACATTAGGAGGAGGAATTTGCGGCTGGCTCGCAGCCCCATCGGTTAACTTAGATGACCACATTTCCTGCGGTGTAGCCGGCAAGTCGGTGTTGGTGCACATGCACGTGGATTGGCGCATATCGTGCTTGAACGTGGGAAGGGGGAGCTTGGGAAAGAGAGGGAGAGAAGGGCAGAAAGAGAGAGCGAGTGCCAAGCGCACAGCGTATCTATCGAGACCTCGTCGCAGGTCTCCAAGGGAGACAAAGTCAAGGGAATAGGAGGACTCTGCTAACAAAGTGAATTCCAGGCTTCTCGTTGGGGTCCCCCCTGCTTCCCCCTGCGTGGTAGCGCGTTCATTCCCTCTCGCGCCCAGAGACGAATAAAAGCCACGGCAGCAACTGCTAGCCTCGAGCTTGCTCCCTTGCTCTCCTCCACCTCCTCCTCCTCTCTCAAGAAAAGGCTTTAATTAATCTGATTTACATCGGGCCCGATCGGCGCTACACCCGTAACAGAACCCGCACATACCTATATTGTTACTTCCTAATAGGGCTCTCATTAGGAGAGAAAATAGCTTGCCGAAAACGCGTTGCCTCGCGAACACCACGCGCTTCAACGCCGCGTTACCACGTATTTACAGTCGCCGGAGTTTCTTCGCGCGCATGGGCTGCTGACGCCGAACCTCCCGAGGGACATAAACTCTCGAGAAATGGAAGTGCGCACCAGGTGAATCTCTACTCCGTCCGAGGCAAAAAAAATTGAAGCGACAAAAATTCCGCGGCAGGTACATCGTTGGTTGTCTCTTCGATCGGCTTGTCGGTATCGAGTAGTGGGGTGGCTGTCTATTCAGGGGTTGCACGGGGGTGAGTCGTGCACAAGTCTGCGGGAGAGATTTTAGGATGCTGCGCCACTGGTTGTACGCGGGACTTTTGGCGCTGAAGTGTCGGGCCACTGATAAGCCAAAGGCATTAATTTCACGGCGCGTCCCCTCGTGGTTCGTGGAGCCTGGGTCGGACTAATACAATTATGTTATAACCCCTTGGCAACTCGTTCTCCCCGACACCCCCGCCCCGACGTCGCGCTGGCGATCCGCAAACCGCCGAGGCGGTGGATCACCGCAAAACGGCCACTGGTGTCTGCCAGTGGCGGCGACGGCTGGTGGGTGGCCAACTCGCGGAAGCCGCGCACGCCGTTTTCTGCCTCCCCGACAGCAGTTTACGAGCGCAGGCATCCCCCGTGGCAGACACACGCATGCTCTCCAGTTTTCCCCGAGTGCGAATTTATTGCCGCGATAACGAACCACCTTGCGCATCAAGCGCCGCCGCTATCTTCGTTATTAGTATCAGAAACGTCGCCGATACTCGGATAACGCTGCTGGATGCATCCCCTACCTCCCCCCCCCCGCAGTTCCGAAGCGCAACTTTATACGCTCGTACGCTCCTATGAGCAGCTCTTAAATGCAAATAAGCCGCAAAGTACGATCGGACACCGATAATCACGCTGCGGCGTTATGTGCGCTAACGTGACAGCAGAAACCATCTCCTGAAGCGACGGGACGGGACCACCCGACAAATTTCACACCCTCGCAACCTGCTCGGTCAGTCGCGTCGTGATCTCTCAATTTCGCGGTGAAGGGAAAAACGCGCCCGAAAAATCTCCATCCCCCCTTCACTTCCAATTAATTATTATCGATAATTATTATCGCGAGAGGGTAGGGACAGGGAACCTGTTCGGGAGCACGACCGCGCATCCCCGTAAAATTTTTCCCGCGCAAAATTATCGCGTGGTGGCAGCTCGTGCCGAGGCGTCGAACACTTATTGCGTTACTCGTCGCGATTTCTTGCTTCTATTTTACTCGGGGGAGCTCTCCGGACCCGTTATATTATCTCGGAGATGAAACTGCCTCCTACGCGGAGAACAGGTTGGTTTGCCGCTCCCAAGGAAGTTACCGCTAAAAATTGGTATCGCTCGTTTTCCTCGCGAGGGGGTGACCACGCCGCGAGGAATTTGTGGAAAGGGGAACGACGAAGACGACCTGGTCTGGCCCAGTCGAGTATCAGAACCCAGTGCCATGACGCGGATAAGGGTGGGGGAGAGGTGGTGAGACGAGGGTTAAATAATCTGGTTAGCGGCTCTCGCTGACCGTCGGGTGAAGTATGGAAATGAAGGGCATTCATTGGACACCGACTAGTGGCTCCGGAGGGTGGGGTGGACTAGCACCGAGGGTGACAAGCCTGCGGGCTTCCATCTGCATATACATAGCTAGAGATCCTTCGCTGCCCTGGCCTGGCCTGGCCTGGCTTGGCCTGGCCGCCGATGGCCGCTGGCACTGACAATTAACTAACGAGCAGTTGACACAACTTATCAAACCATATCGCGTCACGGAACCAAAGGGAGGACGACACCCGCCAGCGCTCGGTTAGCCACACATTTTTTTTTTTTCTCGGCAACGAGAACCACCCCCGTTGCTCTGATGAAAATCCGCGGAACCTCGCAGAAGAGGGTAAACATCGGCGGGTGAGAGACAGTTTCGCAAACTCGCTCGGTCGTTGGCAATTCTCTCCTGCTAAATTTTTCCACCCCTCTCCCCCACCGCGCGGAGGGTGCGTACGCGATCTTCTCGCGTCTGCCTCATTTAAGAACGTCGAGGATCTCACCGGCTGGGAGATACGTCTGGTAGCTTTCGCTGGATGCACGATCGTGATTTAAGTAGTTGCAATTTATTACGTCATATCTCGTGGCATATACTCGCGATAAATGGCCGCGGCCCGCATTATGGGCCTCGCGACTGAGATACGACTTGCTAACGGCTATGGCAAATAGCGTGTGGCTCTTTCCCCCGTGGACTCGGGTTCATATTTTGCGTTATTGTTCATTTTTCAGTCGCGATATTTATGTAATCCCCCCGACTCGCCTGTCGGGGCTTCGCCAACGGCCCGGACCGGCTGTGACGTCACAGCGTCCATGGGATCCCGGGATCAGGAGGATTTATCGGGAACATCCTACTTAACTCTGGCTCGTTGCGCGGACGCTTATAATTTCCTGGGCGTTCGTGGACGCACGTACGCACGTACCCGGGGCCCTTCCTTTTCCCGGACGGTCCCCGGATAAACTGGTCGCCGCGCTCGCCGCTCTTCGCAGGATCCTCGCGCGGGACCCGTTACCCCTTCCTCATTCCAGCAGAGTTTACCTCAGAGCTCCGTGGAACTCGACTATCTCCATGTGTGAGCAGCTGCTCTCTCAAGAGCGCAAAGTTTGCGAAAGAGATTCGAGCGCCTGTGGGAAGCGAGTAAACGCGAATACTCTCACGCGGCCGATCCGCGGAGCTAAATCGACAGGCGCCGGCCGATTCCCCAGGTGACGACCACCACCACCATCGGAAAACTCACGGGGTAGACCACGGGGACCGGAAGTGAGAGGGCTCGCGCGAGCTCCACCGGGAGTCCAAGTGCGCGCAACGACGACGGTAGTCATTTGTGACGCACGGCACGCGCCTGTCGCGGCTTGGCTCCACTCGACGCGTTCCACTCGACGTCTCGACGCGATCTCGTTGATCGGCCATGTGCGACAGTCACGCTGAATGGCACGCGTGAAAGGATTACTCGAGTTAATCTCGGCCCCCGAGCTCGACCCGGTACTGCCACGGGCCTATGCATCGGCATCGTTTATGTCCCCGACACGCGCGCGCGTTCACACCCCACGCGTCATATCGCCCGCTCGACACCTCGTCGCCCTGCCTCGAATGGCACCCTGAAAGCCGACTTTACGAGCTCCTACACTCCCATCGCGCACCTGCTGCAAACGCGCGCCGCACCCTCCACCTCTTCCTCCACCATCGACGAGGGTAAAGCGCGCCTGGACTCTCGGTAAGTTCATTAATCGAGAGCGCTGCCGTGACACGTCGCCTGGTCACGTCGCGTCGCGTCACGTCCGTTCGACGCTGGCGGACGAAACTGTCGCAGCTAGAGTCTCTCCTCGGGATTTTCCGCGCGCATCTTCACGGCGAGCATCTCCGCGGCCATCTCGAAACTGACACGCGCTGCCCCCGGGTGCTTCCCATTGTTTCCCCGCTGATTTTCCCGGTGCGACAAAGCGTTTCCATTAACGAACGCGCGAGATACTTTCGCGAGCAACCAAAGCAAACGGCGCGCCCGCAGCGCGTTTCTCTGATTGCGGGCGTTTAAGAGCGTTCGCACGACCCTAACCCGCGGCTAATTGTCGAACTTGGAGGGATAAGCGCATTCTCGGTCCAGTTACGCAAGAGCGTGTAACCCGTGCATCATGCATGAGTGGGAATGCATAAAGCGAGAAGAAAGGAATCTTCCAGGGGGAGGGGGGTGCATCTCACGGATAATCTGATTTACTGGCACGATTTAGCGGCGGTTAAGTAAAGCCATTTGCAGAGGCAAGGAGGGATGGTAGAGAGGATTCGGAATACCCTGTGTATAATATTACCGAGCGGCTCTCTCTCCCCCCCTCCCCCCCCTTCGCTTCTGCTAACACTTCTCTTTCGCCGTACGGGTCTCCAAGATGAGAGGGCAGACCGCCTCGGATCCCGCGAGTGGATAATTATTAATCGTTATTTTCGCCAATCACGGCCGTTTATCTTGAGGCACGCAACGCCAATTATCTATCGGCCGGCAGAGGTCCGAGCGGCGGACGGGGCATAGCCAACGGAGAGAAACCAGAGGATGGATAGATCGGGAAAAAAGGAAGACGAGACGCGCGGAGGAGGAAGTCGGTTCGGCATGCGAGCACCAACACACGCCGGATAAAAGCAATGCGAGACGAGGCGAGGCGGGGTGGGGTGGGGTGGGGTGGGGCACGGCGAGAAGAAGCGTAACGGAAAAATGGGGAAAAATATAGGTGACAGGGTGGAAGAGTGCGGATGATGCATGTGCGTGGAAAAAGCTTTCGGGGCGAGGGGGAGAGTAAGGAAAACAGGAAGAAAGCAGCGTGCGCATACTCCAGCATCTCCAGCTACTCCAGCTGTTACATCTTTTTATTCTTCCTCCCGCCACGTGCGTGTGCCGCACACTGCCGCACTACCCCCCGACTACCCACACGCGAAACGGAATCTCTGCCTACACACTCGCGCGCGCACCGCGACTAACGCCGAGCGCAATTATTAGCTCTTCGAGCGCCTCTCTCGCTCTCCCGATGCCACGAGATGCCGCGCGTTTCCATCTCGGCTATTTTTAAAGACCCGGAAACGACGAACGCCGCCGACGCCAGAACCAGCGAGCCAACGATTCGCACCAGGTAACCGCCCTCCTGCCGTTCCTGGGTTAATCCGCGCCGTGCGTGTGCGTGTGTCGAGGGTTACTTTACGCGCGTCTCTTCGATTCGCGCGATCGAGTCTCGCGTGCCAAAAATTAGGCAGATTTGCGAGAAAACTCGTGGAAAAAAATCCCCCGGGGATCTCGATGCAAGATTTCTCGTTTATGGTTGCGCAATCGCCGGAGCGCTCAAAACTGCATTTGGATCGCGAGAGGCGCGTGTTTGACAGATTCATCGATCATGCCGCGGTTCAACGAGGATCGAGTGTCAAACTCGTTTCTTCTGAGTTTTCCGTGTACACCTGCTGCTGCTGCTGCTGCTAGCGATGGAAACGCGCGCGTGACGCCTCTCCACTTTCCAGCGCGCGTGACGCGATCTCGTCGCGTCGCGACACACGCGAATCCGAGCCACTTCCGAGTCGCGCGGCTCTTCTCCGCGCCGATAATTACAGGAGCGACTTTACCGTTGACAGCGCTTGAGTAATTGTACGCAATATCGCGCGAAAGAAATCGCTACGTGCCATGATATTACGACTTTATCTTCTCGTTCAATTAACGCGCAGCAGCCAAAGGGGCATTGAATGCCCCGATAAATATTCAGCGAATAAAGGCGTTCGTTTCCTCCGCTCTTTTTTATTTCCACGTTTCTCCGTTTCTTTGTTCGTTAGTTCGTTCGCTCGCTCGCTGACTGGCTGCTTATTATCGTTTTTATCGCCGCTGTATCGCGAGTTCCTTGGAGCGTCGTACGCGAATTTGATTTCCACCGGGGCTTTTAACGAGGGGCCGACAACGACGACGACGACGACGACGAGCACTTTCAACCGGCAGCGAGCTGGTTATATCCAAGCGGGAAAACCCACCCGGGTGATCCCACTTAAGTGGTTTTTTCTTTTCGCTAACTCGCTAACAATATAATTTTTCCGGCCGTAATGCGATCGGCCGAGTCCTCCCTTCCCCCGACCCCCCAGCCCAGTCTCCACCGTGGAGGAGCAGAGCAAAACTTGTCACTTAGTCCCTTGGAAGGAAGAAACCCCTTTCGGGACAGAAATCGCAAAGTTACTTCGCGGCGCCGCCGAAGCGAGTTTTAAACTCGGCCTCGCCTAAATCGAATTCCGGCGACGAGGGCTCGGCGGAATTTCAAATTCTCAGCGCGCTCGCTCGCTCTTGCATCATCTGGCCGGAGATTCGAGCTCTCGCCGAAACTCTTCCTTCGCCCGAGCGTTGTTGGCAGGAAGGCGGCAGGGGGTGAACCGAGGGTGGCGATCCATTCGTCGACGACCGCCTCTCGCGACCGATTCTCGGGTTTACGCGCGACTCCGGGACTTTCCCGGAGCGAAGTCCTTCGTCATCCTGAGACGCGTCCTCCTGTCAGATCCTGGCAGATTGCATAATGCCGAGGGGGGATCGGGAAGAATGGACGAGTCGGGAAATCCGTTAGGTTCTTTCCCAGAAGCGACGAACGGATCGCGGATATCGGCGAGACTCACGGAAATCTCGAGATTTCGACTCGGACACAATGAGAGCGGACGTGATCCTCAAATTTCTACACAATGAGATGACCCGGACGCGCCAACGCGCGCGCGCGCGCGCGCGTCACAGTCACTTGAATAAATATCGATCATCGGTCCTGGCAAAAGGAAATATTATTTTCATATTCCGCAGGCATTTGGGTCCGGACCCGGACACAGCTGTCGGATCGGCGACAAAGCCTACGTAATCCAATAACGACGGCGCGTCCGCCCCGTGGAGAATCCCAGAGATCCTGAAATTCGTATTCCCGGATACGTCGCTGGACGCGATCTCCTATTGCAAAATCATCTCGTCGTCTCGTACACGCTCCAACGGTCCACCGGGATGACTCGCCCTTTTTTCAGTCGCCTCTCGCGCGTTCCCGAAAATCCCGCGTGACCACGAGGACCCGCGGGGACGAGAATCTTCCTCGAGCCTATCGATTTCCTATCGTTGGGTCGTCGATCGACGGAGTCAAGGGGTTAATTCGAGGTGTGCTCGGTGCGAATTCAGAGTCATTAAGGGCGCATTTAGTGGCGAGATTACGCACTATTATTCGTTGCTTCGTGTCCAGTAGCCAGGAAGGTCCGTGCCCGCCGGTGGAAGCGGCCAAAGCGCCAAATCGGATAATCTGACGCAACAATGGGCCGGGAGGTTAAGCGTGTTTGCCCTTCTCTCGAAGACCCATTCACTCCACAATGGGCCTTGCGAGAGCGTTTTTCAGGTTTCACCCCTCTTCCCGCGGGTCCCCGGTCCCGTCCCGCTTTCTACCGTTTTTCTCGCTTCTCCTCGCTTCTCGGCTCCCCCAACCCCCCGCGCCCCTCGAGAAAATCCAGCAGTAAGGACCACGGTGTCCGCCACCGCTCTTCCCGACGAAGGTCAACACCCGGAACAACCACAATGACACTAATCAGCCGGCCGCCGGACTTGTCGTCGATCCGCACACGTCGCGTCCACACAGTCGACAACAAACCATAAATTTTCCTCCTCGGGAGGAAACCTCCGCGAAAAATTCAAGGTGCCTTAATTCTGAGACCGAAGACTCTCCCCCGGCGGAGGCTCCTCGGGATTGCGTCGGACGTCCTTTTCCAGCGACGAGAAGGATCGTTTGTTTCTATTCTGTTCCCCGTGTCGTTATGTCCCTCCCCCTACCTCCTGTCTTGCTGCATTGTGCGAGGTAAATTTGACATTTGTCGTAGAATCGGTGTGCCTCGCAACTTCCTGTTTGACGTAGCTCGAACAATCGATGAAAAGGCCCAGCGCTGCTCGACAGAGACCAGCGAATACCTTGCGACGGCCACCGTCGCCGGACCCCGTAGGTATATAGCGAGACCCCCGCCCATAACGGTCACAATGAACCTAATCAACCGACGAGTGTGTACACAATCGACAACAAACCGTACGCACGAGGAGCATCTATGCTCGGAAGTATCACAGCCAGCGGAGAAAACGACTCTTGGACGATCTTTATCTTTCACAAGATGCCCGATGGCCTGCTCGAAAATTGATTTGACTTGATCCTCCTTAGCGAAGTGTCCAGCTGTTGCTCCAGATCGGACGCTGAGAGCGCGTGGCGAATCGCTTTCGTTCCCTGGCGTAAATGAGAGAGGATGGATCTCCTCTCTCCCGCCGCGTCGATTTCCCGCGATGGCCGACCCGCCGCAGAAACTTCTTCTCCGCTCGGCGAACGATCGGACGGAGGGGGGAGGGAGATTTTCAAGATTTCTCGAGATTCCTCGAGTGGATCTCTCGGATCAGCGCACCAACACGGAACAACGGAACAACGGACCAACGGAAATCCTCAAGGGCGACCCCGGGCCAACCACACCGGTGGAGGGCTGTCGGGACTCGAGAGGCCTCGAGAGAACACTCACCGGTCGCATTTTCCGCGCAAAACGCCGCGTTTATCTCGCTAGGATAAGCACGCACATGTTTTCTGGTCAAGAAGAAACGCTGCTGCTGCAGTCGAGATCCGCAGCTGCCGTCCCGTCGCGTGGCACGCCCTCCCAGTGTATCCCGACATGGGAGCGATATAAAGGAATGGGAAATCGCGTTTTGACGTCTACCCGGTCATTACCGGTCTTTCGTCCATGCCTGGTTGTCGCCTCCTTTGGAATGGACGGTAAATTCACCATACGGAAACTCCGCTGCTGCTCGACTATCAAAAGGCAAACTCGAATTTTCCTCGAGTTCGGGAAAACACCGCCGTCGGGGGATGGGGCGTGTCATTGTTCGCTATAGCAGCAGAGCGAGAGAAAAGACCCCGGGTCCATTCTTAGGTGGGATTCTAATCGATACCCCGGAGGATCCTGGGGAGGAGAATCGCGTTGGAATCCCGCGGAGTCCGTGTCGGTGTGGTGCAAGCCTGCCAATGTACAAATCACAGTCCATTTACTCCATTGAACTCGACACTCGTTTAACGACACTCCGACGCGCGGCTGCCCATAAATCCTCGCTCTCTCGTGGGGCTCTCGATATACGGGGAGTACGTGCCGGTGCCGGAGACACCGTCTCCCTCTTGGGCCCTCGCTCATCCATCCGCCGCACACCAGTTTACACGCGAGCGATCGTCGAGTTATTACGCGAAAAAACTGCCAGGAACTCGTTCTGGACTCGCCGAGGATTCGCGCGAGGAACTCTCTCATATATAGCGAGAGAGAGAGAGAGAGAGAGAGAGAGAGAGAGTATAGAAACATTTTCTGGAAAAGTCCAACGTGGTTGCGACTCGAGTCGCGTGTAAAAGCGAATCTCGATAACGGAGCTAAAAGCCCGAACTCGGCTGGAACCTCCGGGAAGCGCCGACGACCACGGGGAAGACGTGGACGAACGGGCTCCTTCGCTTAGATTTGCCCGATACGCCCGGAGATGCGATCGCATTGCATCCAATTGGTAGCCATCTAATAGCCGCGCCAGCATGCACGCGGGATTCGTGCGGGCGCCGTGCCACCACCGGTCTCCCGAGATAACTTTTTGCACGCTGCAAAGTCCTAATAAGCCCGGACCACGGAGCTTAATTGGAAGAAAGCACGGAATATGCGAGCGATCGGAATCCAGGATCAATCCCGCAGCGGCTCCACGCCGAGGAACGACCCGCAAAATTTAACGATCACCGCAACCCCCTACTTTTCTCGCTCTTCCCCGCCATGGCCTTGAAAAGCTTTTCCCGGATCCAGTAAACGCGGAGAGTCGAATGTTTCGGATAATCCGGTGCGTCCGCGTCGACCATCGGGGGCACCGGTCACGGCACAAGGTGCCTCCTCGCAAGAAGAATTTCAGGGGGTCGTGACCAGGTTTACGAATTCCTCGGGACTCGAGTATTCGGGGTCCGAGTCGAGCTTGTACGTACGTACGTGGATGTAGGAGCGGCGGGGGTGAGGTGGGGTGGTGGAGGGTCCGTGGTTCTCGTGGTCGAAGACGATACCGGTTTATCTCGCGGGTATGTTACATAGCCCGTAGCCCGTTGCCCGTTGCCCGTTGCCCAGCACGAGCAAGGCATACGAGGGCCTGCTCTCTCGCGACTTGTGCTCGTAAACGAGAGAGAGAGAGGGAGAGAGGGAGTACGTGCGCGCGCGAGCGTTTGTGTGCACGTACTGCGAGTACCACACAGGGCTACCACCTTGGCGTATCTTGATAACACGAGCGAGCGAGTGGTGTGGAGGAGAGACAACAGTCGGAGAGAGCCCAGTGGTCCGCAACCTTCCAAGCGGCGAAACCTCCCGCGGCAACATGACATTATCGATAAACGGACCTTCGACAAAAAGCGTGTTTCATTTTAGATCGGGAGATAGACGAAATGAATTAATGCCCCGGTACAAGCGAAAGGACCTCGGGAATTGGTGCACGGTGGCTCGCTTCTCCCACGCAGGTGGCTCCCGGTAGGGATGACAACCACTGTCGCCCGTATCTGCGTATCTTTCAACAAGCGCGCAACATGGGGCTTAAATTGAATGAAAATCACAATTGACGAGGCATTAGCATAATGTAGCACGGATCGGTGGGTGAGGTCCGATACGGAACGGCCGACGGACCAGCGGTGCACGAAGCCCCCCGGACTCCGACGATCCACCGCACGACCACGACGACCCCTCCCCGTCGGCGAAGGATCGAAATTCGATTTCCCGCGACTTTTCACGGGGTGGGTAACACCCAGTGTGCTCCTCCTCCTCCTCCTCGTTGACTCTCGCTTTTTCCCGGAAATCCTCGTATTGATGTATGAGGGGGGGGGGGGACTCGGGAAATTTCTGTCGTCGCGCAGTCCATCGATTCCTAGGATGGAAAAGAACTTTTGACGCAATCGGCGAAGCGATCCGGGGATAGTGTTCGCTCGCTTGCGTTAATCCATTTTTTTTCTCGCTGAATCGCTAATCAGGCAGATGTGAATAAACAGATTTCCCGGCACGCGCGTCACGCTCGAGGGAAAACCGCGGGCGAGCAATCGCGTTCACAGGAACGCGGATTCGCGCGGTGCTCGTCAAGGTCCACGGGGAAAATAAGGGTGGAGGCGGCAGCGGCGGCGGAGACGACGACTCGTTGCTCTTGTCGTTGCCGGACGCACTCGACGCTTTTCCCAGAATTTCCCACGTGCGCCCGCCGATCGGATAAAGAAAAAACTGTGGCGAACAGCGTGTTCGAGGACTGGTTACTTTGTTCCATTTAAATGCGCTGCCATAAATCAGCCGGACTGCCCTTTTCCAGCCGGTGATTTATAGTCGCGAGTAGTTATCGGATAAATTAGCGGCCCTCGGACTGAAAATCGAATGCGCGCCGGGCGTTATCGCGTTTTCCACTCTGTGATACGAGGAATCTTTGGTCGCTCGTTATCGTAATAAAGTCGCGCGATTACACGGAAATTAAGTAGGCAATAAATCTGTAATAGATACTGTTATGCACCGCCAAGATAAATTGCGCAAGCTTAATCACAGGCACATTCTACGGCTGTTCCTTCTTTTTCTTCTTCCCCCCCGCCCCAACCGACCCTCTCGCTTTTTCCATCTTCCTTTCTCCCTTTTTCACGGAATTTCTATGAAAGCAAAAGCCAGAGAGGAGAAACCGTAATACGTTACTCGGTTTTCCAAGACACCATGCGCCAGCAGCCCGGCGTGCAGCAATGTCATAATTTCCATCCACTCGCTACCTTTCTCCGAGCGTCGTTCAGTTAAGGGAAATAAATAATGCCCTTCCGGCTTCCCTGACTACTCTGATATATGAACTAGAAATGGAAAGAGAAGGGAGGGGAGGAGAACGCGTTTTTCCCATGAAAATATCGAGTGCGCGAACCACGTTAAATCTTGTCCGTTCCATCGAGCATTAATTATTTGAAACTGAATATCGTTTGTGAGGGGGTCGCTCGTAAAAATAACTATCTCTATTTCCTCTAGGAGCGAGAACGCGTAGTCCCGTGTGTGTGTGCGCGCGCGCGCGCGGAGAAGAGTATATAATTCTTGGCGGCGCGAAAGCGAGCTAACCACCACGGCAAGAAAGCAAGCGAGCAAAGCGGGAATCATAAGACCGGTATACCTGGGGGCACGCGAAAACACGTGTCGAATATCCAAGCAGGTACGACGGTCCACGGGAGGACAACACCTGGGCGTCTGCCCGGAGGCTATAATCGTCGCGTCGAGCATAATTAGCTGCATATTAATGCGGGCTACCCAGCTGGGCAACGCGATGTTCTTACGTTCGCGTACGATCCCCGGTGAAAAATTCCCTGCGGGAATCCGCTGAAAGGACGCGGGGACCGAGGGGAGGAGAAACTCGCGCCAGCCAGAAGAAAGGAATCACTCTCTTCGTTTCTTCGTTCGTTCGTTCGTTCGTTGGAAGGAGGAGCAAGGGGATGGAGGAGAGAGCGTAGGAAAAAGCATCGTACTCTCGGAGAATTACGGCGAGGAGAGGGCGGGGGTGAAAGGGAGGTTCGTCGCGCAGATCGTTATGCGGGTGTTTATGGCTCGCATACGATTTGGGCCCGTTCGTTTGGTCTTTCGCGGGGACCGGAGTAGTCCCTCGGCTTCTCCATCTCTCTCGGAAGGGAGAAGGATGGAGAAAGGGCGAACGAGGGGTTCGGGGCAAGGGAGAAGAGCAGTTTCTCCTCTCGTTCGTTTCTTGCAGCTCTATTTTCTCGGGCGACTCCTTGGCCGTACTCTCTCTCTCTCTCTCTCTCTCTCTTGACTCATCCACCGCTCTCTCGGTCCTCCGCACCTTCTCGGAGTTTCAGATTGTGTGATAACTGGCTCCCACACCGGTCGGGTCGCCGCCGCGCGGTACGGGACCCCCCAGCGTTCAATGAGAGACATTTCTCATCATTTTCCATTCAGCCCGTCTGAGTTATAAGCCCGGTACGCCTTCTATCCCGGCACAATCGTTCGATTTATTATAACCGCGCGAGGCCCTAATGAATTTAATTTCATATTTCACGAGCGGTAAGTAGGCACCAGCGATGCGCGAGTATATCGCGCGAACATTTAAACGCGGATTTAGGTGGCACCACTCCCCCCCCTCCCCGCGACGCTCGCACGTCGCTCCGAGAAAAGTGGAACCCGCGCGGTGGTTGGCCCTGAGGGGGTAGGTAGTTGCCCCAACGCACCACAGGTAGAGAGGATCTTCTTCTCCTCCTTCTCCTTCTTTCCCCCTGACCGATCCGCGAACCACGCACGACGATCGACGTCGTATTTTAGGTCGTAAGATGCTAAAAAAAAAAACTAGCGTCCCTCCCCCCGGGCCTTACCGGACTCCCAGGAACGATCCAGCGGATACTTTCTCGACGCGGCGTTGGCCATCGCGTATTTTGATACGCTGTATCGCCGCAATATAAATAATTCATCTTAAACCGCGCTCGCGCGTGAGAGAGAGAGAGAGAGAGAGAGAGAGCGGTGATAAAGCAACGGCCCGTTAAAGATCCCGCAGACTCCGTGGGGTTTTCGATTTAGAAGTTTGCCCCGTAGCGCGAGAGATGCCCGCGCGTAACGAGCCTCGCAATAATTTCCGTGGTCTCTCTCTCTCGGTGGGAGTCGTTGGTTTCGGTGAGAGAGTCGCGATTAAAATTATTCACGGGATTCCGACGCGCGGTCTTCCAGTGGGGGCAGATTGTTCCGCTCCGGTCGATCGTAACTCTTCCGGTGGAGCAGCTCTAGAATTGGAGTAACGAGCCCGGAGTCCGAAGCTCGGGGCACTTCCCACGAGCGGAGAACGGCGATCGTCGGCACCGGCATCATCGGGGAAAGCTCGTCGGGCCAAGTCGGAAAATTTATCCGCGGGGTGGACGCCAAAAATCCCCCCGCGATTTATCATTTTTTCCTGCTTAACGAGGCGAGCGCGCGGAATATGGCCCAAACCCTCCCCCACCCCACCCCTCAAAACTCTCCGCGGCGTACCGACGACTACGCCCCGGGTTCTCCCCGCGGTATTTTCCAGCGGCTGCCCGGGGAACTCCGGGAGAACTCGGCACGATAAATTTTCGCGAACTCCACGGGAAACTACGCGGACTTCGCCGTCGTCGCGGCCGCTAATTATGCGGGCGCTAGGACTTTTTTTCGATCGGTTCGTTCTCGTAGCGGCGAGAGAGAAAACATTTCCGATACGTTTGCATCGTTCCGAGAATTCAGAGATATTTATGCGCTGCGGCTGGCCGGGCTTGCGAGCCGTCTCGTAAAAAGTCGCCACTCGTTCACGGGAATACATAAATCGAGAACGCATTGAGAAAAATATAAATAATAATCCAGTATGGCCATGAAGAGGTCGTGAAGAGAGGGGGAGGGAAAGAGGGAGAGAAACCTCCACTCTCGGTGCTGCAGCTTCTATCTCTCTCTTTCTCTCTCTCTCTCTCTGTCTCCCTAACTCTGCACGAATCTCCAACCCCTCCACCCCTGTACTCTCCTGGACTCACCCCCGATAATCGATCTTGCGGAATGAGAGAGAAGATAACGCCGGTAAACACCGCTGGACGATTTCCTCCGGATTTCAAGCATGATCGAGCACGAGGATTTCTATGTCCTTTGAACTCCAAGTCCGAGGGGGTAAAATCCGCCTTCTTCTGTGAACTTCTTGCAGCTGGGCTAACGGCCGCGGTCCCCGAATCGCACCGCCCATTCAGCGTTGCCATTTGATAAGCATCAATGCGCGCGGACCCTTTCAAAGTTTCATTGAATCGCGGAAACCACTCGTCTACCCGCGCTCCGTCTTACGTCGAATCAATTTTTGGAAATATCCTTTCCCCCGCACCGTCCTCCTTCCCCTTTTAATGCCCACTATAGTCGCCAGTAGTCGCGTACCGTTAACGTCGATGACCCTGCAGCAGCAGCAGCCTCGACGATCATTACGATGGTCCGGAAGGTGGTGGCAACCAACTTCCAATCGTGTGGCTATGTCGTAAAACGTTGATTTAACTCGATGACGACGACGACGACGATTTCTCGCGACTCCGTCGTTTCCCTCCTAATTTATGGAGAGACGACCGATCCATATAAGGCCCATAAAAAAGCATCTCCCGGGACCTAAACTGTTTTCTCCACGACGCTGCTCTGATTGGCCAGCGATAATCGTATGGACAACGATACGACCGTGTGTCTCCAGTGGCAGAGATTCTCCTCGTTAACAGTAGTCCGAGTATTTGCCTCCTGCCTCTTTCCGAAAAACGACGAGAAACCCTCCCGTTACGCGCGAACCGGACACCAGTTTCGAGCATCGTCGATTAAAAATACGCGTGATAAATTCCCGTACATTCTGCTTTCATTGAAATCAACGCGACAAATCCGGAGAAACTCCAGAGAGAGAGAGAGAGAGAGAGAGAGAGAGAGAGAGAGAGAGAGAGAGAGAGAGGGAGAGATTAAGACGGAGAGAAAGAGAGAAATTTTTGTTCGACAGAAGCGCGCTCAAAGTTCGAAGCGGTCGGAGTCGTTCACCGTGAATGGAGAGACTTTCGTGGAAGATTTCATACGTTCGACGATTAATGACAGTAACGCGCATTAAAGCGACCGCGCCGCTCGTGCACGCGCGCGCACGCTTAGGGGATTCGAATGATTCGAGGAATTCGAAGGATAACGAGGCAGTCATCTTTCTCAATTATCGCACATTCGAGCGTTTGCTCTCAACAATTATTATTACGGTCTCGGCAATGCCGATTTATACCCGGCGGAGTTGCGGCTCTTGCAAAAATACTGCGCGTTTTGCATGGACGCGGTAATACCGCGCGTACAAAGCGCCTAGTTAGCTGGGATGACCGTGCAGATTTCCAACGATCCCGAGGAGCGTGATCCGAGTCAATATTCAGCCGGCGGCAGGTGCGCGTCACTCGCTATCGCGTCACGTCACTCTAATCAGGCCGACGTGATTTAATTAATCGACGACGAAAGGCGCGAGGGAAAATTTCTGTCGACGCGCGCTGATTCTTCCCGGTACTCCGCGCGTGGCCTTGAACCTCGACTCTCCGGGAGAGGGAGAGCTGCCGCCCTATACGGTTTTCCAGCGATTTCATGGGGCGGGGGGAGGCGGAAGGGGCGAAGGAACGGGAGGATGAAATCTCTTTAAAAGCTACTCGCCAAGGTCAGTCGGTGGGTCGCGATTGCATTTCCTTCGAGAGTAAACGACGATTATGCCGCGATGAGTACTTCGCGTCCACTCGAGGTACAGTCGCGAGGAGGGCTCGCACACGCGCGCGCGCGCGGGAGCTCGGGACTTAATTAGATCTCGTTTCGATAAAATTCATGATCGAAGACGTCTCGTAAACCTGTGACACGCACCGCGTTCGCCTGGTACCGTGTTCTTCCGGGCGCCCAACGAGCAAAAGGAGATCCTGATACATCTCGATATCCCGTGAACTTCCTGGTGGTCTAGCAGGGCGACCCGAGAGGATGGTTACTGCGTTTAAAGCTGACAGGACGATCCAAGTTCTCTTCCCCTTCTCTCTCCCTCGCTCTTTTCTCTTGGCTCCCCTTCAACCAACCTGACGAGATTTCCTTATTAACGCGAGTCCCAGTAGCGAGTTCTCGAGCGTGTATCGCTGACTCGGAAAAAGAAAGTCTGCGGTCCGGGGTGAGCGGGGGTAGGTAGCGACTCTTCTCGGGAAAATTTCTCACTGGGACAAGAATCACAGGGCTTTTCGTTTTGCTTGTCGTGGGCACATTGGCAAGCCGCAAATACGCAAAGTGACGAGAGAACAGAGGGGTCAGGCGCGTCCCTTATTCCGATGAGCAGCGACCCCTCGAACGCGGCTGCTACTGCTACCACCATCACCACCACCACCACCACCACCACCACCAACATCACCACGATCACGCTGCTTCCTGGGGGAGCTACGACCCCTCGTACTCGGAAAATAATTCTATTAGGTTATACCGCGGCCTGCGAGAATGACGCGCTCCCCTTAGAGGGTGGTTTGCGGTAACCCCGTGGTTTCTTGCGAACAAGTGGGTAGGTCGGATGATTTCGCGGGATGAACCCTGCCTGGCCTGCCTATCGTCATTCCACCCCATGGCCCGTCGGATAATTCTTTTACTGGCGGATTTGCAGAAATCAAATTTCACGGCGCTGCCCTCCAACTTTCCTCCAGGATTCTCCGCTGACGCAGTGGCGATCTCCGTCGCTTAATCGAAACGGCGCTCCAAACGCTCTCAAGGTCGCGCAGCTTCCGCTTCGCGCGGGAAGAACACGTCGCACGGACAAGACACGCGTGTGTTTCCTTCCATCCATCCTGTTCGGTTGTCGCGTCAAGCTGACGCGCCATGTTAATGCGATATTTTTTTCCCCCTCGTGTCGCGCTCCCCGCGTTTCGGCTGTCCCCGAGCACGAGTGGTGGTAGGTGTGCGCGAGCGGGGGTGGCTGCTCGCCAGTATATCTCGCCGCGGTATAAATCAAAGATGGGCGGAACCGACATGGAGAGACACCATAGAGGTTGGAAGGAAACCCGTCGTCTCTCGAAGCGACGCCTCGCTGGATTTATCGCGAGCCTCCCCAGACTTCCCACCCCTCCCCCGCGTTCGCTCACCCGGATCCCGCAATTGGTATTATCCGCGAAGGATAAGCGTGGACCCGATCCGTCGCGCGAGTTCTCGGACACGTCGACTCGTCGTCGCTCGACGTCGATCGAGTTCTCCTGGCGATTCCCGCGGGATCCCTTCCGCCGCCACGCCCTCCCACGCGCGATATTTCTTCATGGCCAGCCTCGCTGGTAGGCGGAACCCTTGAAAATCCAATCGACAATTACCGCCGATACCGGTCCGCGCGCGTGTGTATGTGTCTTGCGCGATTCATCGCTAGCTCGGACATTCGCGCTTGTTCCTTGATCAGCCGACGAGCTAGCGCAATCGCTAGGTCAGTGACGTTCGCTTCTTTCCGACGATACTCCGCAACTTCCTGAAAACGAAAGGGCTTGCGATCTTTCGTAAGAGAACTCTTGTCTCGTGCTTTCGATATTTAGCGGAGCCAATCTTATTGCATAGCGTCGATCACGCTGACTGACTGACTGACTGACTGACTGACTAAGCGAATGATGGGTTGGAAACTCGAGACACGGGATACCGCTAGACCTGGTGGTGGTTATCGCGACGTTATCCACCCCGGAAGTGCATTATCAGGAGGGATTCATGTTTCTATTGTGGCATTCGCGTGAACGCATCAGAACCTCGAGAAGTCCCAGCCGCTGGCATTCCGACTCGCGTATCGGTTGACATCGCTCCGGCGATAGGACGCCACCACCCTCACCCTCCCCCATTCAAGCGCATAGACCACTCGGGGAGCGTCAGCTTAACGAGCGACGATCCGGCTGCTCGCTTCCAGGATATCTTTGAAAAATCGCCTCGTCCACCGATTGGCAGGGGTGAGATTCTGGGAAAAAGTCGTTGGGGAGGGGGGAGGGTGCTCGCACTAAAAAATATCTCAGGTCGCCAACGGAGGTCGTTGCACGCGCCTCGATCGTCCAGTTCACCCCATTAGATGGCAGGAAACACGCGAAATCACTCGACCACGCACTCGCTCGCCGAGCCAACTGAATTTTCATTTCTTCCACGTTAACGTTCGGGCTCGTTTAAATGCCGAAGTCTCCGATTCCAAATGTCCGCCATAAATAAGATAAGAACCGCGCGCGAGTTGCGAATTGCGAAGCAGTCGCGAGGATTTAGAGTGCAGTGCCGGGGAAAATGGCTCGGGAGAGAAATATCGGGACGAAGAGGCGAGGGGAGAAAGTCTGAGCTATCGGACTGCGCGTGGAAGGTTCACGGCGTGGCGTGGCGTGGCGTGGCGTGGCGTGGCGTGGGTTATCCTGGGAGGAAGGCAGGGGGAAGGACGAAACACGTGCACTCCCCACGTCTCGCATGCCTCGCGAGCGATGCGTGACAGTATCCACAGATCCGTGAGCAAAAGCCAACGCGTGCACCGCCTTCGAACTTCCGGCAAGGCTCCGGTAATTACGAGAGAAAGAGAGAGCAAGAGAGAAAAATGCAGCAGGAAGATCCGCCGTCATTTCTCTGGCTGTGTTTCTCTTGGCTTTAAAGGGAACGAACAGTAAAGCGCTCTAAACCTAACAGATTCTCTCTCTCTCTCTCTCTCTCTCTCTATATATATATATATAGATACATATATATCTCCCCCTCATATCGCGTCTCCAGTTAACATTAGCGAGCAAACGATTCCCTCTTACCTCCCCCCAGACAATCGCAAAGTGACAGTCCTGCGATGGAATCGCGACAATCGCGATAAGACACTGCCATCATGCTCATCTTATCGCAACCAACCCCCCCGCAATTAGTTAATAAGAAAACAGATAGGATAGACAGGCTTTTCCTTTCCTCCCCCCATTGTGTTCGTCAGGTAGCCGGTCGCGCGATAACAGTTCGCGCGAAACACGATAAGCGATACGCCTGTAGAAATTAGTTACCGGGAAGCTATTAAGAAACTCGAGAAATGGCGTTGGCGCCGATGGAAAAAGGGGAGGTGAGAAGAGAGAGGACGGTGTTGTCACCTCCCGGTTGCGCGCGATGTGCAAAAAGTAAAAGGTACCGCGCAACTTAAGCATAATGGAACCGTGATAATGATGCGTTTTTACGAGGTGTCGTTATACCGCTGGAAAAGCCAGCGTGATATTACCATGGCCGGCAGTCGCTCGTTCATACGCAATTATTTAGCCGTGTCAAGATTGTGAAAAGTCCCGTGTCCTCCCCACCCCTCGATAAGCAGCAGCAGGGCCAGAACGTGGCAATCAAGCGGATCGATCGAGATGCTTAACCCGCTACACCTTTCCTAACGATCGCGTCATTTTTTATCGGCCCTCGCATATCTCGATAGCGATAATGAGCGAGTACGCGCGGATCCCAGGTATAACGAGCATAAGCGGTGCGCGTGTCCCTCTTTCTCCGACCATCCAGTACGTGTCGCGCTCCGACACATACGCGACTCATGCAAATCACGCTAAATGACGAAAAAACTCACTCGATGAACGGGACTGCTTTACGCGAGTCCGAGAAAAGGCGAAAAGTTCTGTCAAACGTGTGTAATCGACAATTTCACGCTGACCTCCGCCGGAAGAGACCCGAGGGCTATCATCCCCGCAGCAAAAACCTAACGCGCTTCTGGCCCAATGCCTAATGACAACCAGTCATACCGCTACGCCGTGGTATGTACGGATGATTTTTCTCAATCCTCCCTGTCCCCTCCACCGGGGTCTTCCCATTTCCCCGACGAGAAAGACGAATGGAGAGAAAAATGAGATCTCTGGCTCGAGAGTCTACGGGGTATTTGGATTTTTAGCAGAAATTCACGATTCGAGATTCAGAATGGTCGCTTTGGTTATATCCGAAACGATGATCGAGGAAAAGTGCAAAAGAGTAAAAAGAGACTGAAATCGAGAGACGGAAAAACATCTCCAGGAATGAAACGCGACAATTCACTTTTCCCATGTGCGTCGCTACACGAGGCGAACCCTCGCACCTAAGAGGATCACGTTGCGGCTAAGTCAACAGTTTCTCTCTCTCTCTCTCCTCCCCCTCCTGTTATGTCCAGCAGAATCCCTTTCTTTTCCTCGACGCGTATGCAGCTTGGCGCCACTCGAAATTAAATATGTAAAACCGGCGTTAGCCCGGACCGCGCTAAATATTCAACGCTAAATTTATTATGAAAACACGATGGCATACGCTCATTCGCGCAGGGTTAGTCAGCGAGCTTTAATTGAAATCGAAATGAACGTGTGGTGGTGGTGGTGGTGGTGGTGGTAGCTCGTTTCTTCGGTGCCCCGACATTTTAACCCTCCGCGAGTTCCCGCAAACGTTTCTATCCACGTTTGTCCTGCAACTTTGCTATCGTCCTCCCTCCCACCACCCCCAAACCGAGCTGAAACCTGGTTCTCGTCCCCCTCCCGCTTATTCCGACCGATTACTCTCGAACAAAAGCGCCACGCAGAAAAGTGGAGAGAAAAATGCGGCTGGCAAATGCGCACGCGCTCGCTTCTCATTTTGCATCGAGCGCAGCGCTCGCGATAATGCGAAAGTTGATTACGCGCGAATTTCCTCTCGCAAGATTAATAGGGGGAACGGGGAAGGGTCAGCGGAGTCGCGGAGGAAGAGCCGAGAGCTGCTAGAGGCGCGTCGACGTTGATCAGGCTGCAGCACGAGGGTGTTGTTTCCAACGAGCCTCTTTAGCCGCGTGGATCGCCACTTTTCGTTCAAGTGACAGCTCCATTAACGCTCACCGCGGGTATCCGCGACCCCGTGTGAATCGCCGTGCCTCGGAAACTTGGCCGGAAACTTTTCTCCTTTTGCTCCTCTCTCTCTCCTGGTATCCTTCCCCCTTTTCTCAGTCGACCGTGGCCACGATCGGCCGCCAGCTGCATCCCTCTCCACCACCTCCCACCTCCGACGAACCCGAAAGAAGCTGCTGTCGCTGCTGCTGCTGCTGCTCCTTGGTCAGAACCAACGAGATGATCCCCGCCGACCCTCCCCCAGGATTCAGTGAATTTCACGAGAGCTCCTCCGCGGGACTCGCGATTGATTTATTTTTGCAAAGAAACGAGTGAATGAGTTTTCAACGCGTGGAAACGCGCGTGTAACAGTTTTGAGGCGAGGCTGCTTCTTCAAACACTTTAGCCTCTCTCCCTCTCCCCCTCTCTCTCTCTCTCTCTCTCTCGTTGTCTATCCATTCGACTCTTTCTCTCGTCTCGCTCCGTCCGCTTCAGGTGAGCGAGAGAAAAAAGGAGGATGATGGTTCGCGCGTAGGCACAAGCGTGACGAGACCACGAGACAAGAGCAAACAGTGTTTGGAGCCGCGAGGGGCGGCCACTTAACCCATTCCGCCGGGACAAAGAAACCCGAGGGGGGAGGGGGCACCCTCGCGTCAATCTCGCGGACCGAAAATCGCATTACACTCGGCGAGAAAGCAATCTCTGCCGACACGCCCGGCGAATAAGCGTCTCGCGGCGATATAAAATATGCCGTCGGATGGAGTTCCGTTCGCAGCCCTTTCCCTCCTAACCCCTCCACCGTGAGCTCCCTCTCTCTCTCTCTCTCTCTCTCTCCGGAGAGCCAGAGCTTCAATCTCAAAGATTCTCCGCTGAAATGAACGTCGCCCTGCTCGGGCGAGGAACCCTTTGCTCGTCAAAGTGTCCCCTCAAAAATGATAATTCCGTCGGCGACGAAGTAAGCTTTGATGGCCACCGGAAGAGTCAAGAGTGGCTTTAAAGCTTCGCAGAGTCCAACGGCGTCCAACAATAAACTCGATCCATCCCCGCGCGTCCGGGGACGCTGGCGGGAGGCGAACGTAGCAAAAACCGCCGTAATTTGTCGCATCTTAGCGCGCGAGACTCCCGGAAGGCCTTTATCGAAGCTCCGTTCAAACGAATCCAGCGGTTCCGAGGCCGGAATGGTGCGGCCGTCAAAAGTCGCTCCCGGAGGGGTGGAAACTTCGCGCGGGAGGGGCGCCAATGGATTTTTATAATCCCGGAAGAAGAAACTCGCAGAAGGGCGACGGCAGAAGAGAAAGAGGAGGAGAAGGAGAGAGGGGAGCAGCTCTCGACTGAGCTGACATTTGGTTACTGACATTTTCACCCCGGGGTTGACGGCGGGCAACCCTTTGGCGTTACCCGCGCTCAATCACTCCATTGTCTCGAGCGGCGCTCGTTTTATGCCCGCGTCAACGCTTCATTATGGGGCCCCAAGTCCGGTCGACTTGGCTTCTATAGCCCACGTGCTCGCCACATTGTCTATCCCAAGAATATATTACGCGCCCACACGATCGCTCAGAGCGCGGACCGACGTGTATCCTAGTGCCGACCTCGTCGGGAATCACGCCGCCGGCACCCTCCACCACCTCCATCCCTCTTGCTGCCGCTGCTCCTGCTGCTGCTGCTGCTCCAGCGCTGTCGAAGCTGCTCCAGCCGACTCTCACCCTCTCCGAGCAGATTTCCTCCGCGGAAACGACCGCGCGCGAGAACGAGCGGATCGATTTTAGATGCGCGCGATACACCTGGTGGCCATTGTACCCGTGTTCCACCCCTCCTCCCCCCGCACTTCCGGTCTTTCCAACTCTCGAACGTGACCGTTCGATCGGATGAACCGAATCTACCCCCACACCCTTCCTGTGCTTCCTCGATGCTTCCGCTCGATTTCCTCGACGATCGGAGAGAGAGAGAGAGAGAGAGAGAGAGAGAGAGAGAGAGAGAGAGAGAGAGAGAGAGTGGAAAAAAAGGACGAGCGGGGGTGTCGGGGGCGAATGGCCGCGTTATCCTCGCGGCAATTAATTACCGCATAAAGTCCGACGCTGGCGATTAATTACGGGGCAGCGCGATCGACGGGCGCATAATTGACATTGTTGCCGCATTGTTTACCGTGCTCACTGAATTTATCAATAGATTCCTCCTGCGTTGGCCCTACGCGGCATTCCCTAACCCCCTCCTCGACCTCCGTCCCCCTATAGGCAAGGGGTTTCATAGTTTAGCGAAGAACGATAGGCGCATAGCAACATTGGCCAGCGATACACGCGCTGCCCATTATTCTGACCGAGCGCCTGGGTCGCCCTTTTACTGGCTCGCGGTATCCTCTCTCGTTTAGACGCATCCACAGACTCTCCTCGTAAAATCTCCGAACACGCATATTCCCCGTAACAACGACGCGACCAACTACTTGCCGCGCGGAACGAATAAATACTTTCCTCATAGTCCTCTTCAACCCCCCACCCGTTTTCTCAAACCGCAACCCTCTCCCCAATCTCCCGCTTCATCCTCCACCTTCTTTGCTCTTTCGCTTTTTCCCTTTTCCGCCTTCTTCCTCTGTCACTAGCGCACACACGCGCACGCACGCACGCACGTACGCGTACGCAACGCGCGGCGTTGTTAAATTTTAAGTAATCTAATCTTTAACAAGCAGGAAAGGAGCTTTTCGGAAGACACGGTATGGTTTTCATTAAATTTAATGCACTTCCCTCGTAATTTTCTTCACTCGCTAACTTTTGAGAATTAAAAGCTGCCGGCGCGGCTACAAAAGGAATTCTGTGGTTTTAATAGTTACACGACAGTGTCGAGCTTCGCGAACCGTCCGCTGAAAATCCGCGAGGAAAACGAGCTTTCGCTAATCCTCGCCTCTATGTTTGCAAGCGACCCTCGTGTCCGGGATTTAGTCAAGCAGTGGTTCTCCGTGTTTGACAATTAAGCTGCATTAAGGGAAGGAGCCCCGTGAGCCGCGGAGGCTTAAAACTTTTTTACTCGCGCGTCGCGTCGTGCGTTTATCACCGATTCGATTATCGCGGAGAGCAGCGGCGGGAGGAGCAGGTGGAGGGCGGGAATCGGACCTCGCGCAAACTCGTGGAAAAAATACGGGGACCACGCTTCGGAAATGGAGGGAATCGTCCTCGACTCCTGTCGCGCGCACACCCTCGAAATACGGACACAATAGTCCTATCGGCCACAAAACAGCGGGCTGGTTAACGCGCGACGCGCTAGGGTGCAGATTACTCGGCGGAGCCGACAGCCGGAGGCGGAAGTCGAGGAAACCAGAGAAAATGAAATAGAAGCAGCGTCAAACGGGAAGGGGTGGAGAAGAGAATTGGGGGGTGAAGGAGAGGGAAGGGAAAAAAGCAGGAAGGAGTTCGTACTGGCGAACCGATGCCACGAACCCTCTCAGACGGATTATGACACGTAGAAAGTTCACGACCTTTTGTCTGGTGCTACCCTTGCGCGTTGCCTAGCTCTCGGGGTAATCCTCCGAGCGGGCCGTTATGCCGTTGTTGACATTTAGGCCCCTGGTGCTCGAAACTGGTCCACGCTGCTCCAAGAACGAGATTCTCCAACACGCATGCACACACGCAAACTCGCCGTAGAAGGGGGAAAGTTGGTGAAATGTAAAGCCGCGTAATCTTGGTGGTTGGTCGGTCGCGGGGAGACAAAGATTCCATTGGAAAGGAAGAGGAAACGGTGTCGAAAAAAGTTGACCTCGGTACCTGCTTCGAGGGTACCTGCCGCCGTTTACAGGAACACGCACACAGGAGGGAGCGAGCGCGGAGAGACGGAAGAAAACGAGAGGAGAGGGCAAATGGGGGAGGGCCCGCGAAAGGTTTGAAAGGAAGACGAGTAGCCCCAATGGCGTAATGGGATTGGCATTGTTGACATTAACATGACAATATCCTCCTAAACGGGGCGCTTGCTTCCTCCACGGACGCAACACCTAGAAGCCCCTTCCCCCACCGCCTCTAATGCGTGTCGCCCGATCCGTACCCCGATAGGGCCGAGCGTCTCTAAATACGCGCGTTGTTATGATAATTATCGCGAGCGCGCGCGCGCGCGTGTGTATGTGCGTGCCCCCATGGGCGCCCATTATGTCGCGAGAAGGCACCTCCTCACAATATTGTGATATCCGATATACCGCGCGCCGCTCTCCCATCTATTTACACGCATTTCTATGTGCTTCTTTCTTCCCTCTTTCTTCTTCCCCTGCCCTGCCTTGCCCTTCCAGCGGTGTATCCGTGACTGCCCTCTGGAAAAGCGAGCGCATTCATTTACACCCGTTTACGCCCATCCAACCGTCCCGACGCTCGGCACCCGATCTGGTTTCTTTCCTGGGAAGCCGCCGGCTAATCGCGAAACATCTCAAAAAACTTCAACGTTCCCCGTGGCGTTCGTGGCATTCGCGACCTTCGACCCTCTCGCGTCTTCCCTCTCTCCTCTATACTCTTCACCCTCCCCCCTTTCCCTCGTTATCGATCCTGCGATTATCGCGGGGAAAAGGCTGCTGGGACGGAGGAAGAGAGAGAGAGAGACAAATGTCGCGCAAATGGCAGAAGCGAATGCGTCGATGGAAATGACAATGTCGCGCGTTTTAATGAAATCGGCATATCAAGTTTGCAAATATCACGCGTGTTTGTCGCGGACATCGAGTACGCGCGGATGCTCGCTCGTTACAGCGGCTAACGCCGACGTTGACGATCCTTCTGGTATCTCTGGTAACTCTCTGGCATATCTCCGGCATCGACCCCACGCTACGCTATCGGTTACCGGTCTCTCGCCAAAAACGCGACGGCTCTCATTTGCACTCGTCCAAGAGTTGACAGCTCCAACGGGCCGGGATAGGACCATCGCCGCGCCCGATGCTCGATTGTCCCGTGGAAAAACTCCCGGCCTAATTGCCGAGCCAACGAATCGATCGATCCGCAAAGACCGCCGTTCAACGGCCGATAATCCCACTGTGTATTTCCATTCCCCTTAATTGGATAGCCGGAATACTTGTGTATTTATGTTTGAAGGAGACATACTCGTAAATTTATGACTGCATTGTTGCAATTGCGGGATGGGCATTCGCGTGGCCGCTCGTTAAAGTTGCGAGAAGCAGGTTCCTTGCGATATTATGATATCCGATATACGACACGATCTCTCGACAAGTACGCATTATGTTCGGAGCCTGTGCTGTTGGTAGATATTGCCGTTGCTGTGGTGGTGGAAAACCACTCTCGTTTATAACCGTTTTGCTACGACCAACTGCGCGGTGGAGAAGATCCCGACGATCGAGCTCTCTCTCTCTCTTTCTCGCTTGAAATATAGAGACGCCCCTAACGAAACGATCTTCGACTCGCATCTCTCGCGAATTAAAAAAAACGACGCCGACGGACGATTCTCGATAACGCGTAAATCACTGCGCGCACGCGCGGCGATAAATGTACTCGTCGCGCTCTCCCCCAATAATCATCCCTCCATCTCGTCGCTCTTGGATGAATTCGCGCAGGATCGTCCAGGTCCTAAAAAGAGCGACGACTCCTTGGATTTCCTCCGGTACACTCGCGCGCGCTTGTATCCAAGCTTTCATGTTTGTCGTCAAAACGACGGGAGAGAACCGTCTTTCGCGCGGGGGATGGGATGGATTTCGAGGATAGCGTCGGCATCGATAACGAGGCTTCTCCGCAATTAAAGGAACTTAATTAGCCAGTCGTCACGTCATTACGTTCCGATTCTACGAGGAATAAAGCGTAACGGCGGTGACGAAACGAGCGGACACCCTCGCGTCGTGGCATCGCCGCCTTCTCCTCCAGCCGCCCTTTACGTTCCTGACGCACGCAGTCCGCTGCCGCTGCCGTCTACACCCCATTACCTTGAGCAGCGTCCACGGGAAGTTTGAGGCGCCGGAACGCACATCAAATCCATAATTACCGTCGCGAAAGCACTTTTACTGGTGCCTGTACCGCGCGCGGACAGCTCAGTTTCACTGACCGGAAGTGTCTCGCAGTCTCGGCTGCTGCCGGCCTTCCGGAAAGACAAGACCGCGGCGTCTCGTCGACAGCTTCCCCAGGATTCGTCAAACGCGAGTCAACCCCTCTCTATCCGTCTCGCGCATTCAGGGAGGATCCGAATTCCGAAGATTTCGAAACTGAAAGAATCGGTCGAACGCCACGCCACGAACGATAATCGAACAGAAAAAAGAGCCATTAACGTGGAAAATTTATGGTCTTGCTCTGTGAAACTCGCAACGAAGTCACAGGGACGAGCTTTTTCCACTTGTTCCACGCGCATTTATTAGCACACTTATTAATATCCATCGCGCGGAGGAGCGCGAAACTCGTCCGCGCAATATTCACCCCCAGCAGTCAACCGTGTAATTATCACCTCGTCTATCTTCGCTTTTCTTCAGCCCTTCCCCCGATCGGCTGGCCCGGAACGGCCCACGCTCCGTTCCGGGATTCGACAAAAAAGTGAAAATAAACGTGATATACGAGGGAGCGACGGGAAAAACGCGTCCTAGCGGTTTTCGCGGTCGACGCACCCCCGCGATGCACGTGGTGGAGGAGAGCGCGCCGGCGCGTCGCTCGCTACTTGAAAAACGTCCAACTTGCAAAGTCTCCTCGAATTAATTATCTCTCCCTCCCGCACCTCCTCCCCTCTTTGGTTTTCTCATCAAGCGAGCGATAAACAAGCGCCGCTGATTCTCCGATACGCGCAGTTTCCCGCGAGGTGTTCTCTCATCCGCCTCTCCACCACACCTCCCCCCCTCCTCGCTCATTTTTCATCGTTGCCCACTCGCACAATCGCCGCGGAAATTGCCGTTAAATCAATCGGCCGGTCGCCTCCTCGTCTTATCGGCCGAGAGTCTTACTCGCCACACGCTTCGAGATCGCGTGGCGCAACATCCTCCTCATCATCAATCCTCGTAGATCAGGTGCGCGCCGCCGATAGGATCGATCGAATCCGCGGGTGCGGGTAACCCGCGCTCCACCTCCCACCCCCTTCCTCCTTCCCTGCTCGATGTTCCTGTTTTACGAGGAAGTTCCAGCGCACCGGAGTTGCCGACGCGAGGGCACGTGCATCAGATTCGCGCGCGTTACTCTCCTCTCCTTTCCAAATCACCTTCCAATCTCTTTAGCATACGCGATGAAGCTCTCGGCGTTCCATCGGCGCCGCAGGTGCTTCAATCCAGCACATGTTCCCATGAGATTCCCCTTCCCCCGCGCCGACGCTCGATTCCAATCCCAATGGACGATAAAGCTGTGCCATCCCTCCCCTCCTCTCCGCCCGGTCTCTTCCTCGAGCGTTGCCGAGTCGCTCGGCCGGGTCCAGGCCGGGGAGATAGGCCCGTAGCGAAGATAGAAGCCATTAATGTAAGTCACCTGTTACAAGACGTGAATTAAGCACGGTAAATTATACCTCCGCGAGGCCTACGTTACCGCTATAATCAGAAGTTATCGAGTGTGATCGTACGCGCGGTCGACGATCGTAATGAACTTCCTCGGAGCTCCACACTCTCCTTCCTTTTCTGTCGCCGCGTCCCCTATGAATCCTTCTCGCCTATCTCGAGCGTTCAAGCTCCGCTCCTCCATCCTACTTCCCCCCCCCCCCCCATCACCTCTCCTCGACTTCCCTGAAACTCCTTGCGCTGCCTGAAACTACGGCTCCGTCGGTGCGTTCCAATTTTTCCGCGCGTCACCCGAGGAAAGTTAATTTATACCCCCAGACCACCGTTGCAAATATATTACTGGGAAAAGATGCCGTGTTTATTATTCGTCGTCGTCCAGTTTCGTTTCTTGCTGGCATACTAGCGAGCGAGCGCTCGTCTCTTCCTCGCGCGATAAAACTGCTCGTCGCGCGAAAAGTACCGTTTCTCTTTAGCGACCGCACTGGAAACGCGTGTTTCTCTGTTTCCCACCCCCGCCCGCCTGCTCCCGTCGATAACCTCGGTGGTAACCAACTGGGAAGAGGGAGGGGGACGAGAGTGGCGCGTTAAACACTTTTTATCACGCGCTATCACGATCTACCGCGAGCGAGGAAGGGGGAGGTGAAGCGCGGCGGGGTATATTGGGGGGAGGGGAAATAATCGGAGGATCTCGCGATGGATGTAAAATGCATAGGGCACACTGGTGAACGTGGAGTGGATGAAAGTGTGTAGGGTCGAGCGGGGTGGAGGTGGGAATGAAAGCGAGTACGAGTAAGAGGAGAGCAGAGGAGAGACAGAGAGTTGGAGAACGAGTCGCGGGGATTCTTCCATGCCCTTCGGAAATGTCGTATAGCTGTCGGGTGCCGCGGAGGCAATATTTCACGGCGGTAGGTCTGCCTGTCCTCCTGCCCCGTCCCGCCACGGCACTTTTCAAGGAGTTTTTACGAAGTCTCTCGATCTTTAATCACAGCTCGACCTTCCATTGTCAGTGACGTCACCTCCGACTCAGGAAGGGTGCTCAGGGGATGCTTTGTGTCGGGCTCCGCTGATCCCTCTCTCCGCGTCATTTGTCTCCGGACGCCTTATTTGTACGCGCATACATAGAAAGCCGGACATCGGGGGGAGGGGGAGTTCTCTCTCTCTCTCTCCTTACCTCCCCAAGGTACAACCGAGAGGGATTTGCGCGAATACAGAGATCAACTCGCGACTTCCGAGCAATAGGGGCGAGGGAAAAAATGGAATTCTCGTAATTCCACCAAGAGGAGCAACTCGGAGGAACGCGATCACCCCCCCATAACGGGAAACCCATGGTGGGACGGAGAGAGGATCGTCGAGAGGTCCATGGAAATACGTGCAGAAAGCACGCGCTGCCGTTATACTCTCGATTACAAGAAGAAAGAATTCCTGAATAAAGGGATAGGAGCAGTCGCGAAAGACTCGGGACGCCTGCCGGGGGTTGGGCAGGGGGGAAAAGTGCAATCTCCGCCTGGTGAACCCGCACAAGTCACTCGAGCGAACACGACGCGGCTTTGTGGCTATGAGAAATCCCTGCATTATCGGCGGGGTACATCTTGCGCGAAACTTTTGCTGAACCGGCGATTTGCCTTCCCCTTTTTACTCTACGACAAATTGCGCGCCCTTGATATACGTATATATGCATAAATCTCAAGATGTTTCCGGAGCGAGAATTTCTGGTGAACCGACGTAATATCGAACAACCGATTAATTTCACGAGAAAAGCAGCAATATGCGTCTGTCCCACGCTATTCGGTCCTGTGGATCGGGTTTTGGACCGGACTCCGTCAGCGATGACTAGTCACCGGAAAGCGGCTGATTAGGGATTTTGTAGGGCCACCGTTGAAAAATTAGGCGAGCAGCATTCTCCCAACGAAATTGAGATTAATAAGGCAGAGAAGAACCGGCGAAAGGCCTTGAGAAGCAGAAAACACACTCGTACATAATCATTTCCTAGATCGAGTGACACTGCGCCGTGGACTCATCACTTATCGGAGTGGGGGTGAGAGGGAGACGAGACGAAGGGGGAGTGCTATACATTCTTACCGATCTACGTAATCGCCGCAAGATTGCAAGAACGTACACCGACAAACCTAAAAAAACCTCGACTTCCGCCCTCTTCCCCAGGAAAACCGCAATCTTCCCCCTTAAACGATCCCGAGGAATATTAATGATCTCGGTGGTGCCCCTTCTGGCCACGCTCTTTGATTTAATAAGGAATGCAGCTACGTTTCCCGGTTCCGATCTCTCCTCCCCCCCGCACTCTTCGTCGTCGCGTTGAATCATTCGACGATTTCCAGCCAAAGCCAAAATTGCTTGTCGCGAAATCTTTTCGACCAGACGCGCCGCACGCACATCGGGAGTTAATGTCGTCTCATGGACGAGGGGACGGGAGCGAAGGGGTGGTCGAGTTTAAGATTAGTTAATTTATGGTGGCGCTCAGTCAACAAGGCGCCACGGTATTTAGCGGTTAACGCATGCACAGAAACGAGGGTGAGGGTGTCGGCGGGGCTCGGGGGGAGAGGCATAGACGCCACTCAACGGCATTATTCGAATTGATGCGGTGAATTGGCACTGACGACATCGGAGAGCCAATCCGACGGTTTGTTTATTGGTCGCGCGTTGGCGGATTCCTTGCGGTCTGCTTTAATTGACTCCTCGTCAATAGCGAATGAAACAACAAACGCATTGCCTCCACGCACCAACCCCCAAATGGCTAGACTCCCCAGGTTTTCGGGGTCAAGGGGCCTCGCTGCACAACCTCTTATGTACACAGAAATTTCAATAAACTTCAATTGGACCCGACGCTCCTCCCTCTCTCCCGGCCAAGAGAGCGTCATATTTTCCCTTTTCTCTCTCCGTCGGCTTCGCTCCAACCACTACCGCAATCAGCTCCAATCAGCCGAGTTAACCGGTATCGAGCTTCTCGTCAGCGGACAACTCTATCGTTTCATTCCGCGCGTCTTATCCGACGTTATCGATTGCTCGGCATCCATGCCTGAGGGGAAAAGGGGGCAAGGCAAAAGCTCGTCCTCCTCGGATTCTCGCGGTAGTTCGCGCGCTGGAGAAACTAATCGGACAAGCGGGGGTGGTTTCGCGGGGGTGTCTATATCGGGCACCGATACCTCTCCTGTCGGTGTGTCGCGGGGATGGGAAGAGATCGCAAGAAGCGGCGAGTTCCGGGGACAGGGCGCGACTCGGCCCGCCGACTTCCGGTCACCATCGAGCTCGGCCATTTTCCTGACGAGCGATCGCCGGGGATGGGACGACGCGAATAGATTGCGTCTGGAATGGAAATGCAGATCCGATTATTTCCATACGTAAGCGTAATGGGCCATTACGCGCACGTGTCTACCACAAAGGAATCCGCCGCCTGTGCGCCGTACGTGAGATTCGACACACACACGTACGCGCGCGCGCTCGCGCATGTGCTGCACGCGCTACATGGGGACACGCGCGGCGCTTGTACCGCCCCCGCGCACGATATGCCAAATGACGTTTAGTTCCGTGGCCGACGCAACAAAAAGACCAACAGCCACTCTCGCAAATGACCAAACTCACCGAATCCACCATGCATTTCCGGGGACCCAATAGCGCGCACCCCCATACCCACATCCCCGCTCATCCCCGTCCACTTAAACAGGAACATCCCCGGCCCCGATATTCCTCCTCGGAAAATCGTGGCAGGCAAAACTAATAATGAAATGAAAGGATCTGAATGAAATACGTGTCGTGTATGCGCGCGTGCGCGCGAGCAAGCGAGAGTAAGCGTACACGAAAGACCGTCGTGCGCATTTCATAGTAAGCGATATCGACGTTGTAACGTTGCTCCGTTGTAACGTAAATGCAAAGCGAAACTGGAACGGACGACGCTCATTATTTGCGCGACTGAATGAAGGTATCAATGGGAACACGTCCTGTGCGTAGTTCTCCGCGGTAGTTCTCGCAACTTTTTCATCGGGGATTTAAACGTGAATTAAATTCCACGGGGGAGGGTCCGCGCGAATCGTCTATTTTCTAATGTCGCTGAAAAGCGACACAGCTGACAGGACGAGGGCGGATGAGCAGTGTCCGCAGGAGAAAAGGAGAAGCGCGCGCGAGGAGAAAACAATGGGGGGTGGAATTTTAATGCGCGAGCTCATCGTAAAATAACGCGAACGGCCCGCGTGATTAGTCTGACACTTGTATGGCCAGTGTCTTTAGTTGGCACGCATTCCAGAAGGATCCGCGCGCCTCATTTGACTGCGTGTCTGGTTGCCCTAAGGCAGCTCGCGCGGCAACCCCATGAGAGCCCTAAAACACCATCCCTGCGCTCTCGTCGCCTCTCACCCCCATCGGCACTTTTCGCTCGTAGCCGTCGACGTCGACGGCGCTAAGCCGCGCGCTAACGCTTGATACCTCTTCCCTTCCATTTCCTATCTTCTTCCCCCCCCCCCCATTCTCTCTTGCTCATTATTCTCGTTTCTACCCCGACAGTTCACGCTCTTTCCTTTCCAATTTCCCGCGTGCAATTTTCCCCATGGAAACGCCGCCGTGAAAGAGAGATAGAGAGAACATACTGCTTGACCCTGTACGACGAGGAAAATCTGTTTTTTTTTTTATTTTTTGATTCGCGAATAATTTGTGCCACTTCCGGTTCAATCCTGGCTAGCTTTTCCGCTGGTGTTTCTGCGGGCAGCGGTCGGTACTCTCGGTAATCGAGGGGGGAGGGGGGCACACCCACTGGCACCAACTCCTCGCCGCCTTCGCCTCACGATTCCACTCGGGATTACGTCGAGAGACTCTCAGGCTCGCTAATCATGCCTCGGCTAATGGGCAACAGTGATAATTAACCCGATAATAAAGCGTAGGTGCTTCTCTTCCGTTGCACGTGGACGGAGCGCCGACACCGCCAGCACCGCCGGAAAGAAACGCGATTTGTTGCTTTATATCGCCTTGTCACGCAGAGATACGCTCTTTCTAATGACCAACATCGAACATAGACCTCGACGCGTAATTAATTGTTCTCCGCTTTTTCTAAGGACGCCAGATCACTCTCGATAAGGACTACGTTTCGCTCGCCAGACTCGCCAGAGGGGGCGCACATCCTCGCCATTACGACTATTAAAAGCTGATTATCTTTCGCGCGCGCGCGCGCGCTGCTAGAAAAATCCGCGAACACGCCCACACGCGATACGAGGCCAATGATCGCGACCGAACGGTGGAAAAGTAGAAAAAAGCAAAGAAACAGTGATGGGGACGACGATGTGTCGGACGGAAGGAGTAGTCTCGTCGAACGAGCATCCAGAGACGCTGCTAATCGAGTCTCTCTCTTTCTTTTTGCTTTCAGATGCCTGTGGCCTGTCGGATGTGGGGCACATAGAGTCGCTGCAGGAAAAGTCGCAGTGCGCCCTGGAGGAATACTGTCGGACGCAATACCCAAATCAACCGACAAGGTTTGGCAAGTTGCTGCTGCGGTTGCCATCGTTGCGGACGGTCTCGTCGCAGGTGATCGAGCAGCTCTTCTTCGTGAGACTCGTCGGCAAAACGCCGATCGAGACGCTCATCAGGGACATGCTGCTCAGTGGTAATAGCTTCAACTGGCCCTACATGTCCACGATGTGACACTCTGTCTGGAGGCAGCTAGCTTCCGCCTAATAGCGTCGTCGCCGAGACGCCAGCCTACTTCGGCAAGTCCCGCGCAGGATCCTCGGGTCCAACTGGTTCCTATGCGAGAGGCGAGAGGCGAGTTCCTCGCACACGCCACGAGGACTTTGCAGCCGGCACGGCGAGGGACGCGCGGGCAGCTCAGCGAGGGACTTCCGGTTCCGGATGCTCACACCCCTCGGCATTTCCGGAAGAGCCTGGAACCCGTCCGCCATTGCGCGGCTGGAAAAGTCCTGCGGGAGACGCTCGAATTACGACTGCCCTCGATAGAAATAGTACGATTCAAAACCCTTAGCGATAGATTAGTGGAAATTTTGTACAGTCGACGAGATTTTCTTTCCTTTCCTTTTCTTTTCTTTTCTTTTCTTTCGCAAATCCCTTTCGTTCCTTAACTGCTATTTACCGATGATATTTTTGATATTACTCGCGCGATACTCTTTCCTAAAATACCAGTCGAGGGGAAATCGCTAAAATCAGAGCCCCCACCCCCTTCGAGCTTCTTATTCGTGAACCAGGACCATCGCGTCATGAAGCTAAGAAGAAGAACCGGCAAGAGGAGGAGAAGCTGGAACGAGAGGCAGAAGAAGAAGAAGAAGGAAGTAAAACGATAGGATTTGGATGAAACGCAAGCAAAGATCCCGCTCCGAAGAATTAAGGCTGGTCATTAAGGAACTTGGGAAGAAGTATGCGGTATAAAGTACGAGTTAAGTAGAGAGAAAAGTGGGCGGGGAAGACGTCGTTCGTTGCGCGAGGAGAAAGCTACGAAGAAACGGGAGAAAGAGAGAAATATATAATAAAGACGTCGCTCATTCAAAGAACCAGAGGCGCCAAGTGGCTCGACAGCACCGGGGAACATGGTTGGGCGTTAAAACTTAGTACTCGACAAAGTGGCTGGAGATGGAAGGTGGGAAAATAAAAGGTGAGGAAGAAATCGGGGCTCTGGTGGGGGAAGAAGAACGACGAAGAGAGCAGGGAGGGAGGAAAAAAGGGAAATGGAAGAAAAGAAAGGTGGCTAGAAGAGTAGTGGCGGAGGAGGAGGAGGAGGAGGAGGAGGAGGAGGAAGGAAGAGTCGAAAGTGTGGCGTGAAGAAATCATAAATTAGCATTTATAATCGATGCTGGAACAGTCGGTAGATCTTCACAGCTCTGCCGTCTCGAATCGATCCACACGTTCGCTTCTTGTCGTTGCTCGATCATGCCGTTTAGTTGCCCTTAGTCATTCACCTCGGCTCCTCCGACTGGATTTTTCGATCAACTTTTCTTTTCCCAACACGAAACATTTCCCTTCTCTCTCTCTCTCTCTCTCTCCTCCTCCTCTCTCTTCTTCCTCTCGGAAAGACTATTACCGATCATACCCACTACCAACGTTCTTCTCATTTACTTTTTTTTCTATCCTCCGCATCGATCGAACGAGTCTACAAAATTGATTATTTCATTCTGTACGTTCATTATGCTAAAATCTTCGACGTGTACATCGCGTCGAATAATGAAACGTGTTAAAATCTCCCAACTGGTTCTCTCTCTCTCTATCTCTCTCTTTTTTCGTTTTGTCGAGGAAACCGATTTTAGGAAAAGGCCGAGAAAACGAGGTATCATCGTAATAATCCAATTACATGGAATCCAAGTTGAGTAACTTTATAGAATCTTCTTCTCGTTCTTACGAATTTAGATAACTCCGATTCGCTACTTTCTACGAGGAAGTTGTAAAATTTAGAAAATACCAATCTCCTTTTGTATGCGTTTCTTTATTTTTATGTAGCAGCGATTTCTTTTATAAAGCCTAGCGTTTATTAGCAACGAGGAAAATTCCTACTGCGACATGTTTACTTACCATGTTATATGTTTAGTGCTATAATTAATTATTGAGGGCTCTCGTTGACCGAAGGCTGCGAATCAAAATAATTGCAACGCCTGGAAACGCGATCCAGTGATCACGATCTACGACCAGCAGAGATCGCTGACGTTATCTCAGTAGAATTATTTAAGCTGTAAGATTGAATGTAGACGAGACAATACCCCCTCTCCCTCCCCCGATTACCATCCATCGTTATTTCCTGTAAATACTATATTTTTACCTTCGACTACTTAATTAGAAGTGTGCGAGACGTGTGGTAGCGATAACTTAGCCGAAATGAGTTTTTGTAAGAGTGCCAATGCCATTGCACCATTGTCCCCTCCCTCGCCAACCCCTCGCGGTGATGGCTACAGACAAGTCGAGGCAAACAAACCATCACTATCGCGCTTCTTATTAATCGACAAAATTATAAAAATATCCGCGATGAACGAACCTTCTCACCATTTTACTATTTCACGGTACAATGCGTAAGTTGAAGTTTTTAGTTGAATTTTGCGTTTTCATATAATTGATGAAATACACAGCCTACAGACACACACGCAAACACACACACATACACATGGTTTCTGTAAATCGTATGCTACTCTACCCCTTGGAGTATACGATGTATTCCGTTTTTTCGAAGGTCGTCGCTGTGCCGGCAAATATTTTCGTGATATTTCTTGTAATTCGCAAGCCCAAAAATTGCAACCCCCACGCCATTCCATCCCGCCTGGTATCCCACCACCCTACCGATCCTTTCCGAAATGCACTCGAAAATAAGAAAAATATTGTCAATGAAAAAAATGTGTGCGTTGCGAATATAAAATTATTCGACGTCCTCCATCACTGGATTTTCCCTGTGTTTTTCTAGGAATGGAACTAGGAACGGTAATGATTAAACTAGTAGCGTCGAATGATCTAGCGTTATACATAGGAATGAACGAGAGCGAGAGTGCAAAGTAATGTGATATACATATGTATGTACGTACGTCGAAATTTGAATCCGATTTTTTGAGAAACGGTGCTTTTTCTATTTTATAAATATTGTACAATATTTGGACTCAGCGCGTTGTATAGGGTTGTCTAATGTTATTCAAGAAAAAAAGTTTGAATACTATATTATAGTAAATGTGGCAATGTCGAGCTAGTTACTTAGTGAAGCACTTAGGGGTATATGGGATATTTCTAATATTTTTAAGCAGGCGGTCGTTTCTTAAAATCGATTTTTGTAAAGGGTCCGTCTCGAGTAGAATCCACTTCGCTTCTTCTTTTTCCTTCAATGTTTTCAACACCGAGTACTCGCGCACTTCCAAAGTTAGAATCGATTTTAATTCAATGAAAGTCTAACCGCTAATAACACCGAGCATAGTATTAAAATTATAATTTATGTTAAAGTATCTCATTCATTTTTCTTTCTCACGTTGTATTACTATATAGAGTACTTAATCGTATAAATGGGATATCATTTGAAAATGTCGTCTTTAATGATTGAGACAAATTATGTACTCCACGTGTTGAATTAATGGATACTTCTCGAGATATGCTCTCTGATGGAGGCAGTTGCTCACAAAACTCAAAATTGTATTATATCGATAACGAACGTATCGCCCATGTATGTATGTATGTAAGGGCATAAAGACAGCTATACCGAGTTATGTATAAAGAATGAACATTTTTGTATAAAACGTGTATATAATTAATATATAAATACAAATAAATAAATATATATATGTATACGTATATTTATATACAATTATAATATGTAATTATATAAATATATATATACATACATATATATATGCATATATGCATATATATATATATATATATAAAAATTATAAAGAATTATAAATATATAAATAAATATATTATATCGAATCTCCACGTAAGGATATCACTACGATGATAATATTATTAATAAATATAACCCTATCGAGATAAATAACGATACATGTACGAATTAATGTATAATGCGACTGGTCTTTTTTTGCAGAAACTATAATAAGAAAATATCACGTTGCAAGAGTATACGGCGGCGAGTTGATTATTCTAATTACACTTATACCCACATACACACGTTACACACATTACACGCATACTCAAACTCACAAACACACGCACACACGATCCAAGAAATTTTATTATTATTTAACTACTAATCACGTTCACGAACAAATATATTACAAGCTCTAGTGATTTTCAATCTGAATAAAAATGTTACTTAAAATAATTAATTTTTTTTATCTATAAACTATATCTTTCGCGTGAGAAGACCTTTAAGCAATGACAGGTAAGTACGTTGAACCGAATAATTCCGATAAGTACTGATCTGTATCGAAGAATGAAAGGAAACGATAAATTCCCACTGTACGTCTCTACGTTCTTATTTGTCTTTTTGATTAATTTCATGAAAATCTCCTTATTCCGGATTCGTTGAAGAACTAACGTTATGCCATAAATATGGAAAGTAGCGGAGAGAGGGGGGCAGGGAGGGAGAGAGAGAGAGAGAGAGAGAGAGAGAGAGAGAGAGAAAAGTATGAGAAAACGAGAAAACGAGTGAGACTGAAGTAAAGTGAATGAAGTAGTGAAAGGAAGCGAAATGCGAATAAAATAAGGTAAAAAAGAGTTGGGGCCAAGCGAGGTCACGATCGCAGACAGAAGCTTTGCCATCACGTCGGCCAGAAATCACTCTATGTGTCGAGGGAAACTCGCTCGCCAATTGTTAATATTGAAATACGATCGTGCAAGAATGCCAAGAAGGTGCTCGACGTACTACCAACGCCCCTCAGATGCCTTTACGGAAGCGTGTGAAAAAGAACCGAATAAGCTTCGACCCGTGCATTTTGAATCGCCCACTAAAATTCCAAGAGAGTTTCTTTCATATCGACGAGAAATCCTCGTCTCCCTCGCATATCAAACCAAAGCGCTTTCCCCCCTCCGATCAACCGAAGGCGCTTGTTTTTTCAATATTAACATGAAAAATAAGGGGAATCGAGCGGTGCTGCTCGTCGACGGATCGCAGAATACACTTTATCATTTGGTAATTAACAAGCGAGAGGGATAACCCGTGCAAAGATTGGATACCGAGAAGAATAAGCAAGATTATTGAATGTGAAGAGAGGAGGCGAGACAAAGAGAAAGAGAAGAAGAAGAAGAAGAAGGAAGAACGCCGAGGGTACAGTTAATAAAAGTGGAATAAAAAAAAATGAGCCGCATATCCAGACACGTATAATTTCGCGATGAACCGATCGCGATCGTTTCGTGATCGAGGCAAGGCGAGGATCACGAGATCCCAGCATGCTCTTTTCCCGTGGTTCTCTCACGATCCGCGGCGGTGCATACATAAATCGCGGATAAATCACGGCGAGACGGGCAACCAGCGCGCATGCATGGAAAAGCAAAAACGGTGGCTCGGCCCGGCATAGTGCTCGCTCTCAAAAAGAGTTCATCAGGGTGTTGCGCGGTGGCGACGGTGGGCTGTCGCGCGAGATGCTTAGAATTTCGATAAATCTAACTCGCCGAAAGAAACGAGGGTTAGCGGCTGCACCGGACGGGACGAAGTGCGCGGGTTGCTGCAGCAGATCGGCTGAAATCGTCGAGGGAGAGGCCTCCGGGGGTACACACTCTCTCTCTCTCCAGAGAGAAGTTGCAGATGGCTCAGTGCCAAAAAACGCGTTTCTTTTCTCAGGATCGTAAACAAAAGGCACTTAAGAACCTCCTGACAGGCACAGCGAGCACTCGCCCCGTTTTAGGGACCCGCAGATCCCATCGAAATATTCGCAGTTTTCGCGATCCCCTCCCCGCCCCTCTCTTCGCACATTGGACGAAATAGCGAACTCGAGCAAAGGGACGCGATGGAATTGAACGGACACTTTCGCTACTGGCCGCAAAGTACAATGCTTCATTCAGAATCCGCAGTACTCTGGTTATCCTGAGGAGGGAGAACGAGGGTGAGGGTGAGGGTGAGGGCGAGGGTGAGGCGATGGCGAGGAGAAAGATAACGCCGCTTTCATGGTTCGGCTCTCCCGAAGGTTCTCCGAGTTTTAGGCGGGGTCAGGCGCGGCTCATTGCTACAAAACGTCGCTTTTACGACCAGTCGTAAACAGACCATCTTGTCTTGCGACTTAGATTCTTTCCTTCCTTCCCTCCCTCCACCCCGCTCCGATGGCAATCAGAACATAAACTGCAGCCAGAGATTTGGCGGATTCCCGAAGGAATGGCGAGCGATAAGAGCGCCCGATACTTTCTGCGCCGTTTCAAACGCGCAAAGGAGAGAAACCTTAAGGCGATCCTTCATCCGGTCGTCACCCGGTCCTCGTTATCGAGGACCGCGCGCTGCAGCGAACGCTTATCCAATCATGCTCGAGGGAACCTGGTGGAACAATGCGAGTGTCTTCGCGATAAACTGACCGCGTTAATAATTGCCATTACGAGTGAAATACGCGCGTGCCGCTATCGCTTGCCGATTAAACTAATGCAACTCCTCTTCTGGCCACGGCCGCGTGCTCCTGAAGCCGTTAGGACTTTCCGGGCAGGAGGACGATGACGGTGGGTGGTTCGCGAGGAGCATGCTCGAGCGAGCAGCTCTGGAACAAAGCGACTTCGCCACTATCATCCTGGCAGACTGACCGTATTAGTTAGCGTTATCGTCGACTTACGTGTCAATGCTCACCTGCGTCCAAACTTTCCTGGTCCTCTTGGATCCCTTGGAGTCGCTCCAAGGAAAACGTAGCTACAGCCTTCGGTATATTCCGTTTTATCGTTTGCCTGCTTAAGAGAGAGGGAGAGAGAGAGAGGAGAGAGATACGGTCAATCCGAGATAACCCCGTCGTCTGACCTTATTATATCTCACTCCGTGGAGAACGTAGTTCCACGGACTTCTCTTTCTGGCCCCCGATAATTTCAACACTACCCCCGTTGCTGTGCTCGCGCTTCCCTTAATGTGCCGAGATGAACGAGGGGAGGCCCAACGGAGATAGTGGACTTCCGAGAAACGCGAGAGCCCGATCGAGGTCGCGAGTCAATGAATTTCCCCATGAATGAAGTTACTTTGCCCGACTTGGTTTGGCGCTAAGCATTGCGAAATCATCGACTCGTGCAATGCCGCGTAACACATAGGAGTCTCGTGGAATCATTTTGCGAGATCCAGATTACTCTCTCCTCTCTCTCCCTCTACATCGCTGGCTCGATAGTGTATCGATCAATCGCGGCTGTTTGTGCGCTGAAAAGACCTCGGGATGCTCGGAAAGACGAGAGATCTTTTGTCAAAAATATTTTGAGATGTACTCACCATCGTCAGCATCGCCACCCACCGCAGGCGCAGCTTCTCTCGCTTTGTCCTGGCCAGACGTCCGCCATTTTCTATTCGCGTCTCTTCGATTCGATTCTCTTCTCTTCTCCTTTTTTTCTAAACACGTCCGGTAAATTGGCACGAGTCCGATTATGAGAAAATTCTACGCGAACACAATCTTGAGAAAAATGTCTCTCGAGTCCCGAAAGTTCCCGTGGTTGCAAGTAAGACTTCCGGCATCGACAATGGACCCCCGACAACATGGCGCCCGAAACAATTGAGCATCGACGATAATCGTGACGTCACGATCGATTCGAGCGTTGGAACAATCGAGAAAGATTCTTCGTCGCAATAAATGTGAAATATCAGTTTTACCGGTCCTTTGCGGCGTCACGTCGAAAAATAGCACTTGACTTTGCTCTCTGAGGTGTGACAGGATCTGTAGCGTACAAGGACCCACGAGAAGACGAGGGAAAACCCTATCGCGTAGTAACACTATGGAGAGAGAACGAATCAACGTAGAGCGCGAAACAAAGTAGTGCAAGTTTGGAAGTGACTCCAGAGACGCCACCGATGTACAAGGCGAACTACGTTACGGTGCAACCATTGTTTCGAACGTTTTTTACGAAAATTGATCGAGAACTCGATAAACATTTTAAACACACGTATGTGGACTATTTAATAAATCTCTCATAGCAGTATCTCATAATAAGCCTAAGTGATGCCACATTACAGGTGAGAATAACGTTTACTTGATCTTATTGTCCTTCACGCGTGCACGCAAACATATTGCGGACAATCGAACTAAAACTATTTCGTGCAATATTTCGGCGAAAGATACTGATCATAAATACCTTTATTTCAGTTTAAAATATCTCTGGTAATATCATGTCGATTCGTAAATTAGACGTACGTAGAGTAGCCGATCGAAAGTAGTCCGATACACAATTGATGCTCGCTACTCGCACACGTCGTCTTTTTTCTTCTGGCTTTGCTACGACAGTAGTACCGAGGGAGTTCTGTGGATGCGCAAGAATACTATGAGAATATTCGCCAGGCAACAAGAGCTCTGTTAATTCGAGAGACTGAGCAAGCAGAGAGAAAAATGGGAGAGATTTTCCAGTCAATTAAATCCGAAGGAACAGGCGTTATCGAGAAAAATCGACGATTAGAGACTTCCTGCATTATTATAAATTCTTCAGAAGCAGTCACATCTAGATAATCATCGGGAATACTGAAAATGCTAAATCTAATTGTAAAAGAGTAAAAGTTACGAGAATATTCATCATGGCTGAATGTTATTAAAATGAAGAAAAATCATGCACCGTTACAAGTGCCTATCAATCGATTTTATGCGAAGGATTAAATCGGTACGAGTACCGAAGGACCCATGCTGTTAGCAGCAAACGAGAGGATAGGAGGAAGTCATATTCCATCGATCGGTTTAATGACGTTTGGTAAGGGAACTCTTTCTCGCCTTCCATCAAGCGCAGTATAATTTTCGTCGTAAACTTATCGCTAGCCACGAGCGAGCATAATGATAGAGATAGAAATAAATACAGTTGTCTCTGCCGAGACTCGAATTTGCATAAGAAAAATAGCATGTACTCCAGAGAGCATCGGAGAACTTGCAGCACTCACTTGAGTTTCGCATATCGCCTCGTCTACATTTTCAAGTTGCCTCATTAGTCCACACGGTGTATTATTATCGGCACTATACTTAATGTTTTAATCGTCATCAACGACGGCTAAACGATCTTGCACCTAGTGAGTTTTCAAGAAAGAATGAGAATAAAGGAATAAAAGAAGGCTGAAGAGAGAGAGAGGAATAGGAGGAAGAAGCGAAGGCAACCTGATTATATTCTCGTTTCCGACGGGGTTATTGGTTACTTCGAAAGAATTCAGGAGCTGCAAATCATGGACGATTACGATGGAAGGTGGAAGAACAAGCAACGGAGCGAGCGAGCAAGGCAGAGCGGGCAGGAGTTTCCCTGGCGAGAGGATTTCGTGCCGAGGAGAACGATCGGCTGAGATCGCTTAAATGTTCGGTAAGTAAACGAACGTTTTGCGCGTTCCATGAAAGCGCTGTATAATTTGCAGCGTTATCCTCCGCTAAGCAACCAGTACTTCCCTCCCGCCCCCGCAAAATGCGTTCCTAGCCACTCGTTCTTCGCGAGATTCCACGAGCCCAGAGAGCGCAGTGTTTTAACGCTCTCCGGCTAATTGTGCTGGCTTCATGATCCTGAACACTGCGATGAACGTAATTTGCCGGACGTAACGGCGCACCAACTGCTGATATCTCGCTTTGTCGGCTCCTACATATACATGTGATCCCGTCCTTTTTTCTTTCTCCTCGCGGTTCTCCGCACGGAAAGCTGATCCAAACCGTTTGGGCGGGATCTCGCAGTTCGAACAGAGCTCCACTCTTCGAGGCTTTATCATAAACCTCGATATTACCTTGATTTCTCCTAAACATTTATCGATCCAAGGAGATCTCAGCCTTCTCGCTTTCCCAGGTTGAAAGCGATCATCCTCGAATATACGTGGGAGCTTCTCCATTTCCACGCGAGACACTGAACCCACCATCTCTCGTTGAGAATTTTCGATTCTACTCTGATAAATGAGCGAGCGAGCACATCCCCCTTGATGAACAATTCCTGCAGGTGCGTTAAAACGCGAGCCTGCTAGATTCTCGCACCCACGAGCTTTTTCCCATATTTTCCTCGGATTTTTCTTAACGCGAGTTTCTTCCTATGTATGTCTCTCTAAACGACCACGAACCGTGCCGTTCTGTATTGTTGGAATAGAATAGCGTGACCCAATATTGCATCATAAACTATGGAGTAAACAAGCGTTTTTACATACATATATCATCTAATCGTCTTGAGATAAGAAATCCTGAAAACCGTGATTATTATATTTATATATATATATATATATATTTATATGTGTATATAATACGCACGCAAATACGTGCTAGCATCCATCCAATTGGATGCGGGCATTCTATTCTCTCTCACGATTACGAAGGAATAAAATATCTCGCAAGAGATAAAGAGAGTGGCGCTATTAGGAATAATCTAGACCAAGCATGCACGCATTCAAATATATTTCTATTATTCCACGATAGAAGCGTTTAAGCGATATTATCGAGTATCTTTCTCGAATCCTACTTACTCTATATCGTTCAAGGAGAGAGAGAGAGAGAGAGAGAGAGAGAAGAGAAGAGAGATCACTTATTATAAACGGATAAATAACATCTTTAACGTATCTGAAATATACTCATAATAAGCGTCTTTGCTTTAATTAACGATAACTTGAAATCATCCATTAAAAATTTCTTTCGTTACACGCGATAAAACGGTGGTGAGCTCGTGTCGGCAGCGGCAGCTATCCATAATAACGATAATTGGGAATTTCGCACGATTTTACTCCAGATATTCCGGTGTTCGCACCAGTGCAAAAAGACAATAAATCCTTTAAGGACTCTGTCGGTGCATCAGCCACACTCGACTCCGACGGGCATCGTCGCTTTAGCGAAACGTAGCTCCACTTCCTCGGCAATTAATGAATTCAAGTACAATATCCGACAGACCTCTACCGATTCAGGGGATCAAAGAAACGACGAACAGCACCGGGCCCGTGCCTTCCGCTTCTTGATGGAGTAATGCGCGTTTGTTATGTTTCAATTGCCGTCGTTTGCCACCCACGCATAAATTGCACAGACTTCGCTCATCCATTCGAGCATCCATCCCTCATTACGCGAGTCACGCGAGCAGGAAGTCCACGGGGCTTTTTTCGATGAGCAGCTTCGATAGGTGCAGGAAGAACCTCCACCAACCCATCCAACTGTGGCTCATCTACCTGCTAGTTTCTGTCGCTCTCTCTCTTTCTCTTTTTCTCCCTGCACTTTTACGAAACTTTACGCGAATCTTTGCCGCTCTTCTTCCCCCGTCCCCCGCTGAAAAACAAATTCCGACAAAGTGGAAAATTCCTGGAGTAAACAAGCGAGACTTTCCTCGTCTAATTAATTGACCGAAGTGCACGCGGTACAGTATTCCGTGAAAAGTAAACAAGAAACATGACGAAATCCCAGTTTATTAGCGCGATTGGCAATTTACCGAACTGAGGAAGAGCTACGATAAGACGCCGGTTCGGTTTCGTTAGAGAGATATTGCGTTACGTTGAGCTATCGAAAGGGAAATCATCTCCGAGGGAACACAGTTCATTCCCAATGGAAATCTCGGGGTTTCGCGCAAAACGGATGTTGCCGCAGTGCGCATCCGGTCGCGTAAGGAGACTCGCGGGGTAGGAAACGGCATAAAATGGAGTAGAATCCGATTCGCGCTGCCTCGCGATAATAAGAAAAAGCTGCGAGTGCGCGCGAATGGATGGATGGAACGAGCGAGCGATCGTTGTCGCGTGACAATTGGAGGGACACGGCCATGCGGAGGAGACGCCATGATAGTCGAGCGATAAATGGCAAATCGTTGGTCTTAGTCGAGCACGCCTGTTTCGCGAGGAGGTTCGCCGTTTTCGTAGCATGTGCGTGTCTCCTGCGTAAGCGAGAGGCGGAGCCATTTGCTCGACTGAGGTCAAAAGGCCAGTACCAATCATAGCCTACTGATAACCATTCTTGCGACTCTTACTCGCGTCCCCCTGATATACCTTCCTCCTCTTCCCACTTCCCCCTGCCCCTCTACCCCCTCACCATCCCCTCGCTCAGGCACACGCACTTTTTATACCGCGGCTTATGTGCAATTCTACGCCTTGGAAGTGGAAATCATTTGCATGCTTTTCGTATTCCCTCACTTCTCGCACTGAACTCAATAATTCTACAAATTAACCTTTTCCTCGTCCTTCTCCTTCTCCTCGCCCTCTTCTACAATCACGCTTTCTTGATTCCTCGTGTTTCTGATTACTATCCAATTAACCCGGATATATATATATATATATTATACGCTGGGAAGTCTGCTACATGTATTAATATTGTTAAAGATCTTGTGCAAAGATTAAGTTTCTTCCTGACCCACACATACATTCTCATATATATACACGTGGATATATTTAGAGAGGGGCAAAGAGAGAGAGAGAGAGAGAGAGAGAGAGAGAGATGCATGAAGGATTCGATCGATACTTGCTCTTTCCACCTATATAGGCTTTTTACAAAGGGGAAGGAGAAGGCGATTTATTACCGGAATCAATCCAATCGCATTTTTCCTCAGAGTCAACACTTCCACACATGTTGTCACGACTCGTATAATCATACTATTTGTACGTGTCGATCCCTCGCCGCTAAGGTTTCGCAATGCAATACGGCGGAATATAAAAGTGCTCTTTATTTCAAGTGGCTCGTTAGAATAAAAATCAAATAGAACGTATAGAAACTAAAGCGATAAACATCGTCTACTTGATAATTTCATATTGCATTAATATTCTGTTGTAGATTTTTTGGTTTTTTATTTTTTTTTCTTTTTTTCTTTTTTTTTTTCTTTTTAATTAGAAACAGTAGAGGGAGAATTATACGAACGATGCGAAATATAATGTGGAGCGTATACAAGAAAATATACAGCATTAGTTTTTACTAAATTCTTATTATTATTCAAAGTTGGAGAGTCACACATGGAACCATTAGAAGTATTACATGGATAAGTTAGAGGACGTTGAGGCCTCTAGAGCGAAAATAAATGAAATATATATACATGTGACGTGTGAATTTTTTAAGAATTCATTTATCTCGAAGCAATCTAACATTTCTAATGAATAGCGCATGAATAGAAGATGAAGAGTAAAACGTTAATTCCGAGACTCTACTCTGCTGTTTGAGCAGAAAATTTTTCTTTTTCGAAGTAACGTGATTTGGCTTCTTTTTTTCCTTTCTCTTTAAAGAATTTCATTTCTTAATAATTTGATGATAAAATGTTGCATATTCATTTTGAATAGAAATCTTTCGGCGTGTTAAGATTAAAATGAAAATAGTACTGGTAGCGCCATCGGTTGAACTCAAGAAGACCAAGAAGAAGACATTAAGCATATGTATGTATAGCGCAGACACAAACCTTTCTCTCGAGAACAATCTAATTGACACTTGTCATGATTATTATAAAATTCTACTTGAATTACTATATAAAAATTTAAGCACGAACCTTTATCGGGTATAAACTTCGTTTGTTCATATACGGTTGGCTCTTTATTTTATTTATTATTTCGAGAAATACTTTCTATTTCCATAGCACTGATATAGCATATGTGTGTGTTATGTATATGTATATATATTTTTACATCTTTTACATCTTTTACATTAAAATATTTAAATAAATATATCACAATGATATGAATGTGTACAATGTCTGAACTGAGGTGGCCCCGTCGAGTACAGCTTAGCTACAAAATATTTTGACGATATTATTATAAATTATGACACTTTGCAAAAATGCAAAATTCTTTTATGCGTGTACGTCGAATAAGTTTAGCGCATACCGACCTCGACTATGAAAGGCTGCTGTTTCTACGTATCATTTATAATAATTCCGAAAATGGTGTTATCTCTCTTTTGCTTAATATACATTTATATTTTCAGTATTCGCGTATTTTTAAAAGTGGTGGTCGGTGCACATATTTGATGATATCGTTAAGCTTCAGGAGAAAAGAACTTTTCACAAGGTGCTGTGATGTATGTACACAATATTTAGCAACGAATAAGAAAATAAAAATGATCGTATGATCTTAAATTGAGTAAACGTTATGTACAAACGAAATACTGAATAATAATGCTCATTATCAGCAGGCCCATTTAGCCAAATTGTAATATAATAAAAACGCGAAAACTTAAAATAAAAAACAATTTATTAACGACATAATTACAATAGTATATTCTGCATGTGGAAAGCAATATTTCTCTTTATACATTGTTTTCTTGAATTGTTCGATAATAATTCTTTAATTTAATCACAAGTCTCTATACTATAAAATATCTGCATTCATTTTTCATCATCTTGTCGATGTATGCATATATGTTTTGTTTAATCCTTCACAAACGATCGTAACATCGTGAGTTTACGTGTCACCGATTTAAATATCCCTCATCGATAAGCACAGTAAACAGCATGTAACATTAACACCTGATAGTGAATTTAGATATCGAATATTCTGCCAGAAATATTATCGGATACTAATGAAGCATGATATTGCCTGTGCTTGGCAAATTATCGTTTATACTTTTAACATGATTAACCGTGAAATTTCTACTTAAAACTACTTAAATCCAGCTAATTAAATTCAGCTAAATCACTGTACAAAATGGAGTAAAGGAAATGATTAAGTCGCGCTACGACTGGATTAGCATAGTCGAAACGACTGATAACTTGTTTTATCGCATCATCGATAAATTTATATAATTTATTATTAATAATAATATAATGCTAACTACACAGAAACGCTTGGCCTTTCTCTACTCATCTAGCAAATGGAACCAATGCATTGTGTGAACTTTCACACTTTCACACACACATCACGACTTTTATTATTTTTATTCCAATATATTTAGTTAGAAAATGAATTCAGAGTTAAACTTAAAAGTCGTCGATCATCATCAATCGTGGTTAATTATCGTTAAAATTCTCGTTGCAATACACGGATATCATTTTGAATATGTGCCACATATCTAATGTCACACTTCTTTTGGCATCGATACGTAATGCATATCTTTGTATGTGTACAGTTTCATACGCAACATCGTGTATCCATGAACGCATTTGTCATGTACATAGCTGAATCGCATGATTATGTGACCACAATCAAAATGTGCGGTAATAAAGAATATCTGATCGAAATAAAATCATTTGCATGGAATTATAATTAACTGATAAAACGACAAAATAATAGAATTGATTATAGAAAGCCGCCAAGAACTTCGGCATATTCCATCAAGTATTTCGAAGATATACCGCTAAACGAGCAAAAGTATTTTACTGAAAGACTGACTTAACGTCTAATTAATAAGAATTAGCTAAGAGAGATCTATCGTGGTTTTTAATTTAACTGTAAATTAGTAACTAATCGATATTCGTGTCAAAGACCACTAGGTGTAAAGAAAAATAAAATAGATAGAAGATTGACGATATACCGTACGTTTAACTAACTAACCCCCCCCCCCCTCCCCCTCTCCTTCAAGACTTTAGCGCTAACATTTAGAAAGAATAGTTCGGCGCGTGAGTGTAAATAAAAGTTTCCCCGATTTAACCGATTATTGGAGCGAACCGATGATTGATTGAAAAATTGATTAATACCTGTCGTTTATAACATTTAGCCGTCTCGTTATATATTTACAGTGTATACCAATAATATGGATACCATAAAGTAGTCTAGTGTGGATTTCTTTTACGTTTACATAAATGTATAATTAGCGCATTACGTGTACATACATTCTCACCTTCAATAACGCTTATCACTGACTTTCTTTGAATCCTACATTCACTTGTTTCCAATTAATATATCTAATTAGTTACTAAAAATTTGTAGCGCGTTACAGCTTTCTGTGCTATCGAAAGATATCTAGACTTTACTTATACTGTTTTCCAGGGCACCAGAACTTGCTGCATCAAAGGCATCTCGTGGCTATTGTTTTAGTTTAATTAGATCTTCTCTTTAAATAAATAAATAAATTGCAATCGCTTCATTTTTTTTTCTTCTTCATTTAATAGCATGGACGTTAAGAGTATCAGTACTCAACAGCGGCAAAAGACTAATTTAATTTATTTACTCCCTACTTTCCCCGTTTACGTTATAATCTCGTTTACTTCTAGCAATGCAGAAAATAGTTTTGTCTTTATTTATTTTTCGTTTGCTTTAAAATTACTGGCTTAATTTGTATTTCATAATTGCTAAGCACTCTGCTTCATTAAACTATATTGAAATTTTACTCTGTACGGTATTAATTAGCATATGTGTATGTGAATTGTACGAAACTAATTTCTTTTCTTCTCATTAAATATACAGTTGTATATCATGTAGTTCCCTTTTTTTTTTTTTTATTAGAAATACGCCGGAACGTACGAGGAAGGAGCATCGCAAATCTTATATAAGTGTACTTAGTACTATATCCGCAGCATGATACGTTTCCAGAGCATGCGCATATGTATGTAGGTACTTTTGTATGTGTTTCCTTAAATGTTATCTAGTTTTATTATTATAACTATATTCATTATCGAGGTGCCCTGGTTTTCAGTAAACTACCATTGAAAACACGAGTAGATAGTTTCGATAGGGTATAAGAGAGTAGTATGCGTAAACGTATTATGTTCAGGAAATTTGGTATACTACGACAGTGTCTGACATTCGTTATTCACCTTTTCATACGAGTATCGTTTCTCTTTGTTGGATTCATCATTTAAACGTACGGATGTATTGGGCTGTTTTTTAGGAACCTTAATAAGGCAACGTAGGAGCCCTGAATCTTAAAAATGTACTTTATCTCATTTAATCTTTTCTTTCCTTTATAGTACTTTGAAATCCATGCATCGATTACCATATCCAGGCACGAGCACGAATCTAATAATTGCTCTTCAAAAGAGAGAGTCTCGGTACCGAAATAATACTTTCTTTCTTTTTTTGCAAACAAAATTATTCTTTTTCTTGACTTTTTTATCAAGAAGTTTTGCAATTAGAGATTTCATGATTCATCATTTATTACAGGATTTATTATCTAAAAAAAGCACATTATTTAATCAAATATTAAAAATTAGATATAGCATATAAACTTATGCAATATTCAAGCTTATATGCTTTTTCAACCTATTTACATAAATCAACGTATACATAAATTTCATTGGCATAATTATGAAATATGTTTGTGCAGTCAACTTTCTGAAGTATACAAATATATTAGCCTGCGTAGTATAGTTCAACAATGATGAAGAAGCAAAGCTCTCACAAAAGTAAAAAATGAATATAAAAGGAGTCCTTTGGTATCTCGATAACATTTTACATGAGAAACAGAAGCATAATTAGCTATTGTGTGACTTCATTTAACGTTCAATAGGTAAAAAACACTTCCACTCCGACTTGTTCAATAATTTTAAAGAATAATTTTATCACAGCGCGCATAACCAATACTATGTTTAAGAGAGCTTAGTCAAGAGAGCTAATGCTTCGTATATAAAAGAAAACGCAAGCAATATACGTAAACTAAAAAATATTTTAATGACAAGTGTTCTGGCACCGAGACTCTCTTCGTCCATCGTCGTCCAGTAATAAGTCTTACTACAGAGAGCTTATTATGCTAGTTCTCGAATTTCAGTGAAAGCGTCTTCACCCCAAGACACAAAAATGCTTCCAATATCCAATCATTACGAAAGATCAAATCGAGCGAAAATATTTTCATTCGCCTTTATCACACGTGCATTACGATGATGCACTGCTCCAACATGTGCTGCATAGCACACGCTTATACGATGCATCTTTATCACTCATCATCGCCATTTTAAATGGCCAAATTGGGCTTTTGACAACATAAGTTGTTATCATTGTCTCAGTGTGTTCCATACTTGATAATACAATATTTATCAGTTAAGCCTCGTGCTCATCACGTATATACATATATCATTGAGTTGACATTATTTTGTGAATTTCGCTTAGGACAAAATGTATCAGCCGTCAGTCCTTGTTAACGCAGACGAAAACGGCGGATGAGGATGATGTACCAAGGCCGGAATCCCGATCACGTCGCACTGTTGATTGCTAGTGATCGAACAGGAAGTTGGGGGTTGCTATTTCTTGGTCGGCGTACCTCGCTGCGTCAAACCCTCAAAACGCTTGAAAGTGTAATTTATGAATACCCAATCTTTGTATATCACTTCACCGTCTTGAGGCATTGGTGCTGATGCTGTTGGTAGAAAAAGTATCGTTGCATACAACAGCGTTCATTTTTTAGATAACTAAAAATCTCTATTACGAAGTGAGAATACTCACGTATCTCTAATTTAACATCAGGAAATTCATCAAAATTTGACGTATCGTCGATAGATCGCACTTCCACCGGAATAGCTGCTGGTCTTTCTCTTATGTGTTCCCAATCGACACCACGGAAGAAAGGTGCAAGCTTAAGCTCTTCGATGCCTCTTTGCGATCCTACAGATAAAACGCGTATTTTTATATATCTCTTACATTATCATAATCAAATAAGAATAATAATATCGATCTCCACGATCAAACAATAATGTCTTACCTAATCTTCTATCGGCCTCGCAACAGAATCTAATAATAGTGTCCTTTGCTTCTTCACTAATGGGAACTTCTGGAGGAAATACAAGGGTCTCTCTCCAATTCATGACTTTTCTATATGTTTCTTGAGGATTTTCACTACAAAACGGTGGATAGCCTATAAGCATTTCATACATGATTACACCGAGAGACCAACAATCGCAAGCTGGTCCGTATCCCGTCTGAAGGAATACTTCTGGTGCAATGTAATCAGGAGTTCCTACAGTACTATAAGCCAACGCTCTTCTATTTCGTTTCCAGCTTTCAGCCCTCCTTTTACTATCCATCGCACCCCCGCTTCCACTCCCGCATGATGTCACTGTAAAACAAATCATTTCTCTAAATGATGCAAACACAAACAATAGTCAACCGCGCAAAACGAGAGAGAGACTCACTGAAATCTGAAGGCTTCGCTTGGCTCAGATCTCTGTAGAAGTCAGTTCTGTGAGATTTCTTCAAGCCAGTACACAATCCAAAATCAGATAATTTTATGTGACCTCGTGCATCTAGTAACAAATTATCCGGCTTAATATCTCTGAAAAGAAAACACAATCTGTTAAATTTATACCATGTACGATGGATACAACTCGATAAAATTGAAATTTGCGTCACTAATTCTCAAAAAGAGCTCGCCGCGCTCACTCGTTCATTCGCTCACTTACCTATGAATAAAACCTAACTTGTGTATAGAGTCAATGGCCAATGCCGTCTCAGAGATATAAAATTGCGTGCACTCTTCTGAAAGAGTGTCCTTCTTCATGAGTAGCGTCATCATGTCTCCTAAAAATACAGTCATCATAGAATCGAGTAAAATAACGCCAAGAGCAAAAATAGACTGCAGTGAAATAGACTTTATGACACCGCTGAATAAATATATCAGAGATAAGAACTCACCACCCGGAAGAAATTCCATTATAAGATACAGGTTTATGGGATCTTGGAAACTGTAATACATTTTAACGACCCACTGATGATCCGCCTCCACGAGAACGTCTCGTTCGGCTCTCACATGAGCGACTTGTTCTTTTTCGAGCATGTCGGCTTTCCTGAGGATTTTCATTGCGTACACGTGACCGGTGTCTTTCTTTTGAACGAGTCTCACCTGCAAAAATGAACGGGGAGCCCTTGCATTAGCAAACGATTACCATTGCCACCAACACCACCACCACCACCGCATAAGCTCGCGCTTTCTACGTGAATTAATATTTATCTTTGGTATCTATCTCAGGTGACAATGGATGATGCCAGATAAGAAACGACAAGATACAACAATAAGAACAATTTTACAGCCATCGTCTACCAGCTGACTTTTTATACTTTGCGCGACAAAAGAAATTATCGTTACCTCGCCAAAAGCGCCTCTACCAATGACCTTGAGTGGTTCAAAATCCTCGACTCCAAGTCTGGAACGCTTGAGTCGAAGGAACTCAGTCTCCTTTTGTGCATGTTGCAACCTCTTTTCCTGTTTCTGCTGCTCCGAGAGACCCTCGTCTTTCAGGGATTCCTCCAATTTCGCTAACCTCTGCTTTCTTTCGATATGCTGCGCTATCAGGTTACTATAATAGTTCTCCAACGTTACCTGGACAAACAAATGCACACACACCGAGCACTGAATTAATCCGCTGATAAAAGATCCCCGAGGCAGCGAGAGCAGTTGCGTGCAAATTGTCGCGGAGACAAGCGAAACTTTATCTCGAGTACGAGAAAACCACTTCCGCACGCCAAGTTTGGTCGCATGATTAAAGCTCAGGGACGATGCTACGTTAGATATATAAATAATCCTACTCTTAATCCAATCGAAGCGCGCGCGCGCGCACGCACACACACACGCGCGCGCGCGCTTCTACATACCGCGATAGATTGGAAACCGAAGAAATGGGGTAAACACACATTAACGCGACAAAACTTTGCGTTAGGCGACTAAACATCTTAGAGAGATCGTTCCCCTAGATTTTCCGAGAGGAATTTTCTTCTTGCAAAGTTGCCCTCGGGTTCGCCACGAGGCGGAACGAAATTTGCTCGAGAAACAAGTGGCAAAATGCAAAGAGACCACTTACCTTAGCCTTGGTGGCCTTGTCCAGTGTGTGACCGCTAAATCTGATCGTGCTCTCAGTAGCCGCCATCTCCAACACCCCTGCAACAAGAAACGAGGTCACGAAGTGTCACAATAGAGGCGACAGTCACGTCTTAAGGTCTAACATTGACACGAATCTTTTCGCCGCGCTCGGCCTGATTAAAAACTTGCCAGGAACGGAAGGGGAAAGGGAACGGGAAATGGGGGAAGGACGAGAGTCTCGTTGTCGATAGCTACGGAAACCAACAGGAAATGGTTCCTTTGACGTTTCCAGTGATTTCCGGCGGGGATGGCGATGCAAGCGGAAATCGCCAAAGAAAAACGCGTTTTCCACACATTTCACGATCAGCTGCAACGACAGGACCCTCCAAATACGAAAATGTCACCCCGAGCACCTGTTGTACCGTGTCCGTCGACAGCTCCAGTTCTGTTTCTTCTCCCCGTTCCCGTCCTTGTTCCGGTCCAGGACATGACGGAAGCCGCGAACGAAATTCACGTGTTTCTCTTTGGCGCAGCTACGATCGCCGTCATTATCGTCGAAAGACGCGAGAGAACAATGATATCGATTGCTCTTATCAGTCGATGATAAAAATAATACCAGAATTGCACGAGTGATTAAGCGATTTGCGCAACATTGCCCGCCTCCTATCTCAACAGGGGTGGGTAAGGTGGTGCTGCGACTGGTTTCTCCGCGCAGATGAACTCTCGTCGACCTTTTCTTCCTCCCCGGACTCGAAGTTCTCGCGAATGGGAACCCAAGTCGTAACTCGGCCAGACCTCGTTGTCGTTGCATGGTCCCACTGGAGAACGAGCGTTTTTCGATCTCTTATCCAGCGCCCATTAGCGTTTCAAGTCCATTGACAACGAATTACACGTTTAGGCGTCCCGATAACGGCGAGAGGCATCGATCGAGTTCACAGTCACGACGCGCGACGACAATGCTGGAAACGGTTAATGACCCTGGCAGTGAAACGCTCGTCGACAGTGTCCCCCCCGGTTAGGGGTCCGCGGTAATCCACTGGCAGCTATGTGCGCTGTGCATTCCGCGAGAGTCGACGTCACTTTCACCAGGGGACAAAAACCCGACGACGGAGGAACGCGCGGACTACGACACTTTCCTTCTCGCGCCATTCCTTCAGCTTTTTTCGAGGACTGTCGAGGCTGTGGTGGTGACAGTCCACGACTCCTCGTTTTCGGACGTTCGCGTGTTCTCGCGGAACCAGTCCGTTGTTGCGTGATTGCTGGCGATTCACTTTTGACTCCGGAGTATCACGGAGATTCGTGCGCGGATTTCGTTGTTATTCGCGGACCAAAGTTCTCAATGAGTAACGCGAAGAATCCAAAGAATATTTAACGAATGCGGGGGGAGACTCTCTATCTCTGTCTCCAGACACTTCTGCTCATCAAAGAAATTGAATGCCAAGTATCCGAGAGAGAGAGAGAGAGAGAGAGATACGGCAAATGCGGTGATATATCAATATGCAAACTTGTCTCTCGGTAAACACCAGAAGCGGCTTATCACCATATTTCATTTCATTCCATCAGCTTTTCGCGCACGGTAATCTCGAGTCCGCTAGATTAGGAGAGGATAAAGTGAAATTGCATGTAGCGATAAAAAGAAGCATTTGTTTTATTAGCCGGCTCATTAGGTGACGCGGGAATAGCCCAACGGGAGGAAGCACCGTGGACAATTTCACCAGGAACAAAAGTCTCTCCTGGTCTTTTTCTTGCGGCGAGTCGAGTCCTCGCTAAATGGCCGGACATATTTACCAGTAACCGCGCGCGTGACACGACGACGACGACGACGATGCTGCGGAACGTGTAAACAAACGCCGCGTGACGCAGGCTCCTTTTACTTTGAGCAAGCGTGTGTGTGAGCGTGTGCTCTATGCGATGCGTGGGTGTACAACACACGATAGATGTAGACGCACAAAGTATAGTTACGCTCCTTCCGCCCTCCCCCCCCCTTTCTTGATACTTTTTCTGAAACTATCTTTGAGAGAGAGAGAGAGAGATTTTTCATCACGAGTTCCTGGAGAAAAAGAGAGAATTCTGGAGCGAATCAAATCTCGAGTGGTCAGCCGAGAGCGTGGGTGATTCACAGGGACACGATGGAGTACGTTGCGCGCTCACAATGACGTGCATTAAAGCTGCGCCAGGGTCAACCTTGAAACTTATTAAATAACGCGAATTCGTCGAGGCGTCGCCTTCGAGCGTAGGTGCTTTGCGAAAAAAGCAGAGGATGCACCAAAAAAGAACTTCGGCCTCAGGCTGGAGGAGGAGAGCGAATCGATCGGGACTCGTCCGAGCACTCGCGGCGTCCGGGCGTCCCGACGTCGTAAGCGACGCCGACGTTAATTAAGGATGGCCTAGGGGCCAGTAGCCCAGAAGTAGGCCGACTGCGAAGGAGCATTCGCTCCGCGGATCGCCATTGCTTCGCCGAGAGATGGAGAGAGACAGGGACTCGGGGGGTGGGAGAGGGGACTCGCGACAATTCCTCCAGCAATTTCGCCAGGAATTAAGCTAACAATACTCCGCGAAATTGCAGGGGCTCCAATTTTCGAAATTAGCGTGACTCGAGACACGTGACCAATCACCTTCGTCTGGCAGATGCGACGCCAGAGTCCCCGGGGAGAATTCGATCAACGGGGGCCTAATTTCCACGAGTTGCCAGTATAACCGCGACCCCTCCCCCGCTGGAAAATCCTCTTGGAATTTCCGCGTGCCTCAACCCCAAGATATTGAGGCGATTACACCGAGGATTACACATCGACGGCGGATTCCCCGAGGAATCTCGGAAGCCCTGCGACTCTCTAGGGTGGGTGGATCCCTCGCACGGACACAGACACGGACACGGACACGCGTCCGACGGATCTGGAAAATGACGAGAGCGGAAAGCGCGCGATTGACAATTTCAAATTGCACGGCAGAGAGGTCGAGACATTTTTCTAAGCTATTACTCGGTTAACGCGCATTACGTACACCCGCGGTTATGGCGCGTACCACAACCTACTTGCTCGATGAATTAAAGATCATAATTATCTGCCGGCACGTTTTTATCGGTACTTAAGCCGGGAGGCGCGCGCGCGCGAGTACAGTTATAAAACAAAGCAAATCAAAGCACACGGCAAAGCAAAGTGAAACAGAGTCATGGATTTATCCGGCGTTAGTCGTCGTTACTCCACTGGCCTCCTCTACTAATGGATGATGGGACGGAGTCTCGCGCTCGGCAATATTCACTTAATTCCGCTGTAATTGTCATAGAAAAAGGGGAAAGACGAGGAAAATTAGCACCTACGCGAGCGAGTATATGGCACAAGCGTTCAAAGATATCAAATCTCCGGTAAAGTGGGAGAAATTGGAGCGAATCGCTGCGGAAACAGCGATGGAGATGGAGAGGAGAGGAGAAGGGAGCGGAGCGGTGCGCGCCAACTGTACCAAAAAGCATATACACTTTTCACGGAGATCCACGCTAATTTCATGGAGAACAGCGTGAAATTCCTGACGCCGTCCCTCCCTCCCTCTAGGGTCTTCCCGTACGTCGAGAGAATCTCTCGCGAACGCGCAGGGGCTGATTTTACGCATTCCCAGGGGAATGCGGACCCGTCGGTCTGCGCTGCTTAAATCTTGCAGCACGTCTCTTGCATAAATAATTCCAAGGTCGGCGGGGATCGAAGGTGCATTACATTAAGTAGTGGCTTTTTCGCGTACGGCTTCTTCCCTCGCTTCCATCGGCTCGTTGCGTAAGCGCGTGAGGTACCGCTCGGTAGGGGGAAGAACGGCGGAAAAAAGAAAACGGAAGACAGAAGAGCGCAACAGTGGAACCAGGCGCCGATAGAGCGTTACGAGTCAATCGGAAGAAATCGATACCGTCAAGGAGCCGAGCGACGACGACGACGACCCGACGCCATGTGACTTTCAGTTGGAACTGTTGCGCAATATCCGCTGGAAAAGAGAGAAAAGAAGAGGGAGGGAGAGGAGAAAATGGAAAAGGCGCGTTTGCTAATTCTTCGGTGAATTTAATCGACGGTTCGTGATTCGCAGGATTAAAGAGGAAAGGAAGGGATTCTTCCTCGACGCTATACCGCGCTCGTAAATCGGCGAGAAGGTTCCGCTGAAGAAATTGATGGGTTTACCGAGAGTGTTAAAGTATGCCGTGCGGAGAGCACTAGCCGCCGATATTATTCCATAATTTAAGTTATGCTCGAAGCACCGGCAATAGCGTTTAATAGACGTGGTGGACGCTAGTAGTTTGCGCTTGTTTTTCCGCGGCTGGATCGGGAAATTTATGGGCTGGATTGTCTGACGGACGAGCTTAATCCAAACAGCCATAAATTAGCGTCGTTGGCCCTTGGCCCGGGCTGGTTGCGGCCAACCGGCTTTCACTTTGTCCGACGGCGAAGCTTTCGGCTCTCCAAAACGCCTAAAACCCCCGCGGGAGGGACTTCGGCTCCCTCCTTCCCCCCGCATCTTCGCTGGAAACCACCTTGCAACGAGGGCTGCCATCGTCCCCCCTCCCTCCCTTCATGCCATGGCATTTTAACACGGTCTTTGTCTCCTTTCACCGTGTGTTGGAACCTTAATGCGAAACTCTAGGAAATTATTATTGTTATTATTATGGCAGAGCGAGCGCAAAGAGGTTTTCCCGGTTATCCGGACACGGGTTATTTCCTCTTTCGCCGCTACATCCTCCGTGGGCTTCATCCAGCGTGACCTCGATCCGCGGGTCAATACCTCGTCTCGTCACCCCCTCGGGATAATCCCAGGATATTCCTGCCCCGTCAAATTTCTCGCCTCTCACTCTCTAGGGCTGTCTTAGTTCGCGCGGAGAGATTTCCAGTCTCTATTCGAAAGGTCTTCCGCCGCGAAAGGAATTCGCTCTTGGCGTTCCGTAGAGCTCGAAATTGTCAGAAAGGCGTCGACCTCGACCAGGCAGGCAGGTACCACCCGGGCAGGAGGAGGAAGAGGAGGAGGAGCAGGAAGACCCTTGGTGAACTCGCTCGAACGTACGGGGGATGGTAGAGAAACACGAGCCAATCGTCATTAAGAGTCGGGAGATTCGTCACGACGGAGAGTCCCCGACGAGGACGCCCACCAGGTGTTTCGGGACTCGAAAGTCATCGGCGATGGTGGAGCAGGGGGAGAGGAGGAGGCTGAGGGAGGAATTTAGCGAATAATAAGCCAGCAACGCTCGCTATCATATCGGTCCCGGGGATCTCTCAGCTCGGTTTCCATCGAGGAATACTAATTCGCACGGGGCGAAACCACCCCCCGATAGCGTAGCAACTGAAAAACGCCCGCCGGCCCGTATCCTCCCCTTTCTTCCACCCTCCGGCGGGGTGGACCCTCTCTCCGCAACGTTTCTCCTTATTCCATACGAGATCCTCTCTCGTATTCCAGCCACGAACGAAATTCGCGACTCGATTTCCGAGCCGAGTGGAGCATCGACAACCCCCGAGGGTCGCGGGGATCACGGAGAAAAACCACGAACAACCCCCCCGAACGACTCTCTGCGAAGACACCCGTTAGTCATTGGCAATTTGCTTGCTTGTATTCTAATGGAACCTCTCCTTCTCCCGTATGGTGGGGTTCCTCGTCGGTGTAATTCTCCTCTTGTCTCCTGATGGCCCACGCCACGAGAATCGGATTCTCTCATCCCCCGCGTCATGGGGTGGCTAATTGGCCGACCTTAATTACGGTTCATTTGGCAACGGCTGTCATTGGAGGCTGCCGGAGATATTGCCGTGTTAACTGCCACGGTTACCCCGGATTATGGCTTAATTGCCCATCCAGCGGGAGGGGGTGCTTTCAATCCGTCGGACGAATACCTCGGAATTTCCCTTTTTTTACCAGCGGTACCAGCAGGCTGACGGCCAATATCCGGGCCGATCGCCATTATGGTTTTTCCTGCGTCCGAGTGACACGCAACCGGAACACAAGGGACAAACTGACCCGGGAAGCACGCGTTCCCCGTCTCAGGACGACACTGCGTCATTTTGACGGCGACGCAGTTTCGTCCTCCACACGGGAGGAGGAGACCTTGGGACGCGCCTCGTTCTTGCGCTCGTTCTTACCGCAGAAGCGCACGATAATGAGGAAAATTCTCCCGGCGATCGCGCGCGCTCTCTCTCACTCTCTCTCTCTCTCTCCGGGGACTCTCTTAAAAGGTAATAGGAGCATCGGTACGGGAGGACGGGAGTGGAGAACCGGTGGGGGCGCCGCTGCAAAAGTCAATAACGCCCGTTAATAACGCGAGGCACTCCGCTAACGCTGAGACGGGGCTAGGGGGAAATAGCCTCTGCAATTACCCAGAATCATTCCTACGGAGGTTTTATGAGGGGACGAAGGGAGGGAGAGAGAGAGAGAGCAAAAAGAAAGTGGACGTAATCGAGAAAGATCGTTAAAGTATGGGCACGATTAAAGGGAAGAAGTAATAAAGGAGAACAGCCATGTCCATTGTGAGGCGTCGAGCCGTGTAATCGCGTTGCGATCCTCCCCCCGTCCTCCCCCTTTTTCACCGGCTTCTTGCCCCCGTCCTTTCCAGGGGATTTCACCCGTAATGCCATATCTGAGAAAAACACTCGTGAGAATCGCCATTTCCGCTCGGAACCGATTCCAGGCGTGCTGTTTACCTTCGAGTTTACCCCTCCCCCGCGAAACCGCGCCGATCGATGGCCGCGAGAAATTCCTTGCCTCTCGCGATTCATTAAGATGCGACGAGCAACCACCACTCACCGTCTCTCCCCGCTCGGTATCTCGTGCCTAACGCGATTACCGAACATGCAAATAGCGAGGAACGCCCAAACACGGATAATTTTAGCGGCGATAGTGGACGAGAGGTAGTGGGACGTTTATCGAACGCTCTTGCAACAGAAGAGAGATAGTTCAATGGAACTATAAAAATTCTAAATGCAATGGGAATTCATGGTTTTTTTTTTTTTTTTTTTTTTTTTGTTGAAATGCTAATAAAGGCAATGGAGAATTTTGCCGAGGATCCCTGACGTTCGTATCTGCTGCGTGAGAGGACGCCGGTATTTTTCTTGTTGTTTTTTCCGCTTTTCCCCTCTGGTCCCATCGATACCGCCGTAAATATAGTGGTGGCAACGGAAGAGGGCAAGAGAAAATAGTGTCGTTCCCGGTAATTACCGAGAGGCTCGAGACGAGGTACCCAGCGGAAAGTACGCTAGAGCTCGCTTTGTTTTAGTTGCTGGCACCTCGAGAGCTTAATTGGTCCGATGCCACGAAGACCTTGGCGTTTTGCGCTTATCATGCGTGAAATTGAATCTTGCGTAATGCTCGACCATGGTGGGAGTTTGATACCGATAAGCGAAGCCCCGGGGGGTGATGGTGGTGGTGTTGGTGGTCAACGTGAAAAATAATCGCTCATGGTAGCAAGTCCACGTGTCCTTTCGTGACGGCGGCGCACGTGTACCTCTCGAGTACCGAAGAGAATTCCAGGGTGGAATTACTGTACCGCGCCAGGTGGTAGCGCTCCCTTACCCCCACCCTACCACCACCAGTAGACGCAGTGCAGAAATAGTTGGAAAGGAGCTCTTTCTAATGAACGCCAGAGAGAAACGCGGAATAGCTCGGTGTATCCGCAGTGACCGGATCGTGAAATCCATAAGGAAGTGGAATTTTACCCCCTCCCTTAACTGATAACCGAGGGACAGCATCCGAGGAGGGGATGGAAGTTTCGCCGGTAGCTCACGAATACCTTCGAACAAATTCGATGGAAAATCGGGAAAAATCAGGGAAATTCTGCGGAAACGCGACGACACTGAGAGGTCTCGTCGATCGGAGGTTCTGGAGACTTCACTTCGGGAACCCTCGACGTCTTTTCATCCTCTTATTTCCGTTTACGAATAAATTCCAGGGGCGATCTATTTTCGCGGGGCTTCTCGCATATTTTTCTAACTCGCACAACTCGCCGGTCTTGGAATTCCCGACTGTTTTTAGCCAAGGATCCTCGTTCATCCTACCCTCGAGTATTCCCGCACAGAGGTCCTTCAGGATCAGTCCACGATTCTCTCAAGGCCCAAAAAACAACGACAACCCGGGAGAACCGCGGAAAAAATAACTGGTCGCGCTTTCACTCGAATCGCTACGCCCACGTGCCTACGTGATGCGAGAGATTCAGTCCATAGTGAGTCATCTGTTTAATTGAAAGTAGCGCGCGCGCACACTTACGCGACACACACGCACGCACGCACGCACGCACCCATTAGCGCGAAGCCACCTCAACTCGAGAGTTGCGATGGAGATTCTAATAATAGCTGCTTCAGCACACATTCGATGCCACGAAACAATTCTCTAATTAACTCGAGGAAGCATCTAATGAGTTTTTCACGTTATTTACTTGTCAGAGCCAAAGGATTCCGAGAGTCCAGGAGAAGAGTCCCGTTCGTTCGGAACTCGCGGTGCTCCCGCCGATGACGTTCCTGGACGGAGCTGGACTGTGGACGCCCGGTTGGAAGGCGAAAAAAGTTTGCGCCGGTTTGCAGCTAGCGGATGGCCAGACGTTCACCGGGGGTAAACCCGATCGTGGCCATCCGGCAAGGACGGCGAGATGCTTCTGCGTTCCTCTCTCGCACTGGACATATCGAAGGTTTATCGGCGACTCGTTATCGCGGGGCTAACGGCAGCTGCTAGCCAACCGGCCAATCAACCAGCCCGCGAGTTATGCAATCCCTGTGTACCAGAGGCGAGGCTTGAAACGTTCAAGAGACTCGCGATACAAATTTTCAGGGCATGAAAAACCCTCGGGGAAAATAGAAATTGCCTCTAGAGGGGATGCCGAGGAAAATCTCACCCGGCTGCTCTGCTGGTCCTTCGAGCCTGGTGATCGTTGCTTCGGTACGCAAATAGAATTTTTCGGTAGCTCGCGGGAAACATCGCGCCAAGAAACGACCGCCTAATTTTCCCGGGTCGCGCGATCCGTTAATTGGATCAGGTGTCTTCTAGGTATGTCGAGCGGGAATAGCGTTCGCGCTAAAATAAAAGTCCTCCCCCTTCAACGAACAGGATCCTCGCGAAAATTTCCTTTCCAAGAGAGAAAATTCGCGCCTGCGACCCCATCGTCAACCAGCAATCTCACCCCCTTCCGCGAAGATGCTACCGCTTTGCGTCCTTTGCCAATTTTGACAATGGACCTTGGAAAGAGCAACCGTGGAGTGGAGGGACCATTCCGAGGAGGAAGTGGTAGTGGTGGTGGTGGCGGTGACGATGGCGGTTTCTCTCCACGACCCTTACGAGAACATTTCAAGACTCGACGCCAAGATGCGCTCCGGTGGAAACGTCAACCTTGAATATTTAGCCAAGTAACTTGACTCCGACGTTCTATCAGTTACCCAGTCAAAGTTCAATCGCCATTCAAAACACAGCAATTGAACACCACTTGCCGGCCGTATTGCGATTAACTGCGTGTTTAAGCCAAGTGGAATATAACCGAAGGTTCCAGCTGGCAAAATTCGCGCGGTGACTCGACCAAACGCGCGGTCCTTCGCGAAGTAACAAAATTCGCGGGGATTTTCCACCCCGTGCCCAAGTTTTCGAAGGGGAGAGGAAACACGGAAAATCTGGGGAGATGCACCGCGAGTGGCGTTCAACTTCCACTAGAAATCGTGTGAAAGTGAAAACTACGACTGCACGCCGAGCGATTGCCCCCCTTCTGCCCACTACCTGCAGCAAATGGAAGGAGCAATTGCTTTTATCGCGGGAGAGAGAGAGATGGGCGTACTTGGAATATACGCACACACACACACACACACACGCGCGCGTGTTCATGTATATTACGTGGTCCGCCCGCGTGAAAATCGCTAACGCTCGCCACGATTCACGAAAGTCATTGTCCTAAGCTCACCCAAGCTTGTTACCAAGCAACGCTATACCGCAAAGCCCGCATTAGGCTCTACAACCTTTCCTCTCCTCTCCTCTCCTCTCCTCCTCTCTCCTTTCATTTAATTTCATTTCGCCAGTAAATTACTCTGTTCATCAGGATCGCGTTGCTTCGGCAACGATGACGCAATTCTCCTGATAAATCCCAGATCGAGCAACGGGGATCGATTCTCCTCGGAAAATCGCTAAACCATCGACAATCGTTTACCCAATTACGATCGTTTAGCAGAGCCAACCGTGATTGGATACGAGACCTCAAAGCTGTCGCAACCTTGCGTACTCCGTGTAGCAGGTGAGTCGACGCCGACGCGCGAGGGAACGTCCTCTCTCTTTCGGAGGGAAGAGTCTCTCCAAAGTAGCAGATTTCTACGGTACTCCGAGAGTTGGGGGGTAAAGTTGACCGCGGGTACGCACGGAATGAGACAAACGGAAATGAAGTCTCTATCCGTGATGGCGGATGACCGGAACCAAGCCGAGCCGAGCCGAGCCGAGCCGAGCCGAGCCGAACCGAACCGAATCGAACCTGATTGAATCGCGAACCGTGCCAAACCGGAAGGAGAGATCGGTGGTACCGGATGATTCCGGGAAAACGGAGGAAAGCGGCCGGAGCGGATTTTCCACTGGCGAGTGACAATCGCGTGGCATGCAGAAACCGCCTGGAATCACGCGAGTGAGATTAATGAAACCCGAAGAGAAGCGGCGATAAGGCGCGAGCTATCATTGACGCGAATGACAAAAGTCGATGATTCGTCACCGTGACGAGAAGTCACCGGGTCTCTCCACACGCTGGGGATCCTTCCAACTATTCGAATCGAGACGTCGAGTGCCGAGTGACAAAAAAAGAGTAGTCCACGCGCAAATATCGCGAAAGATCATTTTGGAGCGCCGTTTGCTCCTCGCGCGTTGTTGACCTTCGACATTAGCATAAGTGGGCATGCGCCAAACCCTCCAACAACTACGGGCTTTTTCTTTGTCCGCCCGTCAAAACCACGTGAAAAGTGGCCCGTCCCCGAGACATTCCTCGGTGATTCGTAAACCGTCAAGCGGGGGATTACTCAGACCCTCGGGAACCTACACGTTTTCACGAATATCCTTGAACAGTCGATTCAAGGACACGCGAGAATCCTCGACTAATTTCAGAGAATCATCCGGAGCGCGCTATGCTAATCGCCAGCTCCTTCGCAAAAGAGGAGCCTTGCATAAAACAGAGGAGCCATCCGTCACCCCACTGAGTACCTCATTGGGAAATTATGGCGACCTTGAAGATAGATGTAGCCGCGGTAGCAGGAGTAGTGGTTTCGCGAATATCCGAAAGACCCGGTGAGAGAGCGAGCGAGTCCTCGCGCTTGACGCTTGACTCAGGACCGAAGTACTCGGGGTACGGTAACCACGCGAAAGTTTCCTATTCTCAAGGACTCGGCAATGAAGACGCGTATCGATTCGATCGAACCAGCGAGTTCACCTATGCACCGCTGCGCCTATTCGCCGCAGTGAGTCATCATCGCTGCCAGATAGGCCCCTGGTAGTTTCGGAGCTTATCAGCGAACGTCCAACCACGGAGATTATTACCTTTGTATAGCTGAGCCAATAAACGAGCTCGCGCTACCTTCTCCGTCGTCACAGCGATAGTCTCTTCCCCTTATCGACTCGCAACCGCGTAACTTTCACGCGTCCACTTCGTAACGGAGAAAGATCCGAGCCAATTCGCCGTACAAAACGACACCCCCAGCGGAGATTCTCCAGATTCGCGGAAAACACCTCGAGGAACGTGTGGAGAGGACTATTGCCACGGAGAACGGAAACTTTGCGTGGAAACTCGGAATGTCTAATATTGGTCAGAGCGAGGAGAAACGATTTCTGCTGAGGAATCCGATGCTCTGGTTAGCTCGGGAGTTCCTAGAGGGTGGCAGAGGTGGTGGTGGTGGGTTTTAGCAGAGGAAACTAGATCGGTCTGTTTGGTTTGTTTCGTTTGGCTTTCCGTAACAGCTGAACGGGAGGGCCGCCTCTAATCGATTGAATTTCACGGAGATACGTGTAACTTCTCTTGGTGACCCGCAAAAGAAGGACGGACGGCCCACTTTGGCGAGTATTGATTTCTCATTTGCCAAAAGAAAACGCGCCGTTAGAAAAACACGCCGATCTACCTGTCTCTCGCAAAGCCTCGGCAAAAAAAAAAACAACCGAGTTTTCATTGGGTCACAGGAATGACGAGTCTCTCTCTCTCCCTTCAATTTTCGCGACTCTTCGCATTCTTTTTTGTCGCGAGAATCGTCGTGGCGCCAGTTCTCCCGTCGAGAATTTCCTTTTTTTTCACTCGCCTTTTCCACTCGATTTGCCTGATCTCCCGAGCGGAGAAACATCGAGAAACAAGAAAAAGTAGCAGCAGCAGCAGCAGCAAGGACAACGGGGGAGGAAACGAATTCTCGAAATTAAGAAAAGGGTGGTGAGAGTTGGAGTCTGAGGCGATTTGTTCTCCTAATCGCGCGGGGGTGGGAATCATTAGCGCGGAGAAACATTCTTTTCTGCAAACTGGTTCGTCGAGAGAGAGAGAGGGGGGTGTGGTTGGAGTAGACGAGACGCGTGACCTTAGCGGGAAGGAGTACGGGAAATTCGCGAAAAAAACTCGAGTTTTCCCAAATTTTCGGTATCTTCCCTCCGCCCCCTACCGATCAGGAAGCCCCACGGACTCTACGGGAAATAAGATAGCGGGCACACCCGTTAGCGTTCGCTACCGTGCGTAATTTGATAGGAGACTCCATAGAAGATGCCCGGTGTGATCGGCGGAGAGGGACGAGGGAGAGGGAGAGACCAGGAACTACCGTAGCGTCGACGAACAGTATCCGCCGAAAAGTCAAAAGGTTTCCACACCACGCGCTTTTGCCTCCCTCACGCCGGAATCAAAATGAGAATGACGGTATCGTCATTGCTACCGTCATCCTCGTAAAATATTCCGGAAGGTTCCGCGGGAAAGAAGAAAATGGCATGTGGCAAGTTACTATTCTCGGAGAGGAAGCTACCAGGCGTCCCTCGCCGTCTCACGGAGATCGACGGAGAGTTCTCTCGCGGGAATTTGAGTCCGTTACAAATTAACCGAGAGGCGAATCGATAGCCGAGGTCACTGACCCGCGATGGAAATTAGAGGCTAGAAATAATTCATCCCCGTGACTAACGCGAGACCCGCGATGGCAGCTTTGTCTGTCGGACGACGCGAGCTCTGGGAATCAAGGCAGCGCATCGACCGTTGGAAAACTCCGGAAAATCTGGGAACCGACTGGCTATCCGAGAGGATCATCGATCGCAGATCGTTCCTTGACCTCGTTTGCTCAACCTCTCGCCCGGAGACTAGACTAGAAGGCTCGTTATCCCCATTTCGAAGGACCTGGGGGGGGGGGGGGGACCGGACTCACCGGGGTGGTTCGATCCGATACTCCAACCCTCCCCTCCCCCGCGGAACGGGAAAACAACGCGAGACTCCCGGTTTGTTTTCCCGCGGACGAGGAGTCTACTCGATGCTTTAACTTCATGTTCCGGGAAGGGGAAGGGTCGCGGATGTGGAACGGGGCCACTCTTTCATGTTGCCGATCGGGATGATCTCGGCGCGGTTGAACCCGAGAGAACTCGGAGATTTTTATCTTGTCGCGTGCGCGCGCGCGAGCAAAAAGATGAGCAAGGTCTGCGCGGCCTTCGGTTACCATAAAAAGAGGACGATCTCGTCTCGCGCTCATACTCGCGTATTCCTCGGGGAAAACTTGTGTTTGTTTCTTACATCTGCCCCGAGCCTCACCCCCGCACCGCGTTCTCATTTCCAGCCGCGTCCGATTAATCTCCTTAATCTCGAGTCGCCCGACAAGTGTTCCAGCGACGACTCCTTCGAACGATCGACCGTGTTTGTTTTCCGAGCGGATCGTTAATCTCCCGCGATCGCCAAGATTTATGCGGAGTGGTCGATCGGCCGACTACGACGAAGGCCTCCATCTCGGGGGAAATTGAAAACGCAGCCCCCCCCCCCCCCCCGAACTGAAAACGTGGAAACGAGCGTCGGTCCACGTCAGCGGAACCCACTCCCACCCTCTGCGTTCCAGATATTGCGCGAACGAAGGAATTCGCGAGTTCCGACGAATCGATTTGCCCGGAAAAAAAATAGCCAGTGGCACAGAGAGCTCGTCGACTACTAATTATACGACACGTGTGTGTTGCGCAACGCCAAACATTTTCGTCGGGTCGCCCGCCCGCCCGCCCGCCCGCCGAGGAAGGAGAGTAATGGCTGACCGATGGCTAATTAAAAATCGATAAATCCCACGAGCTAGAGGCGCGACGCGACGCAACGCAACGCGAACGCGTGGAGGTATCAAAGGGGAAAAAGCCAATTAAACTAATTAACGGGGAACACCTAATTAGCGGGGGTTGACTCGACCACGTTCATAAAAATGCCGTAGACTTCGCGATGGCCGATCGTTAGTGTTGCCGTTGTTACTGGCACCGACGCACAAGCCTACAACAACGGCATCTCTAGATCCTCTGGTCAGCGTCGTCTTGCCTTCGTTCCCACCTCTCTCGCGACTCGCGCGGATTGGAAAATCGAGGGAAATCGTTGGCCGGCTAGCTCGGGAAGGCAATTCGTCGTAATAACCCTGTCGTCGGGTCGTTTAATCACACGCGATACAATTCAAGCGGCGGCGGCCAAGTGAAAGAGAGAGGAAACGCACCGAGGACATTAATTGCGTGCTAGCAATCCCCTCCTCCTCCCCCTCCCACGCGCGATGCCTTAATATTGTATAGAGAGGAATGATGTATGATCTGCAAATGGCTCGGCAGCCTTCATTTGCAATTCATCACTTTTCTTCCAATGGCGAACTATCAATCTCTATTCTCCCCGGCGGAGAGGAGAAGCCTCCCCTCCCCTCCCGCCTATCGCGCCTAATACAATTTCTTCATTGGATCGTGGCACCGGCCATTTGCCAACCCCGTCCAACTTTTTCCCTTCGATTCAACGTAAACCTCGATAGTCCCGCAGGCAGGATGTGTTCCGCACTCCCCCTCCCCCTCCCCCGCGCTGCACCGTCAGTCGCAAATTGCACTTGATAATAGCGATGACCCGTTTTTTACCAGTTCTAACCGACTCACCGTCAGGAGAGACTTCGCACCGACCGACGAAAATTTGTATCTCGCGACACTCGACGACCGTCGACCAATTTTCACTTTGGACGTGATGCGACGATGATCCCCGAAGAGACCGCAGCCGGGATACCGGCGAGTTCCGCAGCTGCTGCTGCTGCTGCTGCTACTGTTGTATTCTCACTGCCACTGTCTCGTTCTTTCGTGGAAGAACGAGAGTTACAGCAGCGGGAATCAGCGTGGCGCTGACTCCGCTCGCGATTCGCCGTACCCTCAAAACACGCCGGTGGTTCTCCGGATAACGTCCTTAATTTGCCGAAGCCTCCGGCCATTCCGTCCGAGGATGGAAGGTCTCGGTCTCGAGGAGTAATTACGTCCTCGCCGATGCGAAAGTTGCGCGCGGTAACGTCACGGCGCCCAGAAGCCGCTGACTTCTCCACTGCACGCGCGATGAAAAACTCGACTCGTCGCTTGCAGGAGAGTCGGCGATAACTAACGGGGCTGTGGGCCCCCTCCCTCGTCACCCCCTTTCAACGCAAACGGATGCAACGGGAGGCTCGGGTTAAAAGTTCGAGCCGACTCGCCGTTAAAGGAGCTGCCGCTTCTCGCGGGAGATCCTAGGGTCGACCGAAACGGATCGCGTGCACCTGCGATAGGATCCACGCGCGTGGATCCTTGCCATCCCCGTGGATAATAGACAACCCGGTGCCTCTCCAACGACCCACCACCACCACCACCACCACCAGGAACAAACCCTCCTAACAACGATACGTTTCCGATGCACGCCACACGCTTTATTCGCAATCTTTTCGAGTGCCTCCAAGTACCAATGTGTTACCGTACTCCGTCCTTCTTTCCTTTCGTGCACGTGGAACGGGGAGGGTGCCCCTGCATTTCCCCGCGGGGGGTGAGAGATAAGCACATTCGAAAATTGATAGAGGCGCTTGTTAATCCGATAGCGCGCGACGTTTAAACGAGCACTGGTTTGGTACTCGGGAGCGCGTCGGAGCACTCGTAAGAAAAGTGACTGGTGACTGGTGACTGGTGAATTCAGGAGGATTCGTCGTCGATCGGCATTGCTTCGATCGAGAGCTGGAACTCGCAGTCGGCGAGGGTGGTCCCTCCAACAAAGGCTATGGAATTCTCATTTGTTGGCTTCGGAGTATCGGGAAGCGATTTCCGAGCGCGGTGCTCCCGCGCGTGACCCAATTACTCGCTGAATTGATACGAAGGGTCAACGTATTTTTAGGCGGAGTCTTCTCACGGAACAGCTGTTCCACTCTTAGCGAGGTCGGATCCTCGGAACTACACCTCCGAAGAAGAGAGAGGCCTCCGAGGACCGAACATTCTCGCGAACCTTCGCCGCGAAACCAGTTTCCAGCAGTTGGTCATCCGGCGCCGTTCTTCCCGAGAATCCTCGTTCCAACCAACGAAAAGGTCGTGTAATTCGCCGGAGACCGGGACCCGGACACGGACCCCCTGTGCGGGACCCGCTCGGGGATGATTGGTGAGTCCCGCGCTCGCAAATTTACGAGAGGCGGACGGACCTGTTTTCTCCACGGACAAGCGCCTCGATTTCTCACCGTTTGGGACAGGCTCGCGTAAAAGATACCTCGACGCCGCTTCTCCTAGGCTCTTTCCACGTGTACGTGTGTACGCGACATCGGTTGAACAGAGACATCGCGATGATCAGTCGTCGAGATCGGTCGGAAGCCATTTTCTTCCCTCCCCACGACAGTCGCGCGATAGCGGTCGAACTCTGCGCGATGGGTCCGTAAATGGATCAAACGTAATATCCTCGTGGAAGAGAACCCGAGAGACTCGAAGGAGAGAGGGAGGACGAGAGAAAAAAGCCTAGAGACCCACAGAGATAGCATCCACGCGCACAAGAAAGCTTACATTTTTCTTCCCGACGAAATAGACACGAGAATCGGCGTGCGATTGTTATTTGGGTCAATCGAGGGAGCCTGATGGCAAGGGATGGCGAGGGTTCGTCGTGGTCCTGCGGGCGGTCGGCCGCTCAGGACTTAAGGCGCCCCGGCAGTCAGCCTCCACGCATCTTCCGCACGAGAAACCACCTCCCAGGCCGGAAAGGAACATTCGAGTGGTTGACTCGAGACAAAGACCGTGTGACTCGCTCCAGCCATTAATGGATCTGTGTGCTTCGTTCGTCCGTTAGGTTGTTGCTAGGAGGAATCGTTAATGGACAAAGACAATACGCGGCGGCGACTCCGGGTCCAGGAAGTCACTTCTCCGTACCCGAAACGTCTCGGGGGGAGAGAAGGACTCGTCGCGCCAGGAGAAAGCAGTGGGACATTTCCGTCACGCGTCACATCTCGCGTTATTGCGTTAGTCGAGAATAGAGGGGGCGCGGAGGGGGACAGTCCCAAGGAGATTCCAAACGAAAGGAATTCTCTCAACTCCCTCTCGACGCGTGGACGCTCTTCCGCGTCCGTGTAAATCGACGAGAGTTCGAGCAAATATTTTAAAGGGGGTCGCGCCCGATGGATCCTGGTAATACCTGGGGGGGGGGGGGTTCTGTGGAGCGGCGTGACGTACGAGTGTCCTAATGGAGCAGGGCGCCGAAGATCTCGCGAAATCCCGAGACTCCGGGCAAAAGAAACGGCGCGGATCACGATGGTCGTCGTCGACGCGTTGGCCCGAGGTCACGGGGCCTGCCACCAAGGGGGAAACGCGGGGCCGGGTCGGGCCACGAGGGGACGACGGATACTCCTGAACTGAGTCACTTAAAGCAGGGCGCTCGGGGCCCGTGCACTCGCCCGTTGCTCTTTCACCTACTAACGGATTTGAGGTCTCGAAACGGCAAGCCGGGGCACCACGCTTGGAGTCGACACACTCGCGCATGAAAAAAGAAACGAGTTTCCACCTCGTCGCGATCGTGAACGGGGATAAAGGCTGATTCACAGTCGACGAGCAGTCGGGGAGCAGCGGGCGGCTTACACGCGGCGCTCTCGTTATACACGGGAACGCGATAACGTTTCACTGACGTGACCTGAAATTTTTAACGACGGCTCAACGGCCCGATCGCTAGGCCACGCGGAAACTGCCCCGTATACCGTCGACGTCGTTGTCGCTTCCAAGTAAAAACCTCGACATGCAACGACGAGGAAACGCCCCTCCCTCGCGCTTCACCGTTAACGCCGTGTACCGGTTTGCTGAAAAACGAGTCGTTGCAACGACTCGTTTAACGGATTAGACCGAAAAGATCTCGCGGGGAAGTTTCTCGATCGCGTTGATCGCGTGACGGAAATCTGGCGCGATTTCCACCGTTGGAGATTCCGGGATTTCCCCGAGACGTTTAACGATCGTTCAACGGCGACTTCCCGTCGTCGTTTCAGTATTCTTCTCGTCGCGCGGCGCGATCAATTTCATTCAGGGCATCCCAGAGATCAGCGGAGGCAGCGGTGGGACGTAAACAATTTCGTCAAATCGAGGGAACGGCACTTCCTCGTTGCGGCCAATCAACGGCCGTTATCTCGCCGTTATAATTGCGGTCGGGGAAGCTAGCGCTTTAAGGCAGCGCCGCTTCCCGCGAGACGACGGTGGTTCGTTAAGAGTCAACGTACGCTCTACGGTGATTTCGAGAAACATCGAGGGAATAAATCGCGCGAGCAACGGCGAACGCGCACGCGTTAAACGGACTTGCACGCACGTCCGCGCGTTTGCTCGTTCGCTCACGGTGTGTGTCGCGAAGCCACTGGCCTAATTTCGTTTTGGCCAGTGCGGCATGACTCTCGAGCGCGCGTCTCGCGAATCTTCTCGCTGGTCACTAACGGGGCAACCGCAAATTTTAACGGGCCTCTCTCCGCCACCGCGGCCACTACCCACCGCTGCTGCTTCTTACCTAGTCTCGCGGCGGAACTATTCTAATTTTGAATGCCAGAGAGATAGATCGATAGAGCCTCCTCGCTCGCCCAACAACTATTTTCAAAGTTTCAAGTAACGCGTTTGCTCGCCATCGATTATTCTCGCCACACATTTTTCTTTCCCGAATCAATATCCCACGCGATCCAGGAGGGCCTGGGGGGAGAGGGGAAAGGAGAAGAGGGCATCGGGCTGAAAATCCTTGAAAAGTCACTTGGACGCTTCCACCGCGTTTGATATCGCTATGCAAATACGTGCTTTCGATTAATATTGACGAAATTGCTGATAAAACGTCCGTCCTTTTAAAACCAATAGATGATATTTCTACTGTTACTGGTGGTGGTGGTGGTCGTTGCGCTAAATTTACACGCGCATCTTCAACGAATACACAATTCGTTTCAAAGCCAAATAAATGAGCAACTTTTTGGAATTCTCATGATTTCAGTAATTGCGAGTTTCAGCTATGTTATGAAATTGTTATGCACTTTTCTATCAATCGCTAATCGCATTTTTCGCTATTTTGAAACGGTTGCCATACGGCTCCCGATAATCGTCTCGATCGAATGGTGCTGCAACGAAACTAATTGGTTTCCCCCCTCTCTCTCTCTCTCTCTCTCTCTCTCTCTCTCTCTCTCTCTCAGCTGTTCCTTCAAACCTTGCAAAGGACTCCGAAACCAGGAGAATTTGCACAAACGCACACCGAGTCTACAGGGCCAGACGCTTCTACGAATTTTGCCGTTTCCCTACAAACACGCGTTAGTTTCCTTCCTCTAACAGAACGCATGCATACACGAAGATAAATCCAGCAATATGCGCGAATATCCAAAGGCGCATAATCGCAAAGTCCTTCAAACTCACCTACATACGCGGCGAACGTAAATGATCAATGTGCAAACGCGCGCGCGTACACAAGTGCACACAGACGCGCATTGGTAGCATGACTCAATCTTCTTGCGCATTCTTCGTCCTCTTCTTCGCGTTTATCGGGAAACGTGAGAAAAGTGAAAGCATTCTTACGGATAGAAGGGAAACGGCAATAGTGGCGATTGCAGTGGCTTTTTACCATCGACACTCGCAACTTCCTGGAAGAAGCGGCAAGAGGCGGGGTTGGGGGTGAGGGGTGGCAGTGCGTACCTTCGTTATCGGGAGCAGACTGATATCGCAGCGCGTCGCATCGTCCGGGTTTCGCTGGGTGCAAGGGCGATGACGACGACGACGGTGAACCAAAGCCGTCGGCGACGAGCAAGACGTCGAGCGAGTATCCAATTTTAGAGTTCGTCGCCGGTATCGGGGCATGCGCGCGCGCGCGCGCTAGAATAACTCGCGTCGTCTACGTATCCACGCGACGTTTCGGCGTCGACTGCTTTTCCTCGAATTTCACACTCGTGAGCAACGCGAGGAGTCGCAAACAACAACAACTTCCATTACCTCGAGAGTACCAGCGGGTGGTGGCGGGGTTCGCTCGCTTCGGAAACCGGCGAGTGCGAGCTGGACGCCGCCGGCCACTGCCAGAGGAGCGACCCAAATTTAGCGGAGAGGCCAAACCAAACGATTCCACCCGCTCCCCGTGTCAGCCCCGGGTGAACACCTGCGGCGAATGATCTCGGTCAGCGGTGAGATCTCCCGCGACACTCGCGTTTCTCTACCAAAGACCTCGGGGACGCGGGGGGAGCTGCGGAGGGAAGGAACAATGCTGTCCCTCAGAGGCTATTTCAGGAGCTACCGAGGAACACGCGTGCGAGGTGCGTCGCGGCACCAGGGGTTGGAATGAAAGAGACGACGAAGGTCACCTTCCACGAGAGGGGAGGGGGAGGGAGTCATTGAACCTTGAAAGCGAAGAGGAGACAAAACGAGCGGTCGGAATGCAGAAATCTCCCCGGAGAAGAGAAGAGCAGAGAGAGGAGAGGAGATGAAAGAGAAGCAGTCAGAGAAGGTAATGCGCGTGACGTACCGCGCGAGTGCCAAACGGCGACTCCCGGACGTTTCCTCGACTCATCCTTCGTCGGCCACGACTGCCGGCGCGAGGGGTGAGTCGAAAGTGCGGCGAATCGTCACCTGATCGCCGCTCCGGCCGCGTGCGCACGTGCCCTCTATCCCCGCCCCCAACCCCTTCCTCGACCTGCTCCCTTTTCGCACACGCAGTGTCTCTCCTCCAAGGAGGAGACTCTCTCCTGGGTAACTGCATCGGGGGTCTCTCTTTGGAAACGCGTTTTGGGTCGCGTTCGGTCGCCAAAGAAACGCGAGAGGGCAACGACGACTTCAAAGTCCACGGATCATCGGACTCCGGAGTCGTGTCCTCTCCTCCCTCAGACTTACCCAGCCAGCGTCGCGCGATCCCGCTGGAAGCGTCCTCTGGAAGATTCCACGCGAGCACACGTGGCGGCCAAGTTCCCAGCAAGTGGAGAGGGGCTGGGTGGGGTGGCTCGACGTTTGGGGTGGACGAAGATCGTTCAGAGCTGGCCCTCGCTCCCTCCGTGAAACGGCGACTTAGACGCTGCTCCGGAGGCCAGGGCCATTTCACGGTCGTCGACTTGGACTCCGAAGGTCACGTGGCGCGAATAATGCGAAACGTGACGAGAGAGAGAGAGAGAGAGAGAGAGAGAGAGAGAGAGAGAGAGATCGCGGTGCTCCGGGGAAGGTGCGAGCGAAGCAACGACGAAACCAGCGCCGAGGGAAAAGATCGAGGTGGAGGAGAGAGAGAGAGAGGCGAGAAAAGAGGAGAAATGAAGAGCGGAGCGGAGCGGAGAAGAGAGAGGAGAAGAGAAACGATAAAACGACGAACCTCCACGACGGCGCGCAGCCTGAAACTGTTCGGCCGTCGGAGAGAGGCTCGATCTTCGCGGTGCGAGCCTTTCTCATTCCAGTGGCGCCAACTGCAGCCAATCCTGCAAGGCTCACCCCTCCCCTCTCTTCTCCAATCCACCTCGTCGAATGAGAATGCGCGTCGATGTTCAGCTTTTCGCGGGTCGCTCTCTCCTCGAAGAGGAGAGGAGAGGAGAGGAGACTGCTCGTATTTGCTCCGGTGCCGCTGTTGGTACCCGCCGTCCTGGTACCCTGGTACCAGCACCACTCGCTACCTTCTGCCTTTCTTCCGATAGAACCACACAGCCAGACCTCGGCCGTGCAGTACTCGTTGCCCTCCTCTCCTTTCTCCTTCGTTCCCTCCCCTCCCGAGTCGTCCCTCCGCTGGCAAGAGCCTCCTCGCGTGATGGGATCGGACTCCGGGTCAACGGAAATTATCGGGGTTCCGAGCAAAAGCGATCTTTCACTTCCCATCATTTACGCGGTACGGGAACCACGGTTCCAGGGGGTGACGGGGGGCGGGTGCGGGGGAGGATTTGTCGAATTCCCTCCCGGCTGTTGCGCCGCGCGGAAATATTAGGTGCTTTGAAGGATCGGCACGATTGCAGCGATGATGTATGACCGCCGTACCGCCGTCTTCCTTCTTCCGTCAGCCCCTCCCCTCCCCTCCCTCCCTCCCTCGCTTTGAGATCTGTCCAGGGTGTATAAATAACGTCACGCGAATGAGAGATCGTTACGCGGTCGGAATACGAAGGGTCTCTCGTGTAGCCTATTCCCTCGAGCAGCGAAATTCATGGAGGACCCGCGCGTCCTTGAGCGCTATCTCGAGTCCGGATCCTCGCGGGAGAAACGCGATTAATAAATAATGGACGTGGCGCACCGATACCGTCGCAGCGGATTATTCCTCCTCGGATTTGACAGCTCTAAAAATAAGGATTGCGAGATGCGTGGCGCGGCGTCGTGGCACATCTGCTTGAGTTTCACCGGCATCATCATCATCATCATCATCGTCATCACCACAGGAAACTTTGAGCTACGTGTCATAATCGTGTTCTTCGGGATGCTTCGATCCCGCGCGTTACGTCATTCCTGATTAAAGACACGTGCCGAGGATGACATACGATGTCCGCGTGAAATTTTGCAGAGGCCACGGCCTCCTCGCAGGAGAGAGGAGAGACTCTCGTGCCTCTCCCGTTGCGCGCGGACCCGCAGGCAGAGGACGGACGCACCAACGGCGGCCGACACACCCCTTGCCGATAGCCTCAACCGGAAGTCCGGCGATCGATGCGGAGAAATCAAATGACAACTGAGAGTCGTGGCCTTGAACATGCGCTCGTCGATTCCAGAATAATCTAGATGTCCTTGCTTCGTAGAACATACACCTACTCGTTATCTACGTGCCTTCGAAACGCAAGGTACACATTTGCTTAGTGCACACTCTCCGGCACAACGCGATATCTGCCTTCCTGCTCTGCTCTTCTTAATAACAATTTAAACAATAGCAATGCTATTCCTGTATCGTTCTCGTCCCCAACCCCTCTCCCGCGGGTTACTATCGCGGCACAAATATCTTCGAAGGTCGATAAGTCGCTACACCTTGAACTTACTTGGAACTCGCGAGTCCGCGTTAATCTCTACGACGACGACGACGGCACTTCCATCCCGCGGGTATTCGAGCGAGAAACTCGTTCGCCGTCGCCGCGGGTCTCTCCGGACCCTCGCCAATCGCGAAACACGAGAATGGAAAATGAGGGAAAACCCGCAAAGTGAATCTCACGCATCGCGACCGACAGGATCCGGTCCATTTCGCGCGATCGATCTCAAAGATCGTCGTCGTCATCGCCTCCGGTCCCACGAACGAACGGGTTCGCTCGGAGACACCCGAAACTCGTGAAATCCAGGACATTCCCGAAGGGCGAGACTGGAAGAGAGGTATAGAAAACTGGAGGAGAGACTTTTCTGCTAGCGTGCGCGATCTCTCGCTCAGGCTCTTCCTGCTGCGGAACAACTTCAGGTATGCGCGACGTAGGTATTGGCAGACGCTAAAACGACCCGAACACGTGAGAATATTGATTCCTCGCTCGAGTCAGCTGCTCGCCGCTCGTCCTGCTTCTGCTTCGCTTCTACTTCTGCGATTGGCTACCCGCCGCATTCTCTAACCTACATTCATCGGCCCCAGCCGTAGCTTCGCTCTGCCATAACTTCGCGCAAAAGTTGCCTCTGCATGCGCAGAGGCTTATTAGCGACAGCCCGCAGCCCTCGTCGACGAGTCGCACCCAGAGGTTCCTCCGACGTCAATGGAGTTTCCCCGGGCTTGCTCGCCCACGCGCAAGTTACCGATTTCCGGCGAGAGACTCCGTCGGTAAAACGGGAACTCACTCACCTCGTTAAAAAAAAAAAAAAAAAAAAAAGGGGTCGATGTAGGAAAACGCGATGAAAGAAACGTCGCAGTCTCTCGCTGCTCCCGCGAGTGGGGATGCAACGAGGTACCCCCCTCGAAGGGACTGGACTTTCCCCGCGGGGGGAAAGCAATATAATTTTATCGCCGCTAATGAGTGACAATATTTTACGCGAGTGGCGAGAGAACGAGCGGGCGCGCGTAGAAAGGACGGAAGCGACGGCTGCCGCAAACGGAAGCCGAGTATTAGAAATGGTAGAGAAGCCTGGCCGAAGTGTGGGTCGGGCTGTTTTTATTGTCCGATACGTCCGTTCATCCCGAACGAACGCAATGGCCCGGATGGAAAGTCCCGTTCTCTCCGCTACTAATTAGAACCGAAAGAGCCGATAGTTGGAAATAAACTTAGCGGGTTTCGAAAGAATCGCCGCTGCTCCCCCCGTGCAGGGAGAAAGAGAGACGTGCGATCAAACGCGAGAGGGGGAGGGGGAGGGGGCACAGAGAGAGACAAACAGGAAACGGCAAACACCGCGGGGGCGTCCGCGTGGCTTCTCTTTATTGTTCAATTCCATTCCGGAGTCACGCTCTAAGGATAAACGCTCCAGTCTCGAAGGAGAGGAGGGGAGAGGAGAGGCGAGGGAACTCTGGCGATTTCATCGATTTCATTGATTTTCATCGCGCTCTATTAACCGAACGATCCGCGTTGCGTTGCCCAACGCGTCGTTTACGTAAGCTTACGTAACGAACTTACTCCCAACCCACGCGCCATCATCTCGCATCCTTACGCGACTTCCGCGGGGATTCTGCACGCCAGATGCCGAGCACCCGGAATAAATTCAGCGACCGATCCAAACGTTTCGCAATGACCTATCGATCTCTACGATCCACCCATTGCATCTTGCTCCCTCTCCCTCTCTCTCTCTTCCTATTCGAGGTAATTACAACTGGGAACGATGAAGGAATTTCTCGTTGATCGTCGCTCCAGTCATTTCCCCGAGGGGATCGAGTCCTATTATATTGGACGACGGAATCGAAGAGTCGGACCGATCCGTCGATCCATCGATCGATCGGGAGAGATCCACGCGCGGGTCGCCGTTTTCGACTACGCGCGACTGGCGCGGGACCAGAGGAGCAGTCGAGCTAATTGGAGCGGTGAATATGCGCAAGCAGGAGAGCCGCTCTCACCCAGGATGCGCCATAATTTTCTTCAACTGGAAAACTGGCGCACGCGAGCCAAAGGAATTTTCCGAGGAGAAACGTCCGCGCGGCGGCGATTCTCAGCTTCTCTTCTCTTTGCGGAAGACGCAATTATTCGGAGGATCGACGTAACTCCCCGAACGCTTTCAGGTATTGCGCCATGGTCGGAGGAGGTGGTAGAGGTCCGTGAAAAACATTGACAGAGGCAAAATGGCGACTTTCCGGATCGGCGGCCACTCGAAAAATCGAAGCGAGCGAACGGCGCGTCGACCACGGTTTCCCTGGACTTTGACGCAAGTGAATTTCACAGCTCTCGGCTTTTCCGCGTGAGATCCGCCGCGAGAGCGAGCCGGAACAATAAAATTCGTCTGACCTGATTTTTCAGTAATTCCAAGTCTTGTCTTCCGAGAAGGAATTCTGAGGAGCTCCCTCCTCCCTCCTCTCGTTTCCCGTTCCTTCCGTCACACGAGTCAACGTCGGTTTTTACACAACATTTCCCCGACATTTTCTCCGAGGCAGTCGCGGCGGCATTCCGCTGATTTCGAGGAGGAACCGACGACGAGTCAGCCGTCGTGGTAGCAGATGATAAGAAAATCTCTCGATGTATAAAATTCATTTCATGGCCCGATCGTTTCACGGAAAAAAGAAAAGGGAGGAGCGAGCGCTTTACGCATGGATTCGTCTTCTCGGTACGGCAAGAGGAAATCGTTTGTCATCGCTCACTGCGGAAATATTCTCCGTTTCCATTAAACCAAGTCCTCGGGATCGTCGCTGCAGGGGGGGGAGGGGGGCCGAACCCGCGGTAGCGACCAATTCCTCGCGAGAAACGAAAGATCGAACTTGAGGAGAGAACCTTACGCGAATGACCTCGTTGAACCCTCTCATGGTCTCTGCCGCTAAGCTGGAGAGAGGGTCATCGCCAAAGCGTTGTCCGGAAGCGGCTCATACTAACCTGAAACAAAAAGGAACGGAGAGGTCCGTTAAAAATCTGTCGTTTGCATCGTGGAGTTTGCGTCGAGCGCAATTTCTCTCCTCGTATTCTCGTCCCTCTCTGGGAATCGAGCGGTTCGAGATTCGTCATCCGCCTCCAGCGCACTTTCATGAACCAGAGGAATACCACGCCGGAGCTTCGTTTTCTCGGGTACGCGCCAAGCTCCGGTACAATCCACCCGCAATGGAAAGCATCTCGAATCCGAATAGACCACCCCCCCCCCCCGCCACCCCCTTCCGAAAGTCCATTCTTCCGCGGAGTCGCTTAAATTTGCTTTCGGAAAGCCGGGGAGCTTTCCGCGAGGTACATTCAATTAATCCGAGCAAATAATGAGAGAGCGAGGGTGCGGACGCTGGGAAAAGTTACCGGGGAAAAATGGGGGAGGGCCGAAGCTGGAATGGTGGCTCCGGTGAAAAGGAGTCGATTATCGGAGAACCGGGAACAAAAGACGTGAATTATGCACGTGCGCCAGGAAGGGAAGAAGAAACGAAGGAAGAAATAGGAGGCGAGGGGAACATGGGCAGGGAGGAAGAAGCGCGACGTTTGAAAAAATGTCTCGACCCTGTACACGAAGAGGCCACACAGTTCGTTCCCATTTCTCGTTCCAGTGGATCAGATCTCCGCCGGGCCGTCGCGTGACGTAAACGAGGCGCCGGAAGCCTGCGAGGAAACGAGACGGTCGGGATGGTCAGGATGGACGGACCAACCAAGGGACTGCGGACGAGGTCTATTGATTTTTTCGAACATCCGATCCGTCACGGGAGCTACGAGGACTTTCGGTGACGAGAACCGGAGGAGCGACAGGGAAAAAATCGAAACAAGGGAAGAAGGGGAGGGGGTGGAGGTGGAGAGTCCGACGAGTCTTTTCGTCGCCTAATTCGTCGTCGAGGTTACACGAAGAGACTCCGAGAGAACGGACGGATGCGAGGGATACACCCGAGAGTAAAGGGAGATAAGGACGGAGGGAAAACGGATAACGGTTATTGTGTACGATGGAGAGCAGAGGTTGGAAGGGAAACCAGGGGAGGGTGGTCCTCCTCTCGTCTGAAACTCGTCTGCTCCGTAGCTTCTCGTAGACGAACCTGCTCGCGTTGCCACGGTAACAGCCTAGTTTCGGCTGTAGCAACAACGGGGGGAAAAGTTAGGAAGGGAGCTGAAGAGAGAAAGAGAGAGAGAGAGAGAGAGAGAGACAGCCGGTGAAGGCACAACGGAAACAAGGAACAGCCGGCTCCTCTTACCGGTTCCTTTGTTCCAGATTTCCGTGCCGGCACATTCGTATCTACCGTGCGTAGATGCGCGCACTTGGTAACGCGCCAATGGAATTCGCGCACTCGCGATTGCGGCTCAAAACCGGAAGTGCGGGTCAGCTTCGAGTTTTTCTGCGAAACCGCTCCCCGTTATCCTCCCGCGCAACTTCCTGCCCCTCTCGCTCTCTCCGCGAGTCCAACGAGTCGAGTGACACCACTCGAGGAACCTCGTGGAACTCGCCAAAGGTACGGGAAGGGGGTGGGCGAGGGTCTACGGATTGGACCCCTGGGCCATTTTCATTAGCGAGTGTGCCACAGTTTTGAAAATGGGAGGTCTGTCGTCGAGTTGGCTCGCGCTTCCTGCGAGACAACGACGACGACGATGCCCTTTGTCGAGCACAAAGAAAGTGAGAGAGATGAAGAGAGAGAGAGAGAGAGATAAAAAAAATGGCCGACTCCGGGGAACCGCAGGAACGGTTCGTTATCTTCTGGATTTCCTCGCGGTTCTCGCATCGCCACCTTTTCTCGAATCTCGAGAAAGCGAGGAGCGAAAAAACATGGCGGTGGATTGCCGAGAACCGCCTTTGACATTTTCTTATCTTCTTAATTCCATTAGCCAATCGCTCACCGCGCCCGTCCCCCGCTACTTCGCACCGAGAAGAACTTTTGAGAATCGGACGACGTTTTTTATTTGCGGCAATGATTACCTCGATCTCCCCTCCTCCTCCCACCAACGCACGTGCTTTCACCTGAAAAACAACGAAAGGTTCGGCCACGAAAAGTTTTCGCCACGGGAAAGAGAGCGCTGGAGTTCTCGTAAAAGACCGCTGCCTGAGAAAACGTCCACGATCTCGTAATTGGCGGCTAGTTGTTTTTTATCGAGTACGCTCAAGCAAGTCTGTCACCCTCCCTCTCCTCCTCTTTATTCCGCGGTTCTTTCTCAAGAGCGGCGAGGCGTCCTCAAAGTAACGAAATAGCTAGGAGGAAGGTGAGCAAAGAGTGATTCTCGCGACTCGAGAGAGTCGAGTGAGATAGTTGAAAAGGAACAAGAGAGAGAGGATGAGAGAGAGAGAGAGAGAGAGAGAGAACTAGCAAGGGAAGCGCGTTCAAAGGTTTCTCAATGGCCGCCTTGAAGATCGCCTTAGAATAAAAGACGTCATTCATCCTCAAAGGGCGCCTGCCTGCCTTTCCTTCCTTTTGGAAAGGAGAGGCGAAAGCAACGCGAAGGGACCGACGTACCTCCTGGTTCTGCCAAGTGGCCGGGACTCGTTGTCGGGCCTCTTACGCCTCTTACGCCGCATTACGGATGCTCGGAAATCTCCGCCATCTTGCGCTTATTTGCCACGAAAAAACGGACGGTGATGGATGCGCTCGACGTTTAATAATTTACAGTTTAATCGGAGTGGGGAGACATCGCGTGGCTCTCCCTCTCTCTCTCTCTCTGCTGTCCATTCGCGACAGAAATAACGCGCTTTGCCACGGTATTCCCTTATTTTCCAGAAAGACGGAAACGATCGCCGCCTGATGCGATGCGACAACCCACGAGTTTGGCAAATAATTATATCGTTATCTTCGCCATTTGGCAGAGAGGACCCGGAGCCACGGAGAGGGTCGTCTCTCGATATTTATGGCGAGTAGTCCAAAAGAGCGTGAACAAGCAGTTTTCAGCCAAAGGCTCCAGCCGATAAATCATGCGGGAAAAAATTTTATAGGCCAGCGAGGATCGGCGGCAATCTTGGTCGTTATCAATCACTGATTAGACGCGTTTTTCGCGTCATTCCTAAAATTAGCCCGTTTCGCCACGAACACTCGCGCGCAGGTGGACCTTTCTCCCCCTTTAACGAGGAGATAGTAGGAGAGAAGCTTTATCGTAAAACTGAAATAAACGGAGAATACCGTGGCAGGGAGCGCTCTTACCGACGACTCTTTACCGTTTCATAAATCAACTTACCCCAATATTGCGGGCAAAAAAAAAAAAGTTTCGATGCGCTAAACCCTCTTAAGAGAGGGATTTCTGTCGGGAGAAATTAAGCGTTTTTCCCTGCCCCGCGGGAAAAGATCGATGGCCGCCCGCCAGCCGGAAATGATAAGCCGTCTGAAATTTGCATCCGGGCACGTGAACGGGGCTGGGAAACACAAGGGGGAGAGGAAGCGGAAGAAAGTTCTGGAGTTCCCGAGGATTTCGCGAGCTCGTCGCTCCTCCCGAGTTTCACCGACGGACCACCAAAGCCGAGGACCTCCCCGGTGTTCCTGCTCCTCCGGAGCAGGTGGAGCGACCCTCCTTCTATAACCCTCATCGGGCATTGTGCCAGACCGGAAGTGAGCGTTCCACGCGAAAGAGAACACCGAGCGCGCGCGATAATCCCGCCACTCCAGATTCGTTTTCGCAACGCGACCCATCCGTCCGTCCGCAACTTGTGATTTAGGGGGATGGCAGTCATTTTATCCGAAAATACAACGGCCTCTGCTACTGCCCTAACTAGCTCCCGCCGCTAAAAAGGACAAGCGATACTTCCCGCGTGTAATTGGGAAATTTCGACCTTTTTACCACTCAAACCCCCGCCCGCGACTTGGAATTAGCCTGTTTCCCTCGGGGGAGGAAAATTAACGCTGAACGTCGAACCTGGGGAACGTGGCCTAGTTTAGTTTCTTGAAACGCGCGCTAGTCGAGCGATTCCTCGTTGCAAAAATCGAGACCATCGCGGAGGTATCGGACACACGCGCGCGCGCGCACAGACGCACGCACGCACGCACGCACGCACCAAAAGCAGCCGAGCAAACAACGGTGGCAAATTATCTGTATGAACAGCCGGGCGATCTATCGGTATGCACAATGTATACGAGGGACTCTTCCACGTACAGTTATTTCAAACATACACACATACACGCGTAAACTGCCGCTAAGCAACCGCAACTCTGGACGATCCTCATTCACGACACGCACAAACCGCGACACGCTGATTTTTCTTTCCTGTTTCTCGTTTTTCACGACTCTATTTCCTTACGAGTGGACATCCACGTGACAGCGATAATTGGTGTTTGCCTGGTTAATCATCACCACCACCGCGCCATCACCACGGGCGCCCGATACTCGCTGGATTTCTAAGATTTCCGGAAAATCAGAGTCGACCGTAGTTTTTTTTTTTGCGCTTCGTCGGAAAAGCCGGGAGAGGAGCCGCCGAGCTTCTTCATTTTTTTATGAGGAATTTCGTCGGCGATTCGTCGGCTCGGGTTTCTACATTGAGCTAGGGCGAGAGGAGATTCATAGGAAATTGCTAGGACAACTTCCGCTGGAAAGTATTTATGCGGCGAGGAAATACGCACGGGCGAGCCAGTTTCAATCGACGGCACGATATTGGTCGTCTAACAATAGACTATTTTTATGGTTTTCAACGTGATGAACCTCCGCGAATACCAAGGGAATCGCACGCAACGCGAATCACTGCCAGTAAAGGATAGAGAGACTGAAAAAGAGAGAGAGAGAGAGAGGAACACCGCGCATAGATAGATTTTCTAATTTAAATGTTAGAAAAAAATTTTTTCTTTTTAATATAAATTTTTTTTCGGTATTTTATAATTACAATTATCTTATAAACTTAAAAAGCAGACGATGTATGGTGTCCATAAATTTTTACGCCCATCGATTAGGAATCGTTGAGTTTTTCTCCTGATTGGCAAAACACTAAGAAACGTCCCAAGGCTTAAACCAGATCAAAAGAAACATAGCATTCTTCTCTTTTATTTTTCTCGGGTTTTGTGAAAATCATTGTACACGATATTGAAAGGATGCGCAAGGAATGACGTTTTATCATAACTTTTTCTTGCAACGATAGAATTCTCGATAAAGTGTACGTACGTACATTTCTGAAAGTTATGCCTACGTACATCGAGGAAATATGAAAGAAAAGAAAAAAGGAAAAGTGCGAGCTCTCGACGGATTTAATAAAATTTCCTTGCAAAATGAAGAAACTCGTTTCATAGGAAAGTTTTCAGAGTCCTGAAACTGCGCACACGTATGATTTTACAATTTAAAAATTAATAACAGAGTTTTTCATGCGAACTGTACCTATTATTGAGAAATCTTTGTACTTGCAAGACTTTTTAATACGACTACTCCAAACGTCATTTCTTTTCTCAAGTTTCCCTATCGCACAATGATGTCGACTTTCTCTCTTACCGCCGCACTGCAAATAACAATTTAATAACGCTGCGTGGGATATAAACTTCACCTAAGAACAATGGCTCGGTAAAAAGTGAATTTTCACCAAATTTAATGGCCGAACCCCATAAAATGCTCGTGAGTCGAATCGGACACGAGTATAATTTCATAGACTAACCTGAGAGATAGGATTTGGCGCAGGTAATGTACCCGCACATCTGGCCTACTTTGGTCCACACCGTCTTGAACAATTTGAAATTGTACATGGATAAACAGGGGAATCCCCCCGCCGGCTCCTCCAGGCCGGGCAGATTTGAATGTTCATTTACGCGGTACTGAGGCATTCGTGCTTAAACAGTACCATCGGTTTAATACCGTCCACTGAACAAAAACACAACCATTTTAGCTCGAGTATTTCGAGAGAGAGAGAGAAAGAGAGAGAGAACCTTGCACGAAACGACCGTTCACTATTAACAACCTTGGGAATAATCACTTTGAAAATCACATTCCAAGCACCATCGAAAATCACTTCAAGGTCCGAACTACCTTGAGCTTGCTCCACATTCACTTTTACAGATTCTCTATCGCCGTACGCGCTACTACCTCATGCGTGGATAAGTACGGCAAACCCGATGCAAATATTCTTCCTAGTGTCCTAGTGCCTGAGAAAAAGAGAGACGCAAAAAGAGAGAGTGAGTGAAACACGAGAACATACGCAAAGATACGCCAATAAAACAGTTGTTCCCTATCAATATTTATTTTCCCCTTATCAACCGTACAGAAGTATGTTCCTACTCAACAACGTACAATATCATAAATCAGTATAACTCGGACACTCTCGCTCATTGTACGCTTTTAATGGAGAAGCCACGCATCACGTGCACGCACACGCGCACACACACACGCACACACCCTCAGCAAGCACGTAGAGAGACACACGTAATGAGCGTTTCAATATATTAACTGTGAAAACATGTTAAAGCTTTTGAAATTCGATCGATGTAAATCTATGGTTATCTAATTGTAATATACTTGGACTTCTTATTAAATCCTGTTCTATCAGAGTGGCCTTCGACACGCAGCTATTACGTCACAGAAAATGAATAAAGTAATACACGTAGGCACGTAATAGTCGAGACGCTAAGAGGAAAACAAATTCTAACGGTTCAATCTCCATCCGCGATATTTTCCTGGATTGTAAAAAGATACTTTATTACACTCGACAAGTGGGGGGGGCTTTTGCAAAACAGTCTATTTCCAATAATTAATGATTTCATACATTTTTCAAAGCGGCGAGCTACTACTTAACAATGACAACCAGCCGACGGACTATTAAGCTCTCAACTGAATAGCGGCGAAAGAAAATGTAAGGGTTTTCCGCAAAATAGACCGTAATTTTGCCTCGAGCCAAAGAATACTCCGCGATAATGCTTTTCTTTGTTGCGCAGCTAAATTGTTCTTAAAAAGTCCGGTTATCACTCGCTAATTGCTACTCGACCAAGCCAGCCTGGAACTAAGTGGGCGATTTTATAATTTTAGCATCATTATCGACGCCGATCTTCGATTCCCCCCTATCGCGCGTTACGGAGCGTGTGTCACTCTGTTTACCGTTTGCCGGCACAATATTTTCCATCGCGCAACCCCTTCCGTCCACAGCCACGAGTCGAATCGGCGAAAAACAGCCGAAATTCGCTAAAACCGCTAACCGCGAGAAGACACCCGGCTTTGGAGCTCTCGCGGGCGGAGAAAAAACGAGAGATAACGATAATTCGCCATAATTTCCGTCAAGGGGACCGACCTTGGCTTCTCGTTACTCGTACGAATAAAGGGGAGAAACGGGGTAGGGTAGGGGAGAGAGAGCGCAGAAATAATCACGCCAGTAGCGCGATACCACCAATTCGTCGTCGTGGACAAAAAGGCGAGTGAAACTGTTTACGAAAAGTCGTGTCGACACGTCAACGGGCAGAAGGAGAAAAACTGCGTTAAGGCCCGGGCGAGGAGTCGCGCAATGGTCCACCAGAAGTAACGTAATAGTCCGGACAAGAAGCGTTGTTGGCCTTAGCGGAGTCTCGTCCCACGACGATGACTCTCGCGCGATTATCTCGTTAAGCCTACGCAGTCCTTCACCTAGGCAATGCAAGCGCTTGACCCGGACCGTCGAGTTTTCACCGGGAGACATTTAAATGTCGCACAATATTCCGCGGTCCAGGTGGACAGACGGACGGTATTCCCGAGGGAATACCTGGAGGAGGTCGTGCCTTCGCGGACTCCCCCCTCCCCCTCCTCCGCCAGCACAACTTCCGGTTCGTCGACGCGAACTCCTCCACGTCTCGCTCGCCTGACCCATAAAATACTGCGAGGGCACAATTACCAAGGGGAACGCGTAGCGTCGCGTGGCCACGTTTATTACGGAAAACTTGGCAGTAAGCACTTGAAAACGATTAGGACTACTCCAAAGCGTTCGGCGATAAGGGGATAAGGGGAATTTAGCTCCGTCGAGTGTGTCTCCGCGGGTGGTCGACTCGCGATTGCAAATGAAATCGGTCGCTACCGGAGACACGAGCGAGCGAAGCGAACGGTGGTTACTCGCGCGAGCACCAGGTGTTTCCGTTTCTCGTTCGAAGCGGAAGATCTCCCGACCTCGTAACCTCCTGGTGCGACCCCTGAGCGCGCGCGCGCGCGAGGGAACAAGGGGGTGTGCGCGATTACCACTCGGAGAGAGAAGCGTCGGAGAGTAGAATCTTCGAGGTGAGTAGATTCGCGCGTTATTCATCGAAAGAGCGCGCGCGCGCGCGTCCGAGGAACTCAACTCGGAAGACGATCGCGCGTGCCCGACTGGAACTGACTGACTGGCTGCTTGGTTGGTTGGTTGGTTGGTTGCTTTACTGGCTGGTAGTGCGAGTAGCTAATCCGAAGCACTCGCCAACTCCAACCAAGTAGAGGATGTGTGTCGCCTGTTCCCCAGCCCGGCTGCGGCGTGTGGTGTGCGTTCCAGCGGTATGGGGGGGCCCCCATGGCCGCTACCAGACCAGCCACCAGTTCGGACCACCACCTCTGCCTCGGTACCCAACACCGACGTACGCGTAAACATCCGTGAGTTCGAGGACTCCGGCACACGCTCCGCAAATGGATCACCCTCCTCCTCCTCCTCCACCTTCTTCTTCTTCTTCTCTTCGAACGTTCTCCTACGAGAAACGCACAGTTCTCCGAAATTCGATGATCCTCCGTGTTCTCTTCCTATCTCCTCCCTCCTCCAAAAGTACCATCATTTTTTTTTTTTTCAGCACGATGAACGCGGTTGTGGAAGGCTACTCTCGTTTGCAACGAATTTCTCCGGGTTTCGAGTCTCTTCTTTTTTTCTGTTTTTTGTTTTTTTTTTTGGGCGAATATCGATCGGTGTAATTTTCGTGAAAACGTGGAGGGTGGTTGATGAAAGGTTCCTGGCTTGTCGTTGAAGTAGAATGAGCGTCGAGGTATCGCGTCAGCGCTTGTAAAACAGGCTGGAATAATGGCGGTGCGGAGGAGGGTGAGGGCGAGAAGGGCAAAGCGCAACCACGCGAACTCGAGTGCTTTCGAGTGTCCCCCCCTTCCCCCTCTCTCTCTTGCTTCTCCACCTCCCGCAACTCGCTCTCACCCCCTTTCGCCAGGAATTGCAGGAGAAAATTGCAGCGAAGGTCGGAGAAATTTTTGGCGAAGGCCCGTTAACTTTTATTTCGGTTTCATTGGTTCGCTGCCAGATGCGGGATCGTCAACCGGAAGCAGATTGCCGAAGCGGAGTCCGAAGACAAAGCTATTGCTGTTACTTCCTGTGTAATGCGACGTTGAAAAAATATGAGCATCCACCTTCCTGCGGATGATTCCCTCGTCGATAATCGCCACTATCGCGAGTGCGTGATTCATTCTCAATATCTATAAATAGACCTGTCGTCGCGTCGATATAGAATATGCAAGGCTAGGAAAAGTTTCTCTCTTCGGACTGCTTCCTCCGCGATTCCCGTCCTAAGCTTCCAGAGACAGGTCCGCGCGCCACTTGGGTAAACACGGATGGACTTTGAGCGCAGGTTAGTGTGTTAGGGTGTTAGGGTGCTATAGAGCGTACCCTACCGATGTCGCGAGCGATCTCAAGATTGGAGGAGTTTGGCTCGTTTGCTTTTACACCGAGTTATCATCGATCAACCGTGATAGAACGAAGCAGTTTCGATCAATCGGCGGACTGGAGCGGTGACGCGAACACTCGCGCGTCCCGTTTCAACTGCTCGAAACCTTGTTCCGAGAGCAAGGCAGAATCGTTGGCTCTTGCGAGAACAGAGGCGAGGAGAGACTTACACGCGCGTCCCTTCAGCCCTTCGTGAAACTGTTTCGTCACTTTATCGGTAAAGTCGTCGCGAGATGGGACCGTAATCGCGAATCGGGGTCTGGATTGAGGCATGGGCATCCGCGCGAGGGTCCACGGAAGGGAGAGACGGTGGGGGTGGAGGAGAGAAGAAGATTGTTAATTGACACAATGCAGAGACTCTGGTGGTACTCGGGCCAAAGGGAGAGAAACTGCGAACTACGTGGCTGACAATGAGTTCAGTTCGCTTGGCCCCAATCGGCGCGGCCCTGGTGACGTCATCGATATAAAGTTGCACGCCTGTGTTAACTATAACTGTACTCTGGACGAGTGTAAGAGCAACACGCACACGCGGACCCCCGGCGTACGGACATACACACGTACGTGAATACAAAATGAGGCGAGAATACGCGGTAGCTGTTTCTTCTTCGTCCCTTGGCCTGTGTGTGTGTGTGCGCTGGTGTAAATATATACGTGTATACAACACACTGTGGCACACACATACACACACACGTACGTGCGATATACTCGTATACTTGGCTCGGGGAAAAAGATAGCAGGCAGCCAGTGAAGTAGCCGTACGTGCTGAAACGCAACGGTAATAAAGAGTTCGAGAGCGAGCAATGACACAAATAATACTGATTATTCTCATTATCTAGCCACCAGTACAACGGTCTATGCGAGACATTGCGTCTGGATTACATACCAAGCATTGCTAGAAATAAACGCGTTTGACATTCTCCGCTTCATCTGCTTCCTACTCTTTTTCCCACGTGCCGACCATCCGACCGAGACGATCTTCGAAATTATTGATTTTTCTCCTGAAAAGTTCCCGTTGCATACTCACGCTCAATTTGACCATTAAACACGCGTTGTCGACTTTTTCCCCTTGGAGAGAAAGAGAGATGGAGAGAGAGATGGAGAGAGAGAGAGAAAGAGAGAGGAACATCTCAAGAACCATGATCCACTTTCTAAGGAAGATTGAAAAATTAATGATACCACTTGACCCTAACGCTGTAAGAGCCAAGGGTCAGAGAGATAGAAAATTTTATAGAGATATTTCTTATTGGTAATTCAGTATAGTTTGTGTGTGTGTGTGTGTGTGTGCGCGGTTGTGTATTCGTCTCTGTATGTAAACAAGAGATAACGGCACACAACATATAGTTACATGGTACGATGGAAAGTCTACGTTTGAAGCTGGAGAATTGGAGTACCCAATCTATGGGTAATCCGGTTGCCAAAGTACCCACGCGATCTTTAACTCGTATACACAAGAAGTTACGGATGTTACGGATGTTAAAACAATAGCTGCGCTCTTAATGTTAAGCGAAGCGTGAAGCCTCCCCGTACGCACAGAACATTTTCTTTCTTTCAGTGATGGCGATGTACCCTTTATCCGGCGTAACCCTCGTCACTGACGCCACTGCAAAATCGGAGTCGATTTTTTCAAGGAATTACTCAGAACTTTTGTAAAAATCGCAAAAGACTCATTGCGAAACAACCAATTCTCTCTCTATTTTTCTTTTTCTCTTTTAACTCTATTTGAAGCAATTGCGCTAACTCTATACCGACATCGCTCATCGAGAATAGTCGTCATAACTCGAATATTCACACTCGGCTATCGAATGGTCAAAGAGTGAAAAAGTGTCCCAGTTATGTAATATAGGTCGAGGATTCTAGGAAATCAATTATTCTTGAGATTTCCGCAAATAAAGCTAAATAAAAAGGTTAAATTACAAGAGGAATGGGAGCAACAGCTATCTGCATTACGGTCAAGTTTAACTGCGGGTGTAATCGTCGTGGTTCTAATTAAAGTCCGGGGACTCGATCGAAAATCCAGAGAGTCTCAGAGAGAAAGAGAGAGACAGTCCAGTATCAAGGAAGCTCGGCTGGCATTAACCCTGGGACTTAACCCTGTGGTCTATCTCGCTGTCTTAATTACAGCAAGATCGAGGAGATTCAATCCAGCGATCGAGGGAGCTTCTCGGGGAGAACTAGAAGCCGGCTCCCAACAACGTTGAGAGGCTTGCGCGATTTGTCAGTCCGATAAGTTTCTTGAATAAAATGAGAAGATCCAAGGCCGAAAAAAGGACTTGGGTCGGAAGAAAACGGTCGCGCTAAAATGGAAACAGTTTCGACGTTCCTGCTATTCAAACAGCGAGTGCTTAGAAATGGGAATGAATGATCGATGAACACCTTGGCACGCAAAACCTTCGTCCTACCTTTCCTTTCCTCCGTACTACATAGCTCGTGATCTATTGACCGTACTCCCCCACTGTGTGGGAACATTCTTCCCGCAAGGTCCCGCGCACGCCGATCCCTTTTCTGGAATCAAGTCGAGATCCTCGCGGATTCCCTCGTCGGTCGCAACAACGCGAACGTTCGTCAAAATAGACGCGATATCCGCACGACGGGCGTTCCCCGGAAGATTAGAAACGTGCCCGCGGTCCTCGAGATCCGCTAATCTCACTAGCTTGCCTACTACTCGGATGCCAAATACGTGTTTCGCCAAGTGAATCTGCTTCCTGTATCTCAAGTGCGTAGATCTCTAGAGCACGCTACTCTCTCTCTCTCTCTTTCTGTTCTATGTTAGAGTCGTGACGTAGTCGCTAGAGCACTCGTCTCGCGAGGGGTTCGCGAACTTTCCGCGGAACTTTCCTAAGGAAGAAGATCACTGTTGCTGCTTCCACTATCAAGGGTAAACACGACAACTTCTCGAAAGTCCCATTTGCGTGTTTCGCGCGAGGCAACAGGCACGTACAGCGCGAGAAAAATAATCATGCTGAAATCATTATACTCTCCCCGAGTGATATCTCTCAGCCGGAGTACAACCATTTAACTGTAAGCTCGCGGTGGAGGGGAAGGACGAGTAAGCGTTTGCGTTTCATAGTTTCAACTTGCGCACGGTTGTCCTTTACGGAGGCGTCGGATTACGAGGGGAAGAGAGGGAGAGAGAGCGCGCCAAATTGAAAGTAATTAAAAGTGGATAAGGGTGGAGCGAGAGCACGAAGAATGGAGTTAATGCGCTGCTCGACTTGCACCGGCCAAACTTCCAATTCAATTCGGCAATTACGAGGAGTACTCGCAGGTCGCGGTGGAGAACATCTTGACGATACGTCGCGAGCAAGGTTGCACAGTAGTAGGTGTCGCCGTCTGCTACCGCTATTTTGCCCTACGATTAATCAACTTGGCAAAGGCACCGCCGCTGCCAAAATCGCCGGTTCGATCGCTCTGGTCCTAGTTGGGAGATCCGCGTATTAATTTTAGTCGACTTTAGTTCGCCGAGTCAAGGACAAAGTTAAACTCGTACCCGGGGCGTGTACGTCGTAGCGATTAATTTCAAGCACACACACCGCGCGCACACGCTTTCCCGAGAATTTTCCGATTCTCAAATATCAGGATATTTCCCCGGTGAGTCGAGTCATGCGCGAAATAAATGATTAGTAGGCAAACGTTGGCGGCGGTGGTGGATAGACACACACACACACATACGCGCGCGCGCGGTGTGTGGCTAATTAAAACTGTACACGAGAATTACGCGGAGATAATGCATTAGCCAGACAATTCGCTTTTTTCCACTTAGCATATTCGAGAGTCGCGATATCAGCGTAGGGCGAGACAAAACATTTTCATTATTTCGTCTCCGACGAGTAGCTCGTTTGACGCGCCACTTTTTACTTTATCCTCCGGCTATTAAGTAATTGTATCGCACACGCGCGTGGGTGTGCGCAAACAGACGCGGCCGTCACGCGAGGATGAAAAAAAAAAAAATACGCCACGGCCAGATCCGGACTCTTCCAATTCCCTTCCCTTCCTCATCCTCCGCCGAGGAGGTTGCACCGAAATTCGAAACGATTCATGCAACTGCACTCGAGGACGATGCAATTGCTTGCAAAGTTCGCGAGCGGACGTCAATGGTAAAACGCGGACAGTTCGAGCAACCCCTAAGCAGCCCCGTGGTATCGAGTCGCGGGAGAATTTTCAGATCGAGTTCAGATTCTCGGGGGTCAGCAAACAACGATAATTCGACCGCCGCACGTGCACTCCGCGCTTGCAGGAGCACGGAGAGAAGAGGATGATAGCAGCAGCAGCGAAGATTGCCGACCCGATGACCCACTTCGATGCTTGGGATTATCCGTCGTCGCTCCACCGTCTCTCATTCCTGCGCTGTTAGCGAGAGCCCGGAAAAATCAAGGTTGCTCGCGACCCCGGCTGAAATCTCGCTTCCACCGAAACAACGCGAAATTCCGCTCGTAAAGAGTCGAGTTTGCTGCCTGCCAAGATGGATATAGCGCGCATGCCTCCTAGATTGAATACCAGTCGGAATTTGCATATCAGCGGCGCTCATGTAAAATTCTGAAGAATGCGCGCGCTCTCCTCAATTTGCATGTTAACGGGGCCGCGCCGGACTTACGCGTGGAGAACCGAGAGGGAAATTGCCGGGAAAGCAAACGACGCTCATTTTTCTACAATCAGCCGAAGGAGCGACGATGGTTCCCCGCGCGGCAAACGGAATGGCTTCGCGGGGGGTGGTTGGTTACTTCCCGTGGGTGGCGGCAAAACTAGCGAGCTCTCCGGGAAATCTGGAAAATCTCGCGGAAACTTCGCCACGGTCGGTGGCGGGGTTGTTCTCGGTGATGGCCGGAAAACTTACCTACCCCCCAGCACCCCGTAAGTTTTTACGCGCAATTCCCCTGACCGAGATCAAAGGCTCGACCAGTCAAAGACCATTGTGTGGCTTGGCTCTCGCTCGCACGCGCGATAACGACGATGATTCTACCCGGAGGCGGTGGGAGGGAGTGGAAAAGCTCGGGGAAAATCGAGGGAAACCAGCGGACGTTCGTAAATTAAATCGAAATAAAGTTTTCCATCGTCGAAATAACATCTTCCGACAAATTGATAGAAATCGACTTATCTGATAAGAAGCACGAGTGTGCCTGTGCCTGCCCGCCTGCTGTCAGCCTGGCTGTAATTGAAAAACAAATTGGAATGTGCTTTCTTCGCTACTGCGCGTCCACATGCTCGATAAAATGATTTGATACGTTAGATAATTGCAACACTGCTCGCCGATATCGAATATCGCGATGAAGTGCTACCTCGACTACTTTTTCATTTTTTATTTTCTTTCTCCTCTTTCTCCTTCCTTTCCTTTCCTCTCCTTTTTTTATTTATCGAGAGCGCAATATTGAGTTACAAGCGACGAATGTCCGAGTGCATTTCTTATTTATCACGGTGAAACCTGCCAGTCCCCACCCCCTCCTGCCGTCAAGCCTGGAGCATCGGTGTCATTGCACCAATGACGTAGAGAGGGGGATGGGGGCGAGGAGCCGGATGATGAACGTTTCAAAATGTCGATGTATGATCGATCGTGGAATTTCCTGGCGATAGAATGACCCTGGTATAGAGAATAATAGCGGCTATAAAGGCGACACCGTAATCACTGTACGAAATCGATCACGATGGATGTTAATGGGAAAAGCTTTTTCCGCCCTCTACCCCCCGGCTACCCCTGGCAATCAGCCCTTCCGCAGGAGAGTATAAGACGACAACGACGATGACTTCTCCTTTTTCACTTCTGGGGATCGAGGTCATCGCGTTGCGCGCGACTACCCACCCCCTCCCTCCCAGTCATAGAAATCGGAGGAATATTTACTGACAATTTCATGGGATTGAGCGAAACGCGCTAATTATCACCGTTAATGGAAGCAATTAGTTTCGGCAAATCCAGTACTAAATCAGTGGTAGCAGCAAATAGCAGCGCCAGCACCACCAGCACCAGCACCAGCAACCAGCAGCAGCAGCAGCAGCCGGCTCTACGTGTTTACGATTCTCCACGCTATTGCAGGCGTTGCATAATTTACGTAGTTGGCTGCTAGTCGAAGTTAAGTCATGCTTAAGATACTCCACAAGTAGGACAGGATTGTGGGTCCGTTAATGGGGGGAAAAAAGTGTTGTTCGTGCGCCGCCGCCCGCGTCTTCGAGAAACTGCTCGTTCGTATCTTCCCGGCATATCTGGCCCCGGCACTTGATCCCGCCTCGACGCGCGATGCGGAGGATGCACTTGGTGGTGGTGGTGGTGGTGTCCGCTGCCTGGGGTTCCCCTTTGCCCCGTTAGCCAGCGGTGATGCAAGGAAAAGGACTTTTCTCTAGCAATTCACAGTGAAAAACTGTAGGTGGCCAATGCTTTTCTTCCGTCATTGACCTAGAGAGAGAGAAAGAGAGAGGGGAATCGAAACAGGCTAGATTTTGACTCGATTCCACGAGATCGTTTCGACAGGTCGCCTTGACCCAAAAATCTTCGCTGGAAGCGCCGGACTGTCGCGAGTAAACTCCACATTCACCCAACCCATAATTCTCTTAAGGGGATCTCTGATACGGTACCTGTTGGTTCCTCTCGAGCCTCTCGCTAGATTCTGGAAGTTACAGTCGGGGAGAAGATAATTTATTAATTAGACGGCCTACCGGAGCTGCGCGTATCTAATACATATGCATTAGCCTCCTAATACTGTCTCCGTTTCTATGTATGTCGGTGCGAGCGTTCGTGTTCGCGCGACTGACGGATAGAGAACTGCCGGTTATTACGGTGTGCGTAGGAGCCTTTTGTTCGCGTGCCACGGCGTATTTTTCTCCCGACAAAAGCCGAGGTGGAAACACCCAGTTGGAATTGGAACGAGGTTCCAGAAATCATATTTTTCCACGGCAATGGAACTCGCGAGCGAACGCCCGAGCGCTGCATATTAAGAAATGTAGCACAATGACGAACTCCGGCGCCGTAATAGATTCAGAGAGCGATAAATAAATTCTAATAATATCACCGACTTTTAACGCGCGCGCGGCGTTTCATTAGGCGAGCGCGTACACGCGTAACTCGCGCGCACGTTTCCAAACATCGTACGTTCACCGACGCAACGCAACGCAACGCAACGCAACGCAATGTCCGGCTGCTGAAAACGAAGTTAGCCCCCCTCCCCTCCCCCTCCACCGTGCATTGCACGTGGAAAAAATGGGTGTTTCTCACAAGACCCGCTGAATTTCTGCTTTCCTGCGCAACTTCGTCTCGCCTCGCCTCGCCGCGCCTTCTCACCTCGCGCTACTACCTCCTTTCCAATTTCGTAAATAGACATTAATTCACTTACATTCGTCGAGCGAACTCCTGATAAACGAATCCGCGAGATCTCCCGCGAGGATAACCGGGAGTTCGCCTTACTCGCAGGACTTCCCCGAAGGTCCCCAAGCTCAAAATAGCGCGCGTCCTAGACAAACCGGAACGCGTGGGCTCCTATGATTCTCGAAACATCCCCTTCCCTCCCTCCCTCCCTCCATCCATCCATCGTTCACCTTCCCCAATCTTTCCGTCTTCCTTCTCTTCGCTGGAATGTCCTTGATACCCTCGCGGAACCTGCTACTAGCAAATGACGCGTGCGTACACGGAGGATTCCATCATGCCTGGAAATGAGATTTGCTACTTTGCTTGAGAAGCGAGTATCGTGCTATGATCTTCCACTCCGTTCACGTAGGAGAACTATAGCCGTCTCTCTAAATCAGGAGACGGTCCCGAAATATCAAAGTCCCTCCGATGCTGCTGTTGCTACTGCCGCTGCTGCTGCTGCTGTTGCTGCTACTGCCGTCGCCATTGGTATTACCACTACTACTACATCAGGAGTTTCGGCAGGAAACTCGTGGAATTCCGTGGAATTAGCTTTCAGGATAAAACGTGGAATACTGTAAGAGCATGCTTCTCTAGCGAGACATTCCACCGTTATTCCGGACCCTCGGTACTTTCGTCGTCTCTCGAATAAAACTTCTCTTCGTAGCGGTCACGGGACAAACGAGTAGTATCGGGGACGCCAACGCGTGTTGGCGTCTCCATCAAACTGGCCGTCCGCGATATTCGTGCGCGAGCCTGGAATCTCAAGCGGGGGACGTTTCAAATTGTGCGCCGGGGTCAAGGGTCCCGACGCTGACGGACTCGACGCGGAGAGAGTCCCCTAATCGCTCAGGGAGGATGGGACAAGTTTCCCGCGGGACGAGTCCGCGATAACGTTAACCACCCCCTCCCACCTCCCCGCTCTGGGTCGTCCGACAGCATTCGCGAGCAATTTGCCGAGAGCCATTACCTTGAGCGTCACCTTGAGCCGATCCCGCCGCATCTTCGCTGATCCGACACCTGATCCGGACCCGCTTATTAGACGCGTGGAACAACGTCAACTTGGACGCGCTGCTCCGCTGCCATGACTCGAGCTACACCGTCGGGGTTCTAGTCACTTCCGCGCGAGATTCCACGAGATGGTGACCCATTCCGCGGTCTACAACCCTCGCAGCGAAAACGAACGAAACGATTCGCTAACCACGCCACGGGACAGTCGGACAATATATGGTTCCTACCATAAATTCGACGGTGTCTTCGCAGGAACAAACGACCCGGGTCCCCGAAGCTGGCCTCAAAATATCCAGATTTATTTCCTGGCGAGCGTGTACCGATAATTCAAATACGAAGGCCGCGAGTTTGCGTTGCGTCGTTGTTAGAGGGAATTAATGGCGGGGGGTAATGGCGAGTAAGTACCGAAGAGGAACCGAAGGAACTTTGCGATCCTGCGAGATCCTACGGAGACTCTACTCTGCCTGCCCACAAGGATCAAAGTCCAAAGGGTCCGAGGGACGAGGCAGCGGCGAGCGGGGATAGAAAAGCCAACGCTCTTGCAGCCGCTGCGTGAGAATTTCAGACGTTTGCGAAATCGGCCGCGTAGCCTTGGAATGTTGCGCCCCAGCTTCCTACGGTTACGCGCACGCACCACCTTGGGTACCGCAACGACCACCCGTCGCCCTCTCTCTCTCTCTCTCTCTCTCTCTATATATATATATATATATATATATATATATGTATATATCTCTCTTTGGACTCTAACGCGAGAGAAAGGCGAAACCCGCGTTAGATGCGCGTTTGGCGCAGAGGTTGTTCTCTCGAGACTGAAATCGTTCGCTCGTAAACTTTTTACAACATGTTAATACGAGATCTGCCGCTAAGTATATATACCGGAACGTAAATCTCGCATATACGTTTAGCACCGCCTATTCATCTCGGGCAAATGCAATTTGCCGTTACTTACGTAACTATCGAACACTCGGATCTCCCTCTAAACACACCGCTGAAAAAGCGTCCCTCCTATAATTAAATAAGGCCAGGAGGGGGCCAAGAGAATGCACAACCTCTAACGAGTCCATAAATATTTTAGCGAGAAGCCGGTTTGCTAATGTGGAATTGCTCGGAATGATGGCCAATAGCGAATTTTTTTTAATGGCGCCGGTGTCAATGAGAGAGGCTATTCTGTCAGATTTTTCTCTCTCGCTTCCCCCCCCCCCCTCTCACGATCCACTACCGTCGAGAACCGAGTATTTTCGAAATGTCACTCGGCGCGTATCGAAGTTCGACGTGCGAGACTACCGCTGCAGCATTGGCAAATAAGAATGACGAACTTCAGCCTTGACAGATGCGTGTTTACACGGATAGGTGAAGTGCGCAGCAGCAGCAGTAACAGCAGTACGTGTTGCTTGGAAATGGCAACAGGCAAATATCGTAGGTGACTCGCCCAAGCAGAAATCACGAGTGTCCCTGCTGTGTCTTGTTTCCGGAGTCTTGAGAAAAAATTCGTAAAAATGTGCAAAAAAAAAAAACAGCCGACGTTTCTTTCTCGCGTGATCGGCGGATACGGCTTTCCTGTTCGACGACCTTCCCCGAGGGTCTAGAGCCGGGGACCAACTACAATGCGGAAGGTCATACACCCGTTGGTTTTAACATACGCAAGCGCACGTGATTCACTTGCATTTGCAATTCGATGCAAGTTGATGTCCACGTAATGATCCCTGGGTGCCAGATGACGCTTAAGATACACGAGGAGGACTTTTCTCCTTTCGGCGATTACGCTTCCGCGGGAAGAGGGAGGGAGGGCCGCGACAGCCGGCGTTACGTAATTTTTCCTCTATTATTACGAGGCCCAACGCGCTTAATAAGAAAATCTGAACCGCTCCGTTAACAGCTGTCTGGATAAGATTATCCGCGTCTCTCCCTCCTCCCTCCCCTTCTCCACGGGGTAATAAATATGTCTGGGCCGCGTTACGCGAGTCTCGCCTCCCGCCAAACGTTTCAAGAAAAAAACGCCATTACGCAAGGATTACGGCAACTCTTATTCGAGTTTCCCTAACGCGTGGAGACGTGACTTGAATTTTCTCTCTCCCGCGCACCGCAAGTTTCAGGGACCAATGCCACCATCACCACCACCACCACCCCGACAGGGTTTATGCGTCACAACCGCTAAAAATTTCACGAATCATTTCGCTAATGGGTTTCAGCGTGTTATTCCCTGAACACGTTCCCCGTTAAACGCATCACTCTTGTTATTGCGCTTTTCCATGTGGTTGCCAGAACTGCTCTCTTTTTCTCTCTCTCTCTCTCGTGGCGCTAATTAATAAACAATGATGAGGTCACGGGGAAAATGTTACTCAACCGAAAACAGGGAGAGTATCGCAGCGCGAAATTTGGTCCCCTCCATCCTGCCAACTTTTTATCGACGCTCGCAAGTCCTTGAGGGATTTTTGGATAATCGTGCAAACGCAGCTGTCTCGTCCTACTCCCGTTACCGCAGGTACCATAATTTTCGCGTAAAATGATATTACACTCGCTGGACTATCCCACTATCAAATTACCTTCTTCCTGTTTTACAATGCATCTCTCCTACCGTGGAGATCCGGGCTGTGCGATACTCCGTTTTGCATATTAAATTCATCGTCGTCGTCGTCGTCGTCATCGTCATCATCATCATCATTATCTTCATCAGTTTCATCATCGACGTACGGGTAATAATCGAGTCGATCGCGAACGCCCACTGATTCGCCACGGCTAATCCCGAATGATAATTCAATTGTTTAACGTACTCGTCGTCGTCGTCGTCGTCGTCGGTCCTCCAATATGGCTATGGGGGGAGGAGAGGAGATTGCCACTCGGTGATTCCGTTTTATCGTTCCTAGACGAGTACCAACAACCACACCCTTTCTCGAGCTGGACTTTTCAGACGCATAAAACACATTTGCATGGCAGCCACGCGGTCACGGCGAGACATCTAATCTCCGCGTTAGAATGAGAAAGTACCCTTTGGCCTGGGCCCCGGAGTGCTGGGCCAGGCCCCGGTTTGCACCAGCCAGCGCAAAGTTCCCCGGTGGAACGCAATACCACGCGAGCGCGCGCGGTGCCTACGCAAAAGTCGTTACGTGCCCACTTTACATCCAACTTTACATCCCACCCCTCCATTTTAGCCGGGATCGGAGTTTGCTTGCTCGGAACAGCGACAAGGATTATAGGATAATAGGAATCGTAACGACACGGAGGGAGAGACACTCGAGAGGGGTCAGGAGCGCGTGGAAAAAAGTTAGCCTCTCTCTCTCTCTCTCTCTCTCTCTCTCTCTTTAATGCCCAGAGAGAGGCTCTCCGAATCTCTCTGGCGAACCGTGATATAGCCGAGTCGTTTCGACGTAAACTGCCGGCGTGCAATTAAATATTTATACGCGAAAGTCCATCCCCACCCCCGCCGCCCCTGGGCGAACGTGCACGCGCCATCGGTGGCTTTTATTCCGAAAAGTGAAAGCACGTCGATCTCGAATTCTAATCAAATCATCAGGTTTTTTTCCCTCGCGAAGAATCGCCGGGCGTTTCAGCAACGCGGTGAAAGCCCGAAGAAGGCGGGAAGGAAGGCAGACGGCGGCGCGGCTCATTTTTCTAACGCGACCTGCATCGACAGCGTCGTCGCCGTCGAGTCCTTTTGCGATAGACCGCGAGCGCGGTCACCTCCGCCGATTGATCGCGCGCCGACAACGCGGGGCGTTGACTCGCCACGATTTCGACACCATGCTCGTTCTTTTCGGAGCCAGCAAAATAATTAAAAGACGGTACCGTCCGCCCCGCCTCACCCCTACCCCGCGAAGCCCTGCAATATTAATGGCACGTTCCGGTCGTCGCGTGACTCGCTTCGCCGATACGTCGAGTGTCCCCGTACCGCGGGCATTCCGGCAAATCTCGCGGCGCGTTCCCACGCGAGTCGGGAATTTTCTATCGCCGAGGCACGAGCGGCAATTTCTCCGAGCATGATGCAGCAACAGCCGGGGAAAAGCACGATCCGAATGTGCAACGCGTCATCCTCCGGCCGGTTCACCAGAGGACACCCCAAAAGTGTCCACGCAACATCACCATCGCCATCGCCAACCACCCACGTTTGCCGCGAGTGAAACAAACACGGAAATGTTTACCTAGAATCCGACTATAGTCCTTTCCCTTTACCGGGCAATCGATGACACGTCGCGATGGAACCGGATGAGCGAAAAGGATACCGTGGCACCACCAGGAGGCTCCCGAGACCATGCGCAAATGCCCCGAACAGACATCCGAACGGTGAAACGGTACGGTGGTACGCAACTATGGCGAAAGAGCAAACGATTATGCGAAGACGTACGTACCGTTACTTACAACCTCATTCTGCAAGATAGTAGAACTCTGCCATTGTCGCAGCACAGTGGTCCTTAATAATGGCGGCGGTAACCGTGACAAACTTCCGCAATTTGGAGGCACTTGTTAATCGATGCATGGAATATAGCACGTGGGACGAGGAACAATGTTGTGGTGGATAATCGTAGCGTCATGCTCGTTAGAATGTTAAGCGACGTATTGTTCGGATTATCATGTTGACCTAACAATAAGTATGGGACTTTGACGTTTCAGCGTCGGGCGTTCGCTAGTCCGTTCGGGGTTTCGTCTCGATGATGCTCCGCCGCTATCTGGCTCCCCGTTATTGATCGCCAGATCGAACCGCTTGAAATTCTGCTTCAAATTACTAATCCGTCAGAGAAATTCAGGACACGGACGCGAGGATGAAACCCGAAGACTGGAGATTCTCGCATTGATAGTCTCAGTCTAGTTTATCTAACGGTATACACAGATCGAGAGTGCGCGTACCCAACAACGCTACCGCTACCGTTGATGCTTGGAACCGATGCCGTTGCAGCGGGGAACAGACTCGCGGGGCGGATCTCTTCCACGTGGATCGGATCGGATCGTTCCTTGGAATTATCGATGGAACCGATCGACATCGGTTCCAGATGAATCAAATCGCTGCTTGGGTCTGGGGGGAGAGGTGGAACCGATGGTTTCGTCCCCGCGTAGAAACGCGATTAGCCATTATCCAGGGTAACGAAGCTTCCTGGATTGGAAGTTGACTTACCGGGAGTTACCAATGTCTTATAGAAGTTTCGGGCTAAAGGGTCGTTACAACGGTCCACTCACCTGAAACACAGAGAGAGAGAGAGAAACTTGATATTAATGGAGTTTTCCCATTGGTAGAGTCTGTTCGCCTGCCTGCCTCTTGGTGCTTGATACTATCGCTACTGGTAAATTATTTTGCCGTGCAGCAGTTGCGCCATTCGCAGTCGTCGAACGATACTTTATGTATTCCACTCGAGTAAATTTTGCTCGAAAATGCCGCTACTAATTGCAAAACTATTTAGCAAGTACATTTGCGAATAAATAATGGCGAGCGATGTAAATATTCCTTGACCCGCTTTCGGTTTATTTTCCAATAATTAGCGGCATTGCAGCGAGCGCAGCTCGGAAAGCCGGACAAACTCTCCGACGTATCAGAAATGTAACAGGGAGATCCGCGGGAATCTACGAGAGTCCGTGTGCCAATCGCGCCGAGCTCTTGCCAATTCCCCCCGATGCACAAAGGCAAATCGCGGATATCGACACTCCGAGAGAATATTGCTCTCGCGGAGAAAGTACCCCTGTCCCGTTAGCGAATTACCATTCGCTGGAAAACTGCTATCCGTTTCAATCATATTTCTTCTCTCAGTCAGGCGTTTCTCAGTTTCCCTCGGGGTACGGGGGCTAAAATCGAACCACAACACTAGCCGCGTAATGACCAAATTGCCGGGCAGATCCAATCCCGCTCTCCGGACCCGTACTTCCTCGGGTTTCTCGCGAGGTTGCTCCATCCCCCCATCCCTCCCATCCCTACCGCGCGTTACCGATATTTCCATCGACGATTCAGATACAGCCGCACAGTTCGAATAACGAGATTTCATTGAGAAACCACTCTGGCTGCTGGACGGTGCACTCTACCTAGCACCCAGCCAATTGGAACGCAACAGCGTTTAGAACGCGTTGCTCATCCAACTGCTGTTGATACTGGCCAGAACATTCGGTTTATTCATAGCCGGAGTACATTCTCAACAACTTTAAACGCGTCACCCTCGATTGGAACCGTCGGACCGATTGGACTTGCTTTCCAGTTTCAATTGTGCGAGTCGCCAGAAAAAATCGAGTCTATCGCGAGAGGAGAGAAAAAAAGCGACGAGGTTCGCACTTTCGCGGAGTAGACGTCGAACGATGAAACCGAGAAGAAAGGAAAGCGGAGGGAAAAGAAACGCTGGAGAATTCACGTGGAAGGTTATGCAAAGCGAGTAGCCGAAAGGTTCAGATCGAGAGTAAAAGCACTTTGCATTCGTAAACAGAAATTCGCTTAAAGAGAAAGAGACGTACCTGAGCAGAGAGAGAGAGAGAGAGAGAGAGAAAGCGATTTTGAAATATCATGGAAATTTCGACGGTGGTAAAAAAAATGAGCAAATGTCAGAGTTTGTCGACAGCCACTAACAAAGTCGATGAAGAACATTGGGAGCAACGGGGGGAGGGAGGGTATCGCAACGCACGGTTGGGCTGTCTCGGGTCCCATGAGTGAAACGTCCAACAGTAGAATTTCATTAAGGCGATTAAACACACACATGTGTGCGCGCGCGCGCGCGCGAACAATAATGGAACAACGCTCGATTATCGTTTGGTGCACGCGGCTTTTATCTTTTGATGCGCGTAGCCTCATCGACGTGAACGAAAAGCACACATAGGGACACAAATGCAGCCAGCAATTAGTGAGAGAGACGTTTGTTCTCTCGGCTGCGTGGGCGTTGAATGGGTGTGAGTCTATTCTCGGCTCCATCGCTTTTACAAACGCAATGACTAACTTGCTTTTACCTGGCCACGTTCTCCAAGATGGAGCGTGCCAAGGATCGAAATTCCCCGTGCTGCCTTTCCCTCAGGGACAGGAAATTTGACCACGGGTAAATCTTAAGTTATTTAGAGGGCTCATATTTTGCTCGACGTCTCCCTCCCTCTCCTCTCCCGTTTTCTCCACAAATATCGTTTATAGCGCTCTCGCAACGATGGAGAAGCGGCATTTGCATTTTTCACGAATTTCGTAGAAATCGATGTCGAGCAAGAGTCTCCGTGGACTTTGCTGACCGATATTTTCGTAGCTTTGTTTCCCTAGCGTTGGAGTCAAGTCGCGTTTGATTTACGACACGAGCGTGTTAGAATCGCGCAAAGCCGGTTTCTCGCTTCCGCGGCTCAGCGTCCCGTTATGAGATACATAGCGCCGTTAATGCGTACATTATGTTGGCGAATTTCTGCGAAAACCCCTGTGTCTATTCCCCGTGGCCCTATGGGAAAAAATCCCATTGTACCCGCGCACCGTGATGGCCCGCCAGGAACACGCTTTTCCTTGCGCAACGCCTTTGCTCACTTTTTGCGAAACAGCCTCCTCTCTCCTCCTTCCTACCATCATCGCCATCGCTCTTTCTCGTTAAATTGAAAAACTCCGAAAAGTCTCGAGTCTCCCGATTTTTTCTCACGTCTCAAAAGTTCAACTCATCCACGACTGGTATTACGGACGGCGAGGATCGTTAACACCCTTCCAAACGGGTTAAGCGAAACCCTTGGAAAATCTTACAACCCCCCCCCCTCCGCTTAAACGTTAAATTAAACCCTCGCAGCGCGTATGCAAACGCACGAGATATTTTCTTTCGCAAACGTAGCAGCACGCAACAGTGATAACGCGCGAGAAATAATCTTGTGCGTTAGCGCAGGATAACAATGGGAGCTTTGTTCCCCCCAGTGGCATTTACATATTAACAAAGTAAACCTCGTGGGACAAGAAGCGATTGCCAGTAGTTATAAATAATTCTCACTCCCCGATAGTCCTTGACCCGGTACTCGATGACCGAAAACCATTCGACGAGTTTAGGCCTTTTCTCGCGAGCGAGTAGCGTTGGACTCGACAAGGTACCCAGAGAGCCCAGACCCCTAGCAGATAGGCGGAGACACTTTACTTTACGGTTCAACTTTTCCACATAACTCACCTGCATAAGGAAATCAAAGCAAACCCGTTTGGATGACGACGAGTGTAACGATATATTCAAAGCGTGTCGAGAATTGTACCATCGAGCTCTCCTCTCCTCTCCTCTCTTTTCCTCTCGCCCGTCTCTTATCACCTTTTTCTCGCATGTTTCCCCGGTACCTCGGTTAATGACGCTGCTTATGTTTACTGCTCTATTCCTCTATTTACGGAAAACTAGCTAATCGCGTAGAAAGTAACCGGTCCATTTGGACAAGTCTGGCGTGGGGCGCTTTACTTCTGGAAAAAGAAACAGGGGCGCGAGTAGAACCGGGCCGCTTGGAAAACTTTCGTTCCAGCGGTCAATAATCGCATCTCGTGCATTTACGATTGTCCCACCGATCCGTGGACAACGATAAAAAGTCACGCGTCTCGAGGGACAGCAAGAGAGAGAGAGAAAAGAGAGAACTACGTGTATACAAGGAAAAGCAAAGTCCAATTAAAGTAACACACTGGGAATGATCGAAGGCGAAGAGACTCGCTCGGAGAAGGTTTCACGGATAAAAATGTACGGTCAGCTAGTCCAGGTTACCCTAAAGGCTAGTCATCTCCGCGAATCCTCCAGGTATCAATCCAGAGATTCATCCGACTGTCTCGAACGCTCCACTCGAGAATCTTCCCCTCCCCACCCCTCTCGATCGCCACGAACAGGAAAACTCTAAGCTCGCCTTTAAACGAGCTCCAGGATGTAACTGCAGCGAGTTCCTTTGACCTCCGATGCAGCGGGAAACTAATCGAGATGTTTTTGTCGCGTGCAATTAAAGCCGGAGACGAAGGACGTAAAAAGGGAAGGAGGAGCGGGGTAGGAAGACGGTAGTCGAAATGGAAAAGTGCTGCTTCCCATTCGACTCCAAAAGCATTTTTCGAAATGAGTGGAACAGTTTCTTGCGGCAGTGGCGAAAGAACGGAGAGAAGAGTGGGAGGAGGATGGATAGGAAGAGAAGAAAGAACCTGGACAGAAGAGGAGAATCATTCGCCGAAGGAAATCAGACACAACAGACACAGAGAGAGAAGGAGAGAGACCAGTCGTCTTTTCTTCCACGAGGCATTAGTCATGCGACCATTTAAGATGGATAGGAATAGTTACGTGATCGTGTATTCACTCGCACACACACACACACACATCAGAGCTCGTCAATTGGTATCACTCCAAATAATACGAGCGGACGTCTCTCCAGTGTCATGCAAAAATATACTCTGGCAAAGTGTAATTATGGTCGTCGCGTACATGGCGTTGATTGCCATTGACATTTGCATGTCTCTTAGAACCCCGCGGACCCTCGAGAAAAACACAATGTCATCGAGGCCCCCACGCAATGGCCTCGTAAATTTGAGATTTTCTCGAAAATATCCGGCATTCCGATATCATACAGCCACGCTTCTCTCAGCGGGACTTTGAACCTTGCGTTGGTAGCTTCCAGTCTGAAATTTCGCGCGATGACTATACGCCGAGCGAGGCTCCCTGAGACACCTTTCAGACAGGTGGCTACGGGGTTCTTGGTACGGTCCCATAGAAATAAGGAGACCTTCTGTACGCGCGGGCACTTACGAAAGGTGCGCGTGTGCGTATTTTTGTGTGTACGCTCGGCACGCATATATTCTTCCGACACCTGTATTATTTCCTCGGGAGAGATTACAGGACAACGACCTTACGCTGATAAAGGAAAGGCGACGGCACCACGGGGAAGCCGTCTACGTTTCCTTCAGATATTAATGTGCTCTCAGGATGATAAAAGAATCTACGCGCAAACATTTCTGACTATTGAATGTAAATGCCTCCGGCTCATGACGAAGAGAACCGCGGAGGGAAGGGGAGCAGGAAATCACTCGTACGCTTAAAATCACACCTTTGAAACACGCTGCGATATGGAGGGAGAGAGAGAGAGAGAGAGAGAGAGAGAGAAATTCAGGGAAACACTAGGTAGCCACACACATGCACGCTTCTCAGCGATTTCTTAGCAAAGTTTCTCGTTCTTGGGGGATTTTCCTCGAGTTTTCTAGATTGTTGGTTAATAAAATGCAACGCGCGCATCGCGCACACGAGACAGAGGACAATGTCCGCTGAGCGATAACGGAAATGGAGATAGGCGTCAATTACCATGTTTATCCGAAAACTTTCCAGTTGCTTTCGGCCAATAACGACGACACGATTCCCTCCTACCGGGAAGACCCAGTTCTCTCCGAGGTACGCGGAGAACGTATACGTGGCTCGGAGCTTTTATCGAAACGAGGGCTTTTCCGGCAGTTTATGAGAAAATTTTTAGCCGATTCTCGATAAAACGCCTGGCCACGATCAACTTTATCCAAACGAAACGATCCCGCTGGATTCGAATTTCAAGGCTACTCTCGGAGTCATATACATAACACGTTCTCCACCGGAGAGAAATAAAGTAGAAGAGAGAGAAGAGAGAGAGAGAGAGAGAGAGAGAGAGAGAGAGAGAGAGAGAGAGAGAGAGAGAGAGAGAGAGAGAGAGAGAGAGAGAGAAAGAGCAGATCCATGGATCTACGTGACTTTCCTCTCGCAATCGCCGTTACTCTTGCGATTAGGCGAGATCCTCCTCGAAACACACGCGGGAACTCTAATTAGCCCCCACCCCTCCGATATATGGCAATTACATAAATAGGAGGATTTTCACGCTGCGACGCGAGGCTAAGCCTCATTTCAGTATTATGCCCCGGGTATTATACCGACTTCGAGCGAACCTTCATAAATCATTCACGTACACACGCACGCGTACGCACACGCATACGTGCAAGATAAATGAATAAATCCAATAAGAATTTCATCCGCTTTCGATACTCTCCTTAGCAGACGCGTAATCCCGATTGGTCCATTATTTCGTGGATTCGTGTAAAATCTCCCTCCACGAGACGGGAGATTGAAATTTATAAGCAAACGCGTGGCGCCATTCACACCCGAGGTATCTGCTGGTATTTGTTCGGGCATCTGTCGTAAGGAGATTCGCGCGCTGCTTTCACCGCCGCTACCGAATTGAAAAAGGCCCCGGGGGACCCGAGGATGTGTCGCAACCTCAAAATCTCAAAACACAAAAATCCTCTCGCCCTCCCGAGACGACCCAGCTTGTTCTCGGGACTCTTAGCGCCGTGACCAGACGCACAAGCGACGCACGTGACCTCGCCCACGCACTCGCCGTTAATCCACTCGCAATTGCACAACGCCGCGATAACGCGTGCCGTTTCGAAAGGTCCCGTGCACTCGCGCGAATCACTCACCGACACGGGCGCATTTGCAACCATCTTGGGAGGAGACTCTCCTTTCAAAACCACGAAAGAGTCCCAGGGTGATTTCGTACAATTTTACCGCGACCTCACCCCCTCTTCCGTTCGCGCGCCATTGGAAAAAACGAAAGGGGGTGGTGGTGGTGGTGGTGCTGGTGGGCAGGACCGAGAGGGGAAACAAAATGGTCATCGAGGTTTCGCTGCTATCCTCGCCCCCGTTGCAAGGGATAGGGATGAAACGCTCCGAACGCTTTTTCAGCGAAAAAAAAAAAGCGGAAGCGCGATGGACTGCGCGGTTATCGCGAATGCCACGCAGTTGCCGGCAACGCGGCCTGGTTTTAGCGCGGAGTCTAATGTTTATTTATCAAGTTTACGGTTCATCCTCTTTCCGGCCTAGTTATCGCGACGCGCTGCCGTTACCGGAGGATTCCAATCCCAAGACACACCAACCAACACAAGTGCGCTCGCGCGCGAGCGCCCGCGTGTTTGCGTCAGACCCAATCTCGTAATTTCCATCCAGGTAGTAATGGGCTCACGACGAAGTTGTAATGGTTCCAGGGAGGGAGGAGAGCGCTGTCCGGAGAATCGAAATTTTCCGGATCTCGATAAACCGATTCCAGAGGAAACAACGAGGCTCCGCGCAGTAACCTATGCAAATGGAGTTTGGTAGGCGCGCGCATCCTTGTTTTCCTGCCGGCGAGTGAAACGTCAATGAATTCGTCGACCCTTCCCGCGTTGCGACACGTCCACTTGAGTTTATTGAGTATGGTAACTCCCGTGACAGCCACCCACGTGCAGACCGATAATTCGACCCTTCCCCCGACCTCCTCCTCCTCCTCCTCCTCCTCCCGTAGAAACGGAGCTTTAGCAACCGCCCAATTTGAGTTTCGTCACGCGTACGACCCACTTGCGTTAGAAAACACAGGGCAAAACGGAGATTGGCCTGCCTGCCTGCTGCCAGTGCACGAGGAGAATTTGAATTTCCCACCGCACCTCCCCCCACCCCCCATTAGTTGCTAATTGCAATTTCCCAGCGGCGCGCCACTCTAATCTGCGATTAATTATCGAGCCGATAGAGCCGAACTGGACCACCGTGCGGCAAACTGGACCGGAAATGAAAGACGGAAGTCTCGGAGAGACCTGGAATCGAAAAACTCTGGCACGCGCCTGAGAGAAAAAGGAAAATTTTTCGAAGCAAACTTTCCGTCGAATCGGTCGACGAGCATTTCCAAGAGTTTAAAAGCCAAGGACGCGGAGGCAATCGTCAGGGTAAATAAAGTGGCGTGAGTTGGAAACGTCGAGGATGCGCTGTACACTCTCTCAGGTGGTTTCTAATGATTGATGTAATTCTCGCGAGACGTTATCTCTCCGAGATAACTAATCGCCGAGAACTCAAACACGTAATACAAATTGAAGACCGCCGATGAAAAATGAAGGTGTGGAAGTAAGAGAAATTCGAGCGTGGCGAGGAGAACGCTCGAAATGGAAAAAACAAATCGTCCTCCGCTCCCATTGACCGGAAAAGACACCTCTCCCCTCCTGACACAAAGACCCCTTCTTTTCAGGTAGGAGATTCCACGAAGGAGGATCAACAGCTGACACTTTCCCCAGAATCATCTCTCGATCCGTCTTCCGCTCGCGACGAACAAACCTCCGTCTCGAAAATGGCGTTGGCTCCACGCAATTGCGGAGACCCCAATCAACGTGCCCGATTTACCGGAACTGCGTTCCACCAGTTTTCTTTGCCATCGATCGTCGAGCGTACGCGCGAGGGAGTAAACGCGATATCCCGTGGAAAAAGGAAAATCGCCGGTACACGGGAGAAATTATTCTTAAGTAAGGAGTTTCCATTGTAGCCGCGCACGGGGTTCATGGGCAATTTGGCACGATGATGCCAATCCTTCATCCGACGGACGTGCCATCTTCTTTGCTAACGGCAACCATCATACGCGAAGAGCACCTGCTAGTCAACGGGGGACGACTTTAACAGTACCCGTGATTAAGTCTAATACGACAGAGCTCCGCACTCCGCGGAAGACTCCTGTTTCTCAAGGGGTACAGTTAAAAACATCCGCTGCGGATCATCCGCGTACCCACCATGACTCAAGGCCAAAAAGCATAGTCATTGCGCGCGCTTCTTTAACGACCCAATGAACTCTCAGACCCACGAAGGAGCCAACTTGGGAAGCTCTTCTTAAGAGACGCAGAGTGCGGTGAACACGGACATTTAAGGATCGATCCCACTTTTTTCTTTAAAAAGAGATACGAAGTACCTGATTTTCCGATCGGTGGCTGACCCAGTCGACTGAACCACCTGAGGAACCTTCTGGCGGTAGTTGCTGCCGGAGGTCTACACCCGTCCAATATGACAACCCCATTATTATTGTTATTGTTGTTGTTGTTATTGGGACTGCCACGTTCCGACGGTGCAGTCCTGCTATAAGGCGACATCCACGCCGTGGTGGTGTTCTGAATAGTTCCGCCCTTGACCGTCGTTATGGAGCTAGTGATCTTGGCCGGATGTGGCATCCAGTCTTCCGAAGCGACCGGCATTTGTCTCGTCTTCTCGTCCGACGAGTCGAAGACGAAGCCGCAGAATAGGAAAGTCATTCAAACACCTCCCACTCGCACTTTGCCAGGTTTTGCTCCCCGAGCAACCCTGAACAACCCCCACCTTCCAAATTTCACCTTCACCGGAGATTCCAAGATGCACCACCACTCTTCTGCCCAGAGAGTTCTCGCTTCTCTCCTTCTCTTTACTCAATTTCCTCCCACTCGCGTTGGGCGGCTTAATCTCATCGGACGAAACTTCGCCAGAGTCCCCGTAGCTCGTCGAAGAGTCTCCTTCGACTGTTCTCCGGGGCAAACGTATCGAAAGTACGTAACGACGGCAGCACCACTTTCCCGAGTGTTATCGCTAACGAGCGTCATGTGTACAACGCGCTTTACGCAACGGCCATTAATTTTAATGATGTATTACAAATCATCGGCATTACGAACCACACACGGAAGGAAAACCGACGGATCCGCAAGGGTGTGCAACAACCCGCCGACAATTTCCATCCAGAATTTTCACGCTGGTAGCTCGTCGTTCGCCGGTTGTGTTCCTTCTTCTTCAAAGGTGTCCTTCGTGGATTCGATGAATGGGCCTTATCGGGGAAAATCGGAGAGTCGACGATCGAATGTCACACGGCGCTGGAAGATAACGTGGAATTTGCTGCGTGTGCGTCTCGCGGTCGATGGGAGAGATTAGCGAACCCTCTCCTCTTCCAGAGTCACGCGTGTGTTAGAACGAACCACTTGTTGCGATCTCCACACACCGGCGGTCTAACAATTCCCGATAGTGTTTCTTATCGCGGAGAATCCAGTGGCGGCGGCGGCGGCGGCGGACGGACGTCTCTCCGGATTGCACACGTTCTCCTTTCCAGCGAAGAATGGCGGCGGATGCTGACCTTGCCGGAGAGGTTCCCGACGACGAGACAAGAAACCACGAGCGTATTGTTTCGCGTTCCAGCCCTGCCAGTAGAGACAAAGAGCGGCAACTTTGAGCGGAAGAAGCGGACCAGCAGTCCAAACCACTGAGAACTCTCGGAGAGAAACGTGTTACGATGACTGATCGAGGAGAACCTTCGATCGTTTCTCCTCTCCTCTCCTCCTCCTCCGCCTCTTCCTCCTCCACGGTCCCCCCCTCTCTCCCTGTCGCGAATTTGATTAGAGCTCGAGATACTCCGCCGGTCAGCTGTCCACTTCTCTCTTCCGCGCTAACGACGTTAATGTCGCTCCGCGGTTCATTAAGGCCATCCAACTGTCCTTCTTCGATTATCGCTAGACTTTTCCTCCGCCAGAACCGCGATAGCGTCCGTCGACCAAGAAACACTGGACTCCGCTTCTGTTTCCCCGAGCAAACGCGCGCCACCGGAGGAAACTACGGACTTCCAGAAACACTCGCTCCGGCTTATCGAATTTGTCCTTTGTTCCCTCCGACGAGTCGCAATCTTTACCCCAGATGCCCTCCAGCAGCAGGAGGGTTTCTCGGGAAAGGGGCGCGCAGGGTTGCTGCGACTCGCAAAAGATGTCGAGGTCGAGTCCTCCTGGGAAACCTTGAAGACGCGATCGTACCACGGGAGGACGATCGACGCTTCTCGCTGGACTGCTCCAGTTTACGGTTTGCACCCTTTACGGGTTCCTGGTAAAGCTGGCCAAGAAACGTCGCTACGTTTCCCGTTAAGCTTTCCCTGATTTTCCCGGGGAGAGATTTTCGTATCGAATGATAGAGTCTCTCTCTTTCGAAATCTCGTAATTCAGAGTGCTCGGAAAACCACGCGTTTGAAGATGTTCCAGACGCTGCAGAGACCTGCCTGACAGGTAGGTAGGGAGAGAGAACACTCGGTCGGTCACGTAGCTCCCTTATTACCCGCACTACGGAGAACTATCAGCGGTGTGCAGTTCATTCGCCCTGGATGCGGCCAAGATATATCTTCTTTCGTGACGGAACAAGCTTCTCCCACTTCGTCTCCGCTTCGGAGACCGAATATCACCTGGCGAGTATTCTTTAAATCCCACCAACGGTAGCGGACTCTCCTCCAAAGACACCTGTGCGTATGCGCGCGTGTGTGTGTGTGTGTGTGTCCATCCACGTCCGTCTCCTCAAGTACAAAAGCCAGTGAACCTTTATTCTTCGCTCTCTCGGTACACTTTCGATTTTTACTCTACTCTCGCGCTTCTCCTAGGCGCGCCAAAACATAGAAACTCGACTGTGTGTGCGTGTGCGCGCGCGAGCTATCGAAACCTCGAATCCTTTCCGAAGGGCGGGGGAGAAGTCAGGACCAGTCTAAGATTATCCTTAAGGTTCTTCCCTGCTCCCTCCTGCGAAGGCACCGCGCGCCTGTTCTCGAGGACTCCGCGGACTGCCCGATGGCTTCCCACTGACTTTTTCCACTTAGCAAGGTCACCTTTCGTCGACCACGGCGGTACCTTTAAACCAGCGGTGGCACCTACAGCGACCAAGTTCCTCGTTGCTTTTTTGGAGCATCGATTTAACCAATGGCTCTTGCGCCAGCACGAAGGGCCTGTGAATTACGCAACTTTCGGAAGAACGATAAGGTGCACGACGTTACGAAGCGAACAACGACGGCCAATGACGAAAACGCGACGGGGACGACGGCAGTGGCAGCAGCGGCGATACGATCATAACCGCACGCTTGCCAGTCCTGCGATAGACTCACACTGCTACCGACTACTCCTCTCGGCTCGGCTCGGCACTGGCTGGCTGTGCCACCTCGCTCTCCTCCGTGACTCTCTTCCTCCTCTCCCTTTGATAGTGTGCGTCGGAGTAACGCGCATTTGTGTGCGAGCAAACCACCAGCGCGACTACCACGCCACACCGCACCACTACCATCGAACCTCACCAACACACCGCCACCTTTTCTTTTCCGACTCGCTCGAGGCCTTCCTCCCTCCCCTTTTCTATGTCTCTCTCTCTCTCTCTCCCACTTTGGAGCAAGACTTCGCACTGTTCCGCAACTGCCAACACAACAGTTTGCTCTCACTCTACTTCTTTCCTCTCTTCTCTTCCATTTCCTTTCCGTTCGCTCCCTCCCTCCCTCGAACCCTGCGGTTGAACCTGGTCAGCTAGCATGGACGGCAGCCCACGCACACGTGTACTCCGCGAGGGAATCGTAGACTCGCCCCTTCTCGCAACTGCCGGTGGATGCGACGCGACGCTACGCGACGCGATGCGAAACGAGAGAGGAGAGAACGTACGCGACGTCTCCGTGCGCGATATTTTCTGGCAAAAGGCGAAAAGCGCAGGAGGAAGTTGCTGGTGTGCGCGCGATGCGATGCGACGCGACGCGACGCGACGCGTTGCTTGGCCGTGCACGCGCGTGTGCGTGTGAACATACGCGACGTGGTGCACAGGGTCGCCCAGCGGCGGGGCGCGCGAGCGATCCAGCTGTGTCCGGCTCGACGACGCACCACCACCACCACGACGATAGGCTCCTCGTCGATGTGTCTACGCGTGTACGTGTGCGCGTGTCGTCGTGTTGAATGCGATCCCCACCATGCGAGTCGACCAGCAACAACCTGGTGGTTCGACTCGACTCGATTTGACTCAACTTGGCTGACTCGTCTCTACTCTACTCTACTCTACTCCACTCGACTCGACTCTACTCACGGCGGGCTCGTGTTTACCCGAGGACCTCGTGATCACGCGGACCCGGCGCGCCACGTTTGAACACACACGCTCCTCCGCAAGATCCGCCTCTTCAGCTTTGCTCTATTCGCACAACCTATAGCCTCGGTAACCTCTGGCGAACCATCTATACCTCACCTACGGTCGGTGCACCTTTGCCCGCTTCTCTCCTTTGCCCTCCGCTCTCTCTCTCTCTCTCTCTCTCCCCGACAGGGCTACCCTGACCACCACTACTACTACTACCACTACCACCGATAGGTACCGTGCGTTCTGTTGCGATCCTCCTGCTCGCCGATTGATTCGTGGAACGAAAGCAAACGCGCCGGCAACGAAGGCGCTGACTCGTGAAAGTCTCACCGGATACGAACGCTTTCTGACCAATGATTCGTCAAAGCTGCGCGCTTGCCTCGTACCCGCGTCGCGTTTGCCGATGACGACGATCACGATGACGATGACGAAGGCGCGACGGCAACCGGGGAAGTCCGCGGGTGCCTGATTGCTAGAAGGATTTGCACGGCGGACCGTTTCCGCGGACTTTTTTACGTCGCGGCCCACGCTTTTGTCTCGCAAATCGCACTCGCCTTGGAGCACTCGTGCAAATTTAATGCGGTATTCCACTCGAAAATCTATTGCGTAATAGTGCAGAGAATACTGTCGCCGCCGCCGCTGCTGCTGCTGCTGCATAGCGCTGTGCTAGTCGCTTAGCGAGTGGCAACGGGCCAACTGCAGATCGGCGAGAGAGTGCGGGAGGAATTCACGAAACATCTTCAAGAAACGTCTCCGCTGAAATGTATCGTTAACGCGTACACCATACACCGGAGGAGAGCGCTGGAACGAGTAAAACGCTTCACGCGCGTCCTTCTCTATTCGCGTTATCTGCAATCAGCTCCGACGTTTCATTTAAAAATGGAAAGTCGTCGTTGTTATTCCTCCAACCGCGCGATAGCGACCACTCTAAAAGCAAAGGAAAAACAGAAAGCGTGTCCGAGAACGAGTCGCGCTCTCGTTCGAGAGACTTTACGCCCTCCCTCTACACTTATCGCGGTTATTACAGATAGAGGAGAGAGATAAAGTTTTTCAGGTGTAGCTCCGTGCCGCCGGATAACACTCGAAATCTCCGATGTGAGCTTGTACGAAATTCACCACCGCCAGGCGACGAACGTACCGCGTAACCATAATATCATTATCGGTTATACATCTTCCGAGATACTAATTGGGATAAAGTAATTGCACGTTTCCTCTCTCGGCTCTCCTTCGTTGAACCTACGATTAAGCAATAGCGCAACTGGGAAGAAGCGACCACACGCGGCAGAATTCCAATGTCTTCCGAAACTTCTCGATATAGATTTCTCGCGACTCGACCATGGAGCACGCTGTGGAACACCATGAGGAAAGAATTTTTACAGTTAAATCTCGATATCTTATTACTCTCGCGATGGCTCTAATCTCGACGACGACGACGACGACGTTAATCCCTCGTGTTTTCTCAGACCGCGACAACATCTGGACAAACAATTGGTTCGCGCGAATCGAAGGCGCGAACGTGCAATTGGCCCGAGTTGCGCGAATAGGGCGGCGAAGGACCAGTTCATTTTGGCAGATGACCAGCAGAGCGACGATAGGGAAAAAAGTCGATCGAGCCTGAACTCTCCGAAGGGTCGCGCGCCCACTTTTTCATTCCAAGCATGAACGCGAACCGGCGCATTTTTCGACGATAAGACTCTTTGTTATTACTTACTGCTGCCTTACGTGTTTTCCCTCCACCGACCGCGATAAACGATAAAAGATTGAAATCAAGACGGCTCTCGCTCGCTTCTCTCTTCGCTATCTCGCGCTTCGACTAAAACCCGAAGCTCCACCGAATGAGCGCAAAAAACCAATCGCAATTGCAATCTTCATAATTGGAACTATCCCAGAAATTACGAGAAATGTTTGCGCGAGTGGTTGAGTGACGCGATTCCACATACAAACCATTGAAATATGACTTACGCGATTTATCAATGCCTGTCATTGTTCGACGACCAGTGCTACGCGCGATGAGAACGGTACCGCTGCTTAACCGTAATGAAAGATGAAAAACAACTCGTAGCGATATTGATTCACAACTGCGATATTTTTCAGAGGGGAAACACACAAAGCAGTTACAGATGCGTAACTGGTATCCGTCCATCGAACGGACGATCGAACGAACCAACAAACGATAAAGTTATATCGGCAAGAGGTGAGATGCAATACGCACGCTGGAGATATACTCGCGGAGCAGATGCTCGTCTTAATTAAGCATGCGTGTATCGGATTTTACGATCGAGCATAGACCACGTACCGTGAATAAACATCGTAAATTAATTGATATTCCAGCGCGCACCGCACGATTGGCTTACCTGCATCGAGAGGAGCAACGAGTGATATCTTAGAAAACAAGTTTTGATAGCTCGCTCGACGCGTACCGTTAATAACGCAGTTATTCCTTCCCCGCGACATTCGCCGATCGCCTCTTTCTCTCATTATTGAATTCGCGCTTTTCTCCAGAGGGCGGCCGATCTTCGGTGGCAGGGCGTACAAACTTGTGTCGCATCGAGTCGCGAGCATGCATCTTGCATCCCTTCGATAAGCAATGGCCGCGCATAATGCATGACGCAAACGACTACCCTACGGTTGTACCTCGGGAACTTTATGCGCGCGACAACTTCCCGCGACATTGTCGACTGCATTTCTCGAGATGGATCAAATTGAAGTTTGAACGACAGAGTCCGAGCACTCCGATAAAACGCAGGACGCGCTCCGTCGAACGAAGAGAAACGGGGACGGAGCAAACTCGCGAGATACACAGAGACCGTAACTTGATTTACGGTGTTCCTGATGCACCGAGCGCGATGATACGCATGAAACGGAACCACGTGGCATCGCGTAGAAACCTAAAACGTCCAAGCAAATAGGAGCGCCTTCTCTATTCCAAGCGTGAAAGAAGATCGTCGACGCGATACCAAACTGCCCCGTTTATCTCGAAGCGTCATTGGCAATATCGATGATAATGCGGTGGACGCTTCATGGAAGCCTGTCACATCCGCGGTATTAATTACAGCGAGCCCAGTGAGATAGGTCAGAGACGTCGAAGAGCTTTACTCTCGATATTTCGAGGAGAGAGTGAAAGTTCAAGGCGCGCGTACGCACACTCGCGCACACGCCCGCGTTTGCTCGCTCGACTAGAATAACGAAGTTAGCGGCCCTGTGAGTTTCTCGGAGTCGTTGCCGTATCCTTTGGAGCATCGATCAGGGGGAACATGTGCGCGCGAGCGTTCACGGGCGGCTAGCAATTCCGCTAATTAACGATATGGGAGCGTAAAGACGCCACCGGAGGGTACCGCGCGTAGACCTGAGGCGCCAGACGATGATTCGACGTTCATCGCGAATTACGCAACGCGCACTTAGGGACAGTGGCCTCGGTGTGCGCATTTCTTCAGGCTCGGTCTAGCCAGTCGCGGGACTCTGCGGTAGGCAATGCGTGCGTGCGTGCGTGCGTGCGTATGTACGGACTTAGCCACTTAGGCTATTAACACGCCGTAATCGGCTCGCGTCGATGGCAAGATGTCTTGAATATGTTATTAAACGCGCGAGACACCGTGCCCTCTTCCAAGCTACGCGTCGCAGAACCACGCAAAGTTCGTGGCACGCGTCTCAACTACCAGCCCCTCCTACGGTTCAGGTTCAGGTGCCACACCGTCGTCGGCTTTGACGCTCCTTCTCGCGCGCCGCTGCCTCGACGAACATCGCGAATCGCGGGTAAACATCTGCCGATGTAACACTTTCCTCGCACTCTCTCGGGAAATCTCGCGAGACCGTTCCATTCCTTTCCGTGACCCAAATCTCCACCGCAAGCGCGCGGTACACTTCGAGTCCCCTCGAAATAGGCGCTGGAAGTCATCGACGGTCTCGGGGATTATCGGCGAGGACGCTCGGGGGGAGTTCAACGTGCAACGGAACAACGTTGCTCGATGCAAACGAGCTCTACCTTTGCTCGGCGACAAGTTTCGGAGGAGACGAACCTGGTCGAAATGCGCCAGCGGAAGCTTCACCGGGAGAACGCTACGTCGAATTGTTTTCAAGTGGGATGCGGAGGAGGCGCGCGGGGTAGCAGCAGCGCTCCGGGCAAACTACTTTATCACGAGTCACTCGCGGCGTGATTTATGGTAAAACTCCTACGCGGATTCTCCGACGGTCAACGCGAACCTCGCGGAAAAGAGCCAAAAGCCCTTCTTCGGAGCTTCGATCGTCGTTAAGTCAACGCTTGACCCACAACACCCACACCGCCGCTCGCGCGCGCGCGAGTGGGGGGAGGAGGAGCATCTCGAATCTCGAAGAAGCGACGAACATGACAAATCGGCTGTGAAGCTCGCGGAGAGGAATAGAAGGAAGAGAATTGGCAATGGTTCAAAAAGGCGGATTGACCTAACTGAAATACCGCAGTACTTCCATGCGCGATGCATGCCAGGTGGATATTGCAAACCTGACAATACTCTCGCCACACTATACTCCAAAGAGGAGAAGAAGCGCTATCCTACCATCGGCGGTAATGGAATATTCCCTTTGACCGTCCAAACGCCATGCGCGTCTTTCCAGCGGATTTATCCATAATTCCAAGTCAAAGCGGCCTCTCCTCCCGCCAACCGAGATATACGTCACTTGACAAATTGTCTTTGTCTCTCGATGAATTTTTTATCGACGGAGAAGCACGCGCACTTTAGAAACTAGGAAAAACATCGCTCGCGTCCAAGCAGGATTTCCACTCTGATAACGTTAACACGCTCACGATGTTCGCGCGGCAACACAATGACGAGGATAACAATGGCGAGCAGCAACATAGATCTTGCAGTAATTTTCTTGAAACGTGATGCGGGTCAGTCATATATGCTTCGCTGATCTCCGCCGGGATCTACATTGCCGACGAGCGACAGGTGTACGCGGTGGGTAACATCGGTCAACCACCCGCGGCAATTTACTGTTACGGATGCACTTTGCTATGTGCTCGCGTGGTCCTAATGGCGAACCGCGAATTCCAGACAGGCCTTCGGGAAGAGAGGGTCGCGTTGTTACACTCGGCATATCCAGAGTGAACCGATTTTCCTTCCCGTGGTATTTTTGCAGCAGAGAGAATCGAAGAAACGACCGATATGATTTGACATGGAAAAATACGTGTCAATTGAGTAACGGTTTGCAAGCATTACACTCTCACGTTCCAGAGAAAGTTCGCGACAAAACATGCACTTTCCATTTCTTCTTTAAAGGACTCGCACAAAAGTGCCAACGATCATTCTCTCGGATAGCTTCGCTATAGAAATATGCTGCACGGTGCAGCGAGATGGTGGTAGAGTCTTTAGCGTGCAATCCGCTTCGCACGCGCTCGGATAGCGTTGACGCGAAAAATGTTTCGTTTGGAAAAATTCGTCCCTCGACGAGTTATCAAGGGTCTTTCCGAAAGGTACTCCTTTCGCCGGGGGGTATGGGGAACGGGTTCGAATATCCTGTGATGACGAAAGAACCGCGTCTTTGCCGAGGCCTCGAGAAATCGATCTTCGCTCCGTCAGCCAATAAGACATTCTCGCAGGATTAATTGCAGTTTCATTGTATCAGGACTCGGATATCGGTACAAAGGTGTCAAGGCGAAAGTCTGAATGTACACCGTAGATAGCATAGGATTTCTGCCAATAGGACAGGATTGGATTTCGCGATCCTCGGCGTGTCCTTGGGGTCTCCTAGGGGCGAGAGACGTCGGGCTCGATATCAACGACTGCTCCGCGATAATCGCGTGCTGAGCGAGCGCGATAGCAAAAACTAAAACCAACCGAATGATCCTACCTCGCTTGGACAAAGGAAGGCTCTCCTCGCGCTGGGAAAACGTTGCGCGAACTCTCAGCACCGTCAGTTCACGAAAAACAGACAAAAATCTTTAATGATTACGATCTTAAGAGTAACGCGGAACTTTTGTGAGATCGACGAAAGCTCTTTACAATTATTCCTTTACGGTGCATTGGATCCTCGGTTCAGAAATCCGCGACACCAGAAACAAAACGATGGAGGAAAACATGTAGCAAGAAAAGCCGCGTTAACTTAACGAACACTTTCACCGGATACAACGTACAGCCATTGTAGCGCTGACGGCCCGACGTTTTAATACAAACGTCTGTCTGGATTTTCTCCGGGGGCCGCGCATTGAGATTTTCCAAGATTTTCCAATTCTCGCGCGCAATTCAATGGAACGAGGTGGTGGTAGCGGCGCGGTAGACTCTCGATGAGTAGTCGGAAAAAACGAAGAAAGCCAACGCGAGCATTATTGAGAAATTCTTCCGCGCGCCTCGGTCGCGATAATTAAAAAGATCACGAGGACTCGGCAACTTCCGCTCTCGGTCAAAGGATATTACCTTCTTCGAAGCACCGCAGTCATTTCCGTTTTCGGTCGACTCCACTGCCGCATCCGTCGCGCGAGCTGCATTTTCCGCGAGATTCTTTTTACGCTCCGGCGCGGAGCTTGAACTTTTCCTCGGTAAAAGCACGCGAGATAACCAAAACGTGTCCACGGGACATATACACTGACGATCAGAGATCACGTGTCGCGTGCACCGGGGGTTTCTGACCTATATCCAGGTGGAGGGCAGGGGATTCCTACACACGTAGTAAATGCCCGATGCAGCTAAAGAGAATTTCCTGCTGGAAATCTTTTGTCTTTAGCCCGATAGCATCATGAAGATGATGATGATGATGATGATGATAGTGCCAGATCAGACGCGCCGTCGTCAAAGTCTTGTTCTCCCGAACCAAGAAAAGTGTTATTGACCATAATAGTACCGGACCGAAGGAGGAACAAAGCAAATGCTATGCAGACAAGTAAGGAAATACTGGAATACCTCAACAACGGCTGTCAGCTGAATCTTGCGTTTCAATCTTCAGCCGATAAATCGTACAAGCTCCACCATACAATAATATTCTAATAATATCAGACGTGGCATTATATGGGCAGGGACGCGATGCCTCAGTAATGCCACGTATACATGTTAATTAGCAGGTCACTAGTTGTACAGCTCATCATTCAGCGGAATATTTGCATCAGAGCCATTTCAATCTAGCCTCGATCGCTCGCCTATTCAATTCCACTCTGCTCTATAATTACGCGAAGAACGACCACTACGAGCAGATCTCTCTCACGTCTCTTTACTCCGAAACTGTAAACGAGAATTCAGGATGTAGATTCTTTTGTTTTGGACAGGGTAGAACGGCGGGGGGCCAGGGTAGGTGAGCAATTGTCGCGTGAGCGAGCGGTCAAGACTTCCTACGCCGTGACTATACCTAGAGTATCGCGTCTTTTCTAACTCTCGAGGACCACTGTCAAGTTGGCACTGCATTCACGGCATTATTGTCGGCCTACCTCCGACATCGATTGTTTTAAACAATTGCGGAAGGCTATTGTTAAAAATGGTACAGAACTATTTAAAGTGCAATGAGAACTCATTGAGTTTTTTTGGAGATTCTGGCAAAGGCAGTGCCAACCTCACAGTGGAGCCTCTCGAGGGCAAGTTCAACGGTCAACCTCCGGTGACCCGATAACTAGTTTCGCCGCGTAAAAAGCATCTCTCTTGCCACGAACAGCATCGCATCAGCAGAGACATCGCTTCGTGGTGAGTATCGCGTATATACCGCGAACACGTTGACATCAACATTTCCTCGTTTTCCTCACTCGTACCTCTCCGTTCAATCATATCAATTATCTAGAGAAAAAGCCTGGGGGAGCGACACTCGGCGGGAGGTGCCAACGCTTAAACTCTAGATTCGCCCACGTACGTCATCATGCCAAGATGTTACAGAATAGTTATGGTTATACAATATGGTTTTTGCGAGTATTAATGGTCGACCTTCCGTCCATCGGACAATCTTACGTAAATCCAATCATCTTCCGCATGAATATTGAAAGAACCCCGGTAAAAAGGGATCGATCGATACGATCAATCCGAATTAGGGGGTACTCTGATGTTTCTCTCTCTCTCTCTCTCTCTCTCTCTCTCTCTCTCTCTTGCTCCTCCTGACCCTTTCCACAATGTTGCGGGTAAAATGGCAAAAAGCATCGAATCATTCCGCGGATCGCGTCACGGGAATAGAGACATGCAGCTACCATCCAGTTGCACATTAGAATATGAACTGGCATCGCGTAATTGTCCTGCAAAATTACACTCTCGGACAATGCACTTAGTGTATAGACGCGACACGATAAAGGCGGTCGTGTTCAACGTGAGAATTGCATGTGGGTATAGCCACACTTCAGTAATGGGACAAAGAAGGAGAAAGAGGAAGCGAGATGGATCTACTGCAGAGCTCTCTGCATGCAGAATCGTAGTTCGGTGAAAGCGTCACGTACACCAGCAGCTGTGCTTTGTTCGCTCAGCGATATTAGGTTTAACGCGCGGAGGTTTCTCGGCGACGATAATTAGACAAGTTCCACGAATTATTCATTATCGCATCCTTCGCGCACCCTTATGTTTATTTAAGAGGTAATCGCGCGCTGGACTCTCCTCTTCTCCCCGGGAACAGTACTTGCAGCGGTGTCGGGAACTTTGCGCATGGCGCACGACGCAAACTCGAGGATCAAAAATTCGCTGCTATTTCGCTATTCATGGAAAATGACTCCTCGGACTATCTCTCGACCGATTCGCTTTCCAAGAAATCTCGCGAAAATGGCGCAAAGCGGGCATCCGGTTAACAACGCGTTTGCGCAAATGAGTCGGCGCCACGCGTGACGCGGATGCTATCTCTCGAAATGCCAGAAATCCTCGAAATATCTCCATACGAGGAATCGCGTTTGTACCTCGCGACAACACGCAGGCTTAAGGTTTATGCTCGGTTCCCAGGGACGCGCACGTCCGAACACAGTCACCACGATGCGTGACGTTACATCCTTCGCAGAGACAACTTTGGATATCTATCTGATTTGGAATTTTTTACCAGCTGCGCCTCGCAACTCGCAATCAGAATCGAACCGGAGAACCAAGGAGCTACCTACCAAATCAGCGTAGAGACGCTGATCAATAAAACATGCGATCGCCCAATATTCAATCGCTAAATAGAATCGCTTTGCGCTTCGCTAGATTCGATCGTAGCATCGGGATACCGCCGCCGGAGATCCTTATGCTCTACCTTCAAGGATACTCACGGACTACTTTGGATTCTCTAACAGGCAAAGCTTGATAGTACTTATGGCGTTCCACAAAATCATTCGATAAGAAAACTGGTTGCATCAATTTTCCCGGATAGACTCGAAGAAACTAGTCGCGTGTACCGCGATAGTCAAAGTCCCGAAGTGGCTTCGGGCGAAGAAACTCGTCGATTATGATCGTCGACGGTGGAATCACGATGAGGTGCTCGAAACGAATGTAGAAGCTGGTCGGCATAAAATAGCAGAGGTGGCTCTCTCCCTCTCGCATTGGTACCTGGAACACGCCCGCGAGGAATACAATAAACGAAAGCGGAAGAAGAACCGCGGCGTACGTCCATGCGGAAGAGGAAAACCGCTCGGCAACGTGGCCACGACCTACGTCTATCCACCTCGTTACCTTTCGCGATTCTAATCTCATACGGAGCGCGAAGCAACGAACGAACGGATCGTTAAATCCTTGACAGTCACCGCCAAGCGAAAAGTCCTGTGCATTACCTTGGCGAGTTACGTTTTACGCGTTCAGCGTTCATGCCGCTTCCGCGTGGAAAACAATTAAAGCAATTCTTTCGAACGAAGTCTGTCCGACTAACGAAGGGACTTTTCGCAATCTCCAACTGTGACACGAGTGCACTGCTTGATGAGGCCACTTCGAGGTAATATTGTTTCGTGCTTTACCGGTCTCTCGCTCCCTCTCTCTCTTTTTCTTCAGTCCGCAAACTAGTCTCTCCATTGCCGGACTGGCAAAGTTTTCTCGCCTGCAGATCTTTAATGGAAAAAAGTGTAACAAGTATAAGCGCACCCTACCTTCTTGGTTGGGGTTGTTCGAATTCGAATTGGGGTGGGATGTCAGGGAAGACGGCGTTTCGTCCTCGGCGACGCCCATCGTCGTTGCTGCTGTTTGTTGATGATGCGTCTCTACCTCCGTCGCCTCCTCGCACCTGAAAAAATGTCCAAGTTGATCAAAGCAGTTTTAGCAAGTTCTCGATCGCTGGAATTCCGCTCGCCGCGTTATTCCTTGATCGTTACACGGCGATACTTTTCCGTTTCCAGCAGGTGCAACACCGTTGGCTAGAGAGAGAGAGAGAGACAGACAGCGAAGGTGCGTACTAAATTCAATACGGTAGCATTGCCTTTATCGATATGGTATCGCACAGCGACGAATCTCACTCGAGCCGGAAAATCTCTCAGGAAATTTTCAAGCTCACCCTTTTCGCGAACCCTCTACCTAGGAGCTCGGCAAAATTTCCTTTGATCATTTTCATGCCTACCCGTCCGGATGGAAAGTGCTTGGGTAAAGCTTCGCCTGCCTGCGGAGTCAAGGACCCCCTGCTGGTGGAACCTTGCGGGAAAGCTTCTATCGCGACAAATATGTAAATCCATACGCGCGTGTACGTGTGCCTATTAAATTTTCAATACACGGGCACCCACACGCGCGCACAACCACCTACGCGATCCTTCCAAGAAAAAGCCTTCCGCGCCGCTTACAACCAGATCTCGTATAAATGATTCTTAACGCGCCATTAGCTTCCAGCGCGAAATTGCGCAATTATCCAAAACGACGTTGATTATCGTCGAAGAATCTCTCCGATCACGCGACAGCCAACTTATGCGCCAGTTCTTCCCTCGGTGCCAACGCGACGATTCTCCTCGTCCTTCCGCGGATCATCATCCCTCTCCGTGCGCGGCCTTTAGTTTCCCATAAAACACCGTAAAACGCCCGCGCACCATCATACTCCTCTCGACGTTCCACCACACACACACACACACACACACACACACGGAGAGATCAACGAGGAGACGATCATTCGCGGCGACTTTTGTACTCGTTGCATCGATTATTTTTCAATATGGCGACACGCTCCGAATCCTCCCGGAGGAAAACAAACGATTACGCGAAATTTTGGCGATCTTACGGAGAAAGAGAGAAAGAGAGAGAGAGTGTACAACCTACTTCCGAGCTTTCTTCATTCCTGGAGTCGATCGCGCGTAATGATGCGCGCATCGTATTGTTCGATCCTCCGAGGGTTCTTCGGAGTTAGGTCGAGAGCAGCGAGAAAGGATGGAAAGAGGCTCTTTGAGAAAAAGTCGCGTCCAAAGTGACAGGACCGGTTTCGCGTGTACCCAACAAGTATGTGTGTGTGTGCATACACGAGTATCGCCCGCTATGCAGCGGCCACGCACGGATATACTATCTCGCGCGCGCGCGTATGCGTTATCCACTTGTGAATCGGGAGGCGTGCGAAGCAACACATACATATATATATACACACACACACACACACACACACACACACACTCTCTCTCGCAAAGGAAAACTTGTGGAAAGAAAGAGTCGGACGAACGGAGCAACGAATGCATGGACGGACAAACAGCAGATAGAAAGACGGACGGACGGACAGACAGACGGACAGACAGACAGACGCAAAGCTTGCACTAAACCGGTTGCCTATATAACAATGCTCCTCTCCTCGTCTCTTCCCTTTTCCCCGTTGATTCATCGAGGAATACGCGGCCATTCTTCCGAACCCTCCGATCCGATCGCTCGCCGTCCTCCTCTAGCCCAACCATGATACACCCATACCTACGCACACATACGCTCGAGAATTCGTCCACGGTCCTCTCCTCTCATCTCATCTCCATCTTTTAGTCTCGCGCACATCTCCTCCCGTATACACCATACGCTCATGGGAAAATTTATCGCGTAGCGACGATGCACCAACGTTCTGATATGGACCGACGACGTTCTTCGTTGGAGGCCAACGCTCCAACTCTACGAAATTTCTCCCTCTCTCTCTCTCTCTCTCTCTCTCTTTCGATGTTTTTCAGTCATTCGCTCGCTCGCTCGCTCACTCGTTTCTTCGTTTTTTCGTTTCTTTCCCTATAGAGTTATCACCGTTCTCTCGACCAGGCTATTTCGCCGAGGCACGTTCGCGCAATCATAAGTAAAACCACCACCACCATCGCCACCCATCTACACACACCCCCTTCTTCCTTCTATCGTTGCCACTTACATTTTAGCAAATCGATTCCGCTGGAAACTGCATTCGGAGGCTGAGCTTTGTCAAGATATTCTCAACTGGGGAGAGAAACGACCGCGCCGTTGTATACACGCTCAGAGTGTAAACTCCACTATATTTTACTCACTCACGAGCACGCGTCCGCTACGAAGGTAGGTACAATACACTCGCGAGAGGTACCACGGTAGCCGTAGGTGTCTGTTTATGTATGCGTGCGTGCGTCCGTAAGTGTGCAACTGTCGAGAGACTAAACTCGAGCTTGTCTCTTCTCTGCGTCAACTTTAGCGGCGACCAGTCGATTTTACGGATGCGTTCGAGCCAACGCGTTTCCTTCGGGATTCCACGAGAGATGGACTCTCAAAGTGGACGCGTATATCCGCTCTGGACTTGCGAACAAACCATGAAATTCAACAAAACGACGAGATATTGACAAATACGTCAGCGTCGCGACACCGTCGACTAAACATCTCTCGTCCTGCCTGGTGGCGCCACTGATCGAATACTTTAGGTCCAACTCGCATGCACGCGCGCACATACATACACGCAAGGATTAACAAATTCGCATTTCTTTTGTGGGCTTTTTCAAAATATCGCTTCAAGTATCTTCATCGAAATTTGTAGACTTTTCGAAAGGACGATTCTGACTCACGTGGAACTTGACAGATCCTATCGACTCTTCGACATCTCGCACCACGTACTTGGATATGTTTTGGATAGGTGCAACTCGATGTTATCCGTCATTATTTTGCGAACTGTCATACGTACGTGCGTTAGGTTACAAGAAAATTTACCTCTCGACTGGTGAGAATTTTTCTTTTCTATATACTTTTTAAGCGACAAAGACTTGTCGCGGGATAGACGAGTTCTCAATGTTGCGTACCTTTATCGTTTGGAAAGAAGACGTTGGAAACTATTCGATAGTATTCGTTTTAAATCTACGATAAATATTATAGATGTTATACGAATGATAAATTGGGGGAGAAAACTATAAAGTGGCTATTTGCAGAACCAATGCGATTGTGTTTGCAAGCAAATGACTCAGAAAACTTAACTAAGCGAGTTTTATGGTTTTATTTCTATTGTTAACTTAAGGTTCTTTTCCTATATAATTTTTGTATACTCTCTTACATTTAATCTTACTCTTCCTCTCACTCTCTTTTTATAAATATTAAATAAATTTACGGTTTAACTATACGGGGTGGAGCCTCTCCTGAAAATTCTACTAACGCGGCGTCCACTTTCATTCCTAACCTTAAAACGTCACTTATAGGTTAATAAACACAAAGCTGCGATCCTTAATTCTGTTTTGCTGACAAGGTAATATTTAAAAATGGATAATTTATTTGGTAAAGATGATTCAGAAAATGAAAATGAAGTTAAAAATCAAAATCAAAATGAAGTTGAAGTGGAAAATGAAAATGAAACTGAAAATATAAATGAAAATGATAAAGAGAATGAAAATGAAAATGAGGATGAGAATGAAAATGAGAATGAAAATGAGAATGAGAATGAGAATGAACATGACAATGAAAATGAAAATGAAAATGAAATCGAAAATGAAAATGAGAATGAGAATGAACATGACAATGAAAATGAAAATGAGCCTGAACATGAACATGAACGGGAACATGAACAGGACAATGATAATGATAATGAAAATGAAATTACTGAACTTGATGATAAAGATGATCACTGTGTTTCTACTGATATTCAGGATCAAAATAGATCTAGTTCCATGGAACTTGATAATCTTGATAATGCCCCAGTCAAAGTAAGGTGTTAACTTAAATGAGCTTAAATTTTTATATTTTATAAAATAATTACATTAATTTGGCTGAAATATAAATAATTATAGATGGAATTGGATGCTCAAAGTCCTCAATCTCAATCTGATACTGAAGAAATAACTGCGACTTCTATATATACTGTAGCTGAAGAACAAATGGACGTTGTTAAGCAAGAATATGACTTTAAAGAAGAGAAATGTATAGAAGATATATTTGCTAATGATATTATGCTAACTCAAACATCATCCTCTAAAGTTAAAGATAGGCGAGAAAGTAAGGAAAAGTCTAAGAAAGAATTAGAAGAAGAAGAAAGAGAAAAAATGCAGTGAGTATTTTGTAGAGAAAAATGTATGATAGTTCATAAAACATAAGTTTATTTGTTACTAATAATATTTACTATTTTAGAGTATTAGTATCTAATTTCACAGAAGATCAATTAGATAGATATGAAATGTATAGAAGAGCAGCTTTCCCTAAAGCAGCTATTAAAAGGGTATGATGGTTAAGCATTTTAATAAAACAATGTATTTAAGTTATTAATGTAAGCTCCAATAATATTTTTAATTTTATAGATAATGCAGACTATAACCGGTTGCTCGGTGTCTCAAAATGTTGTTATAGCTATGTCAGGTATAGCAAAAGTTTTTGTTGGAGAAATAGTAGAAACAGGTATAATACTATTTATGCATTTATATATATACACGTTCGTGTGTAATTCATTTGATATATAACATGGAGCTTTTATTCTTTATAGCACTTGATGTTATGGAAGTTCATAATGAAGTAGGTCCATTACAACCAAAACACTTGAGGGAGGCAGTACGTAAATTAAGATTAAGAGGACAAATACCAAGTTCTCGAGCACATAAAGCATTTTTAAGACTGTAATTTTTTAATGTCTGTAATAATTATCATTCATGAGAAATAGACAATTGAATAAAAATGTATATTTTTAAGGCGAAACGCTTGTTCGATATTTATGTAAAATAAACAAATTTAATTTACTTTTATTACAAATTATGTTCAATAATATACTCACAATTTTGATTCCATATACTCCTTATTCCTGAAACACGTCACTTCACAATTCACGTACTTGAAAAATCTGTAACTTTGTTTACTAAAATTACACATCAAATTGCTCTGATCCTGTAAAAGCTCTGTTATATATGTATAAGTAAAGAATAAAAAAACGTAATGTTAAAAGCTTTTGTTTATTTTCGTACGCCATTTTAAATCGAAGAATTAGCTGTGTTGAAAAAGGAAAAAAAAATAGTTCACTATAAGACTGATTAAAATTCAAATACTGAATCAAGAGATTTTCATATTAGTTTAGAAATGTATTGAGGACAAACACGTATAAATTGTTAATTTACATTAGTTTAAAAATTTCAAACTAATAACATGATATGCGAATATTATATATATTAATCTCAATATATTGGTTTGGTTCCGCACTTGAAATTTTTAACAAATTTGGATGTAGTATCCAATACGATAAAAGCAATGCCAGTAATAATAGCGTAAGGATATATTTACAAAATGAATTAGGTAAGGAAAATATCCCGTACATTTCTGAAGAACTATACAAACAATTTCTTCGTCGACGAATATTGAGTAATTCCAAGTCAAAATTTTTCAAAAATCAACGATATAAAAGACATTCAATATATAGTCGCTATAGAAAATCACCTAATCTTAGATCCATGAACATAGAGAAAAGAAATCAATCCATTTCTAAAGATTTTTCGGAAGAAGAATACGATAAGCGTAAGATATAGGGATAAGTTACAAGGTAATATTTGTAAAAATGGTAAGAGAGCATAATAATTATAGGACTTGATATTTGGGACGATTGGAGCAAATGGAGTGAATGCAGTGTATCATGTGGAACCGGTCGTAAAGTCCGCTGGCGGCATTGCTCTAATGAAAGCTGCGTTAGAGGATTAAAAAAAGCTCAAATTAAAAGTTGTCAATTAAAGAATTGTAGTACAAAAGGTCTTCTAAATTGGTTAGGCATAAAAAATTGAATAAATAAATAAAAATTTTGAACTCATTTTTATTCCTTAAAAAAAAATCTTGTATAACCTTTTTTATACATGCTTGAGAATACTGTTTTGTATATAAGAAATAGATTGTGTATATGATAATTTTCATAAAAAATATATATTATATGTACGGAGTAATATAAATACCTATTCTATCCCTTCACTGTAAATTGTTTGAGTTTCCTCGAGTCATTCAAGATGACTGAGAAAAAGAGAGTTCTTATGATTTGTCTGGGTAAGTTACAGTAATTAAAAATAAGATAATGCTACATAGTGAAAAGAAGTGTACGCATTGACTTTTTTCAAAGTGGTTCTATGAATTTTATTAATTTAGAATTAAAACTTAATTTCATCAGGTAATATTTGTCGTTCTCCTATTGCTGAGGCTGTATTTGCTGATTATATTAATAAATTGAATCTCTCTAATACTTGGGAAGTAGACAGTGCGGCTCTTGTAGGATACCATACTGGTAAAGGTCCTGATGACAGGGCTATGTTTGTATTAAAACAGAAAGGAATTACTAACTATCGTCATAGAGCAAGAACAGTAAGTGTAATCGATAAGTTTATAAATTATTTATCGGGTATACTTCATTTAATTACTTAAATATTTAAGATTACTGAAGATGATTTTCATAATTTTGATTGGATATTTGGTATGGATAATGCAAATATTAAAGAATTAGAAAAAATTAAACCAAAAAATAGTAAAGCAAAAGTTGAGCTTCTTGGAAAATACGACCCTAAAAATGAACTTATAATAAGAGATCCTTATTATGTAAGTAATTTTAATCTAAATTTCTTTCATTAGCAAACATATTTTAATTATGTTGTATTATGAGCATATATTTATTTTTAAATTGCAGGATAATAATAATGCTGGGTTTTTTAAAGTATACGAACAGTGTGTAAGAAGTGTAAATGCTTTTTTAAAACATCATGAAAATATATAACATAAATAAATAAAAATATAATAAAATCTCATAAATCATGCCAGTCATTTTATTTCTTTTGATTATATATACACATATATATGTTGGACTTTAAACATTGCAGATAACCTCTTATTTTTGAAGTCATATATATATAATAATAATGATTCTGTGATTTAATATAGCTATTGTTAAAGAATCAATTCCTATTCTGTTCAGTACATTATTAAATTACACACTTGAAAATCTTATTAGTAACATAGATTTAGATATGTCACAAAAGAAAAGAGTACTTATGGTTTGTTTAGGCAAGTAAACAAAACTTATAATTTAATTTTTTAAAGTACTTTTATCATTTTGATAAAAACTATAGGTAATAGCTGTAGATCACCTATAGCAGAGGCTATCTTTATAAATGAAATTAAAAGATTGGGTATAGACAATTTTTGGGAAGTAGATAGTGCTGCTATTTTAGATTACCATGCAGGTAATAGCCCTGAACCAAGAGCACAGGCAATATTAAATATGAAAGGTATTACTGATTATACTCATAAAGCTAGACAGGTAAGTAAAAGAGAACAAGTTTAGCAGTAAAAATGATTGATATGTTTTATTTAATCGAATAACAGTATTAATGGTCATATAGATTTTAGAAGAAGATTTTTACAAATTTAATTGGATATTTGCTATGGACTATTATATTATTGAAGAATTACATACAATGAAACCTGCGGATGGTATAGCACAGATTGAATTGCTTGGCAAATATCACACAAATGGAGTGTTGAGTATAAGAGATCCACTTTTTGTAATTTAGTTTTATATTGATACTTTTGCTTATATAATAGTCATTATAATAGTAAAATATCAATATTTTCATAGGATAATGATAGTGCTGGTTTTGAGGAAGCCTTTGACATTTCTCTGGTGTGCATATTAAACTTTCTAGAGCTACATAAAGGTATGAAATTGAATAATAATCAGAATTATTAAAAAATTTATTTAACTTTACGTCCATTAACAAAAACTTGAATTATGTTTCTATCATCTCCTGAATATATAAATCTTTGAAAGTTTTCTTCAAGAGTATATTTTTGAAAATTTTCTAATAAGCTATCAGGACCTTGAGGATCTATTATAAGTGCATCAAATTGCTTTCCAAGTTCAAAATTTCCTACATCTCCTTCTATTCTTAATGCTAAAAATTAATAGAAAAATTAGGATGACACATCAATAAAGTAATTATTTTTGCAGAAACTCACTCTTAGCTCCTCCAAGTGTTGCCATATAAAAGGCATCCTTGTAATCAAGTGCTTTATATTCGCGATTAAACATTTGAAGGTGCGTAGATACTTGTAAAGTTGCTCTAATAGAATTTAGCATGCTATAACTTTCACCTCCAGAAACATCTGTATATTTAAATATATATGTATATACAAGTAAAAAATAGAAATTTTTTTATTTAATATAAACGAAAAAATAATACCAGTGCCAAGTCCAACATTGATTCCTTTTGATTGTAGCTTTCGTACGTCGCAAAGACCACTTTTTAAACAAGTATTCGATGATGGACAGTGAATAATAGAACTTCCACGGTTTCTTAGTAATATAATTTCATCCTCAGTGAGATGTATACCATGAGCTAATATTGTCTTAATATATAAAGTAGATGAATATTTATTATTATTATTATTATTATTATTGTGACAAATAAGATATCTATGTATTTATTACCTCACCTTCTGAGTGAGAAGATTTGCCTCGTCATATACGGCAGCGTATGACGATAAATTATACTTTTCCTTTACTGCTCGTATTTCATCTAAATTTTCTGATATATGACTCTAAAATTAAATATTTTTTCTTTCATATAAATTGTGAAACTCTTATAATTATCTTCTATATTTATTTTCTGTCTATCACCTGTATATGAAGATCCTCTGTTTTGGCCAATTCTGCAAGCTCTTTCATTAATGGCATATCACAGCTAAGTGGGAATCTTGGTGTAATTATTGGTTTTATTAATGGATCCTAAAAGAAATCTATACGTCGCATATTTCTACCTTAAATAAATATCATACATAGTTGAGCCAACTTTTTAGTTTTAAAAACTCTCAACTTACATTAATTTTTCTAATCTCTTCAATAAATTCTTTGGTTCCTTGTAGAGATTCTTCTGTATTTTCATAATATCTATCGTTACGCACAGCATTCATATTTACTTTTCCAATGAATGCCCTTTGACCAAATATAGCGGCTTTTTGACCAAGAATAATCGAAGCTTTTGTATAAAGTGACGCAAAATAACATGCTGTAGTAGTACCGACCGAAAGACATCTTTTCTATTTGAATGATAGAAATAATGCGATACAAAGTACATTAGCTCAAATTTTATCAAATGAAACACTTATTCTTAAAAGCCACATATTAAAAATAATTTGTTTTAATCGATTTCAAATAACGAGGTCAAATTCAATTTTATTGCAGGAGACTTTCAACTTTATGCTTCGCACATATTACTACTCTCTCTTTAATAAACCGAGCATGAAATGTATCAAGTTTCTTTTCCATTTTTTTTTTATTCTTACCACAACAGCATTAAAAACACGCGTAGCAAATTCTTCGTTTGAAAATTGTAGTTCCAGTGGAAATGTGTACGTTTCCAACCATTCTAGGAGACCTTTGTCATATCCTAGACCAAGATTTGGAAACTGAACTGCATGAATGTGACAGTCAATAAATCCTGGTATTAAAAATTGATCGTCACGTAAAGTAATAATATTATCCGCCACCACATTATCAATGTCAGGATTAATAGTAATGTTGCTTATCTAATCACAAATAATTATAATTTTTATGGATTGTTATAACGTTACTCGACTCAACTCACATATATGCGCATGCAAAAGAAGAAAACAGTACCTTTCCATTTTCTACCAGTATCGCAGCATTTTTAACAATAACTAAATCTCCTAAGTCATTGCTATGAATGAATGGACCCACAAACGCTTGTATCATTGTTTTTATATCTTTGATTTATATTTTGACAATATCCAAAAAATTTCTTGCTTCAAATTTTTTTAGTGGCTTTCTAAAATAAGTATAAATTAAAAAATGATCTAAGTTATCTCAAATTCACTGCTATAATCAACGCTTAAACTCATTTATTAGTAGAATGGATCAGTTTCATTTTATTGATCTAACAATCTCCAGCAAATGGAGGTTTTTACCAAACGTTTCAAGACAGCTCGAAGCGTATAAAGTCATTTAATAATTTCTCTTAATATAACTGATAAAAGAAGGGACATTCTAATAATTTGAGCAATGAAGAAGACCGGAAAACAATCACCGGAGACACACAGGGAATTTTTGGATTTAGATACGGATGATGAAGATTTTGGTCCACAAAGTAAGTACAGACGTCTCGATTTGATTCGAAACTGAGTTTTATTCATTAGAGGCATTAGAAACGTGTATTACTGATATGTAAAATAAAATATTTTCATACGTTCTCGCTATCAAACTCTTTAATTCAAATACCTCTCATATCACAGTGTGTAGTCGCGTTACACTTTCAAGAGTTATAATAAAAACTAAGCACCACGAAAGAGTACTCTGTGAATATGTTGCACGTAACGATAAAGCTACTCGTGGATCATTGATAGATAATATCAATTTTAGAGTGGGGATGATTGCATACAGTGTTTATGATTCGATGACACACGCTGTTTCTACGCCTGTTTTCTAATCCATTTATTCATAGGAAAAAATTGCTTCTACATGTGCTTCGATAGAGGAGCATGACTAGGCCTTTGCATTTAGGTCAAATGACGATAAATCCAAAAAGGAGTTGAAATTGTAACTCATGTATTTTACCATAATTATATTGCAGAGACACCAGAGGTTGAAGAGGAGCTTCCGCCAGAACCAGAAAAGCCTCTGTTCAGCAATGAGGAACTGAATACGTTAGTCAGTAAGAAAACACGCGCGTTTTCCTGGCGGTCATATCAAAGCCCATCTCTCTAAACGCCGATGCTTTTTCAAGGTGCATTATGTGCAGAATTTAACTGTACTCCCTATGGTTAAAGCCGGCGATTGGAACGAGGAGTGTTGCGAAGTCATACGAGAATATTTCAGAGATCCATCGCGCACAACTTTGGCAATCTTTCATGATAAGGGAAAATTGACGGCAAGCCTACGTTACTTGAACGATTACGATTCCAGGGCTCTCGTATTCTTTGCGAGATCTCCGTGGCACGTTTATACAGTTGCGAATTTCTTTGACACGATTCAATTCGTAATGATCAACGGAGACGTGAATAATTGTATTTTAAAGTTTATGGAAAATATATACGCACCGATAGTTTTAAAGAACGACTGGCCGCAAAGTATCCTTTTCATCGACCTTAATTGTTTTAAGGCAGACGAATATTTATTCCTATTTTTATACAGTCATACAAAATAATTTGTTCTCTAGTTTACACGGATTTCTTTTTTGCCTGACTGATTATGTGTACAAATTACGTGGCAGAACGGTACTATACGTTCCAAGAGAAGGCCTTCAAGAAGCGCGCAAAAACAGGCGCCATGGTAGCAATTGCAATTCACCTGCCAGAGCGCTAATAAACAATATTTTGGAAAATCTCGAAGACAAGAAAAAATTAATGCTGGAGAGATTGGAAAATGTTATTCGATTCTGGATCAAGCAAATACGAGAAGCACTTGCAAGTATAGACGTAAGAAAGAACATTAAAAGTATCAAGGACGAAGTTCAACATTGGAATGCAATTTGTTTGTTCAACTTGGAGCTTTTATCTATCCTGTCGCTTTGTCAAATAGTAGCATTAATTAAATCTGATTCGTAGATTCAAACTTCAAATATTTACATAATAATCAATTAAAAGGCAAAGATATTCAATCGATCATTCAAAAATTGTCGAATGTTTATTCTGCAAACACTGAGCCATTTCAACAACTGATTATACGCGTAGAGGATATATTGAATGAAAGTAGGTCAAACTTAGAATATTTAAGGTTGCTGCCCGCGGCTGGCAAAAATGATGATATTTTAAATGAGATCGATATTAATATAACACGTACTCTTTATATAACGCTCTTTATTTGGCTAGAATCACCTTTTTACAAGACACGGTAAACATTGATTCACTTCACTTTCACATTAATTTTACATTAATTTATAATTCATTTTCATTGTAGCAATAACATGGAAAGCCTTTATCAAGCACTAACTACACAAATTATAACTCGCTGCCAAGAATACGTAGAATTAAATAAAGTGTTTGATGGTAATGAAAAAAACCTAATATTAAAGTTTGAACAATGTATTTTATACTGCAAAACGTATAAAGAAGTTTTTTCCACTGTAAGAAGAAACAGTGTTCTCTTTTCATACAAACATTTAACTTAAACTAATTTATAAAATGCTAGTACCTAATAGAACACATATTAATATTTCTTCTTTATAGCTCACCGATAATATTTTAGCCCCTTCAAATTCTGAGAATAATTTTGATATTGATAAAGAAAGGATTTTTAATCGTATCGATGCCTTCATAAGAAGATGTAACGATGTTATTGATATTTGCAATGTCATTATCGTTTTTGGGAGGTATCAACTATAAACTATAACTATTTTGACTTAGTTTAATGACAAGAATCATCCCTGAACTAGGGGTGCGCATCTTTCCAGGCATTGCATATGAAATATGTTAGTGTTTATGTCACTTTCAGATGTAATAAAGTAGGAATGTTGGGTGGGCCGCGAGGAATTGAATATGAAAGATACTGTCGAAAAATACAAACATTGTTTCATAAGCATTTGAAGAAACTATCATTGGTACAAAATATTATATTAGATATTGACAATTATGAATGGATCGAAAGAAATCATAAATTCAGAACTATCATAATAGAACTTGAGCAGATGGTAAAAAATTTAATCGATTATATTTTTAAAGATGTAACTAATGTACAAGAAGGAATCGAAGCAATATATGCATTACAAATATTTAAACATAGAAAATGCTTACAACAGATGATAGAGAAAAAATGGACACAGGTAAGAAATTGATAGTTTTTTGTTAAAAATTGAATTTAACATCAATTACATATTTCAAGGTATGGCTAATATTCAGTAAAGAAATTGAACAATGTAGCTTTGAAATTATTGAAGAGATGAAAACGCTGGATTTTATATCATTTTATCAGTCCGAAATTGTAACAATTTTATTAATTAAACAACGGTATTTAAATCAACAGTACGAATCAATGATTAATGCATCCGATTGGTTTGGCGCAAATAACGTGCAAGCAAAGTATTGACCCGATAAATATCAATTATTTTTGGTGATTCGATGAATTAAAACATTCTTCATTGATTTTTTTTTAGATATACCTTAGAACGTTATAAATCTGTTATGGGTGCTATCGATAGATATAAAAATATGTTTATCAAAACTTAATATGCGAATGGAGATAGGAAGCATACGCGATAGGAGGGAATTAAATAAAACTTGCATATTATATAAAATTATGTATTCTTATTGATGGTTTACTTCACATATGTAACATACATATATAATTTCTAATCATCAAAACATATTTTATTCATTACCACCCTGTCTATTCTTTAAATATTTAATGGCACATTTTAATAATGTGTGTATATACATATGAATTTATAAAATTGAGTTTTGTAAATCTTAGGAACTATAGTTGAAATATAATTGAATTTATTGGTAATAAAAAAATTGCACCAATTATTTATATAAAATCAGTAAGGTAAATGAATTCTTTCTACCTTAACTACATATACATTTATAGAAATATTTCTTTCCTATATTTTTGATCATATAAATTTTTATAATCTATTTTTTGGCACAACTAATATATAAAATAATAAATATTTGGTACAGATCATTTAAATCTCTTCAACGGTTTATAAATATAATTTGTTTCAATTATTGTTCGCATTAACATTAGATACCACAAAAACTGGACTTTCAGCAGTACCCTGATAATCAAGTAATTCACTGTCTTCGCTACACGAATTGTTATTTACACCAATTTTTTGGTTTAATCTTTTATACGGTAATAAAAATATAAGTGAAATGGCTATTATTGCATGCCACACACTATGGACATACTGTAAAAAATTCACTCTATTAAATTTGAAGTCTGACTAATAGTACTTGGCTAAATAGTTTAAATGTATGCAATTTAATAATTATTCAAAATATATACTCACTCGATAATTTGCTTCCGTTTCTATAAAGGAATAAAGAAGTAATCCCACGATAGCTAATAAAAAGCCTATCAATAAATTACCTATATTTTTTGGCCTAATCACACGTTTTGTCATGGCACAACGGTAAATATACATTCCAATCTGTAACATATAGAATTATAAGTTTCCTATTTGATTTTTTATGTAATCATAATAAGTAACTGAAAGATACAATATAATTTACCGGAATTGTTATTCCCACCGCAAGAGGAACTAAAATACTTGGTAAACCCGTTCTATCCGATTCTACTCCTATAGCAATTATGAGAACTCCAAATATATGACATAAGGAAATAAATCGACTTGGTAATTCAGCCATTGCTACAAGAGTAACCCAAAATGCAAGTATACTCGAAAAAAAATCACTGTATTGCAACACCTTCAGCATAAGGGAGATTATATGTATTTACAATTTATAAATAATAGCATATATAAGTAGCAGCAGTAACAGTATTTATTGTACCTCATATTTCGCAATGCAATATGTCATGGCACGCTGATCACAAGCATGATATAAGGATGAAAACAGCATTGTTGATGAATATACTAGTCCTTCTGTATACAATTCACGTTTGATAGCTAAAATAATAGCTGGCAGGAAAAATGCGTTGCTCAAACTTAAAATAATTGTAGATAAAACAAAAAATGTTTCAGATTTAGCACTGGTTTCATCGGTACATCCCCAACCTTTATATCCTATGTACATTATAAAAATACGCAATTTTGTAATTTGTTTTAACTTTAAGAGTCATTATTTCAAACATGTATACCTTCAAAACAATTGCATGTTGTGTAATATAAAAATCCTTTATGAATTTCTTGACATACTCCATGGTTTCCACACGGATGATTGCCAGAAAATATACACTGCCTTGTTCTTACATTTAAAGATACTAAGATCCCATCCATCTCACAAATAACTGGCTGACTAATTTTTTAGAAATAAATTAATTTAATTATACCATGAAATTAATCAATGACTGAGTATTAACTTACTTATTCATATAACAAGTAGCTTCCAATGAAATATGCCATGTATCTGTTTGTGGATATGGTATCAAAATAGTTGCATTCTGCTTAAAATAAGAAGACAGTTGCATTGACATTTTATCATCGTAACAAACAATTTTACTTTCTTTCCTTTCAGGTACACGGCCTCGACGTAAACAAATGTTTACAATAACTAATTGCTTTGTGAGCGTCTATAAAAAACAAAATAAAAAAATTTAGAATATATCAATATTAAGAAATATTAACATCTTACCTTATCCATTTCTAAATGAGCATTAATATCCAACGTCCCACCCGTATCTAATAATGGCAAAATTTTAAATTGTGCAATAATTGGATAATCATCAGTTAATAATATCCATGAAGTCAGCCATTCTTTTCCCTGTAATATTAGTGTTAATCTTGCACATTCTATAATAATTTGCACGAGATATTAATTACCTGTATCAAGTAAACACCAGAAAATGATTGAGAATGTCTAACTCTGGTAAGCTTAAATCTTGGAAGACAAATGTCTTCGATATTTGCATCACTATTGATTAAGTAAGATTTATTTTTATTTTGAGTAGAATTCTCAAATAGACTAGAATCATTCTTCACAAATTGTGACAAGTTTTTAATATCTGTTGCATTCAATTGACGAGTTTTATTAGAAAATAGAGAAATATCTGAATATTGCCTCAAAAGAGGTTTTTGTGAAACTCTAATTGGACAGTCTATAAAAGATATTTGATACATTATTTTCCTCATAAAAAAATTAACATTTTACATTAATTGAACTAAAAACCATACCTATTATACTAATTTTAATGTTAAATTCTATAATACTCTCGGATACTACCATTAAGTAGTAATAACTATCTTCATAAGGAGAAGATTCTTTAAATGTATAAGAATCTGTTTTTGTTATATTTCCTATTTCAGCTGGATGCGTATGATTATGCACTGGTAATGTGCGTCCTTGAAGTGCTAAAGCTTTTATGCAAATTTGTTGACTCTTATGAGATGAAGAGATTGTAAAATTACAACCCCAAATGTGTACTTTAAAGCTCCAAGTGCCTGATGGTATATAAATTCTGTTAAAAAACAATATATTTTATTACTTTTTACTGAGAAATACACTTATAAATGTCTTATACTTTTGTAATTGTTATAATCTTACTTATAGTAGGAGTTAGTTTCCTTCGTTTTCAAGGTTTGTTTAAATCCAATTGGAATATTTTGTATGCTACTTGTTTCTGTCCATACAGCTACTGATCCTATACTGTAATGACATTTATGACCAAGGCCCTGAATATGAATAATAAATATACAATCAATACAAACTAAAATTTTATATGAAATTGCCAAAATCAACTATATACCTGTTGTTGCACTCTTTCATCCCAATGAGATAAATATGCCCCTACAAACCAATCACCAGGTTCTGGGCCATATACAGGTATAATAGCAGTAGTTCTTGGCTCAAAAGATGTTACTGTAGATATTTTATAAGTATGAGTTTTCTGTGGATACATATTTTTAGGAAATGTTGCATTGTCCACAGATATGACAGGATAACTTCCCCATTGTAAATAGCTGCGAATGAGAAGTTGAGTAAAAAGTGTATATAAGAAGAACAGCGAAGAAGAAATACTAACATATGCACTTCTCTTTTAGAACAATGTTTCTCATCCATAAATGCTGCAAATTGCCATGTTGCCCTTAAAACTTCTTTTGGAACAGTATAATGAAATATAACTACATCTGAATAGGATTTAAATGATCGCAAAACACCTTCTTGACTTGCTTCTGGTATACAGCATCCTCTTCCTTTTTTCATGAAAAATTACATTTAATTAACTAGTTAATAATACATTTCAGTAAACATGATATATTAGACTAATCAACCAAATTACCTAATAGAAATATCAGGATTAAGTAAATGTAATTTGAGAAAAAAATATTGCATCCAGTTATAAGACTGCATTTTAAAAGCATGTTATTTTATTTTACAAAAGTTTTCATAAAATATCTCATCACTTTTATGCAGCTAATGTTTAAGTACAAAAAATACTATGCATGTGTTCTGCATTGACACTTTAATACATAATATTTTTATTAAAATGATTTTACCATAACAAATCATCAGATGCAATGTGTAAAATATAAACAAGACAAAAATGACATATCAAAATGAACACAATATATTTTGATTATGATACTCTTAAACTTTATTAAATAAATATACAGTAATTATATAACATTTTTATATTAAATATTAATATTAATTTTAGAACAAAATCAATTTTTTCTCTAAATTCTTAATTGTAATGCAGGAATACAGTACTATTTTAAAGGTTATAAATCATAAGTATGTAGCCGAAAAGAGTATGTAAACTGAGCAAGACGCCATCTAAATTGATCTGAGTAATATAAAGACTAAATAGTTTAAATTAGGTCAAATAGATTCAAGGATGAATAGTCGGAAAGAAGTACTATAACGCAAAATCTAGCGGAATTATAGATAAACTACACATAAAATTTATTAATTTATTAAGTAAATGAATAGTTTTCAAGTACATTAAATTGCATATATATATGCACAGCGCTTTTTACACTTTTCTTAAAAGTATCGCAACATTGTACTTTGATACATAAACGTAAGACATCTAGGGGTGTTTTTAAAATTCAATATCTTCTTCAGCAGCTGGTAGAATCACAGTTGTTACTGCTACTGGCTGCGTTCGGGATTTTCTACAAAGCAGTATTTGTACTTTTCCAGAAATTCTAAGTTTTAAAACTGTAGCCTCCAATGTAAGTGGCATGGGAACACCACTAGGTAATAGAGGAACATTGGTAACTCTAGGATTAACTTTGGTATTTTCCACTCTACAAACAATAAATAAGCCAACGCTGGGTTGCCCATCGGCCAAATTCGACACAAGAATACGTATTAGATAGTTTGGACCTAATCCAAGAACATTTGCTTCTAGAGAAATCGGTACTGGGCCAGAATCCTGATCATCGCTTTGCAGGTCGATTATTTTTTGAGCCGCCTGTAATCGCAGGCGAAGAAAACCCTGTTGAAAAGTATTATGGATCTTTATCGCTTCCGATCGTTCCCGTATGGTTTGTTCAACGAATAATCGAGTTTTCTTTGGTATAGTTAATTTGGAGCCTCCATTAGCGGTGGTAGTGCTGGCAGCTGTTACTTGAGTATTAAAGTCTGCAGTGCGCTTTAATATCTTGACGCACAAACCACCGCCAACCGTTACCATGGCCATGGCACGTTCTTCTTGACCCATTCGTCCAAACTTGAGCAACGAATGAAAAATATAATAAGTATAAATGCATAAAGAATAATCCAACCAGTCAATTATTAAAGTTGACTACTTACTTTCATCGTTGTTACCGGTTCCAGAGTTCTTACGGTGTCTGCATAAAATTTTCCATCGTACACTCGAACTCCGTATCCAGCAGTGCTAATGGCTAACAGCGAAAGACCGCTTTGCGGTACTGGTAAACTCACCATATCCATCAATACTCCTGGAATATCCACAGACCATAATTTCGAGCCCTAAACAAATTGGCGCAAAAGGTTCTTAAGCAATTCGCTTCTTAGGAAGGAGGGAAACGTATGAATGGAAAGTATTCACCTTCTTCGAAAACCCCACTAAAGTTCCATCCATAACAATTACCGCAGCCCCGTCCGAGATCAAACTTGAAATAGCTACAGCTGGAGCGGCTAATCTTTCCCAAAGTTTCAAGGAGCTTCCTCGCTTGATCGATCCTATTTTACCATCTCTTCCGGTTATTATGATCCTTCCATCTCCGGTCCACAAACCGGTAGTGGCAATAGTTACCGCTGGCCAGCCCAACATAAACTTATCCATTGCGGAGAACGCTCTGTAAAAGATGTTTTCCGTTTTGCAGATGTTACCACGACTTCCGGTAAATACCAACGCACCTTGGCTCTAGAACCAGAATTTCTCCTCCTTCGGTACCAATGACAACGCAACTACTCGCTGGGTTGTGCCAAGAATCCTTACGAATGGTGCCTATCGTTGTCAAAGCATTGTTTTTTATCAAAGGAACTCTCCTGTATTGTTCCGCAAAACTCGATCGCAGGCTCACGTCCATGGATAGGAATTTCAATGTACGTGGAGAAATAAAGGCAGCGCCAAGTTCTTTCAGTAGCAATTCCAGATCATCGCTGAGACTCAGGATATTCAGCTCGTCATCGAGTCCTGCTTTGTGCCAGATCTAAAAAACGAATTAACTGTAGGGATTTTAATTATTTTTTTCCCCTCTTCCTCTCTTTTATAAGCAAAAGAGTACCTCGCGCTCCTTAGGATGTGCCTCCACGTGGGGTAAGCAGTACTTGAAAAATGGCCTCATGTTTTTGAAAATATAAACACTGGATCCAGCTCCCACAGCTAAAACGGCCGATCGGGGTTCCCCGTTTTCTGTATAAAATGCTGCGATTCCACAAGGTGGTTCCAGCATGGTGTGTTCCGTCACCTGATCACCTCCATTATAGACGCGGATCTTCGATGATAATAAAATATTGAATTTCGCGCATCCGACAATCGAAGATCATGGGAGTTACCAAAAACGCAGGAAATGACATAAATTTAACAATCAGGAGAGCGTGGTAGCGACAAACTTGTGGGTTTCATCATCGTTTTCGGCTATTTAGAGAATTTTTACGGAATACCTTTGCTGAATCATTGCCAACCATGCCAAGATCAGCAGCAATTAAACGTGCATCTCCATTACCAGACATGTCAAGCATATCAAGCCCACCCGGAAGTGTATTAAGTCGGGCTGATGGCTCCCAAATCGCTTCAAGCCATCGACTTGTTCCAAGTCCTCCGCTAACACTGGGATCTTTTCTGTATTTTCGTAAATTTCAAGATTTTTAGTTTTATCAATTCTGTTTTCACGTGTTATAAAAAGAGAAAGCTGTGTATAATACAACTTTACCTTAATCCGTACATCTTTTTCTGTATTTTTATAATATATTATGCTATATTTATATGATACGAAGCATTATTTCTTATTGCTCACCCCTTAACAATATAAAAAAACACATTCTTAAGAATGCACGAAGTAAAAGCGACTGGAAAACTTTGGGTTCCGATTGTTTTGATATTTGTATCCATGGAAAAAGAGTATGCGCTATACTGAAGACGCATGCAAGAGAACTTTTACAGGGAATTCAATTCGTATAATAATCTTACATAAATAAAGAAGGATAAAAAATTGTCAATATTTATTTAATTTGTTAATTTTCTTTAAGTACGTATCTCTTACTACTGGGTTTAATTGTCAGCTTATGAAGCACAAACTTTTATTTACTAATGTAAATAAGCAAATCATATTGATATTTGATGTTAGTATTCTACTTAAAGTCATATTAAACGGTGCTAGTGTTTATTCGTGTAACGTGATATTAATTCTAATTTCAATTCTAAAAATTTAAAAAATGGAATCCAGGGCTGTATCACTTATTAAGAACGAAGAATTATACAGCCCAAAAATAAATGGTCTAAAAAACATTAAAGGGAGAAAATTATGCATGTCGAATTACAATAATAATTATTCAGAAATTAATTATTTAACACCAATTCGACGGATTACACCAAAGAAAGTATATATTTCTGAGTCTCCTAATTACTCTGATATATCTCATAGTACCTCTATTTACGGCGACACTTTTTTCGGTAGGTATACACACGTATTTATCGAAACTTGTTAGGTTTTAAAAATTCTTGCGATTTGTTTTTTAGGCAATGAAAAATTAGAAAAGGGATGCATAAAAAACTCAACGGTTCGTAATTCTGATTCCTATACAAAAGATATATCTTTTTTGGTCAAGTATGTAAAGTCTCAACGCCTATAAGTATTACAAACTAATTATAATTTCTATTATTTCATAATTTAATTGCTAACTTTTAATCCAGCACACTTAAAACATTTTCTATCGTCAGTATACATAGAGAGGATGACATTATAAAAAAAACATTGCTTACTACGGAATCACAAAAGTCACATAATACAAAACAGGTAAATTCTAATTACTATGTGGCAGACATGGTGGTAGCGCGGTCACTCAACAGTAAACCAAGTGACTTAAATTAATAATTTTCATATAGATTTGGAAAAAGAAGCCTTTCGTCCCAAAAATAAATAAAAAAGCACCGACAGTTCCTAAAACGCCAAAACTCTTAACTGCATGTCGGGCAAAAGAAAGAGAACATTTTCAAGAATTAATTAAGCAAAAAGAAATGGAGATTATAAAAAGAAAGCAAATAGTATGATTACATATATATATATACATCTTTATTATTCCTTTATAATTAAAATATGCAATATTTTTATTCATCTTTTCTTTAGGAAGTGATGGCATCGAAGAAACATGAAGAAGCTGAAGTAGCACGCTTAAGAAAAGAAACAGTTCACAAAGCCAAACCTATTAGGAAATATAAAGAATTACCTCCGTGCAGGAAACGACCACTTACAGAACCACATTCACCAAACTTTTCTAAAATAAAACGACAACGTCGAGTTTAATTTGGCAAACCTTTTTTATAAACAAAATATAGGTTTAAGTATTGATTTTGTACAAAATGTGTAAATAAAAAATTAATTTTTATTTGTGACTTATGACTTGTTCATTACATTGTACAATTATAAAATATTAAAAAAGTTGCTAAGTCATAAAAAATAATAAAAATATAAAAATAAAATAATTTATTAAAATTATTTTGATCGCTATTTAATTAATTCTATTAACCATATAATTAATCATTTATTATTAATACATTTATAAGTATGATGAATAGTAAAGGGTAAAAGATGGAATAAAATGTTTAAGTATGAAAATTTTCGAAGTCTTAACAATTTTTCACATAAATGCACATTTCATACACCATCAAAAATCTTGTCTTAGTTTCTTGATAGAGATCACATACATGGTAAGTTATAGTTTTCAACCTATTTTTATAACAAGTCATAGTATCTCTTTTCAAAACAAGTCTAACTTTAACCATAACATTAACATTTATACATTATGAACACTCACAATATATTAAGTTCACAATTACACTTATCCCAATGCAGACCAATCAGTTTACATAGAAACATTATACATGGTAGATATATCATCAGTTGTTATAGGTAACTTGAATATTAATAATCGAGAACTAAATTTCCTTATTCGTTAGTAAAAATATCTTCACGAATTTTTCAGTGCGATTTAAGCACTTGTTTGCGATAAAGCAGTTCTCTTATTAAAATAAAATTAATATAGTGATATATTTACAGCTATTAATTAAACAGAAACATGAGATACTTAAAAGATTATGAATGTGCGCATTAATAATTATTAATAAACAATAAACAGCCCTTATTTCTATATGAGCACAGCCAATAACACTTTTTAAGTATACTATGCAAAGTCATAGTCCTTTATTAGACAAGAACGACATGATATCCATACAATTAAATTATTAGATGAAAATATAAGTATTCAGTCAAGATCATTAATTTGTTTTCGCCGATTATTGTGAAGTAAAGTGGACGATGGTGAAGGAGGTAGAGATGGCGATGGAGCTGGACGTACAGCAAGTGTTTCCATTTCACTACAGTGAAACTGACATACCGTACTGGATGTACTTAGCGTAGATTCAGATAACATGCCTCTTCCTTTACCTCTTTTCCTAATTCTGTTGTTATCTGCATTATCCTCAGTCATATCTTCCGTGTCATTTTTTTGACAGCAGATTGACATTTGTAATCTTTAATATTAAAATGATTGATCATTCCATTTTACCACTATTATTAATTTATTTAACTAAAATTGTTAATAATACTCACTTAGGATAGTGAAACTGAGCAAAATGTGATGAGGGACCTACTACTGCCAACATAGGACACAAGAAAAAAGTAGCGTATATCCAACTTATTCCCATAACAAGTACTAAAAAGATACCAATTTGTATATAGGCCAATACACGAGACGGTAACATAAGAGCACCAGCTGCACCGCTTGTAACTGCTGCCATTAATGTAGGACCACCCATTTGTTCTAATGCCATTTTCACTTTGTCAACTCTTTCATCGGAAGTACATGCTCTATAACTTACTCCGTAATGTAAACTAAAATCCACTGCTAAACCTAATAAAGCAAGGATTATGTATCCCTCATATCTCTAATATAATAAATTCAAAAGTAGTAAATGGATATAAAGAAATTTGAGTTACCTATAGCCGTAGATACAGCAACACTTTCAAGAACATTAAGTTTCCACCCAAGTAGAACTAGAGCGGCAACAGTTACCACTATAGCTGCTCCGATTGTTAATATCGCATATAGACTGACGAGTGGATTTAACGTTACCAAGGCCAGTACTACAAGAGCGAGGCCCATTGAAACACCCATTGCCCACATCGTACCTTCGTACAGCGTTCGTTGTAACTCATAAAATTCTAATTTACTGACGAACCAGCCTTTGCGCATACCCAAGGGCGCGGACATCAATTGATTTTGCATCCATTTTTCGACCTTTATAACATTTATAAAAATTATTTCTCAGAAATGATATATCGGCTACAATTAGAATAATAAATTTATACCTGACGATAAAACTCATCCATACTGGCAAAAGAAAGGCTGTACGCGTATATGCTATCATATTCTATAACCAAGGCTTTAATTTTAGGTATAGGAATTGATACTGATTTTGTATTATTATTATTTAATAAGTGAGTAGGAAATGGTTCCTTCAAAAATTTTAGCCCCGAACTGACTGTTCCCCCTTCCTTATTCCATAAATAAGAAGGAGTGCGATACAATTCCGCGGTAGCTTCAGCTGCACATTGCTGTAAAACTGTTGGCGCGTATGGGAAAACACTACTTTCACAACAAGGTGTTCTATCAATGTGAGAATCAATGGGATCTTCACAACGTCGTAGCATCCAATCGCTCATTGATTCAATGAAACAATTGGGAAGAAGCGGACCTAAAGTACTTCGATAAAATGGTTGACCACGCAGATTACGGCAAAACTGTTGAAGCCATTTTTGTGATTTAGGATCAGAAATATCGAAAGATTCATCCCACTCAGGAGTTCCTCTTGCGCTAGGATCAAGATAATCGCCATTATCTATTGGCTTTACTCCCCAAACAAATCTTAATGGTAATACTTCGCTATTCTCGCCCTAAATAAAAAAAAACTTTGAAGTTTCACTATTACAAAATTATGGAATAAAATTAACTTAAGGAAGTATAGGTACCACTTCTAATCTTTCGAAACGAAATCGCTGCGAATAAATGAGATCATATTGCTCGAATGGGTGTGAACTGTCAAACAATTGAAACTCCACAGAATCAGGTAATTGCAATCCTGGATATCGGAAAACAACCATGCAACCTGCTACGGCTACAGCTCCTAAGCTTAGCAACCAGAACCACCTTAGGCCAAGTGCAACATGTATCAATAAAGAGGTAAAACCAACAGCCATTTTCTCTCCAAATATTCTTAAAGGTCGTATTATTTTTCTTGCAATGAAATTTGCTGGAGATAAGGCTGTAAGACGACAATGATCGGAAACTACAACGCAAGCCGGTAACCACGTAACCATCAGGAAAAAGTTAGCAATTACAGTCATTCCTGAAAATAAACTATTTAAACATTTTATTAGGTTAATTTAAACAATGTGAAATTATTAATTAAAAATTGAAAATTTAATTCATGTACCTAAAACAATTTATTGCTGTAACATTGCTGACAATAGATGCAAAGAATGCTACTGCTGTTGTTAATGATGTAACAAACATAGATGGAATAGCGTGTTTCATCGTTTCTTGAACAAGACAAACCAAACCACCATTAGAAATTTTTTGTTGTTTACCATACTCCCATACTTTGCAATATATAAACGCATCATCGGCTCCTATACCTGTTACATTATTATTGCAATAAGTGATATTTATAACCTAATATAATTTAATGCATTGGCTACATGTATACCTACCTACTGCAACAACAATTGCAAGTAAATTCATAAATGGAAAGAACTTGATGTTCAGTACAAGGGTATACAAAGCATATGAAATACCCAAACTGAAAAGCACCGCGAGAATGGTGGTAATAGTTAAAAATAAGGAACCAGTGTATATCCAAATACAAACAGTGACAAAAACGAAACCACTAAGGACTAAACTTGTATCGGACACTAAGAGACAATCAAAGAGAGTGCTTTTTAAACCTAATTGCATTCCAAGTACTTTAAATTTTCCATAAGTCAGTCCTCCATTATTTAGTTCCTTATAAAAATCTAAACTGGCAGAGCTAGCTGCAATTGGAAGAAATAGCATGGCAAAACGTAAAGTAGAATTTGATTTTACTGTTAAATTATCTTTCTGTAAGAAAAGAAAATTGTTTTTAAGTTTAATGTATTTATTAAGTTGTACTTCAAAATTTTGATACTTACATTATTTAATATAAAGTCAATATCTAAAAGATAATAAAGTAAATTGTAAACCGCGTTATGCGCATAACACTCGGATGGTACGCGACGTTGACAATTTAAATCTTCGGCACAATCTGATGTTAATTGCCGATTATGATAATAGTAAATACATCTATGTAAAAGATTCTCAACTCTATTTAAATCACTTTCCGTCACGCCTAAGCAAGAACTGCGATTGGACAAAAGTGCAACATAATTGGCTGGTGACCAGCTTCTACAACATTTTTGACTTTCTCCATTGTGTTCAATTCGTCTTTGACACAAATCTGGAAAATGTGGATTTGACCTTAGAACAGCATCAATATGGCATTGCGCTAATACACCTTCCATAGACCATAAATTATTCTCTCCAGTGTCTGAGCCAATAACTACACGAGAATATGCATGAGATGGCAAATTACAAAAAAAATTGTCACTATCTAATTGATCATTTTTGTGATCATCCACATCTATTTCATCTTTGTTTCTGAGCTCTAGCAGTTCTTCCCATTTATCTTTAGTATTTTCACTTTCAATATCTTTCTCCGTTACATTCTTCCCTTTTTCATACTTTTTTCCTTTTTTTTTTTTATTTTTTGGCATCTTCCTAACAATACCCTGGCTGGTCCAGCTACGATTTTGAGAAATAGACTCAGTCTGTTGACTTATCTTTTGTAAATCTTTATAATACTCTAGAGGATTGTTTGTAAGTTTCCCCCTAGGTTTAGTTGCTTTCATTAAATTTTGCCAAGCAGTAAGTCTTTGGGCCAATTCCGTACCCCGTGCTTCAAAACCCTTGAAAATGATTAAAAATAGAACTTAATGAAGGAAAAAATATTCCTAATAATTCAAATTCAATTTTACTTACTAATTGAGGATCTGAAAAATCAGGAAACTTTTTAGTAGTAAGAGGTACAATCAGACATGTAGATGAAAATACAAAAACTGCTATTAAAATGGCATATGGATGGTGAGCTACCACACGTGAAAACCACCACTCTTCCATTTCTGATTCTTTCATGCCAACTTAATCTATGTCATGTCTTGTAATTTTTAACTTATATGATATATAAATAGAGAAATAACATTCTAATCATTTCTGCATTCATTGTACTTTATCACAGAAATATGTTTCAAATGGCACCATATTGTATTATAATACTGACTGTAAATATAAATTCCCACATGCATCAACGCATTGTGTAAATTATCTAATACTACATACTGTAAGTTTTCATATTAGTCTTTAAATGCCATTTGACAATTATAATTTGTACTATATAAGTTTCATTAGGTTTATCGTTTTCATTCTCATGAATTATATATTATTCAATTTCAAAAATACTCCTATGTAAAATTGATCTGTTAAATCCAGTATAGAATTATAAATAACTATAATTATCTTATATATTGTTAAATGAAATTATATAATTTTGAAATATGCGAATACTTACAAAATCTAAAAGATAGTAAAATGATGTGTATTCATATTTATATAGCATTTGTTGTCTGTGGTTAAGTGTGCTAATGATTATTTAAAAAAGTTTACAGTACAAAAAATATTGTTAGAAAAATATTAATAATTATTAATGAAAATAATAAAATTGGTATATAAAAAAGGTAAAATAAAATAATTAGTAGTTTTTCTAATATGCATGTCAGGTAAAAAATTATTAATCCCTAATAATTAACTATAAATCTTTGTTACAATCTTGTTAAAATTCTTTAACTTGCTGATTTGCGAACTCACAGTACACACAATTATCTGAACCATAAAGTTATTTTAGTAAGATTATATAGTTTCACGGTAGTTTCACCCAACCTTACCCATCAACATTTCGATTGTGTTCAGACATTCACCGTCAGCGTTAAATATCTTACTCGCCTCTTTCCAATGTTCGATCCTATGTATATTTTTATACAATACTCTAATTAAAATAATAAAATACTTATAAATAATGTAATTTATTATTAAAATACAAATGAGTTATATTTGTAGGGAATATTGCATCATACACTAAGCTTAATTTTATTAAGCGAAAGAAAAAACTGCACTACAGAAAATGTTTTTTATTGCATATGTTGACATTCTTATGAAAAACTTCATGTACAATCATCATTATGTATTTTAAAGATTTTAAAATATAATAGTTTGAGTTATTATTAATTTTTGTATAAATTACAAGTATTATTACTCTTCAAATGTTACAAACAGAATTAGGTAGAACAATTTATTCTACAAAATAAAATTAAAGAGAGTAAAATGGAGGTATATGTAAAATAATTTAAATTGCAAGTGAAAAAAAGGGGCGACATTATTAAGTAATGATTTTTATATCAAAGTATTAACAGATATATATTCAGCATGTTTAACCTTCAACTGGATTAACAACAATTGCATTTCTCTTTGGTTCTTTTGTTTCTTCTTCCGTATGAGGGAAATCATCTTGACCTCGAATTCTAATATTGTGCTTTTCCTTATATTCATTAATTTCCACCCCCTTCTTGGTTAATTGCTCATTTAAAGTATCTATAACCTTTTTCAGCTAAAGACAAATAATAATCATTATTACATTTCCAAGTAATATATTTCCTGTTAATCGTTTAGGTAAAAATTTTAATAAAATCAATAAAAATACCTGCTCTTTATTCGTAACTAACGCAGGCATTACATCCTCTACTGTACGTTCACATAAAACACCTCCTATCATTCTGTAACACTTTCTTTTAGGATCAACATCCTTCAGTGTATCAATTACAATTCTATATTTAAAGAAGAAATTATTTGAATTAGTTTCCTTAAAATAGTTAGTATGCAAGGGAATCATAATAATAATCAATACAAAATGATATATAAAATACATAAACATTTAGGTTAAAGGCCATACTTGTGTTCATTTAATTCCATTTCCATTTCTGACAATTTACTTGCCAATATTCTTTGCTCATTGCGAAGCGTTTGAAAACCGGCAAATATTTCTCCTTTCGTTTTAGTATCTTTCGATGAACTCCCAGATTTCGTTTCGCTAGCCATATTAGGAGTTTTGATTGAGAAGTTCACAAAACAAGCGACTCGAGATCACACAAAAGAATACTGAAGAATCAAAGCGTTTGCCGTGTTTCCTAACCTATTTCTATACTCCTACAGGAATAACAAGCGCCATGACATGCGCAGACATTAACTCCCGTTCACATGTTTCATTTAAATTACTTAAGAAGTTTTGGTCACAAAACAGCTTAAATTTTTAAAAATCATCTTACTACATGTAAAAAGGGAAATGTCATAGCAGTAATTTCATACACTTAAGATTTCCCATAAAGAATTACATTTATATTATAAGAGCATAACGCAAATGGATTTTAGAAATAAATGATGAACAATAATGAAATAATGATTTGGGACCATGCGCGATAATAATGCTGCACAAAACTGCTAGCACGATTATGTTTCTTTGAAAATCATAATTTGTAGTTTAGCTTTCCGAATGAAATTATATTGCAAGAAAGCGAGCGGTTTATTTGTCATCGACTCGCATAAATCTTCTAGAAATTGTGCGACTAAATGCTTTCTTCAACCGCGAACGTTAATTGTTGTAATTTTAACAAATAATCAAACTTTCCATGACATTCAGAAAAAGTGGACATTATTGCTTCTTCTCTCCATCTCTCTTTCTATCCCTTTTTCTTTTCTCCTCCCCACCTCCACATAAACATATATAGATTAATTCTTACTAATTTATATAAAATTATGCGTGTGTCGCAAGAAAAGTCCTACACACTCAAACTCCTAGCGTTTGATCTATTTAACAGCGGAGTTCTATAAAGTTTCACTTTACTTTATAGGGGACATCTTAAACTAGTATAAGAATCGAATTTGTAATTTAATTAAATGTTAGCTCACGCGTGTTAGGAATGGTACCATAGAAGGGGAATATCTGGATTGTATTATGAACCGCAAGACTTTCTCTCTTTCTGTGACATAATTTCTTACACACTTGGCAAAGCGCGGCTGCAGAACGGAAGCTGGACCAGTTTCGTTTACCATCAAACTCGGAGCGGTCATGCTAAGGAGGTACAGTGTCCTTGCTGCGTCCATCTTTGCTACCCTCGTGGTAGCAATTGATTCTCAGGTGAGTTTCGATTTCCCCGCTTGTTCCGAGACCCATCCACGGTACCGATTTAACGTTTCATCTCAATATTAAATAAAAAGAAAAAAAAAAACGGGAAAGGGAAAAAATCATTGCAATCATTGCGCGCGTTGTGCATCCACATCTCACACCCCTCGTTAGCTCGTTCCAACGATTGAACTCGAGCGAAATAAAATCGGTTAAAATGAAATTTACAAGCGAATTTCGCGCGAACGGTGACAATCGTTGGCAATTTCTAGTCGCAACGATCTCGGGAGAGGCTAAAAAGTTTGGCCTCGTTTCTCAAGAAATCAATGTCATATTTTATTGAATTCACACTTGAATGGGTCCGCGGCTTTACCGCAGATGTCAAAGTCAATCGCGGTCTATCGATGTGCCGGCTCCCTCGGTGTTTGCGAGAAGTAAAATTCAGTTGACTGCAAATTCGCCGAGTTACATAAGTAAGGAGCGAGCTAGCGACAAAAGGAACGCTAATTAATTGTGCGCACTTGATTCAGAGACGCGTCCTACCTACCTACGACTATGAGGATTATCCATCATTCCAACCGGTGGTCTTTAACAAGCCGATCGTGGTAAAGGAACTGTCATCGAAGAAGGATAAACAAGACTTCAGCAAGATTCCTGGTATTCCCGGGGTGGATTACCCCATTTATCATACGGTACCACCAACGAGTTTCTCTTGCGCCCACGTGCCGGTGGTACCAGGAATGTATGCGAACGTGGAAACTGGTTGCCAGGTAAACGATACTTACACTTTTCTAGAAATTCTCTTGGATTTATCGAAATTTCTCGCGCAAGGGTCTCGAGTTAACGATAAAATCTCTGAGTAATGCGATGTTGTTGCCGCTTCGTAATATCATAGGACCCAAAAGAGAGAGGGAGAACACTTTGAAAAAGAACGAGAGAGAGGAGAGAACAAGAAAAAGAGGAGAATTTCAATATAGAACCAGATTGTCACGCAGGCGCGAATCTCGTGTAAATTGAGAATGGAGTTGTCGAAGCTGGAAAAGAAATTATTGGCGGTTTGCTGGGTCAACATCGCATCACCCTCTTCGTCCTCCCATTCCCTTGTTCATCCCTCCCTCGAATACACTTTACCAATAAAATATCAATATCGATAATACAGAGTATCGGTCTCTCAACGCGTCTATTACCCACAGTCTCTGGAATCAAGGACTTTGATAATTGAAAGTGCGGTATTAGAAGAAACGAGTAGATTTGCAATGCTATTTATGGAAATCGTGCGTCTATGGAGTTTCGCAAGATATTTAAATTGTATCAACGAGGAGGGAAGATTAAAATCATGGCGACTAATTGCCATTACTTAATAACGGGATACACCTGGCCCGTTCAACGTGAAGGTGCGGGAGTCTCGCTAGGGGTTCGTTTATTTTATTTTTTTTTTTTTGTCTTCTTTTTCTTTTTCGTTTTTTGTAGAAAACAATAGGAATCGTTCGGTAAGGGATCTAAGTAACAATTTGACGCCCGCATAACGCGAATGCGATAGAGAACAAGCCCGATGAAAGGGATTGCATAATTTTTTCCCGTAAATGGAATTTATACGCTATTTATATCGGGGCGGATTATGTTTTCTTGCACAATTTCACTTTCTTAGCATGTTCCAAGTGCGAAGCGAAGTAGGTGTGGTCAATTTGATAGATTTTATCACGAAACAGTCATCGATCGCGGACCGTTAAGATCTACACGCATTTCCTAGGAAAACAAACGTTGATGTGTTAATAGCAAAGCACGGGGGAATGGAACGATGCTCGATATAAAATTTCATACAGGGTAGAGAAAATGGAGCGGTTCCCTCCCACCTCTGCCACCCGCACCCCGCGAAAATCCGCCGGAGGAAGCGATGTCGTCCTCAGAGGCTGAAGACTCGCGCGCGCGCGCGACGCTTTTTAATAACGAGTGGAAAACAACGAGCTAGGAAATAGGTGGAAATAGAGCGGACTATTATGTAAGGGAACGGAGAGTGACATTACTGAAACCTCAAGGCGACTTTGGTGGTAAGGACCGCGAGCGAGCAACGAGCACGGTGAAAGATAATCTCAGCTAAAGCCGGGGAAACGACCTAGGCAAATTGTCACAGCGAACCGTTTCAACGTTCAATTATCTCGAAATTTTCACGGATTACCGCGGAGGCTTTATCGTTTCCCTCGGCTTTCTCTCGGCGGGCCACTTTTTCAAGCTCGCGCATCAAAAACTCCTCCGCCGCTTGCGCTTTTTTACACGCCCCGCGAAACGCGCTGGAAAATCGCTCGTGCGCCCCTAACGATTTCATTTTTCAGGGATACACCGCCGCCGGTCATTGCGCAATGCCTTGGCAAAAGCAGGGCCGAACTCCCGCCCTGAAAATCGTACACGTGCGCGTTCCGCGTCTCGATTCGCGCGTATCGGATATTTGAAGGAAATTCTCCATCGTTTCGTGCGAACCTCGAATAATTGGACAATTGCCGGGTATAATTATGAAGCAACGCGGTTAAAACGATCGTTCCGTGGGAAAGCGGTTGTCGATGCTAATTGAATTAATGATGCATCCGCGAAGACCTCTCTTACCACAGAGCAAACATCATTAGGGTCGTTACAGTTTTTGCCTCTGCAAATGAAGAGGCAAGATCCTCCCTCCCTCCCTCCCTCGTGGCCGAGGGTAGTCCAGTTGGCAAAACGCGTACGATCCGACGCAATGGAAAGAGACGAGATATCGATTTCAAGATCTTATTATTAATTAATTGTTTACGACGAGATTTTACTGTCGGGGTTCTCTGCGCAAAAGCTCGTTATAAGACACTGGCCTAATTTATTCCTATGGTAATTCCACATGGATTGGCCAAGCATTAATAAGAATCCGCTGATTAATTGGATTTCGCGTATGTACGAACTTTCCATGGGTTACACAAACGGGAATCAGAGTACAGAGCGTCATGCGTTGCGACTCTATTTCCTCCGTAGGAAACTTTCTTTCGCGAGAATGTCACCTTCCTCGTCTTCCCCCCCCCCCTCCTCTCTCTCTCTCTCTCTCTTTTCGAAACTATCTCGCTCTGTCTTCGATTCTTTATGCATGCGTGGCACGAACACCCAGAAAAATGGGCAATCACCATTAACGACAGGGGTGGAGGGAAGGGACCTCGGTTTACTTTTTCCTGTAAAATTAAGGCCCCTGCTCAATTTCAGGCTTATCACATTTGTCACGATGGCCGCGAGGGCCACCAGGGTGCCTCCTTCTTGTGCACCAACGGGACCCTCTTCAACCAACACGAATTCGCTTGCGACTGGTGGTACAACGTCAATTGCGCCGATGCCCCGTCATTGTACAGGTAATGAGAGGAACCGCCACCAGCAATTTCCACTCGGACTCCATTACAGACGGATCGTTTTCAACGTCCACCTTTTTATTTGCTTCCAGATTGAACGCGGATCCCTTGAAAAATCCATACGTACCGCAGGCTAAGAAAGATGCAATCAGAGAGAGGCTGCAAATCGCCGTTTTCTAGATCCCTTACAAATTTTATGCAATTCTCCCGTGAAATTTAGCTTTGGCAGAAGTCTCGCAAAAAAATTGTAGAAAAAATTGTTTTCACCTTCATAGAGAAAGAGAGAGAGAGAGAGAAGGGGAGCGATAAAACAGGGAGAGATACATAGTACTATTTAATGCGTTGTACTTTCTATTTTCATAGAAATAAGAATATTGCAAAGAATTCAAGTATTATCGACGAGGCTCTACAATATATTATAAGTAAAACAGTTTGACTTCAAGTTTGAAACTTGTAAAAAAGATTTGGTGCGCACGGCTAATCGATAGATTTCCCACTCTCTTATTACAGAGTTCTTCCACTTTAATTATACCCATCGACGTCGAGTCCGCGCGCTCGGCTTGTCTCATTTCCTCCATCTCTTATTCTCCACTCAAATGCAATGTACGCGTAGTCTTATAGAGAAGCACGATTTAGTTGAAATAAAGCAAAAATGGCACATGAAACAGTAAGAGCTGCAAAACCGAGTCTCCGTGCAAATGAAGAGATTCGACGGAGTGATACCGAAAGGGAAGGTGAAGATGGAGCGAGCGACCGCGAGAGAGAGTTTAAAGAGAGTAAAAGGAACGAGTGCATCTGGTTCAACGAAACCCCATTCACTCTCTTCGCGGAGCTCTGGCTGCTAGTAGGCTACGTTCGGAAACTGATAAATGATTCCTCCCGTAGAAATAGGACGGAGCCATTCGAGCGGACAGGGATAAGGAATCGCTCGCTCCAACGGAAAAATACACGGGAACGGCAGTAATTATCTTTTTAGCACTCGGCGTACAACGGCGGGGTGAGGCGGGGGTGGTAAACGGAGAACGACTAGACAGCACCGAGGAAGAATCACTCTAGAAATGCTTTCACGTTGCCCGGAGTTCCTCCATCGATTCGCAGAGTTCCGGCGATGCTAACGATCTGATACGAATGTGCAAATCCTAGCCCTGGTCTCTCCCGACCTCCCCCCCTCCCCGATTACCGTTAATTACCGCTACCGTACACAGATGAAAGTGTCGGATTAAATTCTTATGCTAAACGCCTCGGATACGCGGAAAACGTGCGTGAGATGGAAAGAGCGCGAGTACGCGGGATCCTCGATCCGTTTTGTAAAGGAAATCGCGGAGATCTGACGAAACGTTCCTGGTGGTTGGTGCTCTTATCAGATCTCTCAGATTCGCGAGAGGAGGATATCGCCGTCGTCCGAACAAAGCGAACGGCGAAGAACCGGAAGTGCCGAAGAGTCTGGACGCGCAGCGGCGAGAGGAATTCGACAGGATCTCCAAACTCGCAGCCGCCGCCGACGGTCTTGCTTCGGTCGCATTTTGTACGCTAATAAAGTCAAGGACGTGGTTTGCGCCACATTCTCAGGAACTGTAAGCCCGAGAGTGTGTGCACGCGCGTTGGCCAGTTACGAAATGAAACGCGGATAAGAGAGCTGCCCTTTCTCTAGGACGTTCGACTGGCAATGGGCAAAGGAACACGCGGTGATAGATGCTGGTTCACGCAGTCAACCTTTTCACACACTCGCTCGCACACGCGCACACGCGGATACCGCCTGGAACGTATTCCTTTCTTTTTGCACTTTAATTTCAGCAGCTTAAGTTCAACAGCAAGGCTGATCGTGAGACGTTGCGCCCAACAGGAAACGGAACGTACTTAAAATTAAATACGACCGTGCGATATCGAAACTTTTCACGGGGAAAAAATCAATGCGCGCAAACGAAGAAACGCGCGCGCGAATTTAACGGAGTGGCGCCTATGCGCGTTAATTATCGCTAATTGCGCAATTGCCGCTATTACGAGAAGACGCGGCGAGACCTGGACCACACGGAGAGATAATTATCGACGAACTATATATTATGCTTTTGCCCCATATTCCATCCCACCCCCCTTCGACTAGCGCCATATGTGGCGTGCAGCTAAATATATACCCCATACTCCCTCGTACGTGGGAAAATTCTATTTACTATGAGCATATATCGATTCCGTTCGGAGCGCAATACTATTACAATACGCGCCATGCCGCGTTTTCTCGTCGTAAGTCCTGCTCTCATTCGTAATAAACCATTCCGTTATTTTACGTAAGAAGGCGTTCGCCGCCATTGCCACCGCCACTGCTGCCGCGCGTCGTCTACGCGATATAAATTTACACGTTCGATCTTATTATCGGCAATATTTTTCTCACAGCCCCGCGCGTTTGCGAGTTATTCTCTCGTGTGACGCGTGTGCATATATCGCAAACTCGATGCAAACCAATTTGGTTTCTTCACCGTTCTCGGAGAGAGTGTTTGCGAGAATGAGAGAGAGAGAGAGAGAGAGAGAGAAAGGGAGAGAAAGAGAGAAATTCCACCTTCTCTATTCCTCTCCTTTCAGAACTCTCGTCGTCTCTTCGTTGGCATCGTTTTTCCCTCTTTCTTCTTTTTGTCCATCCAACAAAACTCTCTCTCTCTCTCTATTCTTTTTTTATTTATGTCAAGTTGCAGTTTGCACGCGCTCGTTAACTGCGTTTAATAATTGGCGAATGACTCGATTAAAATACCAGCCGAAGAATTCGTTCCTCCGAATCTAGAGATTCCATCTATAGGCAGGGCATTTTTCTATCAGCGTCGATCGCACAAAATTCTCTTCGCGACGTCCGAACGTCACCGTCACGTAGATCTTTCCGCGGAAATGCGTGAAAATTCGAGAAAGATGGAACAAGGCAGAAACGAAACGAGACGGAGACGGAGACGGTCGCCGAGTTCTCTAGCAGCATGGCGAAGCATTTAGAGCCGTGTGGAATACATCCATGAAAATGGCGATTTCACCGAAGAATTATATTTACAGATAGAAACCTGTAAATCACGTCGTTCGGCGCAAGCAGGTAAGCAGGTAAGCAGGTAGGCAGGTAGGCAGGTAAGCGCTCGGGTCTGCGCAAAAATGAAATTCAACGCGCAAATTCAACTACTTCCGATGCTTTACCCCCAGAGAGATGCATCGCCGGAAAAGCGGCGGGCTAATTCTCGCAAAATGGCGTTGAATTACGAGATGGCCATTTATCACGATAAGCCGAGGCTTGGGCAATGCGTCGAGTGGATGTGTTTGGAAACAATACGGTATCTCTCTCCCCGTGGGTCTTTCCGTCCACGCGAAACCGCCTGCTTTCGCACGAATTCGATCCGTTCGGACGATGAATATATCAGATCGTGCCGCCTCTAATTTTCGTTACTTCGCGCTGTAAGTGAAACTCGCGAGAAATGATCGGCCCCTCGATATAAATCACGTAATCGCAGACCGCGGGGAAAAGATTTGACACCGATTCGAACAGATCACCGTGTTCCTCCCGGGGAAGTCCCACCCCCACCGTCCGATCTCGACGAACGAAGTTCGCGGCAATGGCGGCGGTGGCGGCGGCAGGTTCATTGATAATATTATTAATTAATTAGCGCGAGCGAGCGCGATGTTGGAGCCATTAAAGGAGGGAGAAAACTGCCGCTGCTGCTGGTAGACGGGAGGAAAGTTCGCGAGCCTGGACGAAACCTTAGCCGCCGTTAGCGGCCGATGAAAGTTTTTCCTTGGCGATCGCTCGCTCGCTCGCTCGTTCGTTCGTTCGTTCGCTCATTCGCGCCGAGATCGTTAGCAAAATCTCTCGTAGATGTTCGCTGGTCACCTGCTAGTCTTGGCACCTGGACGCTCATGCCACTTGCGCAATGCCACTTCTGTAAACGTTGCAACGTTACCGAGTAAACAGCGTGAGAGTGCAGCGTTGCGCACTTTCCATCTTGCCGCTAGCCGAGCGGAAGGATTTCGAGAAAATATATCAATCACGATGTATCTAGATCGAACGTCGCGTAGCGTCCGTGCCGCGAGCTGCTTTTTCACGAAACGAGACGAAACGAAACGAAAAGCGAAGAGACGAATCGTCCCCGGGATCCTCCGATGAAAATCTCTCGATTTGGCATCTCTCGAATTTGCTCGAGCGAGCAGCGAGCGAAATTCCACTCGCTCGACTCAGTTCGACTCTGGTAAGAACGGAGAGAAAAAACTGATTCTCGCGGATTCGAAAGATACTTTTGGTCAGAGATCGAATTTTCAGAGAGAATCGCGCGCGCGCGTGTTTGACGCGTGGAGATTCGACTCGGTCTCGGCCTCTCGTTCCCGGTGCTCACGTAAAACCGGACTGCTTTTCTTTTGACCGATTACCTTTCCCACGGCGGCATATAGCGGCAAAGGCCCATTTATATCGCGCGGCTTGCCGTGCGCGGATAGTCACACGCGCGTGTACACACACGCGCGTCAGATTGGCTTTTGTGCCGCCGTATGCCGTTCAGCTATGAGAAATCCTCGCTGTGGGGGCGTATGTGACTCTGGCGCAACCACGCCGCCATCATCATCGCCGTCCTCGCAGTCGTCCTCTCATCGTCATCCAAGCTCTTCGCCGCGGCATTCGTTTACCTTTCGAATCCACCGCGCGAGAGCGAGAACGAGAGCGAGAGCGCGAGCGCTAAGGCAATCGGCCAATTTTTCTCTCGCGAAATTCCCATGACTTTCCCCCTGGCCAATGATCCCCGTCGCAGGGAAATGAGAGACGATCGCTCGCGAGACACCGTCGTTCGTGTCGAATGCGAAAATTACAAGGACGTTTCCAAATTCGCACGAGCGCGCGCGCGCGCCGGCGACAAGACGACAATTGGTCGGTGCCGGAAGCCGCTCTCCCGACACTCTCGAGAGGATCTCGAGAGCGAGAGGGTAGCGCAGCCGGAAAAAAGCGGTCGAGTGACGTGAAAATGGGATTAGCGGTGAAAGTCGTTGAATTTCTGGACTCTCCGCGGAAAAGTGGGTCGAGTGGAGTCCGTCCAGGAAGGCATGGGCGTCCTTGCACTCCAACGTCCATCCTTCCCGGTTAAGGTGAGTCACTTTTAATAAGACTCAGCCACGCTTCGATTACGCGCGTACGCGCGAGCGAGCGGTAAGAGGGATCAAGCCCCCTTTGGTTGCGATTAGCAGCCGCCGCGGCGGCGACGGCGACAGCGACGGCGGATTGCAGGATCCCGGTGTCTTTTTCTCGTTGGATCGAATTCGAGGCGAGCATGGCCGCGCCAGGGGGGTCTCCAGGAATTTTTCCAACTCGCTCCTACATATCGCGAGCGCGCTCGCATAATGGCTATGCTCGATATGCACCGGGAGCTCCGTGACCAAGGAACCAGTCGCTGGGCGCGAACCAGTCCAATGAAAAACCCAATTTCTCAGCGCGCGGCTGCGGTCCCTCTAAATAAGCGATACCATAATGGCGGCTGCAAAGAAACGAGCATTACGCTAAATGCGTATCCTTAAGTCCGCGTTATACGCGCTCCAGATTCCTTTCTCACAACGTTACAGCCGCGCGAACTGGCGAATACCGAGCGGCCGTTCCATTTGACAAAGTCCATTATGCTCCGGTTTAATCATATCTGTTCGCCGATAGACCTACGTGCCTGCTGCGTGACCCGCTGCTCGGAAATTCGAAAGATTTTCCCTCCCCCGCCAAGTGCCATCAGCATCGCAGCAGCCACGGCCGGTGCTTTCCTTTCGACGCTCACGCACGCAGCCGGGAGAGACGCGTGAGCATCGACACGCGTCGCGGACTATTCCAAGTATTCGCTGCATCGAATGCCACTCGATCAGCAGCTTCATTATCCGGGAAAGTAGCTCCTTTTAATCGACGCGGTTCGCGCCCCAGGACTCCCCGGCGCTGGTAGTACACGCGCGATATGTCCCAATGTCACGTGATCCCCATGGTTCATTATGCGAGTATGCATGCACACGGCCGAGTACGCAATTTTCCTGACCCCTCATCCTTGCACCGGACACGCACTCTGCGATAATTGCGACCCCGAGGGGTGAGGGGGCGGGGGGGGGGGCGCCTTCATGGTCCCTCTTCCGTTCGACGCGTTCTCGATGCTCAATCGCGTTTTTTCCTTCGGCTACTTTTCTTCCACTCTCGTCGCTTCTTTTTTTCTTTGATTTCTCATTGCACGCGTGCGTGCGCGTGTATGCGCGAGTGCGCTTTTTTCTTCTTCTTCGCTTTTCGCAAGTCCACTTTCCATTTCTTCGGGGGACTGCTACGCGTTCGTCCGCACGCCACGCGGTGACTTCATTTATCAAGAACTCTAATTTTTCAGCCGCGATTTTTGCTTTTAGATTGAGTTTTTATTATATAAGACACGCGAAACTCGTCATACGCCGTTCGCAGTGTCTTACCCATTCAGGGAACAGAGCGCTCTCCTTCTCTTTTATTTTTACTCGCGAAATATTGCCCCATTCCGCGCGAACGCTATTTCTACCACTTTAGGGTAAGCGCGTACGCTTACCGAGGAAGACGTTCCCATTTCTCGGCGTCGATTCTTCAAGTTTTTTGCGAAGGTGCGCCTCCGCGCTGAAAGCGAACCGCGAACAACATTCCAGGTGTGACTCCGGCGAAAGAGAGCGACGAGTCTGAAACGTTCGCACGAAAAAACCTTCTCGAAAAATCCGATAAACTTCGCGTTGCGCAATTCGCCGAGTCACCGAGCGCCGCGTCGTTTTTAAATTCTTTTTTCCCTCCCCGCCCCTCCAAGGCCGTCCCTTCGACGATTTTTCCATCCGATTATCCGCGCCTATTTTTTTTTTCGGTTTCTCTCCAGGATCCTCCAGCCCGCCCGCGCCGAGTTTCGCGTTGAAAATCCAGGAAGAAACGGGAGAGCGATCCCCCCGCCCCCCGCTGACCCCGCGCAATCGGCGAAATCGAAATAGCGCGAGATTCGGCCAGGCGCTTTGTCTCCACGACGCTTATCCGGGTGGTCGGCCATTGTTGTCTAGTTTCCATGCATCCCAGCCGATCTGCACTTGAGAGCCAAGGCGCTGCGGAAAAGTGGCGAACAACCCCACCTGGCTGGTCCGGGCGCGGCCTTTCCCCTTGGTCTATAAAGCCACCAGGAGTCCACTTCCAGTGAACATTCACTCGGCGCTTCGTCACTCATTTGCTCAGCATGTGGCTGCTTATCCTCGCAGGTGAGTGTGCTACTACCGTCAACTATCCATGGTGCAAGGACGTCCATCGGCCTATCGTGGCTATCCCCGTGCTATCGTGCGTCCTACCGGTCCTTCCCCAATTTGTGAAAATTCGCGCGAATCATTCTTCCGCCGGAGTGAGTGAGAGAGAGAGAGAGAGAGAGAGAGAGAGAGAGAGAGAGAAAGAGAGAGAGAGAGAGACTCTGAAGCTAATTTTCGCGTGTGTCTCCGCGAATTTTTCAACGCTAGACGGCGAAGCGATTTCGGCTAAAAGTGTGTGCGGTAAAACCGAAGGGGGACCACCACCATCGTCATCATCGTCACCACCACCCGGGGGGAGGTGAATCGAAAATCGTGTAGGGAAGAGGACGCCGTTCTCGAGTCGAATATCCCTCGCGATCAACGTGTCATTCCTTTCCTTTTTCCGGTCGGTTATGTAAATGGAGCGTGCGCGCGTTCGCGCGCGCGCGAGTTCCACTCTTTCCGCGAATTTCCCTGCGGTGGCGCGATCGCACCGAAATTCCGTCAGGATTTATATAATTCGCGAGCACGTTCCCGCCGAAGAGCGGAAACGCGATGCCGCCGCCGTTCCCCGGCCGATCGCTGGACGAAAGTTGCCACGATCCACGCGCGCGTTTCCGGAAAAAATCGCGGGGTAAGGGGAAAAGGGAGAAGCGGGAGTTTCCGCGATTCCTCGGATAACTCCTCCACGCGGTCTCGCTAGAAACTCACCAGCTCCGGAACGGACGGAGCAACACTCTCGCTTTCGCATTTGCGTCAGTCCGCGTTGTTCCGAAATTTGCGAGCTACGCGCGATGCTCCGGGTCCAAAAAAACTGAAAAAGAAGAGAGAGAAAGGGAGAAAGGGGATCGGAGTGGCATCGCGCAGGGGTGGTGACCTCGCGGAGTATCCGCGGGGTGAGAAGGACCACCGGGGAAAACGGAGCAAACTCGCGAAAACCGAGCGAGATCCTGACCTTCCTGCTTTTTGCCGGAACGAGAGAAAATAGGAGCGCGCGGAGGAAGCATAAATCGATTTGATCGCTCGACGCGTAAGTTGCGCTCGCGCGTATGTGTGTGTGTGCCAGTGCGCGCTCAGGGGCTCTTGCTTAGGAGCGTACTTTCTCCGGGAATGGCGCCGTAATAATCGTATCTATGTAAGTCGAGTGAAATCTCTTGTCGAAGTGCGGCGGCCGGACCGCATAAAAATGAACGCGCGGTCCACCGGCCAGTGCGCAGGCGCGCGCGCGACATGATCGAGAATCCGCGCGACTCCCGCGCGCGCGCGATAGATCCCCCGAAAAAGCTGCACGGCCATGCTCGATCGCGCGCCATTCGACGAGGGATCGACCGGGGAATCTCCGGTGATCCGAAAAAGCGAGGGTCGCGCGCAGCAAAAGCGCAGCGTGCGCAATTAGCGAGACGCAAAAAGCCTGGAGTATATAGAGCGGATAATTGGCCTCGTAAAAAGTAGCGTGACGGAAGTGTGGGAACAGTGCGGCGCGCAAGAACGGAATGCGATTTTACCGACGAAGCGACCGGTCGGGTCTCCCGCGGAAAATCGGCGCGTATCGGGGGATCCACCCGGGGAAATCGAATCCTCGCGATTCCGGCGCGGCGGCGAGAAACTCGGCGAGAATCGCCCGGAGGCGCGATGATATTGGCGGTAGGACACGGCCGGGGGGAGGGACGAGGAGTCTCGATCTCAATTAGTCGTAATGAGACGCGAGGATGAACCGGCGCGGAGGGAGGGGGAGGGGGCTCGAGGAAACCGGCGGTTTCATTGACTTTCCAAGTCATCGTCCGATTGCGGCGACTTCCGCTAGGGAATATCTCATACTTGCGTAAGGCGGCCATTTTCGTGATTGGCAATCCGCCTGTGGAAGAGGCTCCTCCGTCGGTGCTCTCGCGCGCGATTGCCAGGGGACGATTAGCCCCTCGTGGTATTAGCCGGCTCGCTCGGAACTTCAATTTCCACGTGCCGCGAAAGATCGGCGGAAAGGAGTGGAGAGGAGAGGAGGAACGCGCGGGAACGAGGCTCTTCTGGCGATTTCCGATTTTTCCGCGGACTTTCGACACCGGGGAGACTTTCGACACGGCTACGGTCGACCGTCAGCGAGAACGCGAGCCCTCTCTAGCTCTCGCGCTGATTATCCACAGAGTTATTTATCGTGTCCGTAAAACCTAAAGAGTAGCCTCGTAAAGGACTCGGCGATTTGCGTCAGAGGCATCCCCACGCCGATTTCGCTAGCTCGCCCCGGAGATTTACGCCCGCTGGAAATCACCCCCTGCCCCTCGCCCCACACTCGAACGGACCCGACGGAACGAGGTCGTTAAATTTCGTCGGAGACGCAACGGCCGCTGATTTAACGGGTTAAGCAGATGCCGTCCCCAAAAGATATTCCCATTCCCACAGAGTATCTCTCTCGCCATCGCGGTTCTTCTCACGTTCTTCGGAAAATGTCTCGTTGCCAAATCCCCCACGAGTATCTGCAATCCGCGGAGTCTCGCTCCCTCATCCGGGGATTCTCAACTGCGACTGGAACTTCCCAGGACGACGCTCCTCCCCGGGGATGCCGAAAGGCCGGGACTCGAGATCTCGCGAACGCGATCCGCGTGCTCGGCAATGCGCAAAGGCCTCGCGGTAGCCTTGAAACGCTCGCGATCTCGCCAAGAATTCGATTGAGAATGCCGATAAAAATAACCGGCGAGAACCACAGCGAGAACGGTAATGGTAATGCTATCGAGAGTACGGGAGCACCGCCTAGGATGAGAACCGCTGCCATGGTGATACCGCTATTAATAATACCGCATGGTCGTTTGGTTTTCCCACGATCCGCGTGTCCGCCCCTGACACGTAACGCCGCGGCTTTTCTCGATCGGCCGATCGATCGATCGATCGATCGATCGTTAAGAGCCGGAGCAGCGACTGGAAATAGGACGGATCTCCGCGAACGATAGCGGATGCTGCGCGGATTTGTCGATGTTGCGTGGCCGGTGGTGCGCGAGAGGAAATCCCACATACTCTCGTCGTCGTCGTGTCGTTGCCGATTGGGAAACCCGAGCGGAGCGGATGTAAAGCAAAACGAAGCGAACGAGTTAGCGATATCTCGCCTTTCTAAAGAACAGGCCTGCATGCTCGAGGCCTGCCGCCGCCGATTTCTGCCGATTTCTGCCGATTTCTACCAAGCAGCGTCCACTCCGACCGCATACTCTCAAAATCATTCATTCCGCCGAACCGATCTATCTCCGGTTATCTCGCGCGCTTTATCTCAGTACATGCCTGGACTTTGATCAAGCCGGGGTAATTTTCCGCGTGGAAAATTCTCAAACGTATGCGCGCTGGAACGGCTTGCGAAAAATACAACTAATTGATACGATTGCCCCAATGGATCGACTCCTCGCGCGAGTGCCGGGGAGCAACAACGTGGTGCAAGCTATTTCCACACGCTCGCGCGAGCGCAACGTAATCCTCTAACAAAGTGTGCAATGGCAAATGAGTACGTGCGATGTCCGGGAGAGTGTGAGCGCGCGCGCGCGCAACCTCGCCCTGATATATAAAAGTCGCGTGTACTTGTGGGAGGTGGTGGAGGAGGAGGAGGAGGAGGAATGGCGAGAAACGCGAGTGTGGGTGACTCGCTCGTGCGCCCGCAGAGACGGAAGTTCTCGAGGACTCCCAGACTATCCTGGCACGGAAAGTGAAAACTGGTATTATTAGCGGGACTCGCTAACAGGCGAGAGACTCTCTCTCTCTCTCTCTCTTTCTCTCTCCGGAGAGAGGAGAATTCTATTCCTGCCTGGATTAATTAAAATGACGCTAATTAAAATCTCGGGAAGTCACGCGGCCTTGAGTCAAGATCGAGAGAAATACTGGAGATGTTGGAGATTGAGAGAGAGAGAGAGAGAGAGAGAGAGAGAGAAGGCTCCCCCGAGATCCTCGGGAACGGCGAACGGCACTTTTCCCCCGATTGACGCTGCTCTCGCGATTGCGCTCGCCAATTTCATTTCCAATTTGATCTCCGCTCCCATTAAAGTCAATAAAGTCATTCCGAAAGTGCCGTCACCGGTGGTAATCTCCCCGATTGACCCTCGTGACCCAGGCCCCGCGACTTTTTCTCCCGCTGTTATTAACTTGTAATGCTAAATCGATCTCAACCTATACGCCGATCGATTCTTACCACACGATCGTTATTCCGGCAACTTGCGAAACCTTTGTCGTATTTCAGCGATAGAAGCTGATTAGTACGAGAGTCGTTACTCGCGATTCCATCTCGCCATCGGAGCTCCCTCGAAAAATTCATCGCGCACTTTCGCAATTCGCTCGCTGGAAGTCGCGCGGGACTCGCCGAGATAAATCCACGCCGGAATAAAACGACTACGCGGAGCTAGGAAGTTACTTTCTTTTTCACGGGGAAAATCACGACATCTCGCAGTTTCCTCTCTCGCGGCGAATTGCCGAGCCGCGAGACGACAAAATGTTTCTCCTCCAGCGAAAACTCGTCCGGCGCGATAATTGCGCCGGACAAAGCGCAAACTCGGGAAGCGCATCCGTTTAATTGGTCGTGCGCCGCGATTGAAGCGGTAATTAAAGTGCGCACACGCGCGCGCGCGAATTCTGTCGTTTTCTGCGTTCTCCATTTCGCTTTGGCGAACCGCGCGGCAAAACCGCGGCGGCGAACCCCTCGCGCGTTATCGCATTTCACTCCGCGGTACTCGCTGGCAATCGTTAAATCACGATTCATGCCGCAAACTAATAATCTCCTTCCTCGGACTAATAGCCTTGGAAACTCAGCCGGCCGAGTAGAAAATCATTTCCCAGCGGATTCGCGAAAAAAATCGCCATGATACTTCCGGCAGCCTCCGTCGCTTTTCCCTACGGAGAAACGGCGGGGGGTGGGCGAGAGGAGAGGCCGAGAGAAGATTCCTGCAACCTCGAGGAGGGCCCCGTCGTCCTCGAGAAGTAGCGAATCGCCGTAGATTATGTCAGCTTCGATGACAATTGCAATGCGAAACTGCAACGCCGCGCCTCGCACGGACGCGGTGGATGCGCGTGGGCGCAAACCTTAGGAATTGCGTTAATTAGGTGAGATTTGTTAAGCGGCGTGTAGGATGTTACTTAATGATCTCCTCCAGCTAAGGACGCGCTCGGTGTTGCACAACCGGCTAAATTACTCGCGTCCGCGGAATCTTGCTCGGTAACAAAAGAAAGAAAGCGAGGAACCGCCGGCGTTTCTTTTCCTTCGCTTTTCAAAGTATAAGGGACTCGAGCGCGAGTGCGAGTACGAGTGCGCATGTGCACGTGACGCGCGTGCACATGCGCACGACGAGTCTGCGAAGAAGACGCAATGGTCTCGGTCCGGGGGGCACCCCCGTGGAAACAATTTTGAAAGAGGATTCCCGCCGCGTCGTTGAGAAAACGCGAGAAACGGATGACGCCCCTCTCACCCGAACCCCCCTTTCATCCAGAAACTCGAGGTCTCGCGCTAAACGCATAACACTTTCTCACGATTGGCACTAATTCGCGCGCAATGCAACACTTACGAATAATCGATTGTTCTCCCTCTTTCTCTCTCTCCCGACGAGTCCTTCGCGACCATTGGGAAATGTTGAATAAGAAGCGGATTCCTTTATCGTAAAAATCTCTCTTGTTTCTAATATGTATTGCGCGTGTGTGCGCGCGCGCAGAGGCACGGGCACACGAGCACACGCACAATATACGCCACGGTTAATCGCGGCAGCACGCTTATACCAGGAATCGCTCGAGTTCTTATTGTACGCGTTAGTTCGGACTGTGGAATTACTCGGGTACGATAATGACGCCAATAAAATCTTTAGTGTTACTCCCGGTAGGAACGAACGGGCGAACTGTATCGGAGAAGCACACGAATCGTTTCGCCGCCGCCGCCGCCGCTTTACGAGGTGCCACTCGCGTTATACCTAGCTCATTTACGGATTGCCGAGATTCCTCCGGAGATAAACTACTTTTTCCATGGACCATTTAGGAGCGCAGTCCGTTCATGAAGCAATCCACGGACTTTCCGCGTGCGAGCGCGTGGCAGAGTTCAGCGAGAGCGTCGCTGCGCCGATACGAGAGAGCAGCGATCGATCGAAAATCGCCGCACTTCCGGTGGACCGATCCGCCCCGTACTCGATACCCGGACTCTCGAGATCGGGGCCCGACACCCTGACACTTCGGTATCGGCGATCGATCGACGTAACACGATTCGACCTCTGGGAAATCGATTTAATTTCACCGAGTCGCGGCTCTTGGCAAAGGTCCCTCCCACGATAGATAGGGTAGGGGGGACACGGAGAGCAGCGGGGAGGCCAGGGTAGACTGGGAGAGAGCAAGAAAGAAGGAACGATCGCTCGGAACCGACGTGGACCGAACGTTCCGCGCACCATTGCGCAATCCACCGCAAAAAAGCGTCCCGTGCACAACGATCGCGAGATAGCCGCGCGTAACCTTTCGCGAATCACGAGCGATTACACGCCGCGGCACGGACAATGGACGTTTCACGCGTGCAGAACCGAATTCCCGAGTTGCCAGCGAGATGTCCGAGCACCGCGCGACTCCGCCGACGGCTCCCGCTCCCGGATCCCTCGAATCCCTCGGAGGGACGTCGACAACGGCGTGGCGAACCTCCGGTGCGCGCCGACGTCGAGCGGCGGACACTCGCGCGCGCGCGCGCTAGTCTCGCCGGAAGTTTTTGCGCAACTCGCAAAACAGCCGGGCATTTAAATTAATGGTTTCGCACGAGCGTGGAAATCCACGGCGGGACGGCAATAACGAACTTTCGAAATTCGCGCGACAAATCCTCCGCCGCCGCGGCCGCGGCGGCGACGACGGAGGGTGAGTATGATCTGCGCCAACCACCCTCGCGAATGGGGGAGAGACCGCCGAGGGTCTTCCTCGCGTCTTCCCCTTGGACCACGGAAGGAGAAACCCACGGATAATCCGATGATAATCCGGAGAGCGAGCCTCGCTCGATGAACTTCCGGTCTGCGGGACGCGGTCACGCTTGACCAACCGGAGGGAGGAGGAGGAGAGGGGGGTTACCGATACCGTCGATATTGGAATCGCGCGAAAGTCTTCCGCGGTAGATCCGCGAGGATTTATGGGAGATGGAATACGAGCGCGCGTCCTGCACGACTCCGCTTCTTCCTCCACCTTCTCCCCGGCGCCGCCGCCATCTTGCCGCCGAACGAACGCGCGTTCGAAACTCACTTTCGAGGCACCTGGTTCGTTCCGACTGGACGCAATCTCCGCTGGAAGATAAACGCTCTTCCTCCTGTGCTCGCCTCCCTATTTTTCCGACCCGTCTCCCGACTTATCCTCCACCTTCGGCGGGACGCCATTTTGGTTTCGCCAGAACAGTCCATTCTCCCGGCGCAGCGATAGCCACATGCTCCCACGCGTGAACCCTGCGCAGGATAATGGCGGCGGCTATAATTACGATCGTTTTTCAGCATCAATCATTCCTCCGAATAATGTTTTTACGCATTTCAAATGAGCTGTCAGAGGCAGCGGCGTTTCGAGTCTAAACACACGCTCCTCGTAGACAGCGCGGAATTTCTCAATATCTGCGGAACCCACAGCGCGCGCGCGCGCGCGCGTGTGCGTGCGTGCGTGCGTGTACGTTCGCAGAGGCGAGTTTATCAAAACTACTTTCAAACTAGCGCACGAAGTGGTTCGAACGGTCCGCACCGAGCTGACCACTTCCCTCTCGATCTCCCTCCTCTCCGTCCAGGAAACTCCAGGTTTTCTCGCGGAAGAGGGAGGCGAGGGCTGAACCGGACGTAAGGTCAGAGTTCACCGCGGATGAGCGAAGATCCGTTCTCCAAAGTTGCCGCGCTACCGGCGTCATCGAGGTTACCTCCGTGAAATCGTTAGGCTCACCCCGGGCGGTCCCGGTAAACGTCAGCCGCCGACTCCAGCGAGCAAATTCCAGTAATTTCGCCGCGGCCCTGAGTTCCGCCCACCTCGGTGTCGTATTTCGCAGTCCGCGGCGACCAGGAAGTGCCCGGGTTAGGTTTCGCCGACCAGGTAGGAGCCACCCGGGGAATCCCCCGGTGAGGTCCGTTCGGTCCTCTCGAGGCTACCCTGACGTTTCTCGTCGATCCATCTGGAAGACCCGTGGAGGAAATGGCGCGGAAATCGGGCGATGACACCCGGGGGAACCAGGGGGAGAGCCCTGCTCCTGATTTCCGACATTTCGATCGCGAGCGGAGAGCCGGGGACGCGAAAGCAGCGCTCGTGGGAAAAATTTCTCGAGAGTGCGTAACTTTCCCCGCGTATTAAGCGCCGCTGCTTTCCCGGCTCCTCCGCCTTCGTCCTGTGTTCTCTCAGTCAGGCAGAACGACGTAAAAGTCTCCGGGGCTCTTCCGCGATTGAACGGCAATCGACTTTTGCGGCCAGCCGTTTCCTAACAATGAGACACTCTATATTCAAAAGTCCGCGCGCGCGCGCGCGCATTAATTTCTCCCGGTTCGCTCGTAACTCGCAAAAAAATCCTCGATGCCGTTCGCCGCCCCCCGGGTTTACCGGGATGCCGATGACTTGGCGAACTCCACTAACGCGAGGACGTTTTTCCACAGGTTTCCTGGCCGTTTCCTCCGGCAAGGAGACGGTCTCGAGCGCCGTGGAGAAACCGGAAACAGCCGGCCGGGCCGAAGACATCGTCCTCTTGGAGGTGGACGTGAAGGAGCCCGCCAAGAGGTCCCCGATCCAGGCCAGCACCGTCTACGGGGCTTCCCCCAGTCAGTACATCATACGCCACGGAGACGACGCTCAGGAGGTAATCCCGACGACGGTGACGTCGCAACGCACACCCCTAATTGCCCTATCGCGTTACGTCATGAACGTTCGCACGCGCGAAACCAGGAGGTGCACCCTCCGGTTTCGTCAGTTTCGTCGGTCCGGCACTCAGTGTTGGCGTGCGACGTTCTACGAGACACGTACGATAATCACGCGAATGGCGTGCCAGCTCGATTTCAAATCTCGATTGCAAAGCGTTCTGGACTTCCCCTTTGATTAGACGGACAACTTCGTTGTTGTCAAGTACGCGATTTTAGCCTGCCACTTTTACAAGGCGGAGTGTCATTACGGTGCCACGTAAAAACTGGCTACTTTCTATCGTGGGAGGGGACAGGGAGAAAGAGAGAGCCAGGGGGGAGGATAGGGAGGGAGGTATTTACGGAAAAGTGAAAGAAGAATCGTGGGTGTAGGCCGGAGGGGAGGGGAGGGACGGCGATAGGAGTCCCGGTTGACGCAGCGGACCGGCTGTCACGCTGGAGAATGATGTTTCTCTCAGGAGGAACGGGATCGCACCGTGTTCCCGGGGTCTTAGAGGGAGATTCAACCTCGGATTCGGGAAAGATCCCAGTGGACGAGCAACGACTCCAGCAGCAGCAGCAGATACGGAGTGTCCGCTCCGTTCGAGACGGAAACTGCGGGAACCTTCCGAGAACGGGCGACGTCATTCCCGTCGGTCAACCGTGACTATTGGCCGCCTATCACCTATTCGCAGTGACTAACTAGCCATGAACGAGCCATTTTTTTCCCCGCCTGCCTTCCTTCTAATGCGAACGGTCGCTTTCAGAGAGACGCAGGGTCCGCCTTCAGGATCTAGGTGCTCTGTCGCAACGAATCGTGGCGGCGGCTCGGGTTCCATACTTTCGTTACTCGCACGGGGCATTTCCATTTCGTCGGTGCACCTCGAGGATAACGGGAGATTGTAAATTCCACGTGGCAGGAGTTCACGGAGAACCCACCCACCACCGTGTCGGGTAGCCACCGTCACCGTGACGAATCCAGGAAACCTACCGGATCTCCCGCTCGAATTGCCTTCCTCGTCGGTTTTCCCCTAGGAACGCGGGATCATCCAAGTTTTTCCACCAAGTCCTGCGGATACGAACGCCATGGCAACTCGGCGGAAAGACCCGGACGTCGCGATCGGTCAGGATTTTTCACCCTGGGATCTCCCATTGTCTCTCGCGGGGCCGCCGTTCGAGATAATTCCAACGCGTTGGCCAAGTGGAAATCGCCGTGGGTACGCAGGAGGGGGGGGGGCGCGGTTGAGGCGCAAATTGTCCCGTCCGATCGGGGACGGCGCAACGCAGAAAACTAAAAGTCCGCGTCTTTCCTTTCTAAAGGCGGCACTTGGTCGTTTCCTGGGCTGACCTCATGGGGTGGAATTGGGTCAGTGGTCGCCGCATGTGCAAAATGGTACCACCGGCGCCCGAGAAAAACCGCTCTAAACGGCAGAATGCGATATCCCGACACACACGCGCGTTTACCGACGTTGCGTTACGTTGCATTACGTTACGTTGCGTTGCGTCATCGTCGCCTCGTCGACGAGGACAGGGTCTCTCCTCGCGGAAGAACTCGCTCTGGACCCAGCGCGGGAATGCCCGCGCGAGGAGGAGGTGGAGGAGGAGGAGGACGCGGCGATAACGCTCCTCCTCCCTGCGGACGCTCCGGTCTCGCTCCGACCTCCAATGATAGCCGCGACCCTGTCCCGACCTCCTATTGCAACATTACATCATACCCAGTAACGGTAAATTCCTTCCCAGACATTGTACGCTCCTATACGCGTACGCCATTTTTCCAGCAGGAACCTTATGCAATTGTCAGCGAACCGCGTTCGAGCGGTTCCTCGCCCTCCCCCGCCCTCGACGCTCCACCCCAGCTGGACCCGCGCAGCGTCCCCGTGGGTCCAGAGACCCGGACATCCAATGGCCAAAACCGACGGCTGACGGCAGCGCGAGCTTCCGGAAGCTGGCGATCTTCGGGTCGGTCTTCGGGCTCGGTCGAGGAACGCGATTGGGATCGGGAACGGGAACGTCGGTCTCGAGCGGGCCTCCGGGTATCGTTTAACGAAGGCTGCAACGACCCTAGCCGAAGGAGCGTTGCATAAGCAGCCAAGCGGACAACTTACGCGCCTTCTAATCGCGCTGCTCTAAGAACCGGTAAAACCACACCCAGTGGCCAGCGCCTGGTGCAAATCCGTCTTTTGCCGCCATTACCGCGCCCCTCCCACCCCCCTGCCCACCGTCGGTCTCTCCTTGCGACCGTTTCGTTCGCGGTGACGAACGGCCTTGCGTATACCGTTACAACCGCGCGCGCGGTGAGTCATTAGAACGGATAGTGAACTCTGCGAGTGCCATGCGAGTGCGCGAGCGTGATCGGCCAACACCGAGCACCGCGTCGACTCATCCGGCCCCGATCGCTCTCACTGAAAACCAACCACCGGCGAGATTCACTTTCGTTTCTCATACTCGACGAGCCGTTTTCCAGCCGTGCCCGGACTCTATCGCCCGCTCGAGAGCGGTTGCGCAATACCCAGCACCGACTCCGCGTACCTGGTTCTTCGCGCATACCTTTAATGGGGAATCAGATATGCGCAAAGTAAATAAGCTGATCGCGCGAGGGGGAATCGGTCGAGGCGAGGCGAGAGCGAGCGCGAATTAATTAATGTGTAATCCAGCCCGAACGGAGACCCGGAGGGTGGGTACCTCCCATTGCGCGGTGGTTGATCCCTCCTAAAGCGCGGCGACGTTAATTAACGAGCGATGAAATCTTCCAGCTATCACCGGAGTACCTGTCGCTGGTGCAACAGTACACGCAGTCCCAACCGCAGGCCTACGCCGCCGCCCCCTCCGCGGCGCCGCCGCCACCACCACCCCCGCAGCGACGTCCACTCCCGGCGTACGCCCGGCAACAGCAGCAGCTGCAGCAGGCGTACCACAACTTCCGGAAGCCGGCGGTGGTGCCGCCGAGGCCGAGGTTGACCCTGCACCCGCAGGCCCTGGCGCAGGCGGAAGCCGCCGCCCAGGCGCAGGCCCAGATCGACGCCAGGGCGCGCGCCGAGGCCATCCAGAACGCGCGACTCAGCGCGAGTCCGTCCGGAGCACCCACCTACCAGGTCCCGGCGTACTCCGACGCGAAATTGGGCACTTTCGAGCAGGAGCTGCTGCAGCTGGTGTCGGCCAACCAGGCGCAGGAGTTCAACCTGGTGCCGACGCAGCCTAAGAGGGTGCTGAAGGGTCAGGACGGGTACCCGTCGGCTTACGCGCAACAGCTGGTCGGATACCCGGCTCAGTACGCGAAGGCAGCGGTGGCGGTGCCGAGTCCGGCTCCGGAACCCGCGCAGCTACCGGAGCAGTACCACATCGAGACGACGGCCCCCAGGTATCATCAGGCGCAGGTGTCGGCGAGCTATCAAGCGGCGGAGGAGCCGGTCCAGCTGCAGTACCAGCAGGTGCAGGCGGTCCCGGTGCAACAGCATCACCAGCAGCAGCAGCAGCAGCAGCAGCAGGAGTACGCGAAACCCGTGAAGGAGTTCAGACCGTCGCCCCAGTACCAGCCGTACGCCGAGGACGGCGGACACGCCCTCCAGCAGCAGGCGCAGGCCCGCGCGGAGGCGGAGGCCATTGCCAGGGCGCAAGCCCACGCGGAGGCGCAGGCTCTTGCTTACCAGAAGGTGGCTCAGGCTTCGCACAAGAAGCACCAGCAAGACGCTCTGGAGCAGATCCGGATCGTGAACGAGCGGTACCGACAGCAGACCGCCCTGGAGCAGATCCAGCAGGGCGGCCAGGTCAGCGACGCCGGCAGGGCCCACATCGAGGAGCAGGTTCAACCGAAGGACCCGGAAGCCGCGTACAGGGCGAGGCTGAAGGCGCACGCGGCGGTGGAGGTGGCGGAGCATCGAAGGGCTCAGGAAGCCGCCGAGTACAAGGCCCACGCCGACGCCATCCTGAAACTCCAGGCCCAACAGCAGGCCCACCTCAAGGCCCAGGAGGAGGCTCACAAGAACGCATTGAACTTCGAGAGGAACCAGCTGCACGCTCAGGCTCAGGCACAGGCTTTGGCTCAGGCCCAGGCCGAGGCCCTTTACAAGGTCCATCAGGCGGCTAGGGCCAAGGCCAACAGCGAGGCCGTGGCTGCCGCCAGGGCCCAGGCGGAAGCGAGGAAGATCGATCCGGAGCACACCCCGGTTGTCCAGTACCTTCTACCCAACAGCGTCCCCCTGCCCTCCCCAAATAGCTACCTGACGAACGACCAGCTGCAGAAGTACCAGGCTGCCGGATCCTCTTATGTCCCAAGGTCAGCGCCGAAGAACGACGCCCCATCCGCCCCGGCCGCGGCCGCCGCTGAACAGCAGGGCATCAGCCAGACCATCACTCAGCCTCGGCAACCACACAAGTTGAAGGTCCCGCCTACCTCGCAGTCCTCCATCTACGTGTCGCAGTCCGGTCTCCTGAAGAAGGCTCCCGTCAAGTCCTTGACCATCGAGGACATCATCGAGCAGGACCAGATCAACAGTCCACAGGTCATCCGCATCCCCAGTCCCAAGGGAGCGCAGACCATCACCCAGGAAGACTTGGCCGCTCTCATCAACGCTGGTTACACCGTCACCCCCGTCCCGGATACCGCCAAGCCCACTCCCCAGAGTTACGTGCCGGAAAACTCCTCCGTCGGCTATTACGTGAAGAAACAACGCGTACCCGTCGCTAGGCCCGAGTACGTCACCTACGAGGAGGTCCTGCAGCGCGCGCGAAGACCCATCAGGAAGAACAGACCCATCCTCAGACAGGACGAGGGCGAGGGCACCGCCAGCGAGAAGGTCACCTTCCTGGTACCGGTCGAACCCGTCTTTGGTAGCAAGCAGTCCGGTGCTCGCGCCGAATAATTCAGAATTATCAAAATCCTTGGTCCTTCCTTGCCTTAAAATTCATAGTTGAATTAGTTGTAAAGCCGTAGGTTTCCTCGACTACATCATCCATTCACTAGAACCCCATTAGACTGCCAACGGGAAATTGCTATCCGACCTTGATCATTACACACGTTCGAGAGAACCCAACCCCCGCCTGTTCGATTACACGTCTCTCTTCTTCAACCTCGAGTCTCGATACGGAGCATTATGTTGTCCGAACTTAATCCTTATCCAACCTACCCCACCCCACGTAAACGTATCTCTCCTCACTCTCTTTAATTCATACTTCACCTTTCTCTTTCTGTATTAGTCATACTTAAGTTCAGCTCATCACTTTAAGCAGTAACCGAGAGGATCAGGTATCTCGAGCGGTTCCACGAGCATTAGCCCCACTCTCCAGGTAGGTCAGGGTAATGGGGGAAATTCGTCGACGGAACGGACGTTCACGCGTGCTTTAACATGGAAATGGTCGTTGGAGTTTGTGAAATTCCTCGGAACCGCGAACCGGGATAACTGATAAGGTCACGACTTGCTATGCCTAGTACAGCAAACTTTGTAAGGACCATCCGTGCAACGTGGATGGGTGCAGATGCGCACTGCTTTTTGCGATATTTTATGCGATATTATCTGTAGATGGTAAGTGCGACGGTGCTGAGTCGAATGATTATTAATTTATATTCATTTGTAAATACTAGACTTTTAACTAATAAAATTGTTGAAAATTCAATGGACCATCCCCCTCTTCTTCTCGAACCTCGTCCTCCTCATCCTCCTCCTTCTCACCCATCGCCACTTGCAAGAGTCTCGTTAACTCAACGATCCCAGACTGATTTTGTCAAGTGCGTCCAGTGATAATCGGGATAATAAATCACGTGGAAGCTGCCGCGAGGTGGAAGGGCTGCGTGCGCGAGTACCTGAAATAATGAATCGACGTAATTAACGGCATGCCGAAGTCACCTTGAACGACATTACCGGAGCACCACTCTCACTTTATCTCGAGGTTCGATATAGCGTTTCGACACTGAACGTCGTGCTTATGGGAGCGAGCAGGTTTCGTCAAAAGGAAAAAGAAAATGATAGAGATGAACCGAGGGGGACCCCACCCCCTCCCTCCTATCGCCGAGCGCCAAAGGAAGACGATGACCCAGTAAATCAAGTACCGATCCACTTTTCTCGCTGCCGCCGCTGCTTCTGAGACTTTGCGAAACGCAATTTTATACTCCAGTTCTTGTGTCATTACGCGAAGCAGCCACGTCGCTCTCTTTTTTTCTCCCTCTGTCCAAAAACTTTAACCAACCCTGCACGCACCGCAAGACTCCTGCTAAATATATCATTAAGGAGACTTATAAAGTTTTTTCTCCTCGCCGTACAAATCGCCGCTCTTACAGCGATCCTTTGCCACAATTTTTCCCCCCTTCGAAGCTCTTTGGGCGCGCACTGTGTCATTTGCCATTTCGCTCGATCAAATCGATGACTCCTCCGTGATTTTCTTCTGGCGAAATGATAAGAACCGCCCAGGCAATCGAGCGATCCGCCAAAATTTAACGCGAGACCCCTCGAAAATTGGAGAGAACCCTTTACGAGAGGGTTCGATTCGGGACTTTTCTCCGGTACATTATGTAATCTCGATAAATAAAAAGCTTCGAGTAGACTGCATTACGTTCCCTCGTAATAATGGAGAAGCGAAAACTACTCAATTACATCGCAATTACGAGGGTTCGATCGTCGTACGAGAGAAGCCTTCCGTATAATTTTATAATTTAGCAGTGCAAAATTATCTTAGGCACAATACTTTCGTTAATGCTGATTGATATCCTGCAAAGGACTACCCGAATACTCGTCGCATTACAATAATTTGGACTTATCAGGGCGATCCAACACAGAATTACATCTTAATTGCATCTCGTCAGAGATTTCTGGAGATTTTCTAAGCCGCTGATACGATCATATGTAAATAAAAAGTCATTATATCACAAGCTTGCTATTATGCGGTAAAAGAACTTAAATAACAAGTTTGTCGGAAAAACCTTTACCTCTTTATTATAATAAACTGATCAAGTAAATGTCTACTTTTTTCCTCGGCGTTTAACGATACTTCCAGTCCATTTCAGTGGCGAACATAAAATAATGTATAAATGAGCATAAATATAAAGTTTATCCATTAATGGACAAACTATCCAACTATCCTCGATCGGAAAAACACACATTGCAATATATATTTTAATTAGGTGAAAATGAAGTGAAAAGTAATGTCGGGAAGTGCGCGTGTGCAAAAAGCGCATTCTGTCGCTAAAAGTATGTTAAGTCATGCACTTGACATTAATCGCTGCATTTTATCGGCCAAACGCTCATATTCTTAATTCTGCGCGTCCATCCCGTGACGGCAGTCTTAAAAACTGCATTTGACTGGCTGAAACGAAACGGGCATGCACCGGCGCCACTTCTTTTACGCTCTTCCGAAAGATTTTCAGTTTCGGACTAAAATCGAAATTTAATCGAAATCGTACAGCCGTCAAACGCTCGAAGAAATAATCGCCAACTTTCGCCGATTGTGCGTTATGCTTTTAGCCGATTTCTCGACTCGCATGTGTATGTGAAAAAAGGAATACGCGCCGATAATACGAGTCACGGATCGTGGACAAAGAATGTTTCGCATTCGTCGTAACCCTGCATAAACATATTCGACTTCAAAGAGAGGGTACTCCACTCCTACGCCGAAGTCTCGTACACGCGTTTTGCGATCGTTCGCCAACTTAAAAGTACACTCGACTCTTCGAGCCCGGTTACATGCCTACATGCTCGTTGTTGCTGATTCAAACACATTCTTTTGGTTTTTTTTTTTTTTTCACCTAGCGATCTATCCGTCTCCGAAGAATTTTCGTACTTTCAATTTATTCGACCTTGATCCTCTCGATCGATGATCAGAAGCGGATGTCGAAATTAGGGCCAATCACGGTAAGTAAATAAAGTTCAAAGAAGAACGCACTTGGAAGCCGACGAATCAATAGGAAATTTTACGGCTGCAACGGAGCATATGCAAATTGCACCGTAAGAAAGTGAATTATTCGAAGAAAGAGAAGTACGTCGGATCGCGCGGAAACGCACGGAGCAAATTGGCGCGATGCATCACGGGGCTCCTTCGAGCCGCTTTTAATTAAGATCCTATACGTTTTCCATTGGCCTCGATATAGAAATTGATTTATAACAACAGCCACACCGCATAACGAAGCACGGCGCAAGCGCCTCGGGAATCGAATTCACGAGCAAATTCTTTTTCCTTTTTTTTTTTTGTTTCTCTTTCACAGGGTTCCTGTCAATTAATCGCTCAAAGAATCTCTCGATCCTTCGGCTTTATAAGCCATAAATTATGAAGCAAGCCTATAAAAAGTTGAGCAAGAGTTTCTTTTGTATTGAAAAATGGTGGTGATTCGTCAATAGAGAAGAAGAGGAAGGAGGAGGTGGTGGTGGTGGTGGTGGTGGTGCCGATAGGAAGTATACTGACGTGGCAAATTTGCTTTCGAAGATCCTGAATCCCGAATCGATTATGTAACGAAGGACGTCAAGTTTTCTGTGTGCTACACTTTATTTATACTAAGGCACTTGCTTGCTTGCTTGCTCTACGGCTCTCGTGGCTGTGCTCGTGCGGTTTGTTTCACTTTCGTCTCTCAACCGTACAGAAAAAGGAAGACCAAAGATACATTTTGCAACTGATCCCGAAATCATAATTATTTGCAAGGCACGGTGAGAAATATTACCCTCGTAATGGAAAGCGATTTTACTTAATGTTTCGCCGATTTTTATCTTGGAAAGGGTCTCTCTACGTGCTACGGACAAAACCGGCAAATTGATATCGATGTAACATCGTCGAGCAAGGTCAGAGAGATACGAGCTCCATATCCTGCTGGTTGCCGGCGTTGTCCTTCGCGCTCCTTCGAAATCTCTAAATAATTTTTTTTCTTCCCTTTTCTCTCTCCTCTTTCTCTCCCCCACCGCTGCTTTCTCGAGCGTTGCGTTATCCTGAAAAGCAAACGATCTTCTTTATCGTAACGCTACCATTTTTGTGGAAGCTTACTCGGGTCTTAATCGTCAAACAGTCACCGTCAATTACAAGTCTGTAATTTATGGCAGGTTGCTTATTCCACTATTTATGTAAGTGATCACCAATTACATCCCGCGTATGGCAATCATCTCTTGCAAAAACTCTGGAACGGCTTGGAATAATACAAATTTTGTTGAATTACTTTTTAAAGGGTTGCGCTCACATTTTTCCCCTCTTCTTCTCATAATTTCTGCGAATATAGCTGTCGTAAAAGCCAAGTTTATGGTTTGCACCTTTTATCGGAACTTAACCGATTTTCTCGGAACAATTATGTTCGTTCAATAATATTTAAATGGATAAATATAGCGGCACTCGCAATAATAGGTAAATAGCCTAATCCTCCTCCCGTTCCTCCTGGAACTCGTCGTACAAGAGAGCCGAAGAATGGAATAGCGTGCAAAGACAAAGAAAGAGGTACCAACAACGGCAAAAAGACTTCGCGCTACGAAGGGAATTTATTGTAACGCGCAGAGCGATGAAAGCTGTAACCTAATGGCATTAAACGATTTGGGAGATACGGCGCGCGATTGGCTAATGCAGTTACTTCTCGATCTGTCAGTGTCCATCAACATAAGTTGGATACGTATCATACACCTCGAGCAACCTTCGCTCATAATTGTCCACAGATTATTTCCTCGATAAAAGCCCACTTGTGAAATTGCCCATCGATCGTTAAATCTACATTTCTAAATCTCTTCGATCGAGCCACGTCTCTCCTCCTCCTCCTCCTCCTCCTCGACGTTAGCTTTCGAGTTCTTAATTAGGTCTCGTGCTTGGGAAACTGATTTTTCTCTCCATCTCTGCCTGGATTAAGAATCCAAGAAATATCCGTCGCGGTACACGCGTGCCTACACGCGTGTGTAAGTCGCGCGTCGGCGAATCGCGTGAACGAAATCAATCGACCCAACCGATTTCATAAATATGCCTATCGTGCGCACTTCAGGCTTTTCTCTCTCTCGTCTCTGCCATAATCGCACGAACAACCGCGAATTATCGAATCAACGCCGTTTCCCACAGACGGAGTCACGCGCGTCTTTTCAACCCCCTGTCTGCTCTCGCGTCATCTCAGTTCCGTTTTCAGTTCACAGATCTCTGTTCTCATCGCCGCAGGACCAATTGCGCAAAACGCTAAGACAAAAGGTCAAGGACGACCCAATAAATCACACGCGTCAGTTCAATAACGAGGGAACAGGATCTGCTCGTTACGTCATCTCCGGCCACAGGAGTCTCTTGCATCGAGCTCTTATCAAGATAGGGGGACCCGTTTCCTATTATAGCGCTGCGTTGTAGCCACCCAGTGCGATTTCTGCAATACAATCGAGACGACCGATTTTCTCTAGCGCGATTGCGACGAGACAATGGGACGGCGGAAGAAAGTCAAAGCGGCGGCCGTGTTCAGGTACCGTTGGAACAAGAGGAAGAGTCTCTTGTTAGCCGTTGTTGCGGGTCGTGACAATGGCCGCTTAATTTCCAGCTATTCCGCAAGCCGGAACATTCGGGCCCCCCGAACATTTTACGAGCTCGCGGAGGCGCATACCAATCGATCGTTCGATCGTTCGATCGATGCCCACACGCGCACGATCGATCGACATCGTTGTTTTCACTTTCGAAGGATTCCACTTCTCTTTTTCAACTCTCTTCGTCGACTCTCCTCTTCGTCAACGCCGAGTAGTCTCGGCGGAACTTTGCGCTTCTCGAACGAGCTGCGAGAGAAGCGAAAGAAACGAAGGCGCGCAAACACTCCAGAGAGGATGACGTCACGCGGCTACCAGTCCTCAGAGGTACCAAGAGCCGACGACGCCCCGGGAGCACACGAAGGTAATAAAGCAGCAGCCGGTTAATAAAAAATGCTGACGAATTATGCGCGAGCCACTCGCACCGAGCAATTTGCTCCTTTTTGCGGCGGTCTTTCAGCCTGCGTTGCAACGCCGTTGCGAGATCCCGAAAATGAAACTCACCTCGTACGGGGGGGAGAGGGGCGCGGCGGTGTCGTTGCCGTCGCCATCGCCGCTTTACCGCCGACGATCCGTTTATCGAAACAGCGAGATAAGACCCTTGTAAAGCAATTTGCTCCGTCGAATTATTCTCGAGCTCTTACAGAGACCCGACAACTTATTAATGGCTCCATTCATAATTGCGCACGAGTGTGGCACGAGGGGGGTCGGCGCGAACGACCGACTCTGGCCCTGTCGGCGACGCAGAACCCAGGAAAGATCGATCGATCGATAAGCGACCGAATTCGCTAGGGCGAACGAACCTCCCGCCCCCGATCCCGATCCCGCGGATCCGCGGTCTCGACCATGGCCGGGTGGTACCCGTCGACGACGAACGGACCACGGGCGCTTACCCCGTCGTCAACCTGAGAAGGAGAGACGCGAAACGCAGGCTTTGCGATATGATTGACACGAGTCGCGACTCGGAGTGACGCAATTAATAAAAGTCGATCTCGAGGGTTGCGCAAGAGGACGTCGATGAGGCAAATCCATCAGGCAATCGAATTTCGAGCAAACTAACGCGGGCAGCTGCCGGGCCGCTCGAGGAGTTCAGGAGGAGCAGACGAGACAAGCCCACGACCCAATTCCTGGCCGGACCCGCGGGCCCCGCGTTTGCTTTTGGGAGGGGCACCACGTATCTTTGACGCGAGCCCCTTGGGAGGGGCCCGCGTACCTGGTCACCACGTGGCCATATAAACACCGCAGCCGCCACCGATACGACACAGTCTCACAACCCTTTACCGACTCGCGGATCACCGTCTTCGATCGGAACTCCAAAGGTCTGACGACACCCTGCGGATCTACGGTGATCGAGGCTCGATCTTCTCGGAGGTTTCTCGTGGTGACACCACCATCCCTGCGGGATCTGTTCCTTTCTGGGAAATGAAGTCGTTACTGGCGTTCGCGGCCCTCCTGCAGGTTGGCCTCGGCGGTCATGTGGCTGTGAGGATGCCGTACCTGAACCCCGCCGGTGTGACCTACGTCACCGGGTACCAGCAGGACGTAGCTCCGCTGACCTACGCCACCGGCTCCGGCCTTCAACACGTCGCCGCACCCTTGCAGTACGCGACGGCACCCTTGCAGTACGCGACGGCACCCCTGGTATCCGCCGTGCCTGCCAAGGTCGAGGCTCACCACGTCGGCTACGCCACCGCTCAGGTACCCGCGGTTGCTGCTGTGCCCTACGTCAAACACGTGCCAACCGTCTCCCATGTACCCGTCACGAGAATCGAGGCTCAACCCGCCTTCATCGAGAAACAATTGGACGTCGCGAAACCTGCGGTGTCCACGCGCAAATTTCAGGTACGTCAGGTTTTCTTTCCGGGGGGGGGGGGGGGGGGGGGAGCGGAGAGCTCGGAGTTGAAGTCGAAGAGTTGACCTCGCTGTCGATCCGCAGGTAAGACGACCGGCTATCCAGAAGCAGTTCTACGACATCGAGGAACGCGTGATCGTGCGTCCCGCGGGTTCCGCCCTGGTGGAACTCGACGAGCCCACGTCGAAGGAGCAAAAGGGTCCGGCCGTCATCCAACCTGTCGCCCACGCAACCCACTTCGTGCACCCTTACGTTCACGCTCAGGGCGTCTACGCCCAAGCACCGGTGGCTCCCCTGCTATCCTACCCCGTGCAACCCACCGCCTCCCCCCTCGTACCCTCCTCCACTCAGGAACCCGCCACCCCAGCACCCGCCGAAGAGGAGTCCGTCGTGGTGGACAACGCTGACTTCCGCGCCGCATCAACGCAGAACCAGCAGAACGACGAGAACAACCAGGAGCAAGCTCCCGCTGCTCGACTCTCGGAGGTGCTGAGGATTACTCTGTCTCTGCTTGCTCGAATTTTCCTAGTTGCATGGAACTGAGAACTGGACTCTTCTCTTTCAGAACCCCAAACCGGAACCACAAGTAGTCGCTCACTCGAACGGCGTACCCTTGGAGACCATCGCGCGGTTCGCCGCCCATGACCCATCACCCGCGGTCGTGCCCAGCCAGAGGAACAGTCCGGATGAGAACAAGAGCAACCAGCAGAGGCTGATCGATCTTCTCACCGCCCGTGGTGGTGTCGCCGAGGTAAGCTCTTGGACCAACTCGAAACAGCTCCACGAGACTCCTCGAGTCCTCTTCCGAGCGCGAGGTTCTCCAGTCATTGAACTTCCATTGCGCCCGATCCTTTCAGGTTGGATTCAGTCGGTCCGGATCGCTCGGCGCCATCGGAGACGCCGGCCAGGTACGAGCACGAGTCCTTTCCGCCACCCCTGCCCCGGATGACGCGGAACCCACCGGCGAGCACGTGTCCACCCGCCGCATCGTCGTCAGCCGACCCATCGAGACCCTCCAGGAGGTCGACGTCGTCGAACCCGCCACGAAGCTCGAGAGAGTCTCCGTGCAACAGCCGACGCTCATCAAAACTGCCCACCTTGACCACGTGCAGGTCCACGGCTCTGTCCCTGTGATCGGAAAAGCTCTCGCACCTGCGGTTGCCCATGCCACGGTTCCGGTCTACCAGAAGACCATCTCGCCCGCTTACCAATACTATCACTGATCCATCCCCATTCGGACCCTGTGCCAAGTCCTGTGTCGTTTACCTTCTCGGACAAGGACTCTCCCTCTTCTCTGCATTATTTATGAACAATTTGCTCAACAGACTGATTGTACGATCTTACATTGTAAAAATGTCCACCTTCTTCTTGTCTCTTAGATAATACACGATGATGGTAATCGATGAGAACCACTTTCTTCCTCGACTCGTTATTTATTTGTGTCAGTACCGAATGTTTGGAACGAATACTGTTGGTTGTCCATCGAGGGATTCCTCTCTATTTCGCAGTTTCTCGCCAAATCCAGAGCAAACTCGAGAGTGTTTTACCAAGATAGGCACACACGCGCGCGCGCGCACACTCTGGGAGCAAGGTGAACCGGTGTGTGTATGTAAATAAGTGCCGATTCATAACACCTGATCGAGAGAACCTCTCGAGAGAATCTAGAGACGGATCTAGCGAGCGATCTATTAATCCAAGTGAATTCGTGTTGTAAATCATATTGGACGTGTCGTGTTCTCATAGATTCTCGCGAGGGAAACCTCTGGGAAGGGAGGGAGAATTGCAAGGGTAACCACTCCGGCTAACTAGTCCCGACGTTTACAAGTTCGTAACATTGACCCGAATTCCTGGCGAATTTCCTTCGCTCGTTCCTCCATTATCCCGAGAGTCACGAGTATTTCCTTCGCTCTCCCAACAACCTGACCATTTGAGAATCGCAAGGTCCGATCAAGGTCGTTCCGCTTTATCTCTCGGAGACACGGGCTTCGAGAGACATAGAGGACTCGCGAATCGCAAGTCTATCTCGTATCTTCGATACCAGGTTGCAACGCTATCCTTCTTACTCGTATTATTGGGAAATTGTGATCGAAAGTATCCCGCATAGCTCTTTGCGCAACAGAAGACACGAGGAAGTTCTCGCGATACACAGAAAGAATGAACTTGGGTACTCTCGTCATTTCAGATACGTTACGTGATACGATGGAGGATTTGGGGGGAGATATCGGGAGATGTCGTCGCCGATGCCCGTCGAAAGATCGAGATACGCAAAAAGGGTAGAGCGAAGGTCGCGAGAGGAAGAGAAGAACGCGGAGGAAGGTCATTGAAACTTGCAATCTTCCAACGATTGGTGAACAGTCACCCTTGACTCAGTTTAACGAGGATCGGTGACCTTGTCTCGAGCTAAGGACAATACGTGTGTCGGGAAGGGATCTACGTGCTCCAATCTCCTGGTCGTTGCTAGACTTCCAGTTATCGCGAGACCTCGGATGAAACCTCAGCTTAAATCACGATAATTCACAGGTCTACCGTCGTATATAAGGACCGCGACATCACCAGCCCCATTTAGTTTGATCCATGATACGAGCGAGTTGGAAAAAACTCTTCTGCTCGAGATTCTCAGATCTTTTGCTCTTTTGTCGCATCGGTGTTTCGCGGTAACAGTGGTAACAGAGGATCGATAGGCTATCAAGCAAAGATAGAGGAACGAGATCAAATGAAGCAACTCTCGTTGGCGATTCTTTTTCTCGCGATGATCGCGTACTGCACAGCCGCGCCGCTTTTTTTGGTGCAGACAGGAACTCCCTACGCACATCCGGCTGTACTGGTGAACGATGCCATGGAGAACGCTCTGCCCGATGAATTGCGCAATAATTTCTACAAGGATCCAAATTTAGTAGCTGGACTCGCCAGGGATTCCTGGCTCACCAATAAAGAGATGCAAGTGAGTAGATTCCTTGTACCAATCAATCCAATCTCTCTCCTACGTCCACGTCTCGACTAACTCGGGCAATTCTACTCTTCACTCTTTCCGCACTTTTCATTCGAATTGCATTTATTGCAGGTGATCGATCGCGAAGCCGATAAGATCCCGCGCGTTAAGATTTTTAATTTGCTGCACGACGCTGGACTCGTTTAAAACAGCGCTACCTCGATCATTGATCTCTTTTCATTTTTCTCTCGACTTTTCACACGCATGATCTTCATTCCATAAATATTTGCGAGAATTTCGTAGATCATACGATCCATGTAACATTATTTATTTGTATGCGAAAAATAATGTAAAAAAAAAAACAGATTAAATTAAACAATAAATAAAACTTGAGTCTTGTTTTTTCTTCCTTGTTAACGATCCCGTAGTTAGGGACCACACCTTCACGGTACCTTCGCCTTAAATGAATTACTACTTCCAACACAATTGACGTATCTTCTTTTGGTATAAATGTACAAGATAAACAAGAAACAAGTACGTAAATACATTTGATTATTTTTGTCCATCGTATGTGCTTGCATACAGAAAAAACCCAGTTTAACATAAAAGTTGCGTGGAATGCTGTGATTATGCATCGCATAATCTCAGTTTCGATAAATAAAAATTATATTGAATATTACATTGCAAAGTAGAAATTTATAAATCAACATTATAACAAGTCACATATTTTGATAATATTCTAATGCACATCTACTTTAGCAATTAAAGATTGGGCATTAGAAAAAAGAGGAAAAATGAGATAAAGAAAGAATTGTATCTTTGTTATACTTTTTAAATTTTAAAAATATGCGCAGCACCGGATAGGTTTTAATGCGCACCATGTGATAACCTTTACGAGTCGTTTTGAGTTTCATTTTATTCTAAAAGAAGTATATACATATGAATATACTCCGTTTTTATATATTGTTTAAAAATACTTAATATTTTATTCAATTATTTAAATAAGAGGCAATTGAATATATATATAGTATGTATTAAATCTGTGACCAGCCAGTATGTAGTGTGTTTTATAATTTATTTTCCATCTCTACTGTGTATATACATAAACTTTGCAATTAAATAATAAATTTTATAGAATAAAAACTGAGAGAAAAATAATGTATGTAATTAAAGATCAACTTTTCCCTTTAATTTATAATGTAATATTTAGTAATAGAACAGAGTATTAAGTAACATTATTCATTGGAAGATCAGATTTGGAAATAGAAGGTATCAATGATGGATTCATCAAAAGGAAAATACAATTTCACATTAAAACGAATTGAAACTCCTGATATTATTGAAATTAATGACACTTCTGTAAGTAGATTGAACGTGCACTCCCTGTTTTATATAAGTATAATTTGCAAAAATCAATTAAATGAAATTGTAATATTTAATGATCAATTGAAATATTATTATATTTATATCAACCTTCATTATTACACACATATTATGCATTACTTATATATTTGTAGTACACTTGTGGTAGAGGTAAAGATAATCAAATAGTTTGTCTCAGTCTGGCTGTATCCCGTAAACATTGTATATTCATTCGTGAAAAAGATGGATTGCATGTCATTGACTTGCAGGTAAGATATTTTTACACAAATATCTGATAAATTACTCTAATGCACCTTTTTTATTAGAGTTCCAATGGGATTTTTATTAATGGTAGAAAACAAAGATCCCACGACATGATTAAGCTAAAGCATCATGATATTATTGGAATTGGTTGTCCACATATTGAAAGATTGGATGCTAATATGTTTGCATATAAATTATTTATTACTGAAGTTAGTATATCTTATATTTTTGAAAGTATACTCAATTTTTAATTGTAATTTTGAATACTATTTTTCTTATATCATACACAGGCAGCTTGTAAAGAAGAAGCGGAAAAAGCTGTTTCCTCATCAGAAAGTCTTAAAGATCTTGAAAAACCTTCAAGTAGTAACATAAAACGTAGATTAGTAGAATGTTTTCATGAGAGCATCATTCCACCTAAAGTTGCTAGAACTTACGACAAGTCAGTTGTTTCTGAATCTTTATCTAAGAGTCAGTTCACTTTTAAAATCTTACTATGTAATGCTCTAATTAATTTAAATGAAAATACTTAATATTGTACTATTTTACTTCAGATGATAGCTCAAGTTCCAATGTTTGTAGTTCGGAATTTAAAAATCATTCTCAGATGAATTCTGTGGATGATATTGAAATAGTTCATATTTCTTTAAATAACAATAAAGAGATTAATAATGGTCATGATTCCAGAAATAGTACAATGATAGAGTCTAGTTTTTTATTACAAAACAAAAATTTGTATGTGCAAACTGATACAAATGGTGAGTGTATTAATGTAAATAATATAAATAATTTTATGCTGAAAGTTTAAATAATAATGTGATATCAGTAGTATATAAAAGATTCAATTTCTGATACAGATGAAAGGAAAACTGATAATATTAGTATTAATAGAAGGCATACAATACAAATACAAAATACGGATTTAAAAGAAAATAATATAGTAGCTGATATACAATGTCAAAGCACTTCTAAGAAGGATGACAATTTTTATAGTGCTACTGGCAAAGCTAATGATAAAACTAAAATCAATCAAGATGTGAAAAGTACACTTCCAAACTTTAGTGACAAAATAGAAGAATCAAATATAAATTTAGAAGTACAAAATAATAAAACTCAGTTAGTTTTAAGAACAAGCATAGGTAATGATTTTCAAGCCATAAATACTACAAATAATGATACATTAGAAAATGCATTTACAAAACTCAATGATAAATATCCTATTGTAATGCGCAATGATAAAGAAATTATAAAAATTGAAGACGAACTACAAATAACTGATGATGATGAAGAAGCTTTAATTAATTGTATAGCTAATGATGAATCCAATTCTACATCGCCATTCAAGTTAAAAAAAATTAAAGATGAAGTAAAAACGAGATATTCCGAAATGGATGTTGTAAATTTAAGTGATGATGAAGATAATGTCTTTCCATGTTCCCAATTATTTGATAATTCTTACGATGTAGATATAAAACCTGAAATTAAGACTGAATTTTCCGATAATGATAACTATTGCTTTAATAACTTGTATAATTCAGATGATGTAATTGAGTTAACAGACAGTGAAGATGAAAATAATACTTGGCTTGAGAGGTTGTCACGTAGTCAAGTTCTTAACGAAAATGATGATATAGATTCTGGACAGTTAAAACAAATGGACATTGTACAAGAAACTAGTAATGATAAGCAAAGTGAAAAGTTGAAATTACCTGTGAATAATGAAGATAAATGTAGTAAAAAAATTACAAACAGTAATGATATTTGTTTTAATAAAGAATTAAGAATAGAAATAGATAAAAGTGTTGTGGAAAATGCTAAGCAATCATACTTTACTAAAAAAGTAAGTGATTCGAATAGTAAAATAAATTCTGAAAGTACCGAAGAAAGTATTACAACTACTCACAGATTTAGTACTAACAACATAAAAATAATTCCAATAGTGGAGCCTCCTCACATGCCTCTTAAGAAAAAGAAAATCAGTGCCATAATTGATAATGATAAAGCTACCCATGCTGCAACATCTAGTAAAGCAGATCCTGTTAGGAAATCTAAAAAGACCACAAAAGAATTAGAAAATAAGACTAAATCAGAAAAACATAATCATCATCAAAAAATAAGAACGCATAGTAAAGTTGAAGAAAAGTTTGTTTCTTTCAGTCATAAATCGAAATTATATAAAAAAATGGATGGCTTAAGTAAAGAAAAGAGGAAGGAAATCGTAGAAGAGAGAAAAGCCAAATTAAAGGATTTAGCTGCTGAAAATCAAAAAATTAGTGATAAAAGTAATCAACGATCAAGAGGCGCTAGCGTTAAAGCTAAAATAACAGTAAAAAATAGGGGAGAGTTTTTGACTGAAGAACAAGAAATACCTCGAAAGCGCCACTCCTCTAAGGAAAGACCCAATAAAAAATCAGAAAATACTACTGAAAAGCCTGAAAATGCAAAATCAAGCAAAAAGCAGGACTTTTTAACAAATTCAAATACAACAAGTAATCATGATAATGAAAAAGTAAAGCGTGTATCATCAAATTGTGGAGATTCCTCAAAATTATCCAATGTAAAAGACATGGAAACTGCAAGAAAAAATATCTCTAATTATAAAATTAAGAAAGTAATTACGGATGAAAAGCGCAATGAGAAAAAATCTGCAGTGGAAGGTACTTCAAAAGAAAGTCTCAATGGGTGTCTTCAAAAGGAAAATTTCTCACCAAATAAGGTAGTAGAAAAGAATTCTTTACCAAAGAAAAAAAAGGTTTCCTTTAGTGAAACCATTCAAACGGTTCGGATATACGAAGTAGAAACGCATAACAAATTAAAAAAACTTACCGGCAAAGATGCTCCAATTCCAATGGAGAAATTACCAGTAAGAATAAATAAGAGCATATCAACGGTGACGCCTAATTTTGACGAGTTCTTGTATCGAATATTGCATTGGAACCCTGTATGGCTTACCGAGCAAAAGCATTTAAGTATTCTTCCGCCGATCGTAAAGCAAGGTGAACTGATACCGATGCTGGCAAAATATAAAAGTTTTCACGATTATCAAAGAATCACTCTACCTCTCCTACTATTAGAAATCTGGTCTGGTATTACCAAAGAGTTTGAAACGATTGATACAAATCCAAAGCGACCCACCATTATGTGTTCTATCGTAGAAAATTCTATAACGCGAACTCTCCCAAACTCATCAAATTTCATGTTTTCTACTTTAATGCTAGAAGTGTTAGTTACAAAAGAAGATATGCATAAGCAATCTTTTCCAGTTTACGGCGACTTGATCTTTTTCGAGTACGTGAATAATGGAAACGGGAAGCAACAATTTCACAAAGTATTTGCTTATGTTATCAATATTCATCAAACAATTCTTACGCCGTCTACCATTTTTAACAAAGACTTAAAGAACTATGTTAAAAATCCAGTTGCCTTAATGACTTATACAGTTAAAACCAGGCCATCTGTGATAAATATCGTGGTAAATCGAGTTCAAAGACTGAGGTCTGTTACCTATTTGCGTGCCAATATGAGGATGATACAGGCACTGCAATATCTGCCGCTATCTCCGCTTTGTTCTGCCATTTTAAATCCTAAAGTAGAAATGTACCAATTGCCAGAGGTGACCGATCCTCAAAAATCTGTTTTTGTACTTAAAGATAAGTTAAATAAGAAACAGGTAGAAGCCGTCACGAAAGTAACTGAAGCTGTCATAAGAAAAGAGTCCAAAATTTGTCTGATACAAGGTCCACCGGGAACCGGAAAATCTAAAGTTATAGTGAACATTATAACTCAAATTCTTTATGGAGAAAAACGATATAAATCTAGTTCATCGTCATTTAGAATTCTAGTGTGTGCTCCATCGAACGCTGCCATTGACGAAATTTTGTTACGACTTTTAAAAATCAGAGGTGATTTTAAAACTCAAGGCTTAAAGTGCTTTAAAATGGTCCGCATTGGACGTCCAGAAACAATGCATCCATATGCTAAAGACATATCGGTGTCTGAGCTCGCGAGACGCGACATTAAAAGAATGGCAAGCAATTATTCTCATAGTTCCCCGCTAGAAAGTGTGAAGGAAGAAAAGTCCGTGTTGCAAGCACGGATTAATGCATTGCAATGTGAAATTACCAATTCTCAAAATATTAATGAAAGCTATAAAAAACACATTAAAATGAAAATAGAGCATTTAATCGCTCAATGTAAGTTATTGGAGAATTGTCAACAGCAGGGACAACAGAGGCAACAGAGTAATATGAGTTCCAAAGAATTTAATAAATTGCAGCGTGCTGCAGAAAATAAAATACTCTTAGGTGCAGACATAGTAACGTGCACATTATCTTCTTGCTACACAAGTCAGATGGAATCAATTTTTGGGTACATATATATTTTATTTAGTATATAAAATATATATCGAAAGTGTGCATATATATATATGTATATAATATATAGAGAAAGAGAGACTTTATAACATTTTATATTTCTTTTTATATTTTCTAGTGGAAACCGAGATAGGATATCTGTCTGCATTGTGGATGAAGCAACACAGAGCTGTGAAGCAGAAACCCTAATTCCTTTAATGTTAGGTGTAAATACTTTGATCTTAGTCGGTGATCCAAATCAATTACCTGCTACAATAATTAGTCAAGTAATAGATTATATATTATTTAAATGCTTATTTAGTCTCTTAATTATAAATGTATTAAAAGTTTATAAATACTTTTCACACATATAGCAAGCAAAGCAATTAGGTCTCGATAAATCATTGTTTTCAAGAATACAACATGCTTTTGAGGGAGAAAAAAAGAATCCTATAATCATGTTAGATCTTCAGTATAGAATGGATTATCCCATCTCATTTTGGCCAAATAAATATTTTTATAATGGCCAATTAAAAAATGGTTTAGAAGCAAATATTACATTCCCTTACTGTGCATATAGAGTTTTAAACTTAAATACATCGCAAAACAATGATAAATTTTCAAATACCGATGAAGCGGAATTCATAGCAAATCTAGTTTCGTGTATGCTTCTATCCAAAGACTTACCTAATTGTGAATCCGCGATTTCAGTTGGTATTCTTACCCCATACGTTAGTCAAAAATATGTTGTACAAAGCAAATTACATGAAAAGTAAGTAATCTCTCAAGGATTTTACTAAACTATTAAAAATTAACTTTACAAAAGCTTATTACTTACTTTTTACAGACTTAACAGTATGAATAGTCCCGTAAAAAAGAAATTAACATTAGAAGTCAATACGATAGATAGCTTTCAAGGTCAGGAAAGAGATGTCATTATAATGTCGTGCACAAGGAGTAATGGAATTGGATTTTTAACAGATCGACAAAGAGTATGTGTTGCATTAACAAGAGCTAAGCACAGCTTAATAGTTTGTGGAAACTTTAAGGCATTTATGGTAAGCGTAATATTTATGCATTATCTTTCTCCTTGATGCAGTGAATAATATTTAGCAATAAAATAATTGTTACATTGCAGAAGGATCCAATGTGGACTGCACTCCTAAATGATGCACGTTTACGAGGTCAATTATTTGATATTAACACAAAAATTAACATTAATGAGTTAAAAAAATATATAATAAAATCTTAAATCGATATTTAATAAAAAAATAAATAACTATTGACTTGATTAATAGAGTAACGAGAATAATCAATTATATGAAAAATACTCTGTGGTACCTTGTAAATATATATATACTGATTTTGTATTATTTTTTTTCCTTTTGTTATTTTGTTTTGTATTTATATAAAAAATCGTATTCTTTAGATCGATAAAGTACTGTATAAAGTCTAATTTTGTAATTTCTTGGGACAAAAAACAAAGATTAAAAGTATTGAAACAATTTTTTGTACATATATTTTACATATAAATATATTATTGAGCAATAAAAAAGCATTCCTCCTATTTATTTTTTATTCCTATTTTTCATTAATTCCGAAAAGTCTCGAGAGTATTGCTATAATTTTTTAAAGACCTGGGATCAAAGGATATTTAAAGTTTTTTAAACTGATTCTATATCGCCATCTAACATAAATAGCTTAAACTACTTGTAACAAAATATCTTTTCAACACTGTACGTGATAATATGAAGCATGCGCAGATATTTATATGAAATCTTGTATCCTGTAATTTGTAAGAGCATACTTGAATAGTAGAGTTGATAAGAATTTATAACAAGAACGTGATAAATTGAATATATGTTTCATCTGCATGTTTAGTACTGAAGCTTAACAAAGAAGGTAAATTTACTTTAATCAACTTTCTTTTGTTTATACATGCATTGCTAATATAGATTTTCCCATATTGAATTATGTGTTGATGTAGTATGTGCATATATGCATATAGTTTTATGGGTATAAAAAGGAAAAGATTTAATTTTATAATATCATCTTGATAGTGTTATAAATTTTAATCGTAAAGCAGTAATATTTTATTTTTCTCTATTTGTAAAATATATTTACATTTTCTGCAATTTAATTATGTATGAAAGAGTGAGAATTCCAATTTAAATATTTTTCTGAAATTTATCTTAATTAAGGATAACCTTGAAGTTATCTCATAATTATCTTTATGATCCAAGAGAAGGCTGACATTGAGATTAAAAATTACAGTAAATATACATTTGAAATATAGACCATAAAAAAAAAGTAATATAATAAATTCTTTAAAACTTCTAGATGGGTGAACCTACAGGTTTAACCAATAGAGAAGCACGTGAATTGTGTAAAGAACCAGATCCAGCAACAAATGGATATATTATGCAACAAACGATGTATCGGATTAAGGATCCTAGAAGATCCTTAACTTTTTATACAGAAGTGCTTGGAATGACTTTATTACAAAAATTGGACTTTCCTGAAATGAAGTTTTCTTTATACTTTCTTGGTTATGAAAATGCAAAAGATATACCAAGTGATAAAAGAGAAAGCTTAGAATGGACCTTTAAACAAAAAGCTACTATTGAACTTACACAGTAAGTGTATCTGTAAAGAAAAACTTTATATTCCATCATAAATATATATCATTTTAAGTAAAAAATATTATAATAATATTTTAGTAATTGGGGAACAGAAGCTGATCCAGATGAACAATACCATAATGGAAATTCAAATCCTAGGGGTTTTGGTACTGTTTCTCAATTTTGTTAATATAATTACCTTAATTAATATATAAGTAATTAATGCCCAATACTTAAATTTCATTTATTTTATAGGACATATTGGAATTACTGTCCCTGATGTGGATAAAGCTTGTGAGAGATTTGAAAAGTTGAATGTAGAATTTGTTAAGAAACCTAATGATGGGAAAATGAAAGGAATTGCTTTTATCAAAGATCCAGATGGTTACTGGATTGAAATTTTAAGTGCATCTAATATTGCTAATATAGTATTAGGTCATTAAAATATTTCTCCATAAAAATCAACTATATTTTTATATAATATTTAAATGTGTTGCTACATTTGTTTTGAGCAGCAAAATTTTAAAACAACATAAAATAATTGGATCTGCAACTTACTAATTCAGTGTTAAAAATAATATCATCACAATAAGTAAAAATTATATACAAAAATATGAGTGCATATATTTATAATTGCACAGTATATAAAATATACAATAAATGTAGTTAACAGTAAGAAGATAATTAAAACATTTTTTAAATCGTTGTATATACCCATCATATATATTAATTGCAATATAAAATATAATTTATAGTGATACTATATAATTATAATATAACTTATATTGATAAATACATTGACAATGACAATAAATAAATTATTATTAGTATTATAACATTCTCTTAAAGTGTATACTTATTTGTATATGTAATTTTAATATTCAATTTTTGCATATATATATTTTCTCTTTTAATTTAATTTAAAAATTGAATTTCTTAATGATGCATTTAATTATTGGAAATAAACAAAAGAACCGCATTGTAATGGACTCTGTATGTAACATATATATATATATATATATATATATACATACATATATATACAGAATTCAATTTAAATTACTAGACTTGAGAGCGTGACAGGTACGAAAGCGCAAGAAAGATAAAGCTATATATGTGTATACAAAGAATTTATTTATATTAAATATAGCAACAAATATATATAGACGTATCTTTTGTTTAAACTTAAAATAATCAATTTTCGAAAATAATTCGTATATTTGTAACTTGATTCGATTCTTAAGACACAATTGTTTACGTGGAAAATTAAAATTGAGGTTAGTTTATAATACACGGTATTAATTTTTAGCTTAAAGTATAATATAAAATTTATATATTTAATTATAAAAGTAAACTTATTTAGTTATAAATTAATTTAATAACAATTATTGAAATTTTTATCATTGATCATAAATTTTCTAATTTCACAGTTTTTGTTAATTAATATTATGATATGCATTGGATGACTTTAATTAATCTTCAATATGGTAGAAGATAAAAAATATGAAATTGGAAGCCGTATTGAATGTGATGGATACACTGGTACATTAAGGTATTTTGGATCTGTTGGAAACACAAAAGGTTTGTGGCTAGGAATAGATTGGGATGACCCAGAACGTGGTAAACATAACGGGACTTATGAAGGAATAGAATATTTTAAATCATGGTTAGTATTTGTATAAAATTATATAAATAACAAGCTTTTCTGTAAATACTTTAACTCTTTATTATAGTCATCCTACTTCATCATCATTCATTCGACCTGGTAAAGCAATATTTGGCATACCTTGTCCAGAAGCTATAAAAGCACGCTATGGCTTAATTAATGATGAGTTAGTGGGCATTGACAAAGATAGCTTAAATAGTTTGCAAAAGGAAATTAATGCACCTTTTTTAGAAATGGTTGGGTTTTCCAAAGTTAATAAGAAACAAAGTAAATTTGATGAGTTAAAGATAATATGGTTAAGAGAGCAACATGTAAGTCATGCTGGAAAACCTGGTGAATTAAAAAATTTATGCCCTAATTTAGAAGAGCTAGACATTTCAAAAAATTTAATAAACTCTTGGGATATTGTAGACAATATATGTTGTCAACTTAATTCTCTTGAATGGCTCAATGTAAGGTAAGGATATTTTAAGTGAACAAAATTTTTAACTTTCTATAATTATAATTATGTTTTAGTGAAAATTATTTACCAATAAGAAATATTGAATCATTAAAAGATAAATTTATAAATATAAAATATTTAACAATGACTAAAATGAAATATAAGTGGGAAGATGTTGAAAGGTGTATTACAATGTTTCCATCACTCCTAGAACTTTCTATATCTTTTAACTTAATAAGTTCAATAAACTTAGAGCCTCTTAAAAACAAAAATTGGTCATTATTACGTAAATTAACGCTTGAAGGTAATCTTATAAAAAGTTGGGATGAAATATTGAAATTAGGTTTACTTCCATGGTAAGGAAAAATTAAAATTATTATTATTTTATTATTACATTTATGTTTATTTGATATATCAATACTTTTAGATAATATAATCCTAAACTATTTGAAATTTTATAGCTTAGAATATATCAATTTAAATTCTAATCAAATAGATAAAATCTATTTTCCAATTGATAAAACAATGGAGAAAACATGTCTTTTCCCAACTTTGGTACAATTACATATTTCCGACAATAAAATATCAGATGTAAGAAACTTTTTATTATTAAAATTGTATATTTAATTTTTTATAACATACTAAGAAATATAGTAATTTTTAATTATGCACTACTTTTAGTGGCAATCCATAAGTGAACTTGAAAAACTTAAAAATCTTGAAGATTTAAAATTTAGAGAAAACCCTATTTTAAAGAATGAAACTATAGAAAATGCTCGAGAACTAGTTATTGCAAGAATAAGTAGTTTAAAATTATTAAATGGTACAGAAATTTCCTACGGTGAAAGAAGAGGTGCCGAGTATGATTATTTAAAATTGTATTTATTAAAATGGAAAGAAAGTGAAGCTAATTTAGATGAAAAAAATAAATTTGAAGCAGAACATCCGAGATATTCTGTATTAATTAAAAGTAAGAGAGAGAGAGAGAGGGAGTATAAATAATTCTATTTAAAAAATATCATTATATGTGTACACATGTGATATAAATACTTTATAATTTCTATTCCTGTTAGAATGTGGTATTGCTGATATTCCATTACCCAAAACTAAAGTAGAAATGGTATCCAATGTTATAAATGTGGAATTTATATGTCCTAATGATACATCTAAACCAAAGGGAGTAAAGAGAAAACTCTTAAAAGATATGGAAGTTCAAAAAATAATTGGACTCGCACAACGATTATTCAAAACTGGTGGAAAGATTCCGACGCTCTCTTTTGTCCAAAAAAATGTATGTAATATTTTATCATTATCTTTTTTATACCCTTTGAAATTAAAAAAAAAATACTTTTTTTATAATTTTAGCTCTCTAAGGATGAAATACCTTTAGATAAACCATTACAAGAACTTAGATATTATTCCATTCAAGATGGAGATCAAGTTATTGTAAGATGGTGATATTTAATCTAATACTCATAAAAAAATTTAATGTATTTTTTACACTGTTACAAACTCACTACTGTATAACTTTGTTATTAAAATTTTTAATTAAATTATAATTTTTTATAAGGTTATTTATCATAAATATTCTATACATAAATAGAAAATATAATAAACTATATTTTATATTTTTACATATCAATTACAAATTAGTTTATTAGATGCGGTTCTAAAAACGATATAAACAGAGATAAAAAATTGTTATATCACTTTTTAATTTTGTTGCGCTTTTTCTTCTATTTTACTAGCTTCCTCTTTTTCAAGTTGTTCCCGCGTTAATAATGACAATCCTAGCTGATCTTCACGTGTAAAGGGTTGTGCCATTTGTCGTAACCATCTTTTACTAATCTAAAGATGTATAATATATTAATTAAATTCATGTAAAACTTAATAGAAATTTAAATAGAAAGATAATGAATCCACCTGTACTGCTTCCTCAGTAGAGAGATTACACAAGCTATCATGGAGATGTTCTTGTATCCATTTTGGTAATTTATTTCTTTTGTCGGCTCTTGAAAATCTCTGTAATTTAAAAGCGAGTTACATATTTTATACAGACAGACTTAATACTCAAAGCTTCTACTTCGTTGCGAAATATACCTTATCTGCAAATACCATTATACCATAATCGGTTTTTCCTCTAATAGCACGCCCAACACATTGTGCAGCGTGTCTCATGGCATCGAATGTTAAAAAGTCGTTTTCTCTTATCTAATATACAATAACAAAATTATTAATCTTACTGATTGTTCATGATTATAACAATTAAACTATTAAGGATAAGTTGATCGTATACTTGAAACTGATCACGAAGATACTCCAGTCGTGCCTTTAAAATTCGTGATTGCGTGTACACATATGGTATACCAAACATTAGAACGGCTCTTCCTAAATGATGATCAAAATCAACACCTTCTGAAACTTTGCCACGAGCTACCGATAAAAGAACTGCTCCTCGTCCATTTTCACAAGCTTTGATATAATTTAGTAAAGCTAAACTAGTTTCTGCTGAATCTTGCGTTTCTATAAATAATAATTTATGCCTTTGAAGCTGATCCACGACACCTTGATCGTACCTAGAATAAGAACAATATGTTATAGCGCTAAAGTAAAACATTATAGTAGTTCTTGAAGACTAATATTTAAATCATACCATGCAGCAACTACAGATTCCATGTATAAATATGATGTGAAAAAGCAAACTAGCCCATCAGGAATTGTAGAAGCAAATTCAACTAACAATTGTCCGTAATTTCTTATAACAGCTACGTCTTCTCGTGTCTCATATTTGGATGATATTGCAACTTGATCATTTCCTTTGGATACAATCTATTTTTTTGTTATATACATAAGTAGAAGTAGAATAATCGCATTTTAATATTAAACTTATTAAATTTACCATTGGTAGAAGACAGGGTCTAGCCAATGTCATGGTAAATGACGACATTATAACTGGATGAAAATCCAGAATTTTTGGATACATATCTAACGGCGAAAGCGTTCCTGAGGTAATGATCACAGACTGAAATCTATCAAAAATTGGTTTTATGGCTATAGACGAATCTAAACAACTGAAGTGAAAAATTGGATTCAAAACAGTTGGCGTTTTATCGTCGAACGGTTCTACGATAATTGTAAAACCCTTCGTATAGGTTGACACTAGAGTTGCTAAATGAGTCACCAAAATAAGTGGCGAGAAATCTGTTAAATCTGTTATTTCCATAGTTCGCAACAGCGAAGCTAATCTTTCAGCACAAAAACGTAATGGCTTACGTTCTATACAAACTTTCGCTTGAATATCACGTAAAAATGCTGCTGGTGATTCTTGAACAACGTGTTGTACTCGTAAACGAGTTTTTAAATATTCAACAAATCGTTTTAAAAAGCTTACAAAATGTTCAGCATTTCTTATATTTCCTGGCACAACTTCTACAAAATTTTATAATTATATATTATTTAAAAATATCATATATACAAATATGTAATTTTATAACTAAATTCCCACCTTGAAGAATGCTATCTGGTAAAATAGGATTAGCTAGTATTATGTCAGTCTCTCTTGCCAATTGTGCATCTCTTAAACCAGCAATTAATCGATCATATTCTTCTTTCAATTTATTTACATCATCTTCACGCATTCTATGGAATACAATCAATAAGAGTTTATACAATAAATAACTTAAAGTATATTAAAAATAATATCTTAAACTTACTCTGCTACAGTCTTTTCGAGTAATTGTATATTAGCTGAACTCTTTTCCATCAGTTTTCTATTAATCTTTACACTCATGGAATCAATACAAACATTATCTAATAAAAAGAAATCAATATATTTTCAAAAACTATTTTATTCGTATGCGTATGCAGGTGTATACCCTTTTATACGAGTATACATGTACATACCAATGTTATGTGCTTCATCAAAGACAACAACAGAACTTTTATTCAGTTCCTTTGACACTGTCTCAGCAATTTTTGGATCAAGTAAATAATGATAACTGTATACAACAATCTGTGCATGTAATATCTATAAAATAATATTATATTACTTTTAATATTTACTTGTACTATTAGTTGTATCATATAAATATCTTACAGTAAATCTTGTAAGAAAGTATGGACACCAGTTTCTATCTCTTCCATAATCTTTTAAATCATCAATGGAATATATTCCAGGTGGCATAAATTGTTCTCTACCTTCCATATCAAATCCTTCATAAAAACTACATATTGGAGTAGATTCATCATAATTGTGTCTTTCTCTAACATATGATGCAGTAAGCGAATGACACCTTCCATCAACAATTTTACCATCTCTTTCCCTGCTTACCTATAAGAAATTAATGATTCAATTAAGATTTTTATAACATTTATAACTTATAAACAAATTTATAATTTACCTCAGGGTGAATACACATATTTTTTCTGGAACTAAGTACTAAACCTACAATTTTTGGTTTACTTTTTGTTTCTTTTTCATAATAATCTATTAATTTTTTTAATTCTTCTATAACTTTTTCTATCTCTGGTACTGTTCGAGAACAGTAAATTAATTTTGTTATTTCTAAAGGATTTTCTAACATATAAGCTACAATTAAAGACAATAACGTTATAGTTTTTCCAGTACCGGATGGCATTTCCAAAAGACAATGTCCCTACAAAATAAAAATAATAATACTTTTCTGTTATATACTTTATTTAAATAACACAAATAATTTATAAAAAATACTTTGGCATCCAAGCCTCTTTTAAGTTCAAGCATATAGGCATATTGTTCTGGATAAATGTAATCATATGGGAAATAAACAATTAAACCATCAACACTGATCCTGTAATAATAAAAGTTGAACGAATGTATCATAACAATATTCTCCTAGAACTATATTTTAACAATTTTATTATTATAAATAATCTTATTATTTACTTCATATTATTCTTTTAATAAAATGCTTTTAATAATTTAATCAAATGAAATTCATGCACTTCTTTTAAAAGACATAGTCTTGATGTGTTTTTATATATGTATCGATAATTTCAATTGTGATGTTGATTATTCAATAGAATTGAATGAAGTCTAAGAGTAAATAGAAACAAGAGGTAGTTTATCGATAATATTTGCTATTTGCTACAGGGATAAATATGCTATTTGAGAGTCGGAAGTACGTCATGAAGTCTATAGTTCATTCACCGAAAATTTACTTGAAGCTCGACATATTTTCGACATTTCTGCGCATGCTGACTATGCTTATGACTATGATTGGATGTTACTCGGTGATTGGATGGATATGATTGGCCGGCGAATGAAAAATTTCAGCTGCAATGTATGAAACAAATATAGTCTTTCGATGAATGAACTATAAAACTGTGCGAAGTAGCGCTGCAATAGTAGTAGTGTAAAGAGAGTGGTTTTGTAATTGAGAAAGTAAGGTTAACTTTTTCGCTCCCATAAAACGTGACCATTGAGCATTGAATCCGGCAAAGTAACACGTGGATTTGGAACCTCGTTTTTATTTTGTGAAATATTAAAAAATCCTAAATTAACAAAACATTATGGGTAAACCAGGTGAGAAGTGTATTTTATTGCTTTTCGTAAAAAAATATTGTAAATACTTTTAATATTAGTATTAACATTTAAAAACAGTTTTTCTTTATGTTCACTATTTTCTTAAAAGTTTCATTTTTGCTACTTTATGTGTTAAAAAAACAATTTTTGGATACTATCTTTGCATAATAAAAATAAAATTAATTATTTTATAATATTTTGCATTTTGTTTATATCATAAAAATTTTATATTTATAGTATTTGCAGAAACATAACCTTAAAAAATATAACCTTGTAACTATTATAATTATAGTTTGTGTAGAACCTATAATAAAAGTAATTATATTTTCTTAAATTATAGGTTTTTCACCAGGTGGTGGTGGAGGATTCAGAGGAGGAAGAGGCGGTGGTGGTGGTGGTGGTGGTGGTTTTAGAGGAGGAAGAGGTGGAGGAAGAGGTGGTGGTATAGGTGGAGGAAGAGGCGGTGGAAGAGGTGGTGGTGGAGGCGGTTTCAGAGGTGGACGTGGTGGAGGACGTGGAGGTGGTGGTGGACGAGGAAGAGGAAGAGGAGGTGGAGGTGGTGGTTTTAAAGGGGGAAAATCTGTTATCATAGAACCCCATCGTCATGAAGGTGTCTTTATCGCTAAAGGAAAAGAAGATGTTCTAGTAACTTTAAATTTAGTACCAGGTACTGATGTCTATGGAGAGAAAAGAATAAGCGTAGATGTAAGAGCAAAATATATTACTCAACTATATTTTTATTTATATTATTAAATCTATAAATATTTATATATAATACTTAAATTTATTTCTATATAGGGCCAAAATGGAGAAAAAACAGAATACAGAGTGTGGAATCCATTTAGATCAAAATTAGCAGCTGCTATTCTAGGAGGAGTAGACCAAATTCACATGCCACCTGGTAGTAAAGTATTATATTTAGGTGCCGCGTCAGGTACTACAGTGTCTCACGTGTCCGATATTGTTGGCCCCGTAAGTTTTAATAAATATTAATATCATAATGCATACATTAGAGCCAAGTTAGCGCATCGTTACCAACTTGGTGTCGAAGTAATGCTATATAAAATGTATGTATTTTATTTAGAATAAAATTCTACTTTATTCGATATAATGCATACAACAAATAAGTAGAAATATAATCGTAATAAAGATTAATTATAAATTAACATGAAGAATTGTTGGATCTAAACATAAATGGTTTTTAATTTTTAGAATGGACTTGTGTATGCTGTTGAGTTTTCGCATAGATCTGGTAGAGATCTATTAAATGTCGCTAAAAACAGGACTAACATCATTCCCATAATCGAAGATGCAAGACATCCATTAAAATATAGAATGCTTGTTGAAATGGTAGATACAATATTTTCTGATGTGGCACAGCCTGATCAAGCTAGAATAGTTGCATTGAATGCTCAGCATTACCTTAAAAATGGAGGTCATTTCGTAATTTCAATTAAAGTAAGTAAAATATGAAACTTTAATCTTTAAATAAAATGAAACATATTAAATAAATTAAATTTGATTATTTAGGCTAGCTGCATAGATTCTACTGAAAAGCCAGAGGTAATTTTTGCATCTGAAGTAGCGAAGCTTGTAGCCGACAAATTAAAACCACAAGAACAGATTACACTAGAACCTTATGAAAGAGATCACGCAGTCGTTGTTGGTGTGTTTAGGCCACCTCCAAAAAAATCTACATAAATCTATGTATATTTTTATATAATATAAATGTATGTAATATAAATATACATACACAATCATATGTATTATATAAGTGTAACATAATATTATTCTATAGAAAAAAATGCGGATAATACACATTTTTTTATAAGCTAAGGTTATTTTATAATTTTTATAACAAATTTTCAATCCATACCTAAGAAATAAGAATGTATTTTGAATTAGTGGAGTTTAAATTTACAATTAAAATATATGTTTTTTAAAAAATTTAAATAGATTTAGCATTTCTCTCTGTATACAGTTTTTATCTTATTAACCTTGTATTTTATTCAATAATTTGTGTATCATTTTTTTATTATTTGCTCGTCTGTTATTTACTTTTTAAATTAAATAAGTAAATAAAAATGTTAACTGATTTGTGTCTGAATCTAAATATCCTGTTTTTTCTTTTAATTATTTTAGTAACAAGACTCTTATTATCTAAAAATCTCTACAAGAATTAATTACTGAGATCCTTTCAATTATTAAAAGGCTATACAAGAGAAATAATTCGAGGACAATTATTCAATTAGTACTTTTCGATCTAAAGCCTAGTTTTAAACAAAATTTTCTTACGCGCCACTATGTGACGTGATAATAACTGCACCTAGTTCCCTCTATGGAGTTTTCCCTGTTTTCAGAACTAACCCCAAGCACTATAAAATCCATACACAGTTTCTGATCTACGTCTTAAAGTGTTCAGATCTTTGTGTTAGCACGTGGGATTAAGAGAGTTTTGTATTTAAAAATTCATTAAATACTAAAAAATCCTAAATTAACAATTTATTATGGGTAAACCAGGTTAGAAGTGCATTTTATTATTTTTTATAAAAGTATATTGTATATTTCTAGTTTTAATTAACATTTTATACAGGTTATTTTACAGAAATATAACCTTAAAAAATATTATAACCTTATTTTAATATTTTATATTATTTTAAATTATTTTATTAAAAAATTATATATATAATTAAAAGGAAAAATATTACAATTTTAAGATATAAAAATGAAAGAAAATTGTATGAACTGAATTGTATTTTGTTAAATTTTTTTTTTTATTTGTTTTTAGGTTTTTCGCCAGGAGGAGGTGGTGGATTCAGAGGAGGACGAGGGGGTGGTGGTGGTGGTTTTAGAGGTGGTAGAGGTGGAGGAAGAGGTGGTGGTGGTGGTGGTGGTGGTCGTGGAGGAAGAGGTGGTGGAGGTGGCTTCAGAGGTGGACGTGGTGGAAGTCGTGGAGGTGGAGGTGGAGGTAGAGGAAGGGGTGGTGGTAATTTAAAAGGAGGTAAAACTGTTATTATAGAACCCCATCGACATGATGGTGTGTTTATTGCTAAAGGAAAAGAAGATGCTTTAGTAACATTGAGTTTAGTACCAGGCTCTGATGTTTATGGAGAGAAAAGAATAAGTGTAGATGTAAGAGAAAAATATAATATACTCAACTTGTTTACTAATAATAATAAATGTAAACATTTATAATACTTACATTTATTTCTATACAGGGTGAAAATGGACAGAAAATAGAATATAGAGTATGGAATCCATTTAGATCAAAGTTAGCAGCTGCTATTCTAGGAGGAGTAGATAAAATTCACATATCACCTGGTAGTAAAGTATTATATTTAGGTGCCGCGTCAGGTACTACTGTATCGCATGTGTCCGATATTGTTGGCCCCGTAAGTTTTAATAAATATTAATATTATAATGCATACATTAGAGCCAAGTTAGCGCATCGTTACCAACTTGGTGTCGAAGTAATGCTACATAAAATGTATGTATTTTATTTAGAATAAAATTCTAGTTTATTCCATATAATGCATACAACAAATAAATAGAAATATAATTGTAATAAGTTTAATTGTAAATTAGTATGAAGAATTGCTGGATTTAAACATAAATGGTTTTTAATTTTCAGGAAGGTTTAGTGTATGCTGTTGAATTTTCCCCTAGGTCTGGTAGAGATCTATTAAATGTAGCTAGAAAGTGGAATAACATTGTTCCTATAGTTGAAGATGCTAGACATCCTCTAAAATACAGAATGCTTGTTGGAATGGTTGATACTATATTTGCTGATGTAGCACAACCTGATCAAGCAAGAATAGTGGCCCTGAATGCTGAACTGTTTCTGAAAAATGGAGGTCATTTTGTAATTTCAATTAAAGTAAGTAAAATATTAAAATTTAATACTTATTTAATGTGAAATGTATTAAACAAATTAATTTTTATTATTTAGGCTAGCTGCATAGATTCAACCGAAAAGCCAGAAATAGTTTTTGCAGCTGAAGTAGCAAAACTTAATAGTAGTAAATTAAAACCACAAGAACAAATCACATTAGAACCTTATGAAAGGGATCACGCAGTCGTTGTTGGTGTGTTTAGGCCACCACCGAAAAAATCTACGTAGCCTTGTATATAATTATTTATAATATAAATTTAAGTAAATAATTTTATATAGAATTTGACTTAGGCTACACATTATTTTTATAAATTGAAGTTAGTTTGTAATCTTTATAATAAGGTTTCAGTATATAATTAGAGTACAAGAATATATTTTAAATTTGTAGAATTAAAAATGATTAGCAAGCGTTGTATATTTGCTAAAGAGTTTCGAGAATTAAAATTGACTTTTTTTCTACAAAATTTAATAAAGTCTTGTATTTTTTATATACACTTTTTATTTGCTTAATTCTTGCGTTCTATTCGCTAACATGTAATAAAATCTTTGTACTTTTTGTTGCAAATATTTACTTTCATCTTCATACAATTAGAAAATGAACCTACATAATCATTAATATGTAAAATATGGACCAATTTTCATGTTTACCGATCATTCTTTGTACATTTCAATGAAAATTTTTAAATAAATGTGTGTGTGATAAATACCTCAATAGAAAATCTGTGAAAATTAATTATACCTGAATTATACTTTTTTGCAATCACTTTTTGATAATGGAGGAAAGGGATATTAATAAAACATTTTTTATGTTGAAATAAGTAGAAACAGTATTCAAAATATAAATATAATTCTATATGTATATATATATATATATACATATATACACACATATATATATGCATATATAGTCAGAAAAATATAAATATAAAACATCCAGTATCATAAATAACATCGAATGCTTTCTCTGTTTCTTAATTTCTTAAAATATAAGTGAACTTGGTAAATATTAAAATGCGACACAATTTCAGTCGATTGATAATCGTACAGTAAAATTGAAGCCTTAGAATAAAAATTTTTATTAAAAAGCGAGTTTAACAGTTGAGACAATATTGGTACTAAACACGCCTCTGATCATTGTTAAACGGGATAAAGGTTCACATGATGAAACTAGTTATCGATTACTTTCATTGAAACTAAAAGAGAAAATCTACAGAAGCTTCGTACGGATGTCGACAGAAAGTTCCTCCTCGAGAATCGTTTAAAAATTGAAAATTGAAGATGAGTTTCGAAATGGTCCCTAAAATAGATAAGGCATGATGCACAGAGTATGGCTGCTACCAAGCATCATGCCTGTGCGATGTTTCATCACACGATTAAACTCATAAACCAGAGTTTTATTTTCTTCAGATTCATCTTTTAAGTACTTGCTTAATTATTTTCATAAAAATCTTTCAAGGCAGTAGCACATACAACATTTCTTCTCATAATTATGCCTATACTCGTATAACAGACGTGTATGTACACACTTGCGCATTACAAGACTATTATAATACAACACGTTGAACGCAATTACATAATGGAAATTTATTGTTACAATTAGGCATGGCTGTAGCCTATTTTGCAACGACAAAGGAAAACTTATCTACATATAAATATTGCGGTTCACACGTTTGCACACGAATTCAAGGGAACATATCATAAAAGTTTTCGTCGGCTATCAACAACAAATGGACCTGTTTCTTTTTTTTAAATAGGAAATTGATTATCGTGGACGCAGGGACGCCATTCAATGATAATTCGTCAATCGCTGCATTTCCCTACACGTAAAACAAGTAATTAAGTCTTTCGCATCGATTTGCGCGTATTGTCTTTGTATCGCGCAACAGTAGCTCAGGGTCTTACCGGCTTTATGTTTCTCTATAATGCTGGCTTGTTTTCATTGTAAGGTAGATCGATAATTAATAAGGCGAGGGTAACTTTACCGCTGTTGCGCGAGTGTCCTATTGTTAAGCGAATGAATGTTTTAACAACAGCATTAACGAGAGTTTTCATCGGTTTAACTTTCCAGGGAAGACATTTCGTTCCATAAATATTTCCATAGAGCCAACTATACGCGTGAAAATACTATAGTAGAATATTCGAACGATAGATGAGAACGTCGTCGTCGATGACGATGACCAGGGCAACACCGATAACGTCAACGACACGTCCTATCCACGTGGGATCCGCTTGACACGACGAGCGTTGGCATCACGATGCTCGAATATATCTAATCGGTGGTAGAGCAATGTCGAGAAAGAAGTATCGCAGAAGGTTTCGTCCAATTTACTTGGAATGGACTAAATTGAGAAACTCTTCGCGCGTCTTCGGATCATCTCGAAATACCCCCAGCATCGTCGACGTTACAGTCTTACTGTTGATTTTTTGCACGCCTCGCATTACCATGCACATATGCCTGAAAACACAATAAGAAAAATCGATTAATTCTCTCCTTTGATCCCATAATTGCCTATTGCATAGGAGGATTAAAGGCCGTCAGAGATTTCGCTGAGAAAACCGTGCGTGCGATTGACGCGAAAAGAGAAGAAAAGGGGAAAAACGCGTTTGGAATGACACTCGATGACTCCGATATACAAACCACGTTGACTTGCTGGTCTTGTTGGGATAAATAACGACTCCTCGTTTGATCTTGTTATCTCTCGGTAATTTATATAAGGAATTGCCGTCGTTGATCCAAGCAGAAGGTGATTTCAGCCGTAGAAGGTACTCTACCGGACTTACGATGTTTATTTACAATCGAGGACAATTTGGAGCTCGGAAGGTTCCGCTGGAAAATAGCTGTATACAATAGAGCCCATTGTAAAGGAGAGGCGGCAAATATTCCCCGACAACTTTCGTGCTGTTCGCCAAACGAAACGTATAGGCTTCTCGCAGGGAAAGACCACACACTCGAGTTACTCGGGTGTTTATAACGATTGAGGCTGACACCTCCGTATATAAGAATGCACAATTTTTTTTTTGCAGCTCCTTATTAGAACAAGGTCACATTCTTACGTGCGATTAATCCTTGCGAAAACCATTGCTCAACGTGGTTGAGCGCATTGAAATGGAACCAAAGAGCGACCACGCGAGTGAGTCTGTCTCTGCACGAGGAGAGCATAAATATTTTTTTAGCACCGTTTCATCATCGGATGTGCCCTTATTACGGTTATTAACCCGGGGAACAGTCGTCTTTTTAGGGCATCCGCGAGAGAGCACCTGAGAATCTTATCGCAGCGTAAAAAGATCTCGAATTTTATAGTGCGAGGATCAATGGAGTGTGTGCGGTACACCACGTGAGTCACCGAGCGAGCAGCAAGCACGCACGCACGCACGCACGCACGCAAGGAAACATATTTCAGAAAAGGAGAGAGAGACGGAAATATAGCAGAATTTCTTATGCTAATAAAATTCTAGCAGCGGAAGGAATATTCTGTTCTGGCTCTCTGTGGTACGTACACTCCTTCGACAACAACGGCAACGCCAGCCGGCTGGACAGCTTTGGTCACAGCTATTGCGATTTGCTTCGTGAGTCGTTCCTGGACTTGAAGACGGCGGCTAAAAATTTCCACGATCCTGCAAAAAATCGAGAGAACCTTAGAGAGGGAAGAGATCTCGAGAAGGAACGCGCGACGGTCGCCACGGAACGCGTTGAGTGGAACAATGCAAAAGCAAACTGACCTTGCTAATTTACTTAGTCCAAGTATCTTCTTACAAGGCAAATAGCCAATGGACACCTTTCCGTAAAAAGGAACCAAATGGTGTTCGCACATGGAGAACATCTCAATGTCCTTTACCACTACCATCTCGTCGTGGTCCTCGTCAAATACTGCGTCATTGATCACATCTGAGGGCAAGAAAAGCATAGGTTTTAGCGAGACGGTCACGAGCAATGAAACCACCGATCATCCATCGGATGCATCTATCACGTTTTGCAATGCCGTGGACCAAAGGTGTTCTTTGCACCGCAATAAATATATCGGTATAATAGGATTGCTGGAGCGAGGTACCATCCGGATAAGAGGGTGAAGCGATCTTCAATTTATCTTCCTCCGTGGAGAATGATCTCTCCAGCGGAGGGCAGCGGAGAAGAATCACTTTTGTGTCCCTGTCTCTCTGTGATTTAGCCGATATTGACCCATTTACCGGGATACGCACACACGCGCGCACGTCCGTGTACGCGTAGGTGACTATACGAGGGCAGCAACGAATCTCCACAAGTATTGGTGGATCTGTAACGGGGGTTGCTCTCTACCGTTTCCACGGCAACCTTAACAAGAAACACCTTCGCAATGACCGACAATTGTGCTGCTGGTGCTGGTGGTAGCTGCGGCGAATTTCTCCGTTGTTGTGGCCAAAATCTAGCGTTTCGTTTGAAAACGCCCGGATTTTGGGACCAATACCCAAAAACAGGAAACTATGCGTCGAAAAAAGGCAAATAACAAACACCCGCTCTTGCGCAATGCGAAATCGCACGTGGTAAAACGCTATAAATGTCCAGGCGCGTTTGCGACCATAAAGGATAATCAATTAATGAAATTTCATGCTAATAAATTCCGAGCACTACTCTCACAACGCGGAGCAATCATTTTTCAAGGTAACAAAGATTGCTCGGAGATCGCATCTCGTAATATACTTTTTATTTCGGAATCGCGTATAATGTCCTCTTGTAAAATTCATGAATTCGGAATTTCTGTCGAGATTTCGTTTTATTTGCCATTCGTAAAGGTAAACGGATGAAAGCTCGAGTCCTGGAATCTTTTCGAGGGAATGGCATAATCCACTTAAGGACGAGGAGGGGGGGGTAAGTGCGCTAAAAGTGAAAAGGCGAGAGGGCGATTGTCAGAGCGAGGGTGTCTTTCAGAGGGGGAGGGGGAGGGTCGATGACGGCCCGTCGAGTTTTACGCGCAAAAGTTCTTAAGAGAAATCAAGGTTCGCGTCATCATCATCGTCATTATTATTATTATTATTATTATTGTCATCGCCACCCGTGGCTACTGTCCGAGCTTCTTCGGGTCCAGCGCTATCCTAGATGCACTTCTCCCGCGGAAATTCGCGGCGAATTAAAAATTATAGCGGTGAACGCGTTTCACGCATCATTCGCGCGAAGATTGCGCAATTTTTCCGCGCGAAGGAGAGAGACCGAGAGGATCGTTTCCCTCGCGTTCGCAAACTCGCCCTTGAAATCCATGAACACGAAAGCGAGCAGCTTTGCACCGTTCGAGTCCGTCGAATCGCTGTTTTTCCATTTTTTACATACGACTCTCCTCCCTCGGGTGTCTCTCCGCGCGCACGAATTTCAAGAATGGCGCCCGAATGGCAGACGCGTCGACGACGAGTCGCGAAAATCGCAAAGAGCTGCGAAACGTTTGTTTACCCGGAGAGAACTTTGAGAACTCTCTTCCAGGGACCCGATCCGCGTCGCTCGGACTCGCTGTTACGTTATATTATTTTACACCAGGAGACAAATATTTTCATTCGTCGGAAACATTGCGCAAATCGCTCGGAGATTTTTCACGCCAAACGATTAAAGCCCGATTAGGATTATGCGCGCGCGCGCGCGCGAGCACTTACGTAGAAATACGCGCGTCTCGTCGCTCTCCGTCGCTCTCGAGGACGCGGTACGGAGAATTTCCGCGAATTTTCATGGGACCCCGTCGATGCACCACGGGGGTAGGGGTGGGTGTGCACCCCGCGCGATACTCACCATCTATGCTCTGATCGTAGCCTTTGGTAAAAAACAGCATGGCCTTCGCCGCCCTCTCCGGTGTCTTCAGGAGACCCGGCCGATCGGGATTCTCCCCGAGGGAGCTCAGGAGGAGCCTGTAGCTCCGCGACATCTCCGGAAGCAGAGCTTCCCGGGTGGGTGGCCTGTGGTCCAGCTCCAGGTCGTGGTGGAACGTGCACTTCTCGTGTCCTGCAATTCGACAGACGAAAACGGAGTTTAGGCTCTGGTATCGCTCCAGGGTTCTCGGGGCACTTGACCTTCCGCTAGAACCGGAAGCGGGAGGACGCGTTGTTCAGCGGGACGAGGATTGTCCAGGTCCCGGGAGGGGGAGGGGGTGGGTCGAAACCCACGGGAGCGGGTCAAATCGACAAGTGGAACTTGCCGTGGTTGCAAAACCCGAAGAATTTAGCCGGGCGGTCATGGTGGAGTGAAACACGCGCGGTCGGGATCTCCCTATCGCGGGTCATGACCCGAGATGACAGAGCGAAGATTCGTAATAAGAAAAAACCCTGTTGCATCTCTCGCCGCTCTCTGCCTGAGAGTGACCGTCTCTCTTTTCCGCTTCTTCATCTTCTTCTTCTTCTTCTTCTTCTTCTGCTTCTTCTTCTATTTCTTCTCCTTCTCACATTAGACACTTTTCTAAATTCCGAGAGCATGAAACGACGCGGGGGAAATGCCTTTCTGGCGCCGTCGCCTGTGTCGTTACAATTTTACTCGACCTCGCGCCAACGCGTTATCGCGAGGTCACATCTGCGGGGTGCAATATCAAAGCCAATTAACTCGTTGAAATTAGTACCGCGATGCTTTCTCCTGGACAGCCTTCTTCCTGGCCTGAAGGAAATCTCACCCCGGGAAAAGGGGGCACCCCACCACCACCACCGCCACCACCACCGTCGTCGTCATCGTCATCATCACCGTCATCACCGTCGGCGCGTTGCGATGACTATACATTTGTGACGTCACAGTCACGCGTTAAGGAGGGTTCAATTGGAACTGGGCCTCCCCCAGCGAGAGTCCCCGGGTGTCCGCCGACGTTGTCCGATCAGCGGGGGCGCGGTTACAGGGGGTAGGGAAAACAACCGGTGACGTCCCTCCCCCCGTTGCCGCGATCAGCTGTGAGAGCACCGTGGTAATGGCCGACGCGGTCGGCTCGCCCGGACGGGGCTCGACTCCAAGTTGCGACGGATCCCAGGAACCGGAAGTGGAAGCCGAAGTTTGGATCTTCCAGTTCCTCCTGGCGATGACCGCGAGGGAGGGGGTGGGGGTGGAAATTTGTACCTGGGGTTGTGGACGTGCGGGGCGTCCTCGGGGTCCCCGGGACCTCCAGTTCGGTCTCCTCGACGTTCTCGTTCCACGAGTAGTTCCTGATCGGCCCGGGCTTCTTCACGACGATCGTTCGCTCGTCCTCCGCGTCGTAGATGTTCCTCTCGGGCTTCATTTTCGCGCACTGACTCTGCACACCATTCATGACGGTCACTCGAGTTGGAGTCCGGCGCGAATCGACGACTCCCGGCGCTCTCTGATTCTCGCTCTCTCCCTCTCCCTTTCGTTTCCCTTCCTTCTCTCTCTCTCTCTCTCTCTCTCTCTCTCTTGTATCAACGGGGCTTCGTAGCTATCACTCGCGAGAAACGCGCAGACTAATTAGTTATCAGGAAGTAATCCGAGGGAGTCTTGCGAGATGCATCCGAAGGGGAGGGGGAGGGGGAGGACCGTGGGACGGGGTGACGAAAGAGAAAGGATCGGAGGAAAACGGAGGAGGGAAAGAAAAACGTGGAGAAGGGAGGGAGAGAGGGAGGGAGAGACAGCGAGGAAAACCAGAGGGAGGAGAGACCGGAAGTTCGAGGCTGGAGATAGCGGGCCAGGCGAAAACGGAAGTGGACGGAAGAGGCGGGCGCGTTAAGAAGCGCGTCGTCCCGCGGTGGTCGCTGCTCCTCTCCTGAGAGAGCCGAGAGAGTTTCGCCGGGAATATGCGAATGTGTAAACCCGTGGAAGTGCCAGGAAGTCGTGGAGGCCGCTTGCCACTTTCGGCGCGCGCGCGCACTTGGACAGAAAGCAGAGGGAGAAAGAGAGAAAAAGAGAGAGAGAGAGAGAAAGAGAGAGATGGACGGACGGATAGCAGACAGCAGTTGGTGGCCGTCGGATTTACTGGAAGCTCGCGGGTGGTTCACGGGCAGGTCGTGGACAATCCACGTAGGGACGGAAGCAGAAAAGTCGCAGAACGACCGTCGACGACGCTGCCCGACGCAATGAGACGCGAGAGCTCGAGGACCCGATATCCATCAGGCCCACCCACCCCTCTCTCGCTCTCTCTCTCTCTCTCTCTTTCTCTCTTTCTCTATCAAAGAACAAACTATCCTTCTCTCTCCCATGGTAGCCCCTACTCCTACTCCCTCCCTCCCTCCCATCATGGGATATAGGACATCTTTCCTCGCTTTCTGGTCTCTCCCTTCTCTCTCTCTCTCCCGTTCCATCCCCCGTCCCCGCTACCCTTCTGTTTTACTTCTATTAGCGCGATTACCATTATTTTCGTCGTCCCCGAGGCACTCCGGTACCGTCGCGGCGCTTCCTGGCCAAGTTCCTCCTCCTCATCCCCTTGCCCCGCCGCGGACGCCCACCTCGACCGCGCACTTTCCTGTCGATCCTCCCCGCCAACGTCACCGTCGTCGCGTCACTTCCATCGAAATCCAACTGCTTCAAGGAAACGGCACGGGGAATAACGATTTTAAGGAACTCGTGGATGCTCCTGGAGAAGAAGAGACGTCCTACTGTCGTGTCCTGACGGTGTCGATGACGCTAAGACCAGCGCAAAGTCCCGCTCGCGCGATCGCATGTGTGCGTGTATGTAGGAACATGCGTAAGCAGCGTCAGGACACTGTGGGAGGAAGAAGAGAAGAGAAGAGAAGAGAAAAACCTCTCGAGGTGAACTCAATGGGGAAATACCCTGTGGTTGACGGATGGGACGTGGGATTTCTGAGCATCTGAAATATGCATCTGAAATATGCACCTGAAACCTTCCACCGACCGGAGAGACTCTCCTCTGATTTGCTTTCTTTTTCTCGACGCCTATCGTTGCTCGCTCTTTTCTCTTTTTCCTCTCCCGCGTCTCTTCTCTCTCTCTCTCTCTCTCTCTCTCTCTTTGACATCCTCGACTTTTCCTCGAGTCCTCGTTGAAATTTAAAAGACTCCGATTGCGTTTCATCAATCGCAACTGCGCACAGACGCGCGACGCTCCTACGAGGAGGCGAATGACGTTATTTCGCGCGTCAAATCCAATGTTACTCTCCGTTACGCGGTAAGAAAGCCGTAAAATTTCGTCAATTATCGCCTTTCTCGCGGAACCTCGCAGAGGAACACGGCTACACGGAGACGACAAGTGGATAGCGAGAATCTGGGGAATCGTGGCCTCTTGTGCGATAGTACGGAGTAAATTCGAAGATTTGCGCGCGTATTTAATTAACGCGAATGAGATAGAAAAGTACGTGGCACGTGGATGGGGGAATGGGCTGGAAGCGGTTTTAAGCGCCACGACAGTTCCCTATCCCCGTTAAATATGACCCTTTTCATTGTTTTCTACATCCCATCGAATCACTGGAACTATGCGTATATTTAAGGACCGGAAGTCGATATCTGTGTCTTCGGCCAACCGTCACCGGCAGATCGGAGACACTGTATTTCTTTGCTAAGATAACGCACATTTTTATACGCTCGCGTATACGTACGTTCTTATTTTATGTAAGAGCCTGGAATCGTCTATGTGTTCTCACTTATACCGGAAAAATACCGGTTTTCCTAGCGTTATTTTTTTTAATACAGTTATCGCTGGAAAAAAATTGCCGGAGTCTCATTGTATTTCGATAAACTAAGCGCGCGGTACTTAAAAAAGAAAAAATAGACTTTCAAGAGTATTTCGATTAAATTCCAAGGTCCCTGGCATTGTCCGTACATACTGTGAAAATAAAAAGTATGGAAAAGAACAGAGTGCAAAAAAGAATCAGGTGAACTTACATACCGCGGTTAAGCGAACGATTAAGAAAATGATCGCGGACGCGATTGTTAATCTTCTATGGACTTAAAACTGCACATTTCTCTAGCCGCATTTGATCTAAAACTATCTAAAATCAGGTTTTTAAAATAGGAGAGATAACGAGAAAAAAAAAATAAGTGGAATACAGAATAGAGATTTTCCTTATAAATAAGCGCGCGTTCGATTCATGAACAATCCCTCGTTCATTTACAATTCTAAATTTTCAAAGCGGTATAATATATTCGGACGGAAAAAAATAAAGCAGTTATGTTAAGAACTTTTATATAACGCGCGCGCGGTAGACTTTTACGGGAAATTATTCACAAAACAATTGTGATAATGAATGGATCACCGATATTAGCGGGTTTCCGATAGCTGATCTCTTTTTCTGCGGATTTCATAAGAGATGCGTGCGCGTGCACGCGCGTGCATACACGCAAGCTCCGAATGGCATTAGAAAAAAGGATGAGGAGGAAGAAGAGAAAAAAGCAAAGGATCGGTAAGAAGCTCCGGCTTGCGTTCGGAGGCGCAAACGCTCAGTTGATAAGTAAAGTCGCGATGCAAAAGGTAAAAAAAATTATGATATTTGCGCGAAATCAATATTTTCACGCAATGACACGGGCTGATCGTCGTTTATCGAGGAAGCAGATAGATCCTGCTTTCAAAGAGTAAATAAAAATATTGAATCAGTTGGCGCGAAAGAGAGATGCGGATTATTAATAACTTGGCAGCCCATAAATAATGAACATCGGACATGTTCAAATATTTCATTTCCGATCGGTAATAATCGTCGCGGATCTTTTCCCCGTCGTCGTCCTCGTCGTCGAGATGGGATTTACCGGAAGCGACGAAACCGAGAATCGAGATCTGCCTTCGACGAGGGGAAATCGTCGGAAGAAACGCGGGAAGGAAGAGATCGTCCGGGTAAAACCCTCGGTGGACGACATTAGTTTTTCTCGCGGCAAATGCCATGAGTCACGGTGATTCCCAATCCTTCGCGTTGACCGGTTCTCGTACCCCGCGTCTCTTTTTCCTCGTTTTTTCCTCTCCTCCGTCCATTAGAGGCACGTTTACCTGCTGCATTCGACGCGTCTGTCCGCCCACCCACCCACCCGCTCGTTATCTGAATTTTTCCTCCGTCTCTTCGTCAGAACACCGGCGAGGACGACCGTCCTCGAGGCACAAATTATGAAATGATTATGGGAAAAAAATGGAGGAGGGAAAAAAGAAGGAGGAAGAAGTTTTCCTTGGTCGGATCATAAGAGTATGACGTATTTTGCGGTTTAACGAGATCCCCACAAGCTTTCTTTCGCGTAGTCTATCTTACTCGTGACTCGTGATCTCAGCTGATTACAGGTATCCGTGCCGAATCAGAAATCGATATTGCAGCATTTAACGCGAGCACACGCACCGTCTTGCATAGATACAGACTTGCTCTACTGAAAGTTGTCCGAGTTCAGCTGACCTTCACTACTTGTGATCGATACAAGGTCCCTGCTGCCACATGCACGTATTGTGAAATAGTTAAACGGATCTCCACGGCTTATTTATCCATTTTTATTGATTAAACGATCTGGCGAAACTGCAATTATACCGAGAAACATTAAAGGAAATAACAGGAAATCGTAAAACGTCTAAGGAAGAATTTCAAGAGCAGGAAAATTATAGCAGAAATCGCGTTAAGGATAATTACGGATAGATACGGATAGGTGGGTTTTGTGGCTCCTCCATGGGTTTTCAGAGAGAGAGAGAGAGAGAGAGGAGGTCGTAGGTTTTCCCTCAGACTGTTACGAGCTAACGAACGAACGACTGTGGTCCACAGTTGTGACATTGGCCAAACTTTCTCGGGGGATCGAGAAATTTCTATATCCAGTTGACAACGTTACTTGAAAAACGATTGTTTGAAAAAGACTCGTCGCTTATATAACGAGAGGCAAAAAGATCCGGGGAAAATAAAGGAAGGTCGTTAATGTGCGAAGGTAGAGTTGAGATTTGACTCACTTTCGACGCAAAAACATTTTCTCAGGCGATACATTCTTAAATTAGATACGCCTGTATTTCTTCGTTTCTTTCAATGTTTGTTAGCCGAATAAAAAGAACGATTCTGTATCAGGTAACGCACACTGAAAGTTGATCAGAAAATTTATCGGGGCATCGGTAATAGAGAAGTGTTACACTTATAGTACCTTATTGGGCGGACTAGGTTTCTCCATTCCATTTAAGAATGTCTCTCGTATCGGATATGCCTGACTTATAGTAGAAATCTCGCTGGCACCACGATTCGCACCATGGACTTTTCTCACCCTCGATAGAGGAAACGTTCTCTTTGATTAAACTAGTCGAGTGAGAACGGATATCGCCAGATTGTAATCGATACCCGCAAGATTCATCTATTTATGTTTCCATTTATTTCATTATAGATACAAGTCAACCAATCACACGGAGAAACGGAGAGGGAAGTAAAGAAGAATTTTTATAAAAATATTGAAAACTTACCTTTGCTCACGATTATATTTCCATTTGGAGTCTTAAGTTCACCGTTCTTCTCGTTCCGATCATTACCCATCTTATCTGTGATAAACCTCTTTTTACAAATGTTCAAAGTAGCAAGAGTTCTTACTTTCCTTAAACGAATACGTGAAATAATGTGTATTAAAAGTTCAATGTTATATATATATTTGTTCAATATTGGCGTAAAAGTACGTTTAGGTAGATTGCACGAACCAAGTTTATCCGGAACTACATGCGGTTCCGAATAAGCAGTTTATATATTGAGAGGGCAAGTACATCTCCCACCTAACGGACACAGTTTTCCAATTTACTTTTGTCCCTCGGTCAATCGTTCTCTGACGGCCGTAGCTAATTGTTTTTAGAAAATAAGCAATTTAAACTAGAAGCTTATTTAATAAAAAAAATTGCATGTATATATATCCTCGTTATATATTTATATAGTTTAGTACAGCCTTTTTATACAAATAACGTGAAACAACTTTGTATATAAACATAAAAAATAAGGTGTAGCTTGTTAACATAAATAATTATATAATTCATCATGCATATTTAAGTAAAACTATGATTATCTTATGTTTATTTAACATACTAATATACCCGTGTTGTCATTTTAATCTAATAATTATTAAAAAACATTATGTGACTAAACGTTGAGAAGAGATTTTTGTAGTAATAATTCAGTAAAAAACGTGTAAAATTATTGTTCTAACCCATTGTGCTGTAATCTATAATTATATTACTCTCTTATATATAAATAATGCAAATATCATGATTAGTATCACATAAGTATATATAGAAAAATTTCCCTTTTAGTTCTGTTAAATGAAATTCTCCATAATAATACATTTAATATCCATAAAAATACCTTATTACCTTTGTTGTGAGAATATTCGCTTTTTATAGCTTCGAGAGAACCTCGAATGTTACGTTATTTTTATTCAAATGTTCAATTAACGATGTTTTTCCAAAGGCAGCTCCGGGTGTCAGAACTCCACCTCTGTACAAGTTGATAAAGTAATTAATTAAATTTGTATAATAATTCAATATATAAATAGCTTACTTATTGGGCATTTTATCTGCTTCTTTCAGAATCATAATAGCAGCAAATAGCAGCATTGTGCATGTAGCGCCATAACCAGGATTGACTCCACTGACTTTTGTAATAAGTTCTTTGTCGTGTGTTGTTTTTGAATCTGCATCTACATTTTCTTTCCAACCACGAGCTATAAAAGTTATCGAAAATTTGGTACTTTCCATAAATTCTTCGGTTGGACCCTCATGACTTATTGCTCCAGCAGAGAAGAAGTTAGGATACTTTAAGAGACAGTTTTATCCAAATGTTATAGCTGTTTTAAAATGTATTTATAAAAGTAAATTAATAATAAACAAACCTTCAGCAATAGATTACGACTCCAGTTAAATTTAACCATTGCAGAAAATATTGAACCCATAAATAATGTAGTGAATAAAGAGAGAAATTTCCTAGTAATGAATAAAGGTCTTTAGAAATAGTTATTAAACCATTAACATAATAAATATGATAATTATATAACATAGAGTTAATTAATAATTACAGAAATAATTATTATAACTTACTTAAAAGTCATATAAGTATTCACTTGAATTGGTCTTTGCTTGTATTCATTATACAAGAAATACTGAGTTCGTTGTGCTACTGCTTTGTCAGCACCAGGGAATTCAGTTGACCATCCTGGAGAAACAGCATTTTTATGAATTATGCGCCTATATATGCAAAGAAAACAATTAATGGAATTTGTTAAGAAGTTATGAATAATGTTTTTAATGTAATTTTAGCTATAGTAAGAAGGCAAAGTAATTGACCTTCGTTTTAATTTTGGTTTCAATGAAGGTAATTTCTCAGAGAAAAGCTGTTCTCGCAATGGTCTTAATTTAGATGCATTTGCTAGACCATAAACAGCAGATTCCCAAGTTCCATAGTGCAGTAAAGCACCTTTATAATCTTTTAACATATCCCAGTTCAAATAAGTCTCAATACTATTGATTATTCCCTCAAAGTTTTGTTGAGTAAAAATAATTCCAAGATCACTAGGAATACAATCAAAGCCACAAGCACTAACTATGTATAAACCAGCATCCTGAGCAGCTTTATTGTATTTTAGTTGCATAGATTCCATATACTAAAAAGTACATTTCTGATAATAGACGATATTTTATAAAACATATAGCCCTAATAATATTATAAATTAATAAATTATTTTACCATTGGTTCACCACTGACATCAACATGATGAGTAAGTGTCTTTAGACATGCCTTAATAACAGGTTCACCATAATGACTATAAGGGCCGCAACAATTTACAATTACTTTTGCTTGTTCTGTCATTTTTTCAAGAGATTCATTATTTTTCAAATCAGCAATTATTATGGGAACATTTTCTAAAAAACACCAAATCTTTCATTTCTATGTCTATGCATTAGTATAAAAAATATTCTTTAAAAAATAATCATATTATAAGAAAATATACCATATTCTTGTGCATAATTTTTAACAACTACTTCAAGTGCTTCTTTTCTACGCCCTGCAACTCCAAATGAAATTCTCCATTGCTTTGCTAAACGAGCAATCTCTTTAACAGTATATTTTCCAGTAAACCCAGTAGCACCAAAAATGATTATATCTAGGCGGTTAGCCATTATACCTTTTTTAAATTAAAATATAAATATATTAATTAATGACTGTGTGTGTGTGTGTGCATTGTCATTAAAAATAATAAATAGAATAATTTTTTAATCTCTTCTGAAATGATTGCTTCTCTTTAAACAATAAATAATTTTTATATCTCATTACTTGTTACATTAAAAAGTGATTTAATTTTCTGAAGATCTATTTATAAACATTGATATGATATACATGTGTGTTGTGTGTTGTGTGTTGGTGCGTAGATGACATCACCATAACAAATCATACGTACACATGTATAAATATGTATAATACTTATAAATGATATGAAAATAATTATAAAATATAATATTTTTTACTTGGCAGGTTAGTCTTCCGTCAATAAAGTTTAAAATCAAATATAAAATATTGATTATTATAGACTATCGAAATATATCCAACAGTGATCAACCAATGACTGAATTTAAAATTCCAAGAATGATGCTACAATTGTACTTGAAATATATATACATGCATATAATCATTCAATGTATATATACAACTCAAGTTATGCAAGAGTGACTCTACAAATCAATAATTTATTCATTTTCTGTCTTCTCAGAAATGTACTACCAGTTTAAATATATAAATTCATAATGAAATAGGATTTCATCTAACTAATATGTCTAAAGGAAACTTTCTATTTTCCGTTACATTAAATCACACAATGACTCAATTTTATTTTTAAGTTTGTTTTACTTTTTAATATTTTTACTTCAACTTATTTCTATCTACATAGAAAAGAATAATAAAGAATCTTTATGTATACCATATAATTTTTATTATTTTCTTAAATTATATTTACATATTATAAACTAATAATCTTATCAAATATAGTTTTTATATATATGTAATTGATAATTTCGAACCTAATATTTATAATCAAAAATCACACGTTAATAGATGCATATTAGAGAATAATGTAAATGTTTACAATAAGGTAAAATTAAATTAGCATAATTATATGATTTCCTATTATCCTGATGAAGCATTTTTAGTAATATTTAAATCTACATTATATACACATACACATGAATAAATATGTACACGCGTATGCATATAGAAATGCATAAGTTAACTTTAAATATCATTATAAAACCTATTTTTTTCTTTTTGCCTCAACAATAAGGTTCTATAAAATAATATTCCTTTTTTTTATATCTATTAACATGAGTATAGAGATTAATATAAAACTTAATTTTGAATTTTAACTTAAAGTTCATATGAATCATGATGAAAGAAATTATAACACAATTCAGTACAATAAAACTATTTCTTTTGCGCTAATATGTACAATATTTCACAATATTATAGATTACGAAGCTATTATAGCGGTGTTAATGTAAAAACCAATTCTCCATCTCCTATTAATCAAATTCCTTTATGTAAGAGATCAAGAATCATTTTCTATATTATTTATAAGAATAAAATATCTATTAAAGAAATATATATTTCAATGTATATGCGTGATTTCGCTTTTTTTGGTTTTGATTAATTTAATAAGAATTTTTATTTAACATTTTTGAAGTGATTTTGCATTTTAAATTGATATTATATAAAAAAGAATTAAACATATGTTTGCTTATAATGAAAAAATGATTTATCATACATTAATAGATCGAGGGTGTATTATATAACTTGATCATATAATTTGAATATATACACCTACATCAAAGACGTAAAAATATGTATCGAGTGCTTCAGCGAGATACGGCAAGAATTTAATGGGTTGCACCACTTTTCTACCTGAAGCTTAGTTTTCAAGATATTCAGTGATAGAAGTACCATTAATTCAACAGAGATAGTTAGCCAGTTGAAGCAATTGGTGAATTGACTGCCTAACAAATCTATCTACGTAACAGAAAACTAAGCTTCAGATTGAAAAGTAATAAATAAAAAATCATCTTAAAATTAAATCCTCTACCATCCTTCCAAGTTCGACCGTACCAGCTGAAACATTCTGTATACACATATGTGTGATCAATATTCAGTTTTAGACTATTACATAAAGGAAGTCATTGATATTTCATAAATAATGAATAATCGATCAGTCACACGACAATACATAACATACATACGTTTCACTCCGGATTAACTTTACAGCATTAATCATGCAGCAATTTCCTATAATTGCACTGAATACAGGGTGCTTCCGTGAGGTACAACCAAACTTTCTGGGATTACATAGGGGATAATTCTGAAAAATAGTCTCAGAATCAGCCCCCTTTCTCTGAGACTCCTTAAAGCTTGACCATCCCTCATCGAAGCAACCGGTATAAAATTTATTTTATTATATGTCAAAATTAAATTACTATTATTAACAGATTTGATCATTTTTTTTAAATAAAGAACTAAAGCTGATTTAATGGATACTCACTCTATAATACCTAAAAACTTAAAATTTTATATATATATATATATATATAAAAAAGTATGTAGAATTTACTATGAATACATTTCCGCTTTAAATTTTTTTTTGCACAACTTAATTACAAAAATGTTAAGCGACAATAACGCTTAGTAACAATGTCTTAAGTAAATATGGAATAGGCTTTATACATAACTACAAATTGTAAGTGGTGCGCAATCACAGACAAACTGAGTACTGGATTTGGCGCTATGCCACGTGTGCTCATGAAGCACAGTATTTCTATCTCGTTTGAAGTAAAATCAAATGATCCTCCTGTACAATTACAAACGATTAACGACACATTCTAGGACGGTGGCAAGGAAGGAGCACTAGGAATTTGCGTTTGGCGGAGGAGGTCTTCTATCATAATCTCTTCTATAGTCTTTGTTTGGTCGCCAGTCATTTGAATAACTATCACCTGGATAACCTCGACTTCTGAAATGACCTGGAGGAATATCAGATGGAGGATAATTCCCGCCACTACTTCCGCTACTGTAACTAGGTCCATACCCACCATAACCTGGTGGTCCTGACTGATATCTGCAACAATAGCTAGATGTATACTTCTACAAAAAAATAATAAAACCGCAAATAAAAAAAAAAGTTATTTTACAATAATTTACCTTCTTTTATCATTCATATGCATTCCTCGATCTCTTTCCCTATCTCGATCCCTGTGATATCCACTAGACATTCGACTGTAAGAATCGAAACGATCACGCTTATGGTCCACAAACCTATAAAAATTATACGAAGATTTTTAATGATGAAGGTACCGTCAGTTAGACAGAGAGAGAGAGAGAGAATGTCAGATAGTTGAAGCAAATTAAATTTTGGATTAAAAAATGGGATATGAAAAATTGTCTTAGAATATTGAAATGCCAAAACGATTTACAAACCTTCCGTCACGCATATCTCTCCCATCTCGAGATAACCAATGGTCGTCATCTCTGCTTCCACTATAATGTCCACCACTCATATTGTATCCTCCACTGTCTCTTCTAAGTCTTTCCTCTTTTCCACTACTTAATCTATCTATATTACGATCACTGTGCATTCGATCTCGATCTCTGTCGCGGTCTCTATCACGTTTCAGATCTTTGTGTTTCGAATCTTTTTGATCTTTGTGTCTTGATGTATCAGCATTATTAGAACTACTCGAGGACAAATTTGACCCTGGTGCTATGGGAGTAATTGTTATAGCACCAATAGTAACTGCTGACGAACCACCAATACTACCAAATGCAGAAATAGAAGACAAGTGTTTCTTGTTTGATAAACTACTATTAGAACTATCTTCAATATCATCTATTTTACGTTTTGGTATTTTAGTATCTTTACTGATACTCATCGAATCTGACAACTTATCGAGATGTTTGTCGTATACCTTCTCACTATGTTTTTGCTGAACAGAAAAAGCACACAAAGCGTGTAAATAACGAGTAAATATATTATCATTACTTTATAATCGAATTTGATTAAAAGCTTACTTTTGGCGTCATTTCCTCTTTTTTCTCTGGGCTCGATGTCATACTAGTATTCCCATCACCTCCTTTTCTCGTCGCGTGTTTATATAACTTATATAATTTCTTTGCATCAAATTCTGTAAATTTAGATACAAAATACCATAAATTACTTCTCCATTCTTTTATTTGTTCGGGCTCCTTGTATTCAGACAAACACATATTAATTTGATTTCCAATTTGTACAAGATAATTCCGGGTATGAGCTATTTGTTCTGATTCACTGAGGGATTGGTCCGGTCTGTCCAATGCTTTTAAAGCTCTCTTTACTGGTCGCATCTTTTCCTTACACTGCATAATAAAATACAAAAACAATTTAGAATTTTTTATATAAAATTATACGTACAAAGTACTTAGAAAACTATGATATTAAATTAAAATAAAAACAATAATAACCTCGTTAAATATAGATGGATCTAGATCGCCAAGAACATCCAATGCTCTTGGTTCATTATTAGCTGTAAAGTGCATTGGTCCTGCTGATTGTTTATTTCTTTTCGATTTTTTACTTTCCTTTTTATCCTTTTTAAGTTTCTTTTCCTTTCTTCTCTCTTCACTAATGTCCTCAATTTCGTCTTTTTGTTCTTTCTTTATGAGTACTTCTTCCTCCTTCTTTAATGTGGGCTAAACAATATTATGAACATTTATATTTATAAGAACAAGCTTATACAAGACCATGCAAGATTAACTTATTACATACCTTTTCCAATTTTATTTTAGGCTTCTTATTCTCGTCACCAGTGCTATCATTTTCTTCTATAATTTCCTTGGTTATAGCTGATTTCACTTCTTTGGGCTTTCTAGGTTTTCTTCCTCTTGCCTTAAATAATGAAAATATAAATATATAAGAATATAATTTAAGTAAACTCTACTTAAAAATATCAACAACAAAATATTAAACGATGATAATACAATAAAATTTACTAATTTTGTGAAATAAGTAAAAACTTACTACTCCTAATTTCAAGTCGATTTGTTTTTTTAAGACCTTCAGAAGATACTCTGCTCGTGCATTAACACGTTTCCATTGAATTTTACTTCCATTAGGGTTCAATTTTTCGCCGAGTTTCAGGGCTGGATCCATTGTAATTGATTCCCAAGAGCCCATTCCATACTGATATATTCCTCTGAGAAGCTTAGAATCATCATCGTTTGTCCAGTTACAGTCAAAATTAGCCGGCTTGACCTTTATTTCAAGATGCCAGTTTGCTCTTTGCTCCGCATCTTGAGGAAGAGCTTGTTCCAAAGGTTCTAATTCTTTAATAGCAGCAGTGAATGATTTCGCGTTAACCATAACACCACCTAATTTGAATGTAGGACCTCTGCCCCTCTTACGACCAGGAGTTTTACTCTCCTCCTCGCCTTCCTTATTCTCCTTAGCAGTACTCTCAAATTCTGTCCAACAAGCTTCGCATCTTACTTTCAACTGTTCACCTAAGTATCTTAATTCTGACATAGGCTTCTCCTGTAGTTCTGCATCTGCTGAAATTTCATCCAATCGTTTTAGTGGCGCAGCAAACTTTTTATAGCTTTTAACAAATCTGCGGATTTCAGCATCGGTGAAACTCTTTATATTTTCTCGGGGAACCACCCTTGGTCTACCGCGTTTCTTTGGTCTTTCATCGTCCGTTCCTTCTAAGTCACTTCCAGAGTCATCGCCATCTTCGCTTTCATCGTCCATATCTTTTTTCCGTTTTTTCCCTCGTGCCTCGCTACTTTGATTAATTTGCTGTAAAGTTTTTCTACTTCTTGGGGGTAAATAAAGGTCTTCCATTTCTTTGGATTTTTCTTCTTCTTCAACTTTTTTCCTAAAATTTTCGGGTATAATTTCAGCCCAATCTTTACTTTCATCGTCATTTTCGGTTGGCTGGACTACAGGCTCAGATTCCTCCTCGAAAGCAGCAAAACTTGCCACTTTGAATGCTGATAGTAATTCATCCCCAACTGTGGCGGGACCTTCGTCCCTTGTTTCGGCTCTTCTTAATATTTCATCAATGTCGCAGGTTGGTTCCTCATCACCATCCTCTTCATCTTTAAATAATTCTTCGGCGCCGAATTTTAAAATAGCATTTAAATCTTCCTTATTAAATGGATTAGTGTTAGTTCCTGCATTCTTTTTATCCAATACAGTGCGACCTGTTGTGTCCATGCGCTGAATTACCAAATGATCGAGAACCATTTTCTGCTTGGCTCTCTCCACTATTTCTTCTTCAACCGAGTTCTTAGTTACTAACCGATAGATATTTACTTGGTTCTTCTGTCCGATACGATGCGCCCTAGCTTGAGCTTGTAAATCATTTTGTGGATTCCAATCAGAATCAAAAATAATCACCGTGTCGGCGGTGGCTAAATTAATACCAAGACCGCCAGCTCGCGTAGATAAAAGAAAGCAAAAGTCTGAAGAGCCTTCAGCATTAAAATGATCAAGGGCTTGTTTTCTCAATTCCCCTTTTATACTACCGTCTAGCCTTTGAAATGGAAAATGTCTCTTTTGGAGATATTCTCCTAAAATATCCAGCATGCGAACCATTTGACTAAATATTAGGACCCTATGACCCGTTTCCCTAAGTCTTATTAAAAGCTTGTCCAGTAAAACTAATTTACCAGATCCCCGTATTAATTGTTGTAAGTAATCTTCGTTACTTTCTCTCCTCTCACTTTCAGTAGGTTTCGTGAGAAATGCATGGTTACAACATTTTTTTAACTCTATAACTATATTTAAAAAGGTCATAGTAGATCCCTTAACGCCTTTTCGCAATGCATTGTAATTTTTTGTTAAAATCCACTTGTAATATTGTTTTTGCAATGATGTCATTTCTACTCGCAATATCTGCTCAACCTTGGCTGGTAAAGATTTTTCAACATCCTTTTTAACACGTCTTAAAATGAAGGGCTCTAACTGCTTGTGCAACTTTGAATATCCTTTTTGCGCAGCATGCTCATGTTCGTTTTCAAACTCTTCCCACGAATTAAATTTGGCAGGCATGATAAAATGTAATAACGCCCATAACTCTTTTAAACTGTTTTGGAGGGGTGTGCCAGTAATTAAGAGTCGATGATTCGTACTAAATTCGAATAAGGCTTTGTACAACAGAGAATCATCATTCTTTAAACGATGAGCCTCATCCACTAATAATACTGCCCAATTTAAGGCACCTAAAAATGCTTTATCTTTAAGTACTATTTCGTATGTAGTGAGAATCGCATTAAATTTTAACCTTTTGGAACTATAACACCATTCGTAATCCCTAATAACATTACGGGAATTAACATCTCCTAAATATGTCACAAAATTTATATCAGGTGCCCATTGTGTTATTTCCCTTTGCCAGGATGTCATAGTAGATAAGGGTACTACTAATAAAAATGGCCCATGAAGTTGATGAGTATGAAAGAGATAATAAAGGAAGCATATTGTTTGTATTGTTTTACCAAGACCCATTTCATCAGCTAAAATTACGCTATTTTCTTTACACCACGAATGAATCATCCAATTTAAACCATCCATTTGATAATCTCGTAGAACTAAATCTTTTCCAAAGCCCATATATTCAGGTTGACCTTTCAATTGATGAAATTTTGGTCTAGACCTTAAAACTTTACAGTGTTTACTAGGAGTCCGTTTAGAATCTTCTCTGTCTCGAAATTCTTTAATCTTACTTGGCCACTTTTTTATAATTAAACTTCCATCTTCCCAAGTAGCTTCACCATACGGTAAACTTTCCCATTTACAATAATAATCAGGATGTTCTGAATCAGGTTTAACATATTCAGCAATAATTCTCTCAACATTATTGTAGCTCTTAAGTAGATCATGTTGAAGCTCTAGTTGACATTCGAAATAGTCAATATCTTCAGGGCTAGCATATTCCCTCCACTGCTTAATCTCTTTTTCACGCTTTATAAAATTATCCAATTTTTTTAATCCTTTCACCTAATAACAAACATAAAAATTAAAATAAAAGCTTATAAAAACAATATTTCTTATGAAATAAAATTTTTAATTAACATTCATTCAGTTTAAGCAAATTATTAATTAATGAAATAGTATTTACTTTTTGAACTTTCAAAGACTCTTCCGATTCCCATGTATTATGAATATGAGACCATCCCTTCCACTTGATTAAATATTGAGTTTCAAGATCTTCAGGGTTTAAATTTTCTGAATTAAGATCTCCACCATTATCTTCAACAGCATAAATAGTTGTTAGATTGCCTGTAACTAAAATATATAGGATGTTTTAATGTAGTAGGACCAAACTTTGGACGAAAAGTGGTAAAATATCGCCTTAGAATCACCTTCTCTACAACCTCTTAAAATTTGGCCGTACTTCACTGAAACACCCTGTACATATATACGCGGTATAACAATGACCTACGGAAAAATTTTAAAGAATTGTAAAGAACGTGGATCCGAGACGATTGCCTAATCCATTACTATCCTCTTTCTATCAAATACCTTACATACTAGGTTCTAAATATTGAAAAATGACAAATTAAAACTTCACTTCTTCTGCCTCTTAAAATTTTTTTGTGGATCATTGTTATACCCTCAATGTTCAAAAAAAAAAAGTCTAAAAAGACTAATCATTTTAACGATAATCAAAAAAATTTTAATCGTCAAGAAAGAATCCATGAATAATCTATGCTAATCTTACATTCGTAGTAGAATTAAAAGTTATACCTCCTTTCTTTCCTTTCCTTTGACTCAGAATGCGTTCTATCGTTTCTGCATTATCAGGCTCCGTTGGTGTATTCGTCGCTTCATCTACTTCAACTAAATCCTCACTATCAGTTCTTTCATCACTTTCTTCTTTATAACTAACGGCAGTTCCTGCCCGTCTTGTAACTTGTCTGTATCATTTTAAAATACATCAATGCTTGAAGTAAACTATGCAAAATGAATTTTAAATAACTCTAAATGTGAGTAAAATATACCTTCTATTGTCATCGCTATCGAAGGAAGAATTTTCTGAAGATTCCGATACATGTTTTTTACGCATTCGAGCTTTTTCTTTTGCTTTTTGCGCCGCGCGTCTATTCAACGATTTACTGGGTGGTGGTCTACTCCTTTCTGCATCATCCGATTCTGAATCCGAACTTTCAGAATGCCACGAATTGTGTGAGCTGAACAATTTTAAATAATATTGAATTGTCATAATAAAAAAAAAACCTCCTGATTTATATTATTTTTTTCTTTAATATTTGCAAATTTGACATCTTATCTTCGCATAAAAATAATAAGTAGTGCAAATGTATATTTGAAAGTAAAAAACATTAAGAAATAAGCAAAACAATACGAATTACATATAGTGCAAGCATGTACACACATTATATTAAATGTTACAATGTTATAACTTATAAAAAATTATCTTGAAATATGAAAATAAAATGATTAAAGCAATTTATGATAATAATATCAGCGTGTGTAGAATTGATAATTTTGCAATGATTTTGATGAATTAACTCTTATTGCATAATAAAATAATAAAAAAAAAAAAAGACTTCTAGAGTGCAAGATAATCAAGGAAGGATTTTCATTTTTTAACATTTTTCTTTTACGCTAAACTGAACCATTTTTACTGATGATAATCTAAACTTATCATTGTTAAACCCCGTACGTACACGCATGTAGCATAATACAATTGAAGTGTACACTTAAAAATTGTTAAACATGAACGAAGCGTTATTATTAGTCTGCACTTACCTTCGTTTTTTAAGTTTTTTACGACTATCACTATCGCTTTCTCGTTGCGGCGCGAGCCTTTCCGGTTCTTTCCTGGATCGTCCGGATCTCCTGATGCCATACATGTCAGGATTTTCTTCCCATTCGCGATTCGAATCATGTCTAAACTTATTTTTTGTTTCGGTGCTGTGATTTGAGCTTTTAGATTGAAAGCCATCGCTTTGTGCAGGTGCGTCTGATTTATCTGATTTTTCGGAATCAGAGCCTGAGTCGGAACCGGAACCACTCGAAGAGCTAGAGTCACTGCCATTAGCAGTCGGATGATTGTTTAATAAACTAATCTTTTAACTCATGTATCATACATCATTATATACTTTCTTATTAAATTATATCTTGCAAAACATCAAATTATTACTTAAATTTCAAAAAAAAAGTTTACCGAAAAAAAAAGCATAATTTTAAAAAAGGAAATTTTTCAAGCGATAAACTCCCTTAGATGCAATGAAATAGAAAATTCCTCAGTCACTTTTCGAGATATACATAAATCAAGTTACTATTGGTTAAACAAAGACAGATAAAATGTTAAAGTAAGATAGTACCACAGTTTTTCCTCTGTCTCTGTATAATTTATAGAACTTTTTCTTCTTCTCGAATATATCTGGGAAACTAAGCTCCAGATCAAAAAGTAACACATGGATTTTCCATTCCATTTCATTTGACAAGTATACCCCCTTTGAAAAGAAAAAGAGTACATTTCTAAGACAACCCGTATAACTACGCGTCTACGATGAATCATGTTCTTCTTTATGAAATATTGATAAATCTACGTATAAACTTATTCATGAACTTCAGAAAATTTCTTCTACAAACAATAAAATTTTAGTTTAATACATACACGGAGAGAAAGTTGAGGTACAAATCAAAGTTATTGCACGCATATTACAGATTGTATAAAATCAGCAAAATCAATGCAAGTTAGTGCTAGATAAAGCTGTAGCTGTGCACAACAAATAGTAACACAAGTATTATTAATTTACCCTCATATACCAGACAGCCTGGTATATCACGATTCGATGTTATACACAACATATATCTTTTTCATAGAAATTTAAATGAAAATTATAAAAATTTGAAGAATACTTAGACATTTAAAGAACAGCGTGAATAAAAAATATTGCAATTAAAATGAAACTTAAGTATTGATGTACAAGGCCCTCTGATTAGAAGGGAGTAAAAATTTATCATCATAATTACCTATCCGATCCTGATCCAGATCCAGAATTACTTCCCGAGGAGGAACTATCGCTTTTACTTTCATTTTCAGATTCCGATCCAGATTCCTTCCCGGATTCTGACTCTAAGGTTTTCTATAAGGATATAATGACAATAATAATAATAATTATATAAATATATTTATGTATCTATAAAAAATAATATGAATTTTTAAATGCTCTATCAAGAAAATATGTTATTTGGAATAGTACGAAAAAACTCAACAGGACCAGGTTCTTTGCCGAAGTACTTTAATCTTAATAGGAAAATAGTAAACGCCATTTTATGTACGACCAGTCACCATTTTGTGACACCTTTAAAGTATAAATCACATGTGAGAATCATAAAAACATGCTTTCAATAGTGGTTTGCTCGTTATTCTCACAAAAAAATATAAATCATTGAAGAACTTATGGATGATTTTCTTTCTTGTAAAAAATTAAACTTGATTATACTTTACAAACTGTATTATTAAAAATAAAACTATGGGTATAATAAAAATTAATCAACTTCTCTTCTTTAACTATTTTAATTTATTTGTTTGATAATTTACAAATAATATTCATTATTTTATTAAAATAATAAATTCAACATGTAAATGATTACACAGTTTATTGGTATATAACTCAAGAATCGTTTTAGTGTTATAGGAATAAAATGTTACTTAAAATTTGCATTATACATTTCTGAATTTCTTCTTCGAGAAATCAGGATGCATACAAACAAAGAAAACACACTTTAATATTCACCTATTTCTCACTTAAACAATTCTTTTATTTGTGCATCATTTTATACTTTAATTTTATATTAATAATATTATACTAGACTTTCGATGTACCTTGTATGAAATACTAGTAAAAGATTGCTTTTGTTAGTATATTATAATTAAATACTTCAAATGATATGCTGCTATTATTAAATGCTTATTTATAATAGTTATGTAATTACTAGAATCATGTAAAAAGTTAATCATGTATGTTTTAAATATAATCACAGTTTATAGAAGAGGAAAAGGTTCTTTCACTATAGATTTGTCTTGTGAAAACTTGTAAGCAATTAAGCATACAAATATGTAACTATTTTTACAATTGAGAAGAATATTAAATTTTACTCTTAATTTCCTTTCAAATACAGCAAAAACTTCCATAAAATTACCACATTTTTATTTATAGCCTTTTATTCATCCATTAAATTTGTTTTACCAACTAGTTAATGATTGTAAGGCAATCTAAACAGAAAATTTTATATATTTTGCAAAAAGCCAATACTATTTATTCTACATTTTTAGAAAACTAATACACTATAAGATTTGAGTAAAACAATAATTTCGTACTCTTCATGAAAGTTATACAATAAAATATCTTTATAAATGTATCCATTATTATATTCATTGTAGTTATATATCAATGTACCTTTGGTTTACCATTAGTAAATTTTAAGAATATGTTAGGTTATAATATTTAATATTTATTTTAAGATGCTCTACCTATATTAAAGTAATATCATAATTTATTTTATCTTGATCATAATGTGTAGTTTCACTATGTACAATTATAAATTAAAAATATATATATACCATTGCATTGGTGAAGTCGTACATAAAATAAAGCAAGATTTATTCAAAGAAATTCTATCGTTCCATAGGAAGCTTATCAAAATTTGATTTTTGGGCAAAAAATTGGGTAAAATATGGGACTCGCATGCATTCCTTTAGAGAATCCAGCGTAAACTTCTTAATCATTTCCCAAATAATACAGATGAAATCATTGAAAATTCTATAACAAATGTAGGAAAAGGATAAAGTTCACAGTAATATAGCCTCTGTAACTTCATCTTTAACAGCAATTTGTGAAAATGGGTACATCTTATAATTTCAAATATCCTAGTCCATGTGATTAACAATAATATGAAGTTTTATTTTTAATGAAAATTAGGATTAAACAAAAACATTTTCAGTAATAAAAACCAATTTATGTGAATGTAAACAAACTTATAGGTTATTAAGAGATTGGAAACTATGCAAAGTTATACAAAATTGTGCCTTAAGACAGACAAAGAACCTGAGCTCTAAAGAAACTAAGGACAACGCCCTTCCTAATCGAATCCCATAAATAAATCAGGAATTGATATTTTTGATTTAATAACAATTTTCTCAAGAGGAAGAACGTTAAACCCTTGTGGCTAAAGGCTTTTTCCCTATTCCAAATAACATCACAGACAATAGCAAATAAATTTTCATAAAAACGTGGCCAATCGAATCAAAATTAGAAACAAGTAATTATTATTCAATAAAACCTGTAAAATAACAAGTTTCAGCAAAGTAATTTTCGAACTCAACAACTCACCTGCATCGTTCTGTCTACGCGTCGTACCAAGTATCAAATAGAACATGCACCCAACAGAAACTCTCGTCAATTAACCGTTAAAATTATCGTAAACACACGTGTGCGTATTATTAAACAAATATAGATATACACAATTTCAACATCATGTAAAATGACCGAATATTCACGTACTATATGGACGAGAACCTAAGCTTGGTTGCCATTTTGTGAACTACGTTCGTTCTTTATCTCTTCCCCTCACAGCCCGCTCACCATAACCAGCATGCATTGCTCGAGGCATCTCTATCCCCACCACATCCCACTCCACATTCTTTCTAACCAATGGTAGTGGAGCCTTTTAAATATAATTACTATCGCATTACTTTTACTACTATTTTATATTTAATTGAAACGAGAATTTACTTTACTGATTTCACTTATTTTTTCATAATTATTTCACGGACCCCCGACTCTAACTTTATCACGACTACTAATAATCAAGAAGCGGAAAACTAACGTTCCTTGCGACACAGAACAATAGCAAGACAGCCATTTTGATCAATTTACAAATTTTACCCAGAATGCTCAGCGCGACTTTCTCCAATTTGGACTTGTGCGTAATTATCAGATTTAATTGAAAAGATTCCTCGTATCGATATAGAAATGAAAGAAAAAAAAAAAAAAAAAAAATCAAACAGAACGAAAGCGCAAGATGCCAGAAACTCTTGTGAAATTTAATTTTCAATAAGAATGACTTGAAAACTCGCCTAAACTCTATCACTAAATTGAAGAAAGAACTGAACATTCGAGAATTATTGTAGCACGAAAATTTTCTTGTCCAAATATTGAAAGATTGTCGAAGACTCTTGATTGAACGACTTTTTGACAGTACACATACACTCAAAGGCATATGTGCACTTTGACGGATAAAGCAATAATTTCCTTTTTTTTTTTTTTTCGACCTACAATAAAACTACCAAATATCAGCTTTTCCTTGTCTGCCATATTGCCACAATTTTTACACTAATAGAATTTTCAATGATTCCCATTGGAATAATACAAATAAGCATAAAAATGTATGACTTCACTATGCAAGGTATAACTACATTCGAAAATTACAGTATTATGTTTAATCGCTGTTTTCCATCAGATTGGGTAACTTTCTGTGCAAAGTTTTATAAATTTTAAGATAACCAGAAGGCTATTTTACAATATAATATATTTAAGACGAATAAAATGGTTTACCCTTTCCAATGAATACCAGCTTACATTTCCTTATGCGATGCGAACTATCAAAATATAACTGAAATGAAAGACGAAAAATATTACCCAACGCCCGTATCACGTCGCAGCGGAAAAGGAAGAAGACCCATGGAGTTCGATATACGATTCTTTACGCATTCGATATATCTCGACTCTCGCAGTATCAAATTCTGACGAGTTCAAATCGTATCAAAGAGACGATTAATTCACATTTGTTCAATGTCGCACGTTTACTTTCGTTAAATTAAATTAAAGGCATGGTGAGACAAGTGAACGAATTATTTACGACTAATATCTTTACTTAACCAAAAAAATAATGTACTCGATACGTTACGTTATATATGTATAATTATAATAATATATAATCTCTAGCATTTAAAGAAATACAGGATTTTTCTTATTTAGATAATGGTTCATTTATTCAGGATCAGATGTTCCTTCCGATTGATTTTCAGCTAAATCCGAGTCTTCTTTCTCCTTACTTTTCGCATCGGGAACCCATAATCCACTGTCGATACATCTTTTTATATGATAACGCGCTTCTTCTTCGGGCATAGTAGCTATTGTTTGTTGCAATAGCGGTATATCTTGTGCTTCGAAGCATTTTTGTAAAGGCTAAATATAATCAGAAGAATTTTAATTAAGATTACAATGTCTGGCCTATATAACGTAGGTCATTCTTCTTACCTCTGGAAGACTTTCGAATACTTCAACTGGATCAAGACCTCCAGGTCCAAGTCGCGCTTTTCTTTCCTCTTCTTCAGCTTCCTTCAGTGCATCTGCAACTTTCTCTGCCGCTCTTTTTCTAATTCTCTCTTTGAATGCTCTAAGTTCATCTTCAAATGAATTTTTATACTCCACTTCCGCAATTTGAATACGGCTAAAGAAAGAACCAACACACGCTCTAGGATCAACGTCCAATTGTTTTGATAATTCCAAAATATACTGCATGCATATACATTGATGAGCCACGTGTTCCATAAGGCCATGTTTCTATATAAAAAAAGATATAAGGTAGCTTATTAAAGTAGTTATAATCTTTTAGTTAAGTTTCATTAAACAATTAGATACTGCTTACTTCTTCCATTTCTAAATTAATACACCAGATAACCAAGTAATTTGCAGTATTCTCACAAACCAAATGTGGATGTTCTAAGAGAAATTTTTTACTATCATCGTATCTTCTTAACATTCCAAATTCTTTTAATTTCTTTTCATTTTCTTTAACAAACTGTTTCATTCTTAATTCTTTCTCTTCATCCGATAAATTAAAGTCATCATCTTTTCTCGTTGGTTTGGAATTTATTACAGTTTTTGTAAATCCATCTTGACCAATAGTATCGACATTCCATGGAGTTAATTTTTCCTTTTTCTTTATTTCTTCCTCTTCTTCCTTGATCTTCTTTTCTTCTTTTTCAAGATCATCCAATGCTTTTTTTAAAGAAGTTAAATCAGTTGAATCTTTTCCTTCAGTTTCTAGTTTTGCAAGTTTTCCTTTTATATCATTCAACTTTTTCGACAGCCTATCAAAATATATAATATTTTAAATATTTAAAGTAACTAGACAAAACAATATATTTTTTATCGTACTCTGCCTTTTTCCTTTCATGTTCTTCTTGTTTTTGTTTCCTTTCTTCCATTCTCTCAAGCCTAGCTTGATGTCTCCATCTAAATAATGATGGTGTATCAATATTGGGATGTGTATCATCTTCATCATCTGAAATCTATTATCATGCAAAGTCAAAACAATTCCTATCTCTCATTATGAAATTTCTGGAAAATTCTATATATACTGAAGTATATCCCTTTAACTTACCTCAATATCTTTCCATTTACTATAATCAACCATTATTTTTTAAAATAAATATTACCTCACAGGATATATAGTAATGAACAAATGTCAAAATTTCTGCAGAATATGCAGTTTATTTTTACAAAACACCGTTTACTATATTCCTCGTAATACTTGGTTCGAGCCGCACTTTATTGTCAAAGTCGGCTTCAAGAAACACCAAAACTTCCTGTCTAGTGACAAAACGTGACTAGTGCCTACTTAAGGAATTAAATATTTCTAGTAATATTATGTCGGTAAAAATAAGATGTAGTAATTTTAGGCGAGCAATACCCCCGAGAAGCGCCACTAGTGTAATTTTCTTGAATTAACTACTTCTAGTAACATTATCACGGTAAATATATCTTATGTTAAATCAAAAAGGCGAAGCGTTAACCGCTTTATCGTCACCGACGGTGAATAATAGGCGTCGATCGACTTCGACTATAGAAATTTTGTAAAAACAGGGGCACCTCGTGAAATATTATGGGGGTACTATGGAAATGCTATAGAATATTACGGGGACTCTTATGGGGGTACTTAGAAAGTGGTAAGTGATGGGTTAATATTAAATTTAGTTAAAATTATTAAAAATTTAGTTTTGGAGTTGGAAAGGGAGTGGGGATAGAGAAAAAGGGTAAAGAGTAGGAAAAACTCGGTTAGAAGGAGAGGTAAAGATTTTGAATTTTCATTACGACTTAGCACTCTGACTTGAACGAATCTCTTCTCTACGTCATTTCAGCTTCATACATCCCCACCACTAACCTCTACGTCACTTTGGAGTGGGAGAAACTCGGTTAGAAAGAGAGGTAAAGAGTTTGAATTTTCATTATGATTTTGCGCTCCGACTTGAACGAATCTCTTCTCTACTTCATTTCAGCTTCATCCATCCCCACCACCAACCTCTACGTCACTTTGGAGTGGGAGAAACTCGGTTAGAAAGAGAGGTAAAGATTTTAAATTTTCATTATGATTTTGCGCTCCGACTTGAACGAATCTTTTCTCTACGTCATTTCAGCTTCATCCATCCCCACCACCAACCTCTACGTCACTTTGGAGTGGGAGAAAGTCGGTTAGAAAGAGAGGTAAAGATTTTAAATTTTCATTATGATTTTGCGCTCCGACTTGAATGAATCTCTTCTCTACGTCATTTCAGCTTCATACATCCCCACCACCAACCTCAACGTCACTTTGGAGTGGGAGAAACTCGGTTAGAAAGAGAGGTAAAGATTTTAAATTTTCATTACGATTTTGCACTTTGACTTGAACGAATCTCTTCTCTACGTCATTTCAGCTTCATACATCCCCACCACCAACCACTACGTCACTTTGGAGTGGGAGAAACTCGGTTAGAAAGAGAGGTAAAGATTTTGAATTTTCATTATGATTTTGCGCTCCGACTTGAACGAATCTCTTCTCTACGTCATTTCAGCTTCATACATCCCCACCACCAACCTCTACGTCACTTTGGAGTGGGAGAAACTCGGTTAGAAAGAGAGGTAAAGATTTTGAATTTTCATTATGATTTTGCGCTCCAACTTGAACGAATCTCTTCTCTACGTCATTTCAGCTTCATACATCCCCACCACCAACCACTACGTCACTTTGGAGTGGGAGAAACTCGGTTAGAAAGAGAGGTAAAGATTTTGAATTTTCATTACGATTTTGCACTTTGACTTGAACGAATCTCTTCTCTACGTCATTTCAGCTTCATACATCCCCACCACCAACCACTACGTCACTTTGGAGTGGGAGAAACTCGGTTAGAAAGAGAGGTAAAGATTTTGAATTTTCATTATGATTTTGCGCTCCGACTTGAACGAATCTCTTCTCTACGTCATTTCAGCTTCATACATCCCCACCACCAACCTCTACGTCACTTTGGAGTGGGAGAAACTCGGTTAGAAAGAGAGGTAAAGATTTTGAATTTTCATTATGATTTTGCGCTCCAACTTGAACGAATCTCTTCTCTACGTCATTTCAGCTTCATACATCCCCACCACCAACCACTACGTCACTTTGGAGTGGGAGAAACTCGGTTAGAAAGAGAGGTAAAGATTTTGAATTTTCATTACGATTTTGCACTTTGACTTGAACGAATCTCTTCTCTACGTCATTTCAGCTTCATACATCCCCACCACCAACCACTACGTCACTTTGGAGTGGGAGAAACTCGGTTAGAAAGAGAGGTAAAGATTTTGAATTTTCATTATGATTTTGCGCTCCGACTTGAACGAATCTCTTCTCTACGTCATTTCAGCTTCATACATCCCCACCACCAACCTCTACGTCACTTTGGAGTGGGAGAAACTCGGTTAGAAAGAGAGGTAAAGATTTTAAATTTTCATTATGATTTTGCGCTCCGACTTGAACGAATCTCTTCTCTACGTCATTTCAGCTTCATCCATCCCCACCACCAACCTCTACGTCACTTTGGAGTGGGAGAAACTCGGTTAGAAAGAGAGGTAAAGAGTTTGAATTTTCATTATGATTTTGCGCTCCGACTTGAACGAATCTCTTCTCTACGTCATTTCAGCTTCATACATCCCCACCACCAACCTCTACGTCACTTTGGAGTGGGAGAAACTCGGTTAGAAAGAGAGGTAAAGATTTTGAATTTTCATTATGATTTTGCGCTCCAACTTGAACGAATCTCTTCTCTACGTCATTTCAGCTTCATACATCCCCACCACCAACCTCTACGTCACTTTGGAGTGGGAGAAACTCGGTTAGAAAGAGAGGTAAAGATTTTGAATTTTCATTATGATTTTGCGCTCCGACTTGAACGAATCTCTTCTCTACGTCATTTCAGCTTCATACATCCCCACCACCAACCTCTACGTCACTTTGGAGTGGGAGAAACTCGGTTAGAAAGAGAGGTAAAGATTTTAAATTTTCATTATGATTTTGCGCTCCGACTTGAACGAATCTCTTCTCTACGTCATTTCAGCTTCATACATCCCCACCACCAACCTCTACGTCACTTTGGAGTGGGAGAAACTCGGTTAGAAAGAGAGGTAAAGATTTTGAATTTTCATTATGATTTTGCGCTCCAACTTGAACGAATCTCTTCTCTACGTCATTTCAGCTTCATACATCCCCACCACCAACCACTACGTCACTTTGGAGTGGGAGAAACTCGGTTAGAAAGAGAGGTAAAGATTTTGAATTTTCATTATGATTTTGCGCTCCGACTTGAACGAATCTCTTCTCTACGTCATTTCAGCTTCATCCATCCCCACCACCAACCTCTACGTCACTTTGGAGTGGGAGAAACTCGGTTAGAAAGAGAGGTAAAGAGTTTGAATTTTCATTATGATTTTGCGCTCCGACTTGAACGAATCTCTTCTCTACGTCATTTCAGCTTCATACATCCCCACCACCAACCTCTACGTCACTTTGGAGTGGGAGAAACTCGGTTAGAAAGAGAGGTAAAGATTTTGAATTTTCATTATGATTTTGCGCTCCAACTTGAACGAATCTCTTCTCTACGTCATTTCAGCTTCATACATCCCCACCACCAACCACTACGTCACTTTGGAGTGGGAGAAACTCGGTTAGAAAGAGAGGTAAAGATTTTGAATTTTCATTATGATTTTGCGCTCCGACTTGAACGAATCTCTTCTCTACGTCATTTCAGCTTCATACATCCCCACCACCAACCTCTACGTCACTTTGGAGTGGGAGAAACTCGGTTAGAAAGAGAGGTAAAGATTTTGAATTTTCATTATGATTTTGCGCTCCAACTTGAACGAATCTCTTCTCTACGTCATTTCAGCTTCATACATCCCCACCACCAACCACTACGTCACTTTGGAGTGGGAGAAACTCGGTTAGAAAGAGAGGTAAAGATTTTGAATTTTCATTATGATTTTGCGCTCCGACTTGAACGAATCTCTTCTCTACGTCATTTCAGCTTCATCCATCCCCACCACCAACCTCTACGTCACTTTGGAGTGGGAGAAACTCGGTTAGAAAGAGAGGTAAAGAGTTTGAATTTTCATTATGATTTTGCACTCTGACTTGAACGAATCTCTTCTCTACGTCATTTCAGCTTCATACATCCCCACCACCAACCTCTACGTCACTTTGGAGTGGGAGAAACTCGGTTAGAAAGAGAGGTAAAGATTTTGAATTTTCATTATGATTTTGCGCTCCAACTTGAACGAATCTCTTCTCTACGTCATTTCAGCTTCATACATCCCCACCACCAACCACTACGTCACTTTGGAGTGGGAGAAACTCGGTTAGAAAGAGAGGTAAAGATTTTGAATTTTCATTATGATTTTGCGCTCCGACTTGAACGAATCTCTTCTCTACGTCATTTCAGCTTCATACATCCCCACCACCAACCTCTACGTCACTTTGGAGTGGGAGAAACTCGGTTAGAAAGAGAGGTAAAGATTTTGAATTTTCATTATGATTTTGCGCTCCGACTTGAACGAATCTCTTCTCTACGTCATTTCAGCTTCATACATCCCCACCACCAACCTCTACGTCACTTTGGAGTGGGAGAAACTCGGTTAGAAAGAGAGGTAAAGATTTTGAATTTTCATTATGATTTTGAGCTCCAACTTGAACGAATCTCTTCTCTACGTCATTTCAGCTTCATCCATCCCCACCACCAACCTCAACGTCACTTTGGAGTGGGAGAAACTCGGTTAGAAAGAGAGGTAAAGATTTTAAATTTTCATTATGATTTTGCGCTCCAACTTGAACGAATCTCTTCTCTACGTCATTTCAGCTTCATCCATCCCCACCACCAACCTCTACGTCACTTTGGAGTGGGAGAAACTCGGTTAGAAAGAGAGGTAAAGATTTTGAATTTTCATTATGATTTTGCGCTCCGACTTGAACGAATCTCTTCTCTACGTCATTTCAGCTTCATACATCCCCACCACGAACCTCTACGTCACTTTGGAGTGGGAGAAACTCGGTTAGAAAGAGAGGTAAAGATTTTAAATTTTCATTATGATTTTGCGCTCCGACTTGAACGAATCTCTTCTCTACGTCATTTCAGCTTCATACATCCCCACCACCAACCTCTACGTCACTTTGGAGTGGGAGAAACTCGGTTAGAAAGAGAGGTAAAGATTTTGAATTTTCATTATGATTTTGCGCTCCGACTTGAACGAATCTCTTCTCTACGTCATTTCAGCTTCATACATCCCCACCACCAACCTCTACGTCACTTTGGAGTGGGAGAAACTCGGTTAGAAAGAGAGGTAAAGATTTTAAATTTTCATTATGATTTTGCGCTCCGACTTGAACGAATCTCTTCTCTACGTCATTTCAGCTTCATACATCCCCACCACCAACCTCTACGTCACTTTGGAGTGGGAGAAACTCGGTTAGAAAGAGAGGTAAAGATTTTGAATTTTCATTATGATTTTGCGCTCCAACTTGAACGAATCTCTTCTCTACGTCATTTCAGCTTCATACATCCCCACCACCAACCACTACGTCACTTTGGAGTGGGAGAAACTCGGTTAGAAAGAGAGGTAAAGATTTTGAATTTTCATTATGATTTTGCGCTCCGACTTGAACGAATCTCTTCTCTACGTCATTTCAGCTTCATACATCCCCACCACCAACCTCTACGTCACTTTGGAGTGGGAGAAACTCGGTTAGAAAGAGAGGTAAAGAGTTTGAATTTTCATTATGATTTTGCGCTCCGACTTGAACGAATCTCTTCTCTACGTCATTTCAGCTTCATCCATCCCCACCACCAACATCTACGTCACTTTGGAGTGGGAGAAACTCGGTTAGAAAGAGAGGTAAAGATTTTGAATTTTTATTACAAATTTGCTCTCCGACTTGGGTTTACCTCGTCTCCACGTTACTCTTTCTTCATATATCCCCACCACCACCCACCTACGTCACTTTCAAAGTTTTCAAAATTTTTGAACTTTACACCCGCCTCACCCTCAGCGTCATCTTTAAATTTATTTCGGGCCATTCCCACCACCACCCCCACTCCTCCCAATTTCCCATTTTCAATTTGAATTCGCTTCCAATTCTTAATTCACTATTCCTACAATCAACTCAACATTTTTAGTATATATAGTTTAGAATCTAAATAACATTACTAACCACCCACCACCCACCACCAACTACTCATTGTTCAGTATATTTAATTAATACAGGATTTTTAATTAATACAGTATTACCCAGCCACCCATATACGAGAGGAACAAGAATGAGGAAGGAAACAGAAACAAAGAATCTTCTGGTGAATTGAACAGCTAAAGATTGGACAGAAAGCAGATAAGGATGACTGGCCGACTAATATTAAAACATCTGAAGGAAGACTCGGACTCTCCAAGTACAACGACAAAGGGCATCAAAGTGGTGAGTGGAGTGCTGTGCGCTCAAATATTTTATTATTCTATTCTATTATATTATTTAGTATTTAGTATATTTATTTCACGGGGTATAAGCCCTTAAACTTACAAACTTGATACATAAGTCGGTATACCAGTTTAAGCTATTACAATAATTACAACTAGGTAGAACAAATACAGAATGTACGTAAATGCATAATAATATAACAAAATAAAAAGAGATAAATTTATATTATATTCAATTACATATAAAATTAATTACATTATTTTATACTATATAAATTATTCTCTGTAATTTTATTGTTCTATTATGTCATCATTTTCTATTACCGGGCATTATAAATCTATTTTCTATTATCCCAAATTTTAACCTGTTTTTATTTTTGTACGTGCAAAAGGCAGTCAGTGCCGTATTCTATTAGTACTTTCAAGCACAAGCAATACCCCCGTTCTACGAACTCGTCATTTTTTGCAAGGACTACATGAACTTTTTTATCGAGAACAACTTCCGACGTGGGATGCGAGCGAATAACACAAGTGAAAAATGCGGGCGAAAACAGCGAGATCTTAGTTTTAAAAAAAATATAAAATATACGCAATTATTTCTCTTCCTTCTCCTTTCCTTTAATCTGCGCGCGAATAGTATTAGCGAATCATGCGTGCGAATAATATCAGCGAATCATGCGAGCGAATAATATCAGCGAATCATGCGAGCGATTTAGTTTTTAAGTTTTCCTTTCAGACTTTCTACAAGAAACTGAACAACTTCCATCGTGGGATTAATTCAAGTAAGTCATTATGAGATATTACAAATTTTTCTTCTACTTTTCCGGGTTTTCTTTTGCTATCCTTCTTTCTCTCCGGTTTTTTTCTTGTCTTCTTTTTCGTGTGGTTATCTGCATCATATTCCTACTTAGGTTCGGTTCGCGGGGCGCGCAAGGGGGAGCCGGTCCCCTAAGGTTGTCATGCGATTGCATCGGAGATGCAATAAGGCGCCTCTGACATTTTTGCCTAGATCCTAGCAATACCTTCAAGAGGTGGCCCCGTTTCAACGAAATTGCTAGGGTCGACGTCGGTTTTCTGCAAAGAACTTCAAGACCTTCCGACGTGGGATGCGAGCGAAAAAAAGCGAGCGAAAAAAAGCGAGCGATAAAAAGCGTGCTAACAATGCGAGCGAATACTGCGAGCGAATTAGTTTTAAGAATTGTATAATTTTGTATTAGCTGGCCTAGATACGACATTGACCATTTTTGGTCCGCAGTATCTGGCAAAAAACCGATGAAGAATAATGCAATTGACAAAATAGGAACCGCGTAATTGTCAATTTTTAGTTTTAAGTACATCGGAAATGTACATGCCCAGATGCGACTTTGACCATTTTGGATCCGCAGCATCTGGGAAAAAACTAACGTAAAATACTTTATATTCTTCATCATTGCGAGCGAAAATAGCGTGCGAATAAAGCGAGCGAAAATAAATGTAACCCAGAGAATGTAATGGGACCACTTCCGAATCTTTTTTCCCCTTTTGGCTTCAGCTTTCCTAGAAGCCATCTTAGTATTTGCGAGGGCGTTCGGTCGGGGGCGGTCCAACAAGGGGTTCTGGGTTTGACACATCAACGGGGGGCCTCCTGAATTGCAGCCAATCACGCGTTTAGTTGATTTATCAACTACGTGATCCGGGGTGCTTGGTTGTGTTCAGTCCTGCCAGGGGTGGCTTGCACACCCCGGCTTCTTGCAGTTCCGTCACGGCCACGACCCTCACTTTCTTCATCTCGAAAGTGGTCCCTAAATCTCAGGAATGCGAGCGACTTAATTGCGAAAATGTTAAATTTATGTATTAGTTGGCCTAGATACGACATTGACCATTTTGGTCCGCAGTATCTGGCAAAAACCCGATGAAGATTAATGCAATTGACAAAATAGGATCCGCGTAATTGTCAATTTTTAGTTTTAAGTACATCGGAAATGTACATGCCCAGATGCGACTTTGACCATTTTGGATCCGCAGCATCTGGGAAAAAACTAACGAAATTTAATTAGAAATCTTCATCATTGCGATCGAATAATGCGTGCGAATATAGCGACCGAATTATGCGAGCAAATTATGCGTGCGAACATAGCGAGCGAATATTGCGTGCGGATTATGCGAGCGAATTATGCGTGCGACCTAGTTTTTAAGTTTTTTTTTCAGGTTATCTACAAGAACTTCCATCGTGGGATTAATTAGAAAAATTCTCACTAAGTACTACAAGGTTCTTCTTCTTATTTTCTGCTTTTCTTTTTTCTTCTCTTTTGCTGCTTTTTTATTTGGTTTTCTTTTTTTATTTTCGTGTTTTGGGCTCGTTTCGCGGGGCGCGCAAGGGGGAGCCGGTCCCCTAAGGTTGTCATGCGATTGCATCGGAGATGCAATAAGGCGCCTCTGACATTTTTGCCTAGATCCTAGCAATACCTTCAAGAGGTGGCCCCGTTTCAACGAAATTGCTAGGGTCGATGTCGGTTTTCTGCAAAGAACTTCAAGACCTTCCGACGTGGGATGCGAGCGAAAAAAAGCGTGCGAACTATGCGAGCGAAAAAAAGCGTGCGAACAATGCGAGCGATAAAAAGCGTGCGAACAATGCGAGCGAATACTGCGAGCGATTTAGTTTTAAGAATTGTATAATTTTGTATTAGCTGGCCTAGATACGACATTGACCATTTTGGTCCGCAGTATCTGGCAAAAAATGCGATGAAGAATAATGCAATTGACAAATTAGGAACCGCGTAATTGTCAATTTTTAGTTTTAAGTACATCGGAAATGTACATGCCCAGATGCGACTTTGACCATTTTGGATCCGCAGCATCTGGGAAAAAACTAACGAAAAAAATACTCTATATTCTTCATCATTGCGAGCGAAAATAGCGTGCGAATAAAGCGAGCGAAAATAATTGTAACCCAGAGAATGTAATGGGACCACTTCCGAATCTTTTTTCCCCTTTTGGCTTCAGCTTTCCTAGAAGCCATCTTAGTATTTGCGAGGGCGTTAGGTCGGGGGCGGTCCAACAAGGGGTTCTGGGTTTGACACATCAACGGGGGGCCTCCTGAATTGCAGCCAATCACGCGTTTAGTTGATTTATCAACTACGTGATCCGGGGTGCTTGGTTGTGTTCAGTCCTGCCAGGGGTGGCTTGCACACCCCGGCTTCTTGCAGTTCCGTCACGGCCACGACCCTCACTTTCTTCATCTCGAAAGTGGTCCCTAAATCTCAGGAATGCGAGCGACTTAATTGCGAAATTGTTAAATTTTTGTAATAGCTGGCCTAGATACGACATTGACCATTTTGGTCCGCAGTATCTGGCAAAAACCCGATGAAGATTAATGAAATTGACAAAATAGGAACCGCGTAATTGTCAATTTTTAGTTTTAAGTACATCGGAAATGTACATGCCCAGATGCGACTTTGACCATTTTGGATCCGCAGCATCTGGGAAAAAACTAACGAAAAATAATTGAGATCTTCATCATTGCGTGCGAAGTATGTCTGCGAATATAGCGAGCAAATTATGCGTGCGATTATAGCGAGCGAATAATGCGTGCGATTATAGCGAGCGAATTATGCGAGCGATTTATGCGAGCGAATTATTTTTTAAGTTTTTTTTCAGGCTATCTACACAAGAACTTCAAGAACTTCCATCGTGGGATTCATACAAAAAATTCTCATTAAGTATTACATGGTTTCTCTTCTTATTTTCTGCTTTTCTTTTTTCTTCTCTTTTGCTTCTTTTTTATTTGGTTTTCTTTTTTTATTTTCGTGTTGGGGTTCGTTTCGCGGGGTGCGCAAGGGGGAGCCGGTCCCCTAAGGTTGTCATGCGATTGCATCGGAGATGCAATAAGGCGCCTCTGACATTTTTGCCTAGATCCTAGCAATACCTTCAAGAGGTGGCCCCGTTTCAACGAAATTGCTAGGGTCGACGTCGGTTTTCTGCAAAGAACTTCAAGACCTTCCGACGTGGGATGCGAGCGAAAAAAAGCGAGCGAATACTGCGAGCGAACAATGCGAGCGATAAAAAGCGTGCGAACAATGCGAGCGAATACTGCGAGCGAATTAGTTTTAAGAATTGTATAATTTTGTATTAGCTGGCCTAGATACGACATTGACCATTTTGGTCCGCAGTATCTGGCAAAAAATGCGATGAAGAATAATGCAATTGACAAATTAGGAACCGCGTAATTGTCAATTTTTAGTTTTAAGTACATCGAAAATGTACATGCCCAGATGCGACTTTGACCATTTTGGATCCGCAGCATCTGGGAAAAAACTAACGTAAAATACTTTATATTCTTCATCATTGCGAGCGAAAATAGCGTGCCAATAAAGCGAGCGAAAATAATTGTAACCCAGAGAATGTAATGGGACCACTTCCGAATCTTTTTTCCCCTTTTGGCTTCAGCTTTCCTTGAAGCCATCTTAGTATTTGCGAGGGCGTTAGGTCGGGGGCGGTCCAACAAGGGGTTCTGGGTTTGACACATCAACGGGGGGCCTCCTGAATTGCAGCCAATCACGCGTTTAGTTGATTTATCAACTACGTGATCCGGGGTGCTTGGTTGTGTTCAGTCCCGCCAGGGGTGGCTTGCACACCCCGGCTTCTTGCAGTTCCGTCACGGCCACGACCCTCACTTTCTTCATCTCGAAAGTGGTCCCTAAATCTCAGGAATGCGAGCGACTTAATTGCGAAATTGTTAAATTTTTGTAATAGCTGGCCTAGATACGACATTGACCATTTTGGTCCGCAGTATCTGGCAAAAACCCGATGAAGATTAATGAAATTGACAAAATAGGAACCGCGTAATTGTCAATTTTTAGTTTTAAGTACATCGGAAATGTACATGCCCAGATGCGACTTTGACCATTTTGGATCCGCAGCATCTGGGAAAAAACTAACGAAATTTAATTAGAAATCTTCATCATTGCGAGCGAATTATGTGTGCGAATATAGCGAGCGATTTATGCGTGCGATTATAGCGAGCGAATTATGCGAGCGATTTATTTTTTAAGTTTTTTTTTTCAGGTTATCTACAAGAACTTCAAGAACTTCCATCGTGGGATTCATTCACAAAATTCACGCCATGTTTACGAGGTTTTTCTATTTCTCTTCTTTTTCTTTTCTTTTTCTTCTCCTTTGCTGCTTTTTTATTTGGTTTTCTGTTTTTATTTCCGTGTGTGGGCTCGCTTCGTGGGGCGCGCAAGGGGGAGCCGGTCCCCTAAGGTTGTCATGCGATTGCATCGGAGATGCAATAAGGCGCCTCTGACATTTTTGCCTAGATCCTAGCAATACCTTCAAGAGGTGGCCCCGTTTCAACGAAATTGCTAGGGTCGAAGTCGGTTTTCTGCAAAGAACTTCAAGACCTTCCGACGTGGGATGCGAGCGAAAAAAAGCGTGCGAACTATGCGAGCGAAAAAAAGCGTGCGAACAATGCGAGCGATAAAAAGCGTGCGAACAATGCGAGCGAATACTGCGAGCGATTTAGTTTTAAGAATTGTATAATTTTGTATTAGCTGGCCTAGATACGACATTGACCATTTTGGTCCGCAGTATCTGGCAAAAAATGCGATGAAGAATAATGCAATTGACAAATTAGGAACCGCGTAATTGTCAATTTTTAGTTTTAAGTACATCGGAAATGTACATGCCCAGATGCGACTTTGACCATTTTGGATCCGCAGCATCTGGGAAAAAACTAACGTAAAATACTTTATATTCTTCATCATTGCGAGCGAAAATAGCGTGCGAATAAAGCGAGCGAAAATAATTGTAACCCAGAGAATGTAATGGGACCACTTCCGAATCTTTTTTCCCCTTTTGGCTTCAGCTTTCCTAGAAGCCATCTTAGTATTTGCGAGGGCGTTCGGTCGGGGGCGGTCCAACAAGGGGTTCTGGGTTTGACACATCAACGGGGGGCCTCCTGAATTGCAGCCAATCACGCGTTTAGTTGATTTATCAACTACGTGATCCGGGGTGCTTGGTTGTGTTCAGTCCTGCCAGGGGTGGCTTGCACACCCCGGCTTCTTGCAGTTCCGTCACGGCCACGACCCTCACTTTCTTCATCTCGAAAGTGGTCCCTAAATCTCAGGAATGCGAGCGACTTAATTGCGAAATTGTTAAATTTTTGTAATAGCTGGCCTAGATACGACATTGACCATTTTGGTCCGCAGTATCTGGCAAAAACCCGATGAAGATTAATGAAATTGACAAAATAGGAACCGCGTAATTGTCAATTTTTAGTTTTAAGTACATCGGAAATGTACATGCCCAGATGCGACTTTGACCATTTTGGATCCGCAGCATCTGGGAAAAAACTAACGAAAAATAATTGAGATCTTCATCATTGCGTGCGAAGTATGTCTGCGAATATAGCGAGCAAATTATGCGTGCGATTATAGCGAGCGAATAATGCGTGCGATTATAGCGAGCGAATTATGCGAGCGATTTATGCGAGCGAATTATTTTTTAAGTTTTTTTTCAGGCTATCTACACAAGAACTTCAAGAACTTCCATCGTGGGATTCATACAAAAAATTCTCATTAAGTATTACATGGTTTCTCTTCTTATTTTCTGCTTTTCTTTTTTCTTCTCTTTTGCTTCTTTTTTATTTGGTTTTCTTTTTTTATTTTCGTGTTGGGGTTCGTTTCGCGGGGTGCGCAAGGGGGAGCCGGTCCCCTAAGGTTGTCATGCGATTGCATCGGAGATGCAATAAGGCGCCTCTGACATTTTTGCCTAGATCCTAGCAATACCTTCAAGAGGTGGCCCCGTTTCAACGAAATTGCTAGGGTCGACGTCGGTTTTCTGCAAAGAACTTCAAGACCTTCCGACGTGGGATGCGAGCGAAAAAAAGCGAGCGAAAAAAAGCGAGCGAAAAAAAGCGAGCGAAATAAAGCGTGCGAACAATGCGAGCGAATACTGCGAGCGATTTAGTTTTAAGAATTGTATAATTTTGTATTAGCTGGCCTAGATACGACATTGACCATTTTGGATCCGCAGCATCTGGTAAAAAACTAACGAAATGTACTTAGAAATCTTCATCTTTGCAATGGAATAATGCATGCGGGCGAATTATGCGTGCGGATTGTGCGAGCGACTTATTTTTTAAGTTTTTTTCAGTATATCTACAAGAACTTCAAGAACTTCCATCGTTGGATTAATTCAAAAAATTCTCAATAAATTCATAAAGTTTTTCTTTTTCTTTTCCGTTTTTCCTTTTTTCCTTTTTCTTCTCTTTTGCTGCTTTTGCATTTGGTTTTCTGTTTAATTTTCTCGTGTAGTTTCGTTTCGTGGGTAGCGCAATGGGGTGTCGGTCCCCTAAGGCTGTCATGCGAATATAGAGCCTCTGACAGTCTAGATCCTATCAATACCTTCACGAGGTGACCCTGTTTTTACAAAATTGCTAGGGTCGAAGTGGATTGACCCCTATTATTTACCGTCGGGAATGATAAGACCGTCGTCGCGTCGGCTTATTGATTTTACTATAAGGTATGTTTACCGACATAATGTTACTAGAAGAAGTTAATTCATGATAATTACATCTAGGGCGCTTCGATCATCTCCGAAAAGTCTGACGAGGATTGCTGCGCCTTAAACTGTTTATTTCATGAAAATTGTTTTAGGACGTTTTTTTATTAATTTATTGTTCTAAAGAATAAACAATAAACGTAATTATGTCAGATAAAAGACAGCAGAATCTTTCTGTAAGTATTATAGAGTGTTACTCTTACTTTATGATTGTTTTTAAAATTAGTATTTTTTTTGGTTATTGTGTATAATTTATTAATTTAATGTTAATTTTTAATATTAAATGTTGTTTAGAAAGAAGAAATAGCTAAACAGTTTATGCTACCAGAACGGAAGAGTAAAATTGCAACGTTATTAAAGCAAGATGGTCAAGCTTATTGCATTTGTCGAAGCTCGGACAGTTCACGTTTCATGATGTAAGTAACAAGTTCTTTTTCATTCACTTAATAATAATAATAGTAATAAACATTTTTATAATTTTCAAGAGGTTGTGATGCTTGTGAAGAATGGTATCATGGGGATTGTATAAATATAACTGAGAAAGATGCTAAACATATTAAGCAATTCTTCTGCGTAGTAAGAACATTTCTTTTTAAATTAAATTGTGGTAATATAGTTGCTAAAGTATTTTTAATTTAAAATATCTAAAAATTTGTCGTGTAGCGTTGTAGAGAGGAGGATCCTACATTGATTACTCGTTACAAACCACGTAAACTTGATCAGGATGATAGGAAACATAAGAAATACAAGGAAAAAGATTACGCTCATCGATACGAGTATGATGCACCTTGGGATCCTAGTGTGATTAAAAAATCTTCCAAGCGTTGTGGAGAATGTACAGGATGTTTACGCATGGAAAATTGTGGCAAGTGCGATGCTTGCAGGTATATTATTTTACGCTATAAAAATTTATATTGATTGATTTCCTTTAATAAATTTACTCATTTACTATGCTATATGGTAATTTCTATTAGGCATTTGAAAAAATTTGGACCATCTGTAAGATTGAAACTTAGATGCATTCAAAGAACCTGTCGCGTGTTGGGTGATCCTCTAAAACCATCCAGAAGTTTGAATAAAGTATCAAAATTAATTAAAAAAAGGAAACGAGAATCTAGCACAGAAAGGAATGAATATTTGGAAACACCACGTCACTGCTATGGACCTGCGTGTACAAAGCAGTCACGACCAGGTAGCAAGTATTGTTCGGATGATTGTGGATTAAAATTAGCAACAAATAGAATATACCAGGTTTTGCCGCAAAGGATACACGAGTGGTCTCTTACACCATGTGTCGCGGAACAAAATAATAGGAGAGCTTTGGAAGCTGTAAGAAAGCAACAGCACGATGTACGTCGAATCCTTCAAGAACTGGATAAGAGGCATTTAGAATTAGATAGAATCGTCGAACGAGCCAAGCATGCTACGATTGATCCAAAAGCTGAGATAGATGATAATGATGATACAGAAATGAGTATGTACTGTATAACATGCGGTCACGAGATTCATTCTCGTACTGCTATTAAACATATGGAAAAGTGTTTTAACAAGGTACACTCTTGTGCTGTCCTTTTCTTTATAAAATTTATCATAAATATAATTGCTTTTCTTCTTTAATTCTTTCTCCGTTATCTCTCTTAAATAGTTGAAATCATTTTCAGTATGAATCGCAAGCCTCCTTTGGGTCAATTTTTAAAACTCGGATCGAAGGACAAGTTATGTTTTGTGATTTTTATAATCCCTCCAATAAAACGTATTGCAAAAGATTAAGGGTGCTTTGCCCAGAACATTGTAAAGACGCGAAAATTAGTGAAACTGAAGTGTGCGGATGTCCATTAGTAACAAATGTTTTTGATGCTACCGGAGAATTTTGTCGGGTGCCAAAAAAAAGCTGTGTAAAGCACTACGTTTGGGAGAAATTGCGTCGTGCAGAAATCGACATGGAAAGAGTAAGGCAATGGCTAAAAATTGACGAACTTGTCGAACAAGAAAGACAAATTAGATCCAACATGGCAACGCGTGCTGGTGTCTTAGCTCTGATGCTACATTCCACATATAATCACGAGCTAATGGAACAGATGACTCAAAAGCAGAGCAGAGAACAAATGGAAGCGATGGAAGAAGAGCTTCAAAGGAGATATAACTTTGAAAAAACTTATCAAAGAGAACAGAATAATGAATAGCCTGTTGTTGATTTCGTATAGTTTAAAAAGTCTATGTATAAAATGTTTAATCAACAACGCTCCATATTCTTAATCACTTAATGTGTGTATATAATTTAAATAATATGTGTAATAATGATATTGATAGCTCTTGATAAAAATAATTAAAAATACGGTGTAAAAATATGCTTGTTAATAATAAAAAGAAGCCATTATTTATTTGTTATATTTTCTTCATTGTCAAGAATAAAGCACAATACATTGAGTTTTTGAGTTTTATAATATTTTAATTTAAATGAGCATTCCTGATAACTTTATTAATTATGTTTTAGCTTTTACGATAACAATGCAAATAAAATAATATCGCTTGATGTCTTATATGTCCATATGTTGGACCTTTGGCAACACACTAAACATTGGCAACATGCTTAAAACTTTTTGCTGGGTAGCACAGCCTCGTATTACGCCTCCTCTTTTTTAAAAATAATACAATTTTCTTATTTTGACAGAAACCAAAGATGATAATAATAATATAATAATAATAATAATTATAAAAAACAGATCGCGCACTCTCTACTGATAATTTTACTGTTTTTTAATTTACTCTAATAAATAAAATAACTAACTAAATATTAATTAAAAATGTTCCAGTTTAACCTGTACAATTGAAATATTAGTAGTATGCCGTTTATTAAATATGATCATATTTTCTTAAAGTTAAAATTTTAGTATACATATGTATAAGTACCAATACCTATTTTTATATATAATTATGTGTTTTTTAATTTTTATAATTATTTAAATCATTCAAGTAAAAGCTGCACACCCAGCTGTATTGTTTGAAATATATTGGACGAATTGAAGAAGTTGAATAGTCTTACATTTTTTAGCAAAATTTCCAATATTCTCTGGAAGAAATGAACATAAAAAAATCATCAACCTTAAACCATTAACAACGATCAACGCTCATTAATACTAATTAAACAATACAATGTTATATTCTCGCGTCAAATTTGTCCTCAATTATTAATTATTCTCTCTCGCTTAAACGACTAAGATTCATTCATTTGCTTGAATTGGGAGGTTGCTGTTCTAATCAGTATGCTACATGAAGAAAAAATTATTTTCTTAAAAATATACTTATATAATTATTGACATTAGATTTTGTTAATCATTTGAACAAAAAATATATATTTAAAGTATAGATTTTTCCACAGACTTATCGCAAATGTTAATGTATCGTTTAACAATGAACGAACTTATGGAATAATGAAAGTAATGAGAGTTATACAATATTTTTCACATTTAATGAATTTTTTAATACCTTTTGCACTTCTGTTTATCTAAATTTCTATTAAAAATGAGAATAATTACTGTATATACATTTTTAAACAAAATTTATGAAATATTTTATTATATTGTATAATAATAATGAAAATAATATAGAGTATAAGAATAGTAATAAAAATAGCAATAGCAGTAGCAATAGCGGTGTAACAATAGTGATGATGGTGGTGGTAGTAATAGTAGTAGTAGTGATGGAGTAGTAGTAGTAGCAGCAGCAGTAGTAGTGTGATCGTGGTAGTAGTTATGTAGTAATAGTAATAGTCTAGGGGTAATATTTTTACTTATAATCAGAAAGAAAATTATTTATGCACTGTGATTTGTGTATAGACTACGAATTATACAATTGTAGAACATTTTACCATATATAAAAATGGTGAAAAGTGTAATATTTATCTTAAAATTTACACAGGGAATCATTATACCCAACCAGCGAGTTTATTCCCATGCATTAGACTTATAATGAATTTCTACCTAAAGATACTTAATTCTTTTTATAATAAATCACAAAAACTCAGTATACAAAAATATGATATTAACTATATTTATGAATAATTCAACCATAGAACAAGAGTGTCAATCTACAAAAGAGATCTTTCATTCTTCATACTTCCTTTATTTTCACACTTCTCACTATATTTTATTTTTCTTTATTTTGCTAAAAACAAGACATACTGATATTATCTTTTCTTAATATTTATAATTTCAAGATTTTCAAGAAGCAACAAGAAAGTATTAACTTCTTATATATTCTTTATTGCTTAAAGGTAAATTCCTGAAGATCTATTATACAAAAATATTATATCCAGTTATAATATATTAAAGCGTGTTTCAAATATAAATTTTCTGTAATTACTTTGAAAAATTAATATGATATCAATTTAAAGATAACACAAATTAAATGTGTATCGTATACAATTGATCAAATGAAACAGATGAAAAAATGGAATATAAAGTTTTTTTTCTATAGACAAGTCTGCTTTAAACTCTATCTTTTTTTCTATGGGAAAACTTGACATCGCGCATCGGAACAGCAATCTCAAAATTGTAAGCAAAAATTAGCACAATTTCTATACGGATTAATATCCTCTCACACTGTCATATTTTATGATCACAAGCAAGTATTTTATTATACTTATTATATAACTAATAATTAATATTTAATTATTTCTTAAATAAGCGAGTCTGTGTAAAAATTTAGGTTTTTTTTTTTAAACACTTTCGCACATTATTAAAGTATTCATAAACAGTTTATAACAGTTTTGAGCGCAATAATTTTAGAAATTGTTTTGCCAATTTCTTCTTCAAATTACCTGTTATATCTGGAAGAATTAATTACTCTAAACACTTTTATTTCAGTCACACCACTTTAATATTTTACACTCACACTTTTGCAGAATTGATATTCATTTTTACTACACTTCATACACAGCAAAACTTTCTTTATTTTTTATTATGCAGTTTTAACTTAAGAGTTATTTGTATTTTAGTTTTCCAAATATTTTTTATCATCCAAAGATGATTGTTTCTTGGTAGGTTTTTTTATATATCACACATAATTTAAAGCGTGAAACTAATACGCTTCTTTAATGAATGTCTACAGTCACATTTAATGTAATAGACATGTGAATTAATAGGCTTCATCTTATCATGCATAAACAGAATAAAACAAAACAAAACCAAGAAAAAAAAAGAAAAAAGGAAGGGGAGAGAGAGAGAGAGAGAGAGAGAGAGAGAGAGAGAGTATGAAAAAAAGAGATAGAGAGAGAAAGAGAAAAAAAAGTAATTACAACTGCACTTTTTCAAGGCATTAACATAATAACCCATGGTCTCAGTAATATATTTTATAATTTGATTTCTTTTTTTTTTTTTGTAAATTTTCACTTTAGTGCTATACATTTCTTTAGCAAATTTGATGAAATCTCTGTTGTTGTATTCACTTTTCTTGGAGCCTATATTGAAACATATTTCTCTATAGCTTATAACTATAATTGCCTTGATGTATTTACAATTTTAACTTCTACCATAAAACTCTATTCTTCTTATTTAAGTGAAGAATAAGCTTTTATTCTACATAGCAGTTTACAATGGTCAAAAAGACAATTTTGTCAAAGTATCAATACTGAGACTGGCTGTTTTTTCTTTTCTCTATACTTTCATAATTTAAATTTAACATGAAAACATGTAGTTTAATAAATTATTAACTCCATGAGATCTTTCTTAGTGGCTGTTTGTGCATGCAATTTTGTTAGCTGATAAAATACAGCTTGCATCATTTTATTTTATTATATTTTCCTTATAAAGTAATGCTAACTTAGATCAAAAGTTAGAATAATAGACACTCTATTTCACTGATCTTCCCTTCATTTTGCAGAACAATCACTTTCTTTGCACATGCTGATATTTGGTGTCATGTTTTCATGATAAATAGTCTCGCGTTATAAACAGCACTATGTATAATATAGGCATTCTACTCATTAAGAGTATAGTTCTCTTATAATTTCACTAAAACTGTGGTGGTCTGCATTATCTTTCACTGACCACTATAGTATTGTATACGACCTGTTTCTGTTCCAGGCATTTCCCTCATCACTGCATCCCATGCTACAAAAAAAAGAAGCAATTAAAACAAATTAATTACAGAAAATTTTTACTTAAACATTCAATTCGGCTTTAACCCAATTTTTTTAAGGACAATATTTTATTCTTACCTGCTCCAACAAATGTGACAATTTTGTCATGATTATAATTTTGTAAATTTACAGTCTCCTCAGGGGCTACAAATCGCATGGAAAAATCTTCCTTCGACTGTGGCTGGCATCTTTCTATAACTTGGTTCACTGATGACGGTGATGAAGATGATGATGTTGTTGCTGCATTTGTAATTGTTATTGCTGTTGTTGATATAGATGACATTGGTAAAGGCGGTGCCGGTGGCGGCGGCGGTGGTGGCGGCGGTGGTGATACAGTTTGTTGCAAGTATGTACGTTGAGTTTGATATCGAGGAGAATAATTTACATAAGGTAAAGATTGCATCATGACTGTGTGAACGGGGTAAGTTTGACTTAAATGAGAATTTGGAGATTGCATATGATGAAGGTTCGTCGAATATTTGTCGTATCTCATGTGTTTACTATAGAATGCCGTAGATCTATCAAAACTAGGAGTTCGTTTTTCTAAGGGTGACACATTAGCAGGAGGAAATATTGGAATATCACTACTAGAATTTTCTTCGGAATCTTCAGAGAGTAATAACTGTTCATTAATCTCAAATCCAAAAGTTAACTCCATTGGTAAATCATTGGATTTTGAAATATCCGATGTTGATTCATCTAATAAGATCACTGCTGGTCTTGAAGAAGCGTATCCTTTACATGAACTCGTTTGACTTGTCACTGCTTTAAATGGCGGTGCTTCTTTCTCCGGTATTTCCACAGTTTGATGTAGTCTTACGTTTTTATTCTCCGCGATGGTCTCATAATCCGACTTTGGATTTTGCACGTGATAGTTCGTCGTTTTAACTTCGTGTTGCTTCTTATTAAAATTACACTGTGGTTCTTTTACAGCCTTCATCCGTTGTAATTCAGTCTTGCCAATTTTTATAGTATCCATCGCATAACTATTATCGTCTTCTTTTCCTTGTAATTTATTGGCATTGCTATACTTCATTTTGTATATTTTACTATCATTATGGACCTCATTTGATATACTATTCTTTTTATCACAACTTAAAGAATATATTGTTTCAGAATTGTTCTGTTTCTTGTTTCCTCCTTCTTGCGAAGATACTCCATATTTTTTTAATGCCTGATCATCATTATGTAATGAACTTTGCACATTTTGATTAGACTGAAAGTAATTACGCCTAGATCGTGTGTTATTATATTTTACATTTGAATTGGATTCTTTGCCGACATTATTCACGGTATCATCAACAGGACTATTACAATTATCAAGCGAATTATAATCTATTATCGTATTATTCATTTTAGTTGTACTTCGATTTTGAATTGTGATTTGTTCGTTCAGAACAGAATTTGTATTAATATTATTACTATTAACAGTATTGTTGTTACTATTATTACTACTACCACCAGTTGTACAAGTAATAATGGTACCGCTGTTACCACCATTACTACTACTACTGCTACTACTACTGCTGCTACCACTATGAATCGTATTAGTAGTAATAAAATCACTTCTTTGCTTTTGTTGCTGGGATCGTGTTTGATGCATTTTTTCAATATCTTGTACATACTTAAATACCTGAATATTTTTATTTATGGCCTCTTCTTGGGCCTCGGCTTTTGACCTTTCAGATGAATGTTTGATTTTTGGTAAAGTCGATGAAGGCAGTTTATCAAAATTAAAAGCGAGGTTATGCATATTATTCGAATGTGAGAACTGTTTAATTTTTTTATCTTGTTGCAATTCATCCAAACTGGGATAACAATCTTGCGTTAATTTATCAGGCTCGGAAGGAGTTTTATTTTGAACACTAGGCCACGATGCAGGATTTAGTATAGTGGAGCCCACAGTAGACATACTTAAATCTGTGGTATGGGCTATATTAATTGTTGCCATACGAGCAATATCCGCGTAACTTGCTTGTGGCGTTCCTTCCGACGAATTTGGTGTTTTTGATAAATTATGTTTTGACGTGTTAGATGTCACAGGTAGAGAATGAACCGAATCCAAGTCACTACTATCAGATTTATCACTGTAAATGATTTTATATTATAGACATACATACACGCTGAACTATACAATAATATTTTGATTTCTTTTACACCGTTTACCTAATTCGTTTCTATCATTAAATTATATTTACCTTGGTGGCATACTGCTAGCAGACTTCCTTCGCAATTCAGGAGACAATGAGTTACTGTATTCATTAGAAAATCCTCTAGTATGTTGTAAATATGCTGCAGAAGTCGTCAAATTCTGAGCTCTACTACCACTGGAGCTTCTTTGCTGTTTCTTACTTTTCTTCTTTTTTGTAACTACTAGAAATTCATGCTCTGCATCAAGATCTGGATTACTTTTCTTGTTGACATTACGACGATTTGTATATTCGTCTCCGATATCATTGCAATAAATAGATTGTCCTTCCTCCGTACCCCATGAACGTCTATCACCACGAGAATCTATAGTCGTTTCTCTTGCATTTCGTTGTTTAGTGCGGCGTAATGCTACATTAATTGTGCCTATTATAACAAATGAAAATCAGTTAATTTTTATTTTATAATTATTCTCACAAATTAAAAAAAGAAGCAATTCTTATTTAATATCTCAATAATTAATTTACCCTGCTGACTAGATATGCTACTTGCACCACTAGAGCTAACGCTTTTCTCTGCCATAAGATCTTCAAGTTTAGTCTTTGAAATTTCTTCTAAGGAATTCGACTTTTGTAATTTCGTCGATAGTTGTTCTCTTTTTGAATCTTTTCCTTTAGCTCGCGGTTTAGCTCCAGAATTCGGCTTTACTCTTACAGAATTATTCGATTTATTCTTTTTACCTTTAGAGTCTTTATTTTCAATAAAGTTTATTTGATTTTCAATATCTTGCTCATAATGATGGCCTTTCACATCTTGAGCCTTATAAACGATAACATTTGTCTCTTTCTTTTTTTTAACTATTTTTTTCCTTTCACCATTATAACCTTGCACAGCATTTCCATTTTCATCCAAAGACTTTTTATCCCCCGAGGAAGTTGCATCTTTTATAGCAATTTGTTGAGTAGAATATCTGGACCCTTCTGTAGAATATTTTCATAGTTAATTTCCAAAAATTTTTATTTACTTTTATAAAGAATAAGGAATATATAATTTTACTACTAAAATGATTGTTCAGGCAAGAAGAAAAAATAAATAATACATACCCATGGTAATATTTTGTGTTGGCCAGGAAGAAGGTATCATTGGATATAAATTTGGTACCAGTTTTGCTTGCGCAGCATTAGAGCTATTGGGAGTACTACTGATAACACATTTCATATTGCTTGTTTGAAATGGAAGTGCTGTGGTCAAGTCGGCATTGCTAACGGTAATTTTGGATTTATCTTGTTTTCCATTATGATCTTGAATTGGAAATTCTATTGTAGTATCCACAGGAGTTTGTATGTCATATGCGGTACGTGTTATCTGCTTAGCAGATCGACGAGGTTCTATAATTTTCATCTCAGTGCCTTCATCATCTTCTGTATCTAGGAAATGAGGTCTTGATACTCCACTTAAGCTGGACGACACATTTCTCTCACTAACAACTCCTACCTATTTATATGCATAAAATGTTATTTGATATGTCAATCATCATGAAATAAGTGTATGAAAATATATAATAAACAATTGTATATAAACGCATAACATGCACTCATATTTATACACAAATCATAATTCCTTACCTCTATATCATTTAAATTAATCAGCATATAATCTGACTTATCTTCTAAAGAAGTGTTATCTGATTCAAGCATTTCATTTGCTCCGTATTTGACTTTATTATTTTTCTTTTCACGTATTTCAGTTTCAGTTTCATAAAAATTAGATACAATGTCTTTTTCTTTTTTACTTTCTCTTTTTTCCTTCTTATCGTCCTTTTTAGACAAAGTAGTTATCTGCTTATCTAGAGATTTTGATTTTTCTTTACTTGTCCAATCATATGTTGATCTTTCTTCACAAAAGTTCTTCTTTGTTAAAAAAAATAAAAAAAAAAACAAAAAAATAAAAGAAATTTGATTAGAAATTACTTCTGCAAGTCTTATATATAATTTTAACCTAACATTTTATAGAATGATATAAGTAGTTTCAAATTCACTTTCTTTAAAATCCCTTAAAATTTTTTATGAATCATTGTTATACCCTGTACACTACACACATTGTATAATAAGCATAAAAACTATTATAGTGCAATAATAAACATACCTTTTTCTCAAATATAAGATCAATATTAGTTAAAGATGCAAGATTATGAGATGCATTTACATTTGAAGGCAAGGATCCACCTTCCCTTTGTCTTGCTGAAACGTTAGATCCAGTATACTTTTTATTTTTTCTTTTACTTCCACCATAAGTTTGACTACAGCCAGATGTTAAATAACCAAAACTACTATCAAATTCTGAAGCAATTGGCTGTGTTAAATTTTGCAGTGATCCACCATGTGTAAGACGTTCAGAAACTGAATCTCTTTTATGTCTTCTACGATTGGAACCTGCAAAACCTCTTGAACTAGCTAATATTCTACGTCCTTCTTCAGTTTCATCAGCTTCTGCTTCTTGTAAAAGTTCCTAAGATAAAAAGAAAAATATTTTTGTCATTATATTTTATCATATATATTTGTGCATATTAATATTTATGTATAATTGTAATATTAAAATAAATAATTTTTTTGTGGTTATTTACATTTTATGGTATTTATGGTTATTTTATTTTTATGGCTGATACATGTATAATACCTTAAAAAGACTTGATTTTCCTTCCCGATCTTTAGGATTTTTATATGTTATAGCTTCATCTAACAGTGCACGAAGCTCACCTTCATTTAAAGTAGATAATGTTGCTGGCTCTTCCTAAAATAAAAATGAAATCAATATGTTAATATTGCTAATACTTTTATTATTTTTTTTCTATATAATAAACTCTAAAACACAAACATACGATCACACAATATTTGTATAAATACTTAAACATCTTAAATAACTTTAAAGTAGCAATTTATGTGTCTGTTTTATATAAATATTTTGTAGAATTAATAATTATAAGTTAATGTAACATAATAATAAAAGAAATAATGATATTTTAAGAGAAAGATTGTCATTCATTATTAAGACAAAGAGAAAGAGACAAAGAGACAAAGAAGGAGAAAGAAACAGAAAAAGAGGGAGAAAAAGAGAAAGAAAAACATTAAACTGCAGTCTATTTTTAATTTTTATCATGTTAAAAACTCTATACTTTTTATTAATACTGATGATTTTATGAAATATATCCAATAACCTTTGAACGTATTCATAGTTGTATCATACAAGCTATAATAACCTTATGTACCATTGATATCTGTTTTGTAATAAAATTCCAGTATAGTCGCCATATTATTTAAGAATATATCATGCATAACTGCGATCACCTCTTCAAATTCTGATTACTTAATAGAAACGTACTATCGGTATTCCAGTAGAATGATCTCGGGAATAGTTACGCGGTATAATCAAGAGTCCTTGGAAACTTAAAAAGGGGTAATTAACAAGTTTATTTTTAGTTTAAAGTAAAAATATTTGCAATACAAAATTAACATTTTTCTAGTTATACATATAACTAATTTTTTGAGTATTACAATTAAAGTATAAAGCACTATGAAGAAACAACTTACAAGAAAACTTTTCTGGATAGTGCCGGTACTGAATTTATATTTTTAGAGGGCACCCGGGTCGCCTGCATTCACCTCTGCTTCATCTAACTGCAGTCTTACGGTATGATAAATATTGACAAACATTTTACACGTTTCAGTCTCTAAAATATTCAATCCGAGAAAAAATCAACAAAAAAAATAAGACGACCTCAAAATATTCGCGCAAGCTTACGAGTTAAACGTAAATTCACAAACGGGTGCGGCGCGCACTTCCCAGCATGGCCGCCGCCATTATACTGGGAATACGGAAAGTTCAGGACCGTACAATATTGAAGGTTTAGTTCACATTATATTATAGTATGCATTTGAAAATAATTGGTTTTTGCTTTTTTTCTTGTTTTTGGAATCATTAGTGCATAAATAAATAAACAAACATACATATACTCACAAACATTTATGAATAAAAAGATTAAATATGTGAATGTATGTACACACGAACGTATATATATGTATACACATATACATATGTAAAGCATACACACATGTACACACATATACATTATATATAAAAGCAGTATATACGCAAATTATCAAAGATTCACAAGTATTTTCTTTTAAATATACATTATTCTAAAAAGAAAAGTCATTACTTCTAAAAAAGAACTAATGAATGACTTTAAGTAAAATTTTAAATAAGTGTGAATGTTGCTCTGTGTATGAGTGTGTAAGCACAAAGAGATAGAGAAAGAGAGAAGGGGGGAAGGGTGGAGTTTTAAAAAAGAGAAAAAAATATATATATATATACATATATGTATAAAACACCTCACCTGTTTTGTTTCAGAATTAGAGTTAAGCAATGCAGTTTGATTTAATAAATCTGATGTTGCTTGTTCACCAACACTTTCTAGAGAGACGTCTATATTTGAATTAGAAGCATTGCCATTTTCAGGATTGATAATTGAGCTTTCTGGATGAAAACTGGTAGTAATGTCTATCGCATTACTTTCTGTGTTTTTATCTGGAGCGACCGGCTCTTGACGATGTCCCGGCCCTGGGGCCATCTTGATCAGGAGTGACAGCGCTGTGTCCGCTAAACTCATATTGTCTTTGTCATTCTCTTGATAGTTTTTAAGGCCTACCCTACTGCCTTTGACGATTGTCGAAATGAAACCATTTGTTGTTCTTCCTGACAACCTTACTTGCGAAGTTTCTCCTCGAAATATTCGGTGTATATATTGTACAACGTTGTTAGATCATTATCAATTACTTTCAATGACACACATGCATTTTTACCGCACTGACGACGGTATACTACATTTAGTGTAACAACGATTAACAACGTATATAATAATACGTATGCACTTTTCACACACTTGACACTTGAAAATTGAACACTCCAATTTCAGATTAAAATTCTTCAATTACTTTTTAACCTAAAACTAAATAAAACGAAAAAAAATTATATAAAAAATGGTACATACTGAAAGTCTTCAATAAAGTTTATAATGTTTTAATAAAGTGCTTTCCACATATGCAACATAGTTCATTGAAATGGCACCATCTTAAATCTATAATTCTTATTTAATGATCCATTGGAAAAAGCACAATTCAATAAACATACTTTTTCATTAATTTTCAATTTTATCATATTTTTACTATTCTTATATCTGTATAAGTTTAATATTTATTTTTTGTCTCGTATGATTCTCTATATCACTTTTATAATCATAATATAAATAGATCTAAACTAAATTTTATTTTGGAATACCGTTTTAAATTCACTTTGAACATTGATGAAACACACACATTGTATGTATATATATATGCAAGTACGATTTTAAAAATAAATATGGAACTTTGCATCGCTTGTACAAAAAGTTTAATTTCTACAAGAATAAGATAAAAATCAAAACAATATTTGGTTTTTTTAATTTGAATGTTTTACTATTTAACTTTACTGTAACATACATCAAGTAATCAATAATCAAACAACTCAAAGGATAAGAATTAAAGTAAGATTCTATTTGCTAAATCATATTCTTTTCTTAAGACAAAGAAAAATAAAATTTATTTTAATACTGGTATTTGTGATGATTATGATAATGATGATAGTGGTAGTAATAAAAATAGTATAAGTAGTAGTGGTAATTTAAATATTTATAAGCTCAACATAGCTACTGTAATAGTGAAAGCATAAGTGGACATACTTATTTATCTTTTGTAAATTATCAGAGAGTCTTAAGACGCAAAGAATAATAATGTGCAGATATGTATAAACTTGACTGCTACGTGCAAAAGTTAAAATTTAATTTCCAATTTCACCCTCTTTTTGTTATGAAAAAATTAGATAATATTTTAAACTACTCATTATCTTTATAAACATATTACGTACTTCGTTTTCAAGTGTTACTGCACATAATTTGTTGGAACACTGCATTTATCGTGTGAAGCGAATGTAATGATTATTATTTAAGTGTACACTATATATTATAGAGACACTAAATTGAATTGCTTAGGTGTATACACTAAAATCGACAGCGAGTTATCGATCGCACGGCACTATTTTTTTTTGTTTATATCATATACTTTTTTCTCCTGATCATTTACGTATTTCTATAAAAATGTTTGAACTATAAACTCAATTGTAATACTTTGTAATAATTAAATATTGATTGATTGATAAAAAAAATTGATGAATAGTGTTAATACAAAGAGTAAGCGTATATGTTCCATATCGTAGTACGAACTTTACTATGCAATGGACAAGCTCGCCGAACATTTAGTAAAAGATTCAGCGAAATGCCACGCATTATGGGTCTATGTATGTATTTATATATATTTATATGAATTTTACTGACGTTAAACTTGACGACTTAAAGTTAAGTGCACAGAAGGAAAATAATAGAGAAGTCCCTTGTGTGATGTAAATCTTCTCTATACAGTTAATTCTCTCACAGCACAGAGTAAACGAAACGACGATTGCTTTTGCTTTTGCTGCTTTTGCGCAGAGGAACGGTTGAGACTACTTACTCTAGCTTATTCGACCTCCGAAAATGTCGTCTGGTTCCAGTATCGTATGATCAAAGTTTAGTTACTTGTTCCTATGTAAATATATTCTCATGGAATTATTATTTTTTTTCTTATGAGAAAAACCCTAATGTGTCATATAAAATGACGTTTTTTCTTTTATATATGTATAGATATTTATGCACACATACACATTTGCCAATCTCCTTTATATATTATATATCATATTGTATGTTTAACTTTGATTTGGGAGAATGTATACTATGTATAATTCAGAATAATTTAGTTTCTTAAGTTCCTACTGTTATTAAATTCACCTGTTTATATAGTAATATTTGTGCAATACTTGATTTGATTAAACGATTTCCATGAACTTAGATAAACAAGTATCTTTGATGAAATTGGTATTTTCATTCTTGTTTCCCTATTTTCTTCTCTTTTATAATTTCTTTTTTAAAAACTTGTTGAAACTAAACATTCTTTTATATACAATAATCTGAAGATATACGTATTGTATGTACAAACGTTTCAAGTACACATTATCATACAGCCCTGTTCCCCGTGTAATCGATAAAACCTCGAGAGAATAAAAGTCGATACATCACAGTTCGACAGTTTAACAATTCGATAAAAATTCGACATCTGTACCTTTTACTTCGAGAGAATATTTACTGAGGTTAAATCTGTGCAGCCATACAAGAATTTAATTTGTAAAGTTTGCGTGAAAGAAGAAAAGATTTAGATTTCTTAAGATTTAAACTCAGAATAACCAAGATTACATTATAAATTTATTATCAAATTGAACATATAAGTGGTTGTTAGATAGTTTGTAAACTTTAACTTACTTCTTTGCTGTTAATCAACATGTCTTATTAGTAATTGCTTCTATTTCATACTTTAATTAGTATCGCATTACGAAAAAAACTTTTAAAAAATAAATTTTTAAAATGACGGATACCGAAAATATTTTTTTGTTCGTGCCTAATGTAATTGGTAAGTATTTCTATAAATCTATATCTCCTAATTGCATCATTAATATTTATATATGTATTCTATAGGATTTGCCAGAGTCATTTTAGCTGTAATATCATTTTACTTTATGCGAACAAATTATATTATTGCTACTTGGTGCTATATACTAAGTGCATTACTTGATGCAGTAGATGGACATGCTGCAAGATATTTTAATCAAAGTACCAAATTTGGTGCTATCTTGGATCAGTTAACTGATCGAGTTGGTACTATGTGTCTTCTTGCAACATTATGTATATTTTATCCAACTTATGCATTTTGGTTTCAATTAAGCATGGCTATAGACATTGCGTGCCATTGGATATATTTACATACGTAAGGAGTTCTCTTTTTCTCTCTTTCTCCCTATGTTTGTTCTTCCTAATTAATTTATTGAATTAGGACATTACTCCAAGGAAAAACAAGTCATAAATTTGTTGATATGTCAGAAAATCCAATCATGAGTGTCTATTATAATAATCGGATAGTTCTGTTTTTAATGTGTGCTGGAAATGAGGCATTCTATGCTGCTTTGTACCTTTTGAATTTTACAGAAGGTCCTATTCGTAAGTATTAAAAGATATGTTAATCTTTAGATAAAATTTATATAAAAAATAACCAGTTTTAATGTCTTCTTTTAATGTTACATTAATATTTTTAGTTGCTAGTATTGGTATATTCAGATTAATTGCTTATCTTTCGGCCCCAGTAGCAATTGTGAAATCTGCAATATCAATCCTTCATGGATATATTTCTTGCATCAATTTAAGCATAATAGATATTAAAGAACGTCAGAAGAGTGACAAAGGTAATTAAAGTAATACTTCCACCAAGATCTAGTCAAATTAAATGTGATCTTCCTAAAATTTTTAATTGAATAGTTTGAAAGATATAAAGAATTACCAGTAATACTGCAAAATAAACAATCAGTTTAACATTCCAAGTAATATATTATTGCTAAAGACTATTTTATTGTACATAGTACTCCACTGATTTATGATGTACTTCCGTTTTTGTCTGTTTTGCAGTCTGAAATTAATATATTAGACTTTACTTAAATAGTTATTTTAATAAGTACTTTAATTTACTTGTGTAATTATATTTTCTCTTTTTTCTTATTGTCTTTTATATTTATTAAAAATATTTGTTGCTTACATATTTAAAATGAACAAAACTTTTTAATATATTTTTTAGTTTTTTAAATCTTTATATTTATTTCATGTTTATATTTTTATTTATAATTTACTTTAAAAAATTACTCATTTACTCATAATAAATAATTTTTGCATAAATGAAAGTATCTGCATAAATACAGTAGTGAAACTAATATCAAACATTTATATTTATTATTAAAGAATAATTGTTACTGTACTAAAAAGAACTAAATGCAGAGAAAATATCTACACTAATTCTTACATACTGTATTTGGTAATTTATGTATATTATAGATACAATATAGATACAGATTATATTGATGTACGGATTATTCTGTAGCAACGTGTGTAGATATTTATATATATATATATATATATATATACATATATATTTTATAATTAATAGCACACAATTTTATTTATTAATATTCAACATGTGTATATTAATAAATGGGATTTAAAAAATAATTATATTTTTTATATAAGAATATTCCATGATATCAGTAATTACAATGTATGCGTGTTTGTTTGTGTATTTCTTTTATTTAAAGAAAAGTGCACATGTTTCTCTTTCTCATACAACATTATAATTTTATGTTAGTGAAATTAAGAAATAATTTTCATTTTGTTATTTGTTCATTTAAAGGGAAAACTTAAATTATGTGAATCAAAACATTGATTTGAAATATAATTTGATGTTTTCTTGTATCGTTATTATTACTTTAAATTGCTTTGCTTTACATGTTGACCAAAATATGTTTTCGTACGATACTAAGAGGATTACAGATTCTAATTATTATTTTTATTAAACTTATTTTTGCTAAATTAATATGCATGGTTGGCAACAAAGAGTGCAGCATCACCTGCAGCTCCAGCAACACCACCAGCATATTTGCCAAGTGCTGATTCACTGTTTGCCTAAAAAGATATTATTAAAAGTTAATCAATTAATCGATTAATTTTCTTATATAATAAAAGAAGATAATAAGAAAAAATCTGTCAAATAGAGTTTTGCTTTTACTAATATAAAATACTTACTAAAATATTAAAACGCACTTCAAAATAAAAAACGATTTAAAGACTTAGTAGGCATGGGATTTCACAAACAAAGAGGCATCAGCTGATTTGCTAACAATACTGCCAGCCACATATTTGCCTTGGCAAGCAGAACCGTTTGCCTAAAGAAGCATATATTAAGTAAACATGCAAAAAAAAAGAAGGCATAAAAATTAAAGAAAAAGTAAAACGAATATCATAAATATATTACAAAATTATGAAAGAGGTCAAGATAGAGTAAGATGAAAAAAGAGGTCAAAGAATCACAAATTCAGTATCATTAAAAGTTTAGCAAGTGTGATAAGATAAAAAGTTAGCAAACAAAGAAGAAGAGGAGAATTAAAACGGAAATTAGCAATAAATACCTTTGCTCTCTTGATGAGTTCTTCCTGAGCAGCGGGAACTTGATCAGCTTTTCCGGACCAAGCGCGAAGAACAGAAGCTTGAAGGGCACGACCATAACTGAATGTAAGCGCCCAAGGTTTCTTTGCAGGGAATTTATTGATTGCATCTAAGTTAACCGATGCCTCCTCTTCAGACTGTCCACCACTTAAGAAAGTGATACCAGGAACTGCTGGTGGAACGGTACGTAAAAGTGCGGTAACTGTTGCAGCTGCAATTTCTTGAGGTGTTGCTCTCTTTGGACAGCTTTGACCAGGTGTTACCATGTTAGGCTTCAAGAGTGTTCCCTCGAGATATACATGATGGTCAGATAGTGCCTAGAAATAAAATACTCCTTACCGTCTTTGCAAACAAAATTGATAAATAATATACAGAGAAGGAGTTATATACTTTGTAGACTGCGGCAAGAACTTCTTCCGTGACTTGTTGACAGCGTGCTAAATCATGATCGCCATCAGGCAAAATTTCAGGTTCAACAATCGGCACGATTCTAGCACTTTGACAAATAGATGCGTACCGCGCAAGAACGTTTGCATTCTCAAGGATTGCGAGCTTACTCGGAGTATCTTTTGTGATCTTTAATACGCATCTCCATTTAGCAAAATGACAACCATCTTTCTTATATTGAATACAACGAGCTTGCAAATCATCCAAACCTTGGGTGGTACACTCATTGATGGTGCCAAAGAGTGGTACAACACCCTTATCCACTTTAATACCAGGAATGATATTACGCTGCTTCAAAAGTTCAACAAAAGGTGTTCCATCATCTGCCTTTTGGTACAAAGTTTCATGGAATAGAATAACTCCTGATATATGCTGGCTTATTACATCCTAAAAGAATGAAATGAGACAGCATGTTAATAAAAAAAAAAAGGTTAGATAAATGTGTGTGTGCGCGCGCGTGTGCGTGGGTTTGTTTTTTCATAGCTGACCTTTGCAGTAGTAAAAAGAAGTTGTCTGTAGGCCCTACGATTATCCTCGTTATTTTCAACGTTTATATCTTGAAGACGTTTGCCAATTGTAGTAGTGGATTCATCAGCAGCAAGAATTCCTTTTCCGGGTGCAACGATCTGTTCGGCAATTTGCTTGAGTTCTTGTTTGAGTTCCGGCTCAGCTTTATCATACTTTTCCGCAACCATCTTTTCAAAATTATATCACATAATATTTGAGAGAGAAAAATCAAAATACAAAGACAAACATAAGGAGTTAAAAGTGGAGTTTTTGAACTAAAAAATGTTGAATTACATAATGAGATAAGTGTGAAAAATCCCAGTATGCGTGTGTGTATGTATGAGTGTTAATGTGATAAGATTGATTAAGATTTCATCAGTGGGTTTGATGGGTGTCGGCCAAATGTCAGTCAAGGTCAAATCTCTTTCGATCTTGTTCTTCATTATTATTATTCTTAATAATAATAATAATGACGATAATAGAGAAGAGACAAATTTTTTAAAATAATAATTTGAGTCAATTAGATCTTTTTTGAACATGCATAAAATTACATTTACTCACTTTAGATTGAATGAGTCGATTCTCCCGTGGGATTAGTAAACTAGTTGTTTCTTTTGGTTAATATCGATCGTTGAACGGTCGACGAGTAACTGAGCAATGAACGAAACGAGTGGTTTATACAGTTTCAATGGTTGTAGAATCAAATATGAGGACGACGAAGACGACGACAAACAGCAAACAGCTTTGAGAAGCCCGGAGATGTGACCACGTACTACGTTCATCCATCCATCCTTCCATCTATCTATCCGTACATATATACATAGAAACATACATATTTGCGCCGGCGCTCTCCGGCTCTTTCTTTCGAAGGTGCTCAACCTTAGCACTTTAATCTTTTTCGGGAGAGAGATATGTATACGTACGTAAAAAATAAATCTATCCATACAGCTACGTCTATTTATTTATCATTTATTTCTCCTATGATACATGTTCACTCCTTAATTCCATGTTCAAAAACTTTAATAATTCTTCAGTCTTTTCTATTAAAAGCTTTAAAGTTCATTGTACATTCTGTACGAGTATTAATGCAATATGTAAATTTTATATTGACATTTTGTTTTTTTTTCAATTAACTCATGATGGTACTCATTACGCATGCTTGCATACATATATGCACAGTTTACTTCAAGCATACTGAACATATTTAGCAGTGTAGGGGTAGATTATCCGATGCGCTAATCATTGAGAACCCGTAATCGTAGAGGTCAGCCAAGGGCACTTTGTACGACATTCACACTAACAACTTGCACACCAAGATTTTTACTCAAGTAAAATGGAAGTCGAGTAAATTTGGCCAACCTAAGGTCAACGTACTACTTATTTTTTGTCGTCGCGCGAGTATCGCGTTCCTCCTTTTCATCTCTTATTTTGTGCATTTTTCTCTCATTCTTAAACTTCATTTACATTCGAAAATCCTACGATCAATCTTTGGACTTGATCGACGTATCGATAATGGCCAAACTCCAAACTCACTGAAATACCAGATACAGGATGAAAAAAATTTCGTTAACGTTAATGCTCGTGATACTTACGATAAAGGAATTCTTGGCACACGTATCTCTTTCGTCGATTTCTAAATTTCCTAATGACGCATCTGAGCATAATCGTGCTCTCTCTAGGAAAACGGATTGTGCTTTTTCCACATTTTCAAGTTTACCCTGCCAAGTCTGCAACGCTGTGTTCTGTACAAAGTAAATTGGCATGATTTAATTTGCTGCATGTTCTCCACATGTAACAGGATATCGCACTTGCAATGCTCGCCCATAGCAAAAGCTCAATCTCCAAGGACTTTTATTGCCACAGACGTTGATTGCATTAAGATTTAGGAGAGAATCCTCGTTAGATTGTCCACCGCTTAAAAAGAATATGGCTGGCACAGCCGAAGGCACCGCTCTTCGCATTGCCGATAGTGTGCATTCCGCAACGATCTGTGAAAACATTGAGGTTTACTTACCTTCGTTTACTTAACAAATGGTCACAAAATACGCTTGTAACGATGAACCTGCGGCTTGCATTTAGGCGTTCTCTCATGAATGCCAGTAAGGACCATGGCAGGTTTCAAAATCATTCCTTCCAGATAAACTCGATGCTCGTTCAATGCCCTGAATAGGGTAGATAAGACTTTTTCGTGAATCTCCAAAGCCTCGCTTATACTGTGCTGGCCGTCGTTCAGTACTTCTGGTTCAATTATTGGTACCATTCCTACGCTCTGACAGATTCTCGCGTACCTTTCGTTACCCATAAATGTAAAAGGTGTTAACTTTTCGATTCAGACTGTGGCCATTATTAATTGCATCAATTACTCTAAACATACCTTGCTAAAAGATTTGCGTTTGTTATCATAGCCAAATGACTGGGAAAATTTTCATAGGTGGAATAGGTACATCTCCATTTGGTAAAGTAACATCCGTCTCTCTTATACTGAAGGCATCTCTCTTGTAAATCATCAAGGCCCTGCGCATATGTCTCACAATTGCCTCCCAAAAGTGGAACCAAACCCTTGTCAACCTTTATTCCAGGGACTATGTGCCTTTCGCGTAAAAAATCAATAAAATCGACATCGTTCGATGTCCTCTGATAAACTGTCTCATGGTGTAGAATTATGCCACTTATGTATTGCGTTAATTTAGACTATTGAGAAGAAGGAAGAAAGGAAGTTGACTTTTTTTTCCCATATTTTAATCCTCTCTCAATTGCATAAATTTATATATTTTTTGTAATTATTATTTCTCTTAGCAACCTTATTGGCTGAGAATAACATTTCTCTATAAGTGCGGCGTGATATCTCCGTGTTCTCGAGACCTATAGAACGAAATTTATCTTCTAAACTGGCAGGAGATTCATCGCAAGCCAATAACCCTTTTCCCGGCGAAGTTAAAACTTCCACTATCTTCTGTAATTCAAGGCAATGAGCTGGTTCAAGTTCGCTGAATTTTGTCTTTGCGGATGATATCTAAAATTATTCATATAACAGATCTCAATTAATACGCACTATATATACATATAGTCAAATAAAATTTATTTAGCGTTAATGGTAGATTGCTTTAAAATTTCCATGCGTCGAAACCTTTGATCTGGTTAGGTCATGTTGATATCTTTATAAATGATAAAAAGAGATTTCGCGCACTATTTTTAAAGCACATTCAGTAAATAAATTGTTCGTCATTGATCGAGCCCCTAGTAGATTTTGTTATCTTGAGAATTAAAACCTTAACTGTGTTATTATCTGAATAATTTTTTTTTAATTTTTACAAAAATTAACAAGCTAAAGAAATGTTCATTCCATTTTGTCCAAGTATATAGGGAAAAGTATACATATATTCAAGACTTACTTTATCTTTACATGCACACTTTCCACTTAATTTCATAATTGTTTATCTTCCCTTAATTAATCTGTTTCTTCGATACTGCATACATTAGTTAATTTTGTTAAAAATACATAATTTTATTTTCTAATTTATCCTAACAAATTTTCAATTCTAAAATAATAAATTTCAAAATCTAAAAACAAAAGAACTTAGAGTTATTGTAATTCATCAGTATTATGTTTAGGTAAAAAATACACGTGGAATGTACTTTTATAAATATCAGGAATCTCCGTACTTTGATTTTCGATTTTTGACTCTTTTTTTTGGAGATAATGAATCTTTTAACGTTCGCTTCTCCTTAGATTTTAGTGACAACATCGTACACTTTATATCTGTTCACGACTGTACAATGTGTTCTATCCATTCATCTACTCACTGTTGTATTCCAGTTTGTTCATAGGTTTAGGTTATGGCGAAGGTTCGAATCAATTTCCTCTATAAATTTCTGTAAACTATAAAAATGGAAAAGTCAGAAATTTCCTCCGAAAAGAAATTATATAAGTCAAATTCGCATAAATGTAAAGGCGAAAGCACTAGGCTTCATAAAAAAAAAAGAAAAAAGATTAGCAGATCATCCTCTTCTTCAAGTACTTCAAGCAACAGTAGTGTTGATAGCTCTAGTAGTGATTCCAATAATTCTCATCATGGTGTTGAGAGAGGTACATCTAAATATCATAAGAAAAAAGTTAAAAAAGTTAAAAAATCTATAAAAAAAAAAGAGAAGAAAAAGATGAAAAGTAAATTAAAAGAAATAAAGAAATCTTTGAAGCATAAGCCATCCACCAGTAAAGATGTACAAATTACTAGTTCAAACAATAATTCAGAGCTATCGGATAAAGCAAAAGCAATGGCGCCAATGACTAAAGAAGAATGGGAGAAAAGGCAAAGTATCATTCGAAGGGTATATGATGAAGAAACTGGCAGATACAGGTAAAATTAGTATTTATGTATATTATTACTATTACATATAAGAGTGTACTTAATTTTTTAAGAAAGGATAAATTTTTAAAATATATTGTTCTATGTAAAGGTTGATTAAAGGAGATGGTGAAATATTAGAAGAAATTGTAAGTCGTGAACGACATAAAGAAATCAATCAAAAAGCAACAAAAGGTGATGGAGAATACTTTCAGTCACAGTTAAAATTAAATACGTCTTTTAAATGAACTTTATTATATTTATATATACATATATATATATGTTAGTGATACTCACGTTAAAAAATTTGATTGATATTATTTATGTATTATTTTAATTAAGGTTAAATAACTATTCTTTGTATGTATATATAGAAAATATATATTTATAAAATTACAATGAGCACACATGTGTGCATGACTTAAAATACAAAAGTACTAAAATGTATTACTTTATCTAATAAATTGATAGATTCGAAAGCATGTATTTTATGTTATTAACTAATACTTCAGTTCTTCAATGTAATACTCTTTTGGAGTACACTGATATTATTTTCAATGTATATTCAATAAGGTTGTATAGAAAGTGTTGTATATACACCTACATACATAGTATCACCTAAGACTGGACTACGACATATGGGACAAGAGTCATCTATATAAACCCATTGTAATATACAATCTTCACAATAAATATGGTCACAATCAAGTAATACAGGTGATTTGTGGTCTTCATGACATATAGTACACATATGACCTAATTCATCTATATCTTCAGTTGACGCTCTTGTTCCTATTTTCTATAAAAATAATCTTATCAAATAATTGTTTATCAATAATTACTTAAAAATTACAATATAACTTATCCTTTATTACAGTTTTAAATGCATCTAAGAATATGCTGAAATTCCAAAAAATGTTGTTTCCTTTGAAAGTTATGTATACTAATAAGGGCAAAAAGCCCATCGCATTATATGGTTCTTCATAGTTTTTAAATAAAAAATATAACCAAGGTAGAACAGGTACAATGGACCTGTAAAGTCGAGATATTGCTTCTATCATATCATAATATTTATCCTATAATAAAGTATTATTAATTAAAAAATGTATTGTATTATAGTAAAATTTAATAAAATTAACTTACTCTTTTATAAAATTCTAATAATTCAGCTGGTAAGCATGTTAATATTATTTTACAGATAACTGTGATAAATTTTAATGAAAATTCTGTTGCTAACACTGTTACAAAAAGCTCTTTAAAGGTAAGAGGTTGAGTATTTGGCAAGAGTACATATGTATCCAGTTCAAAAATAATGAAAGCTAAACATATGGTCATACAGCATATTGTAATTATAAGAGATACCAAACTTTTATTGTGCTCTTCTATGGTTTCTATTAGTAAACTATTATTTGCATAATAGAAAATAAAAAATAATATTGTAAAATAAAATGTTTCAAGAAGAAAATCATGCAAACATCTTATTAGAACTATTAAAAATACAAGAAAAAATTTCTCTAATATACAGCCAGGAATAACTCTTGTTATTGAACTTATTCCAAAAATTGAAATGTTATAGTCATAACTATAATTATGAACATCAATTAAATCTCCATTAATATCATTTAAGAAGTGATCAGTTGTACATCTAAAAAGATTTCGTCGATTAGTATTATTTTGTTCAGTAATGATTCTGACATTTAATGATTCTTCAGAATCATTTTGTCCATTAATGTTTCTGACATTTAATAATTCTTCAGGATCAATGACAAAACTATCATTTGTTTGACTAATTGTTCTGTACTAATAACAAAAAATAGATATTATATTATAATAATGAAAACTTTTTTTTATCTTATTTTATTATTTATGAATTATACTTACTGGTTCTATAATATTTTCTTGAAATCCTATATTATACATGAAATAATTAGGAAATAGTCTAGATTGTACACTATCCTCAGCATTTGTATTAAGATTTCTTTGGGATATAAAATTTCTCGAAAATAAGAAATGCATTTTCATTAATCCTTTGTAAGAATAATTTTATTGATTAACAATTTTTAAATATTTAAATATTAACTTTTAAATATTTCGTCAAATATTGTTACAAATAACCATGTCTCAATCTAAAATAAAAATTGCACATATTTCGATTATGATCACGTTCAGTTTAATAGATCATTTTGTTCATAAAATATATGAACATATATAATATATATATATAAATACTAATATACAAAATATAATAAATAAATAATAATATACAAATATACAAAATATGTATATTTAAATAAAATCTAAATGCAATGTATAACATTTTTATATAAAAAAATGTGCAATAATTAATGCATATATACATACAATACTAATAATACAATATATATATTAATATAACTATATAAATACTCACACAAACTGCTAGTGGAACTTTTCTTCAGCTACTAAAACTAAGAATTAGTCGCTTCGAATATTACTACAAAAAAAATGTGTGTTTAGTATCGGATATCTTATTCAAAATATTCTCAAGATATTTTCTTGAGATACTTCCTACGTGGATATATCCACGTATGCAATAACAAGTAAAATAATATTTCATAATAATATATTTATTTGAAAAAATTAATTAAAATTTAGAAGAATGTTTGGATTTGCTACTGCTTTCCATTAAAGCTATGTATGATCGTGTGGTTTTTGATTTCGGATATTCTACTGGTAAATTCATAGCTTTAGCCCAGATTATTGATGCCATTACTCCCAATGCTCTCGACATATAAAGTAAAACTTGATTAAAACTCATATCCGTCATACCATAGAACTGTAATAAAACAAATGCATTTCTTTCTATATATATAATATACATGTACATAATGCTGCAAAGTTGCCGCATTTTCTTTAAAGGGAATACTCCTGATGGTAAAATGACAAAACTTCCTTTATATATCACTTTTCAATAATACATTTATCATTGAATATCTTGGAAGCGAAACTTCAAATTAATTCAAAAATTACGTAGAATAGAGTAAAGAAACACCCTTTAAAAGAAGATACGTCAATTTCGATAATCCCTGAATCTTGGATAGAGACGACATATCTGCCAGTTACTGTACATGACGGATAAGTACCTGAAAAATTGGTCCTGCCATCGTTGATTGTTCGGGGATGATATTTTTTTCCTTATTTCTCAATACTAACAGAAATACCCGTGCAATATTCTGTGAAAGCTACTTTTAACTTTATATTTATTACCAATTGATGCAAACGAAAATAATTGAGAAATAAAAAACGATTCAACGATACCTTTATCTCAGCACTTTGCGGTAAATATTCTCTAGCATAATTTAAAAGAGCGATATATCTGGGATCGGGAATATCTGATTTCTTAAATCCTATGAATCTTTCACTTTTGTTAATCACAGTAATTGCGTATTCCTTTAAATTATCATCTTTCGGTTCCGTTCCCAGTTTGCTTTGCAGATTTTTTAAGAACTCCATATACTGTTGTTTAAATATTAATAGATAAATGAGAAATAAAGTAAAAAAAAGAAGTGGAAGCATTTGCCCTCATGCCCTTTCATAAATCGAATATAAATTCTTTAAATCGCTCGGCAATTTTCCGTCTACCTGCAGCATAGTACCAGTTTTAGGTTCATTCGTAAATGCCAAAGCACTCGCAGCTAATATCTTATTGACATCCAATTTAGATGATCCTAATATATGTGAAATATGCGTCACTGGAGTTCCTCCATCCTCATCTCTGTTAAAGATATTCGATAAGTTAAGGGAACATTGTTACGGACAGATTAGATATATGTAGCTAACGCATTTAAGACTATGTAAAGCCTGAGAAAATCTCCAAGAGGCAATTTTTTGCTTTTTAACTGCATGGATACGTTGCCCAGGTATTCTAACAAGAGATGCACCCAGTCTCCTCCGTCTTCTATAATGCATTTTGCTTTATGATTTGCTGCTATTAAGCCAACGATAGCTGGTAGCATTGCCAATAATTCCATACTATCCTCAAACGTGTGCTGCGATGAAAATGAGACAAATTTTACGTGTGAACTAGAGAAATATGTGTATGCATGCATGTGCAAGCATTGTACATACTTCCCAATTCTCATAATTATAGACGTCGGTTGAAATGAGTTGTCTTATATTACTATTGGCCTTGGTTAAAACAGTAAGGGCAATGGAAAACTTTTGTAAAGGCGTAAGGTCTTTCGGTAAAGCTCGTAAAATGGTATCAATTGCAGTACCACTTGCTTCATCCTTGGACCACCACCAATCTATTCGTTTCTGACGTCGGGATGCCCAGTCAGTAACAAGCGATGCTGTTTGTTCCTGACTTGGTACATCACCTGTCAGCAGAAACCAAAACACAGCTTCCGGACTGGGGAAAAATCCGACTTGATGCGGCAAAAGCTTAAGCACTTCTGGTATAGAGAGGCCTCGATATCGTATCTGTGTGTGTGTGCGTACGTAGGTGATATTTTCTCTCTTTCTTTCTCTCTTTACGTCTCTTTTTCTCTTCTCTTATTCTTATATAAATTTTCTCTTTTTTATTCATTAATTTTCGAATAAATTAAAAAATGTGGCTATACATGTGTATATATAGAGGGTGCTAGCTAATCGGTGGTGCAACCGGGAAGGGAGTAATTCAATCAGAAAGGTTGAACGCACGATGAAATTTACCTCTCATTAGCTAACACCCTGTATAATAAATTTACCCCAACTTTAGGATCGACTTCAGATGTATCACGAACTATGGTATAAATATCGTGCAATCCTTCATATATGCTGTCAACTGTAACAGAGTTTATGATGTTCGAACCATGCACTTGTCGAAAATTGCGAACTAGGTCATGGTAAAGAGGAATTTTTTCACATAGGACCTCCTTTAAGTCTGTACTTTTACTAGCCATTTTTCTCGTAAAACCAATTAACTTCATAAAAATATTATTATTATTATTAATTACATTATTATTTTTGCATAGATAGATAGATGTGCAAAATACCTCTGTTAAAGTATGGTTATTGTTTCCCCGTAATCCTTTCATACGTTCAATATAAACCCTCGAATAATTATTCGACGTCATTAAGAAAGATTGAAGATGGTAGTAGTCTAATTTTTTACCAATTCCAAACATAATTTCTGGATTCTTAATAATCAGTATTCTTTTTATCGTATCCTACTAATTGCGAAATAACTATTAAATGTTGTATGATATAATGACAGTTCTTAAATATATACTGTTTTATATTAGTCGTTCTTCTCTTTTTTTACAGACGCACACACACACATATATATATATATATAGTTTTATTTTAGAAATGATTTATACGTATATAATATATGGAAGAACTTTTATTTTATTCCTTGCAAAATAATTACAGGCACTATTACATTTCTCATATTGCATAATACGTAAGATTTCATTTTACTTTCATTCTCCAATTTATTATATATCAACATTTTCACATTGAACACATTGCTTGATTTTTAAGTATTTCTTCTTTAATAATTGATATTTTCTAATAATTATATATATACATAAAATATATTATAAATAGTTATCGCGCAAACTGAAAAATATACGTAGGTTCTTATAATCGATATTTGTCATTAATATAATCTAATCTATTTGTACAGAGACCATTTTATTGCTTGCTATTCAAATAGTAGTAATAGTGGTAGTGATTAGAGCGTGTGAATTACTATTATTATTATTATTATTAATAGTAGTAGTAGTAGTAGTAGTAGCAGTAGTAGTAGTAGTATTAATAGTAGTAGCAGCAGCAGCAGCAGCAATAGCAATAATACAGTACTAGTATAACAATAGTGTGTATACATAGTAGAAGTAAAAGAAACAAAGCTTCGCTGAACTTTGGCGTAAAGTTCGATCCATTTTATCCGAAATATTTTAATTTCCTACAAGAAAGAGCTGTATTTATATAAATATACGTATGTATATTTAAAGAATGATCATTGCTGATTGTTATTGTATTGTCAAATAAGCGTGCACTTTTCATTTGCATCATGCTGTTGATAAGAACGTTGTGGCTGCACGGGAACTGGTGTTGGTGATAATGGCCTACCTTCCATGGCTTGTATGCTCTTCATGAGTTCTCGAAAAACCTATATATATAATAGTAATATCTTATCATTGTGCGGTCCCTTCCTTTCTCTCCCATACGAATCTTAAATTGTAAACTCTATTGTAATCGACATTGCAATTCTATTCAGTGAGAACTCGATACATTACCTGAACAACGCGACAATTGAATCTTGCACTGCACTCGACGTAACCACAACGCCAATGCTTTCGTACAAGATTAACAATATCCCGATATCGTGTTCCGGCAGCGACACTTGCCAATAGTTCATCCTGTTTATTGCCAACTACGAGTAACGGTATTCCACGCATGTCTCTTGCTTCATAAATCTGATCGCGAAGCGTTCTAATGTACTGAAATTTCGAAATTTTTAATAATTTCCCTCGAAAAAGAGAAGTCTTTTTCTCTCCCCATCTGATGGGGGCTATCTACCCATACCATACTCTTTTTCGCTCTTTCGATCGAATCGATCGTTTCTAATGAAACATACTTGGAATGTATCCTGATTACTCAGATCAAAGACTAAGACGTAGGCCGTGGCACTCCTTAAACCATAATAACGGAAATCTGTCCACTCCAAATGAGAGCTAACCGGGAAATAGGGAATTGTTGGTAAATCAGTGATTTTTAATTCGTACAATCGATCGGCTAGAACGACGCTCGGATAAAAGGTCTCGCGTTTTTCGGTCGGCCTATATTCCTCGGAAAATTCGCTCCAAACGAATTGCTGAAAAACAAAATGTGACAAACCCTTATTAAATTGTTAGTAAATTATTTCGATAAGAGAATCGTTCGAGTCTAAGCTAAAGATTCTTCGGATGATTTTTTCTTACTCGTATTATGCTGGATTTTCCCACACCAGGTGCACCGAGAAACACAATTTTTACGCGATCCAGACTGTCAGCAGGACTCTCCTCTTCTTTGGATTCGTTACTTTCGCAGACTATGTTTTCGCCCACTCGTTTCTCCAAATAATCCAGATCTAATTCTATAATTCACAGACGATTGAAGGATTAATTGATATTTATCGATGAAGGAAGGAAGGAACAGGAGATTTCTCTCCAGGACATCTAAGATCTCTTAATGCAATTTCTTAAACTTTAAGAACATGATTCGATCCTGCACATGGTCATAATGAGCAGATATAGAATTTAAAGGATTGATTTCAATTGACAGGACACGATCGCACTAACACTTACGGCAATGACTTTGCGGCGGGAGGCGAAGCCTCCTTCTGCCGCCAGCTCTTTTTGTACCTATGGTTTATTTATTGATAATACTCGAAAGGTACCTTGTTCTTTATCTCTTTGCGCGAACGTTTTTTCTTTTGCAACAGTAGTCACAAAAGATAAACGAATGCACGCGAATTATTGTCACGAGAAATAAGAATGGCGAAAAAATAATGCATCGTGCGCAAAATACTTTGATTTTGAAGTGAGGAAAAGCTGCCACCGCATGGCTACCCCCGATCGAAACTCTCTTGGAAAGCGCCAACACCCTAACAATGCGCAAACTCTACTTTTCCTCTCTCCTCTTTCCCCTCTCCACTCCTCTCTCTTCTCTCTCCTCTCTTAACTCTTCTTCTCTCCTCTCCTCTCCTCTTCGAACTTTCTCATTTCATCTGTTTCTTCTTTCGTTGCATCTATTTTTTACTTATTGCTTAGCACTGAAAAGCCATAAAACACTAAAAAAGGAAGGGTAAGTTGAAGAGAAGGTACTATTTAAAAAAAAAAATACAGATAGACCTTGTATAGATTTTATTAAATAAATATAACACAGTTTTACACAGAAAAAAAAAACTAATCTACGTACATTATTATGAAATACACTTAAAGTAATGTAATATGCGTATCTACATACTCCAATCATTTAAAATTTGTATTCTATCAGGACTATTCAGCAGAATATAATTAGTTATTATAATATAATTAATTACATTAGCTATTTTATATTTAGCTTAAATTACTTATATAAGCCGCTAAAAAATTATGATCTTAGTAATAAGGATATTTGTGAAAAATGACAAATAATACTTCTTAGTCCATTTTCGTGCATCCATATATATATACAGAGAGATGGAGGGGAGAGAGAGAGGGAGAGAGAGAGAGAGAGGAGGCAGGATAAAAGTGAAAAGGTAAAGTGTTTAACTTTCGAAAATATCTTAAAGAATCTAAAAACTCATAACATAAATGAATAGTTACTACTTGTTAAAAAGCAACACATAATAACATCAAGATATTCATAGAAAAAGATTTTTTGGTAAAAGTTTTACTTCTTAATAATTAAAATTAGTACCAGAAAACTTTTGTGTTGTTGTACATACAAATATAATCAATATTTTCAAATTATGACGGGGGCGAGAGAGGGGAAAATAGGGTTTCTTCATTTTTAAAAATCTTATAAAAATATTATTTTTAATGTTTCCTATTGTGAGGCATAAAAAATTTGCATTTTTGCTTTTTTATAATAAGAAAAAATAATAAAAACATAAATTTAAACACATCACAATAGGTTTTGTGTCAATCGATAAACATGTATGCATATGTATATAGAGGAAAAAGTTGATCATAACTTTCAACGTAATGCCATGTATGCATTCTGTTTCTTCGTGGAATTTTCCTCTCCCAGTAAATTAGATTATTTATGAATTGTATTAATATGAAAGATCATATGTTTTTTATGTTTCCTCTTATTATATAGTGAATGTTATTAAAAGTAGGGCTTCTATTCGTAAATTTTATATAAATCTTTTCTAAGTAATCTCATTAATACGATACCGTAGATCGCTGTTGTGTTATTACAAATTTATTGACTAGTTAATTTAATTTAAAATTCTTTTACTTTTTTTACTTTTAAAAATAAGTTAATATCTTAGAATAAGTGTCTTCATTAAAAGCAATGAATTTCTCTTTTCTTTTTTAGATATCTTCCAATGTATTATTTACTTAAGTTGAACTAACACCATGAAGTATGTCACTACAGCTCCCAATACCTGAAAATGAAGAAAGAAGGAAAGAGAAATATCAAAGAAAATATCAAGAAAAATAAAACTTTGGTGGGTCATTTAAAAAAGATGAGATTTTATCTTACCGAAGCGAATAAATCTAAAGAAACGGTAAAAAATTTAGCTCCTGATATTGACATAGCTTTCTGACATTGTTGGCAGACTATTTGGACAAACGTTTTGGCTTCTTCGGAACCATCGTACCAGTGACAAGAATAGGCTGCTTCCATCACGGAAGAACTCTGTAAAGTAGATTAGAAATTTATATAATATTTTCATTATCTCACGCTCCATGTGTTATATGGTATCGCATAAACCTCTTCGATCAAACGATTGCCAAATATGCAGAAGAGAAAAACTTGACCAAGACTGTATAAGAGATATCCAATGACAGTAGCTGCATAAACATCTACCGCGTGAACCTATACAACGATAAGTACTTTTTGTTATATGCAAAGAATGTATATATAATGGACATAAATCTATGAAATATTACCTTAGTAGCTTGATAAGCAAGAAGAGTTAGAGTGATCGTTGTAGCTAACATGTGAAGTAGCAAAGCAATGCCATATGAATCACCGATAGATGTAACCAATCTACAGAAGGGAGAAAGAGAGAAATAAGCCAAATGGCAAAAGAATCGAATCACCAAGACTTTTTTCTACAATTTTTGTGGTCCAAGTGGGCGTGGTCAAGGGAAGGGGGCGTGGTAACGAAAGGCGTGTCAGAAGGAAGTAGGCGTGATTATGTAGCGAAGTAGTGACGTTTATATGTGTGTAATATCACGCGCTCAGATCTGGAAAATTCATAAAAATGAATTGTGGTTACTAGTATGTACACCCCTTGAATTGTCCAACGAATTGCTCAGTTCGTAGGGCACGTCCCCCATTGCGGTCAATATCGCGTTCTCTTACAATAAATACTTGACCACTGTGGGAAAAGTCGCACACTCTCTATAGTTCGCACACGCGGAGCTTACACTAAAAGAAAAAAACCTATATACCTACAGAAGTTTATTCCTTCGAGGCTACAAAGCTTTTAGACATTTCACTGTCGAATAAAATATATTTCTCAGAAAGAGAGAGAGAAATTTTTGGCTTTGACTTTTTCGACTTGACTAACATATTGAATAGCGCTAATGTGCAATGATAATGATAAGGCTTTAAGGAGAGGCTTCATCATGCGTTAAGTCATTATGTAATTTGTATACGCTCATTCATATGCGTGGAACATAGTTCTCTTACCTGACCACATGCTTGTGTCGCTCAACCCAATATTTAATGGCGCTTCTAACTAGCATCTCCTGTTTCTTTGTCAATCCATTTGGACCGACGCCTCCGTTAAACGTCATTCCCGCTGTAGGCCTGAAGGTTGCTGTAAAATCTTGACGATTACTGTAAATACCTCTTAAATCTAAATCCAACATATTTTCCCCCTGAGCTGGCTGCGGAAGTGCCGGTTGCGTTCCCTGGGTATCCCTTAAGTGATCAGCGCTACCAGCCTAAGATTCCATCAGTTTTTTCACTTCGCAAATTTTCTTTGGAAAAACAAAACTAAAAAGTAAGCGCGACAATCTCACCTTAAACAATTCGGAGCTATTTGGCACTACGGTATCTAAGGTTGCGCTAAGTTCCATAAGGGGTTTCATAATCTGTTTCAAATGTTGAAGTTGTTCACAAGCAAAGAGCAGCCAAGAGCAGAAAAGTACGTCGAGGGAATTCGCGTCGGTCATTGCAAAGAGCAACCAGTAGAATTGGAAAATAAGAATAAGCACGTGAGACATTCCATGTTTCACATCGAACGGATACCAAGCTCGAAGCATTAGTCTTGGCATCTAAAAAGAAAGGGGTCCGATCGTTAGACAAATTCTCAGATTCTCAGATAGACGGACGGACACGTGTACACAGTAATTATTAATACGTATTGCACTCTCTTACTTCGACGAGCGTAGTTTCATTAGTAACAGGATCAATAACCTTCTTCCAAGGATCTTCGAGGAACGTTATACCAGTCCAAGCTAATACCGAGAATACGGTAGCAGCTCCCACGCAGAACAACAGCCTTCTCATTTTGGTTAAAGCGATCGAATGATACCTGGCATTGCTTTCAGCGAATAATGGGTGACTATTCGGGTTATTCCAAATACCGAGAGTTCTGTAAAACAGTTTGCTTCTCACTGCGAAATAGATTACTTTTACAATGCTGTGAGTGAAAAAGAGCATTGTGATGGTATTTGCAGTGAGATCGTCAACGTCGCCGCTCTCCAGAATCAAGTTCACCCCCATTAATCCATATTGCAGAACGATCAAGAACAGATGAACCTGCGTTCGAAAATCAGTCGATAAAAGGGAAGCTTCGTCTGGTCGTATCAATTAATCAATCGCCAAGAAAAAAAAAAAAGAAAAAAAAAAAAACAGACATTTTCCTCGGTTTTCATTTCAATCATATTCTGAGAAAATCATTTCTCTGATAAGAAAAGGCAAAAAAATCATCGTGGAAAAACTTACGCAGCAATAGATTCTATGCATAAATTTCGTACCGCCGTCGTTGTAATAATTGAACAAAAAGTGTCCGCTAATTTGCATCAGTCGTATATTTGGCATGAGATCGGCAACTAAGCCCTGTTGCTTAAACTTCATCATCTACGAAGGAAGATTAAAAGAGAGATTGATAAAGAGAAAGAGAGATCGTTGACACCTCTTCTATTGTGTACAAAGACAAAACTTCCAACTCATTAATTATCTAATTTCATTTCACGCTAGACTTCAGGAAATTATGCTAACAAGTATCGGAGAGAAGAAACATACGCGCGCGTCTCACGAGTAAACCCTTTATCGAGAGTTTCTACGTATGTGTCCTTGGACGTCATTATAATGATCAATAATAAGAAATGCAACAATAATGATAATAATGCACAATATTTTTACGCATATAAAACATTACGCGCGCATTGCACAGTTAAAATATGTGCAAGGAAAAAGAAGCGATTCTACGGAAATACCGAGAATAATGATTATCATATTCGACAAATAGGAAAATAGACACACGGAGACTGGAAATTAGTGATATTTTACGAAAATGGAGAAAAGAGAAAGCGATGGATCGCGTTACAGAGAAATGCGGAGAGAAACGGAGAGAATTTTTGTATTTACCTTGAATGTTGCTTATTCGATCTGTACGAAATGAGAGTATTCAGTCGTGGTAAAAAAAGAAGAGTCACTTATTTGCGTATTTTTTTTTTTTATTGCTTGAAATAATTTAGCAGGAGTGAAAAGTGAAAAATAAGAACTGGCTGGCTGCTCAGCCAAGTGGCTACCGCGTTACGACGAACTCGTCTTATTGTTAGTCGTCTTCGTCGTCGTCGTCGTCGTCGTCGTCGTTGCGGTGTTTCACTCACCTGCAGGTGGCAGTCAACCCCGCTAACGGAAGACGCCACCTGCGCGTTAATCCCTCCAACCCCTTAGACACCAAACGTGGACCAATCGCGAACCGGTCTCCACTTCTTATTAGGGGATGGAAGAGACCGTTTCCACTATCTTTTCGCTTCTTCATCAATGTCCTCCTCATTTTCACCGTCTCTTCCTCATTTTCCTCATCATTTTTCATCTCCCACGTTTCCTCCCTGGCATAAATTTCAATTTTTTTTTCTTATTCACTTATTTATCTATCTCTACTCTCATCGCATCTCCTTAAACTTGTTTTTTTTTTCATTTTATAATAATAATTTTCTCTCTCTCTCTCTCTCTCTCTGTCTTTCACACTCTTTGAAAACTAAATTTCAGACGTGCGTTTAACGGGGATTAGGTAAAAAGAGCGATTCCAATTTAAGCTTAAGAATACTTGCAATCCGAGGTCACTGATTTACTTTTTAGTGATCGCATACTCGTCATTTTAAAGAAATGACGACAGGTTGCTTTATTGATTCTTATATCGTGTACATATGTGTGAGTACTTACTTATATATGTATGTGAACTGTTATTAACAACTAATGTATATACGCACACACATGCACTTTTCTCGTTGTATGATATTTGTAGCATACCTTGGACTAGGGTCACCTTTGGCCTCTCCTCTTTCAACATACCTAACATAAAACTACTATTAAAGTAACGCATACATGTATTACTTTACTTGCCTATCTTGTCTTAAACATAACTATTAGGTAAAAAAGTTAAATTAACGCGTGTATTACACAAATTGTTTGTTTCTACATGAACAGGTAAAATTTGAAAATTAAATATGTATGGAATGAAAGCGCTATGTTCATTTCACATAATAATCGTATATTCTTTTACTGACGGTAAAATAACAATGCAACATAATCTCGTGCATTCGCACATACATGCATTTGTGTGTACGATAGTTTGGTTATACGATGAAAAGCTTTCTAAATCTATTTTTATTAGAGCGAAAAGTCATGATGATAAGATATACGCACAATTATTCAGAATGAACTATTTCATTGTTTTGTAACACTTAAATTGCATAAGATTATTCTCTAATTTCAAGCGTTTCTAAAAAGTTTCAAACACCGCTGAATCATCATTATGCTGACAGCACTGACCCGTACTTTAGTAGACTTTGTCTCTCACCGGCTATATGCATTTATATATTATATATATATATATATATACATACATAAACTCATTTTTTTTTAAACTATTAACAAAAATCTATGAATGCACTTATACAGATAACTACCGTATGTGCGTTCAAAAAAGAAAATATATTTTTTATCGTTTATGGTTTTGCATTAAAGATAAAAAAAGAAGTATATATATATATATATATACTGTCATTTAAATGCATACAGCATAAAAAGAAATGATATTTTATGTATAATATATAAGGAGAAAGAAAATGAGAAAAAAAGTGCAAGGAGGAAGGTGATAGAATTTAGATTAGTATTATGATGATTCTTTGGCAAGTTTTACTGAATTTTCCCTGAATTTGTCAAGCTATGAACTTTTAAATCGAAGAGAGTAGGGAGGATTTCTCGCAATATAAAGAGAACCGGTCCAAGAGGTATCGTTCCCACTCTACTATCCGCTGTCTATCTCTTGAGTACAACGTTTCTTTCCTTTCTGACCGAGTAAAGTTGTTATTATAGTAGGATATACCTTGTTGGCTGATTGTGACTGACTCTGACTGGGTGTCAGATTGACTGACTGGCTGACTGACTGACTGACTGACTGACTTATTTTTACCTGTAATCACTGCACTCTTTTAACATACCAAACATATCTATTTAAAAATTCATAGAAATACCAGCATAATCACGGTGAGTTTCATATTTTTATTTAATAATTACATTACTTATTTCTCATGTACACACACTAGAATTTTAAATAATTAATAAAAAGTAATTTGTCACATTTTCATTCTCTCGATCTTTACTATTATTTTTATAGGGTACACCTACTTTTACTTTCATTTCAGAAAAAGATTCGCGTTAATTTTTTTTTCTTTAAAAAAAGATTGATTTTTTCACAATTCTGCCAATAGACAAATAATGATAAATTTCTTTTTAGAGTCATTTTATAAGAATGATGAATTTTATGTTATACTTGTATGAAAAATGTTGAAACATTAATCTTTCTCTCTTTCTCTGTCGCTCTCGTATTTACCTTTCTAACATGGGTTACCTAATTTCAGGTTTTATCAAGGACGCGTTTCAGAATACCCCTCATTTATATAAAAGTCAATTATATATTACATTATAATCCTAGAGAGACAACATTACTTTCATTTCGTTATACTTTTTTTCTTATAGGAATGGAAATAATTAAGAATGAAAAAAGACGAGAAAATAAATGATATCTTGTTTGAAAGATCTATTTGCTATATAAAACGGCAGATAAAGTTTATAAAAATGTGCGCACGTGTGTGTTTGTTTGTTTGTTGCTGTGCGTGTGTGCGCGAAATACGTATCAAATCTGTGCATATATGCATATCCATCCACATTATTCTAGTTTCAACATAAAAATAGGTTTTTCCGTATGTTTTTCCTCGAGAATAATAATCACGAGCTCTCGAAGAAAAATTAAACACAGTGCAATTAAGATTGAGTCGAGTATGAGTATCGTGTGTATGGAATATTCTTATTTTTTTAGAAAATAATATAATCGACTCTTTTGCCCGAGCCGTAACGAGTTTGGAGAAAGCGCAGATTGAGCAAGTGCTCGGTCAGCATTGGCTCCTCACACACAAACCTGGCACGCCATTTATTTTACTTTTTACTGTCTTGCACAACTTGTTACCGTCTATTATACACTGTGTCCTGCAATGTTGCGTTTAACAAATCGCTCGGTGAGAATGTGAGAAGCGGAAAATAATTTTTAAGGCCCGCGTTTATTCTACGGTCCCTATCTTATTTATTCTATTCTATTAACTTTTTCTTTCCTTTAGCGAGAAAGAATGACTATCGCAGCGCTATCCAATAGTCGAAGAAAGGGAAATTTCGTTAAAAAACTATTGTCTCTCGCTAAGTCTATCCTTTCTCAATTGCAGATGCTGTTGATACAACCAAATGAGGAGCAATCCAAACAAATTCGAGTGGAGCTGAATGAAAATCCAGCGACACGCGACAAGGATTTGGCGATGATCAAAGAATGGTTGGCTAAGCAGCCACACTTACCACCTTTCGATGGTACGTTATCTCTGCTTTAAATTCATCAGTTTTCCATTTGCTCAATATCTATCTAAATATTCTTCTATTTTTCTTTCGTTTGCTCAATTCAGATGACTCGAGGCTAATGACATTTCTTCGTGGTAGCAAGTTCTCCTTGGAAAAGTGTAAACGAAAATTGGACATGTATTTTACCATGAGAAATGCAGTACCAGAATTCTTTGCGAACCGCGACATTACTAGACCAGAGCTACGAGAAGTCGCAAATCTTCTGTAAGATGCAATCGCGAGATAAAAAATTCTTAATTCGCATAAATTTATGGAAGTAACAAAAATCGTGAAATTCTCTCTTTTCTCATGTACATCTGTATGCATTTTTTAGAAATATTCCACCGCTACCAGGCTTGACCAAAAATGGACGACGAGTGATAGTTATGAGAGGCAAGGACAAGGATATACCAACGCCAAACGTATGCGAAGCGATGAAGATGGTAATGATGATAGGTGACATACGTTTGAAAGAAGAATTAGTCGGTGTTGCGGGTGACGTTTATATTCTTGATGCTACTGTTGCTACAGCCACTCATTTTGCCAAATTTACCCCGCCGCTCGTGAAAAAGTTTTTAATTTGCGTTCAGGAAGCGTATCCTGTCAAATTGAAAGAAGTTCATGTGATCAACGTCAGTCCACTCGTAGATACTATTATTAATTTTGTGAAGCCATTCTTAAAGGAAAAGATCCGTAATCGTATCTTCGTTCATAGCGATCTCAAAACTCTGTACAATCATATTCCTCAAGAAATACTGCCGACCGAATACGGGGGTGATGCTGGTCCAATTCAAGCGATACATGGTATTATCGTCATCATCATCAAAACTACATGCATGTATTTATATAAAAAACATATTGAGACAGAGGGAACTTTTTTTCTATTTAGATACATGGATGAAGAAATTGGAAGAATACGGACCATGGTTCAAAGAACAAGAATCTATCAAGACTAACGAAGCTCTTCGACCGGATAAACCAAAGACTCACGATGATCTTTTTGGACTTGATGGATCATTTCGGCAACTGCAAATCGATTAAACAGAAAGCAATTCTAGAACCAATAAAAATCGAGAGACCGACTTATCTTATCAACTTGTCAATGTATTGATACGAATGAAAGATTTATTTTTTTTACGAATCTCTATTTCTAAATGCATACTTTTTATTGCAATAATCACCGTATAAAAAAAAGAATAAAAACAAAACGCACATATTTTTTTATACAATTTGAGCAAACATTTATGTGGGCATTACATCCAAACATACACGCATCTTAATTTTAAATTGTTAACATCAGATATAAGAAAGGGAGGAAGAATGATAGTCATAATAATAGTGATATTGAAAGGTAGCGAAGGAGAGAGAGAGAGAGAGAGAGAGAGAGAGAGAGTGAGAAAGATATTATCAGGTTGCTCCAAAAAATCTTTGAAAAGCACGCATTACTTTTATACATATGTCTCACTTAAAAGAAAATACATATATATATATTTATATATATATAATATATTGAATTGTAACTTTTTGATATAAATTCTCAATAAAATAAAATTGATAAAATGAATCCTTTTTTTAATTATCCTATCCATGGGTTCTCATGTTAATAAAAAACATGATCAAGTATGATGAAACTTAATCGCATTCATCTTATCAATAAAGTTATCTAATTGTTTCTACTTGGATTTCCTGGGTGTAACTTTCTTATTACAAAGCAGCCATTCATTCACTATACGCATAAAGATCATCTACACACTTCGCACCTATCACTTATGTCACGGTAAGTATGTCTCTGATTCCTCTAATCTATTCTATTCTAGATACTAAAAAATTCTCAATTTATAAAACAAAAAGGAAAAATCACGTCTCTCCGATAAAGTGTCTTCTTGCAATGTTCGTCAATAACGCGTCTATAAGGTACAAAAAGATTCTTTTTTTATGCATTGCAAGTTTGCTTATCGTAGAAGCAAATTACGTTCTAAATCACCCACATAAAACTCGTAAGTATTACACAATGTCATGATTTCATTTCATTCGCACAATGTCAAATTATCTCAGCAATTATTCCCCAAGTTTTCCACTTTTATCTACTTTTACGAAGTTCCTGTCTTTTCTCATTTTCAAGTGAACGGAACCAGAGAGGAATATTTGAAGGGATGCCTTCACTTGAGTTGCAAGAGAAACGAGCGATGCGTTAATCGTAAATTTTGGTGTAAAAATCCTCCATGCTCCAATATGTTGTATTGCGCGACGAATAAAAAAGGTATGTAATGCGTTCCATTCGATCACCGCGCGATGTTCAAAACTCCCTTATACGCTTTACAGAATTTTGGAAAGGGCCAGAATCTTGCGAGAAGGTACATTGCAATAAGGGCTATCGATGCGTCGTTAAAGTTTTTAGCTGCAACTGGGAGCAAAGTAATCGGCATAAGAGAGTCTACGCTCTCCTTGAATCAATAGCGCAAAGAGGTCCAGACTTTTTACTTTCGCTCTTTTCTTTAGAGTGCAAGCAACAAATAGCAAGGTGCATAACCGAGAGGGAATACTTCGAAGGGCCTGAATCTTGCGCCGGTTTTCAGTGTCCAGCAGAGTACCGCTGTATTCTTCGCGAATCCTTTTGCCATCGTTCCCCGTGTAAACTGCTGAAGAGCTGCGGCAAAAGCGAAGGTTGATCTTTCGTCGATTAGACAACGTTTCAATTTCCCCGGTTGCTTTTTATCTCGCGCCCTCTTCTCTTCACTCAAAACTACTTTCAGAGGTACAAGAGTGGCTCGCGGAGTGCAAGAATTTGGGTTGTCCTTCGGAATATGATTGTTTTATGCGTCGTCCGCTCAATAATTGCTCGTTGCACGCTTCCTGTAAACACACACCAGATTGCATTAGAGATAAAGGTTGATAAAGTTTTTTTTTTTTTTTTATTATTTTTGTACCTGGTTGTTCTTTATCGTTCGTGTATCCCTTCCATGCATAGCGAACCAAATGAGGTTTAACGAATTTTGTCGAGGCTGGGTTTGCTCCCGAGGCCAAGAGTGTTGGGCTCAGATACAGGGATCGTGCAACATATATAATTGCCAAATCAAGCGGTTTTGTCATTCTCCCTCGGCAGCAGTCTCGGAGTTGGTAGAAGCTATTCCAGAAGAAGAAAAAAATCTGAAGGATTTCAAGGTAGCGAAGTCAAGGTTCCTGATTGAAAAGCTTTGAGATTTCTTCGTTTGTTGTACGATTTTAACAAGCTTCGGTCTGGATGAATTTCCAGACATCCAGTATGAAAACATTGGCCGAAATTGAATACGAATTGATACTCAAGGATCGAGAACTGCAGCAAAGAAAGCCAACGGAGCACAATTATTTCGATCCACCTACCACGACGATCGAAACCACTGATAAAATATTTGATCCGACAGCTTACGAAAGATGGATTCTCTATCCTTTGATGGATATCAAAACTGAAGAGATGGAGATCATTTCTGACGATCAGATTGAAAAGTTCGAGTTGCCTTACAGTTTGCCAGTCGAGGTAGCGTATTAAAAGTTAGATTTACATATGATTTATTTGTTTATTAACAATCCTGTAGCAACACATATTTGTCCATTGCAAGGATCAAGCGCCGAATATGCATTGTACCTACATACATCCTCTGAAGGATATTTTAAGAAATGAATACAATGTGTGGTGGCTAAGATCACCAAAATAGGATAGGTGGACATGGTCTCAACCTGGTTGCACCACGTCGTTCTAGAGAAGGAAAACTACAATATGTAGAATCGATGTGAGAAATATATCGGAATTCAAATTATAATGAGATTGTATTTAGTAATTTACGATAAATCATTGGAAGAGTTTATTGTTTTTAAATAATTTATGCGCCGATAGACAGAGGAGGATCAGACCTTGTCAAAAGCAAAGAATCTTCGATGAATTGTATCAAACGAACTGTTTTCCCCACCTGTCTGGTGTTGAAGCAACATCGCTAGATCTAACTTTTTGTCGGAATCGTGGCAAAAACACCATTGTCACTTTCACACGGCTTTACGTCGAATGAATAAAGCCCAGCTATGTGATGCAAATAGACTAATTGTTAATTATATGGGGTAATGCAAAAAATTGGACAAAAAAGTCGATAAAAAAAATGTCTGTATTTAGGTAGGTGAATAGAGAGAGAAGTATAATTTGGTAAATCAACGTATAATGGGAAAGTTTATTTGACGAAGATGGACAAAAAAGAAGGGTCTCGAAACTCTTTTTCTTGGTCCTTCTTCTAATGACGATTCAAGGGAAAAGGAGAAGAAGCGGTGTAAGTGTGTACAGATGCGAGAGAAAGAGAGGGGAAAGACAGGATAGACCTCCTTTCTGAATTAATGTAATATACCTGGGAAGATACAAAGAGAAGGTTCTTACGCAGAGATTTGCAGAGACAGTAAAGCTAAAGTAGCGAGAAGTGGTGGAACTTGTCGAATATTACAACTGTAAAGGAGAATGGTGTCGATTTAGTTGGCTGCTGAACGCGGCATTGCAAACTACGATCTTTCTCCGGTCGCCTGTATCGGGGAAACTTCGTAAACATTTCACGCGATCCTTGAGAAAAATTGTTTTAAAATTATCCAAACGAAGAAACAATTTGCATAAAAAAGAGGTAAGTTTAGAACGTCTAAGTTATCTCCTCGCACTCTCGACGACAAAATTGGATTGTCCAAGAAAATTTGTCTTCGCGCTTTTCGAATCATCGTTTCGAATGCAATTGTCTCGTTCAAAATTGTGTCGAGATTCTTTAATTTCTCAATGTGGCAAATATACGATTGATTTTCTTTTAAAGATCGTACGCGCTATCGCATCGCGCCCACCGCTATCATTGATTTTTGCCTCTCGCAAAGGACTCGCGCTAACGGGATTTTTTTTCTTGTACATCTATTTGCTCTTTCGACATCACGAAAGCAATCATTTTTTCTTCCGCAATAATTTCGTCTCACCAATTCCAATAATCGATAAATTCCCTTGGAATCTTGAGAGATGAAAAAGTGAAAGGTGTGTTTTTTCTTCGAAAAAACTTCATTTAAGGCATAAAAGCACCGATTAAAGTAAAAGGGATGCTTCTAATGGGATCTCCGTAAAACAGTCATGCATTGTGATTCGTTTTATCGTTGGGCAGTAAAAACTTTTTGCGCCGAGCATAATTGAAAGAGCAAGACTTTTTATTCGTGGCTCGATGTAAAATGTGAGTAAAAACATGATAGAGGCTCATTAATGGTAAAGAGTATAGCAGATGCGTGACATTACGCGCTTAGCTCAATGTTAAATCAGAGTTCTCGGTCGAGGACGTAAAAATCATAATCGATCTCTTTGCAACGCGGACATTGTTAAGTTTTAAATAAGTGAGAAAAAGGCAAGAAGCTGAGAAGCCGAGAAGCCGAGAAGCCGAGAAGCGAGAAGCGAGAAGCGAGAAGCGATAGTACAATTTAGCTCTTGCGTGAAAACTAACAGTAAGGAAAAAAGAGGAAGCTGCAAATACGCACTTTCGTAATCGAGGAACCTACACATACACGCGCGTACACACATAATTCACTCGTCAGTCATTCGGTCAGTGAACGTAACGGTGGCGAACCTACGCATACCAACATGACAAATACGACGACGCTCTTCTGTATCGCGTGGAGCAGCCAAATCCTTTTCCTTATCTCTTTTCATTCGACTTAACAATAGATTTATGCCAATTTCATGCTATTTGGAAGAGAAAAAACTCCATTTGGAAGGAAAAAAGGAAATAATGATCGGCCGACCATGAGTGTACACGAATGACACGTATTATTTCAGGGATGAGTTGCAATTGTCCACTTCAAGCGTCTACCGGACCGACATTAGCCTCGACATGTGGAGGCCCATCTTTCATGCTTTTCATGGGCCTCTTGGAGGTGTTTCTTCGTAGTCAATGCGACCTCGAAGATCCCTGCAACAGGCCTTTGCCGCGAGATCACGTAAACTCAAGGTACGATACGCAATAGTCCCGACAAAACGTCAAGAGAAGAACAGCTTGATTATCAGCTTCGTCTCCGTGTCACGATCCATGTAGGTCATGGATTTGACTCATCGATGTGGTCTTTGACTCATTGACTGATCTCGTGCACTTTTCAGATATGATTTTGTGGTGATAGGAGGTGGTAGCGCAGGTGCAGCGGTAGCGGCGCGTTTGTCCGAGGAGCAGAGATTCTCGGTTTTGCTGTTGGAAGCTGGACTGGACGAACCGACTGGTACTCAAATTCCATCGTTCTTCTTCAACTTTATCGGCAGCGACATTGATTGGCAGTACAGTACCGAGAGCGAGGATGAGGCGTGCTTGAACAAAGAAGACAGACGTTGCTACTGGCCTCGAGGAAAGGTGTGTGTCATTCGTTTTCTAATTGCTCGTTTACTTAATGATACGTTCGTCAATTGACACGTTGGATCCCCGAAGGTTCTCGGAGGTACGAGCGTTATGAACGGTATGACGTACATGAGAGGGTCGCGCAAGGATTTCGAGGATTGGGCCAAACTCGGCAATGTCGGTTGGTCTTATCAGGACGTCCTACCCTACTTCATTAAGAGCGAAGACAACTTGCAAGCTGATACCATGGACTATGGATACCACGGTGTTGGCGGTCCATTGACGGTTACGCAATTTCCATATCATCCCCCCTTGAGTTACGCTCTTCTCGAGGCTGGAAAAGAATTAGGTAGTGCACATACGTATGTACGTGTGTCTCGTACGCGTCTTTAGGAAATTGCTTATTAACGAGGACTTGTATTGCGAAAGGCTACAATACCGTGGATCTGAATGGACGTACCCATACGGGATTCGCAATTGCACAGACGACATCGAGAAATGGTTCGCGACTTTCAACAGCCCGTGCCTTTCTGCGACCCGCGAGGAACCGTCCAAATCTCCATATAATGTTGAACTCCACTGCCACTAAGATTCTCTTTGATAACAATAAGAGAGCCATAGGCGTAGAGTTCATGCACGGCGGACAGATTCACGGAGTGTCGGTCGCGAAGGAAATCGTAGTAAGCGGAGGTACACACTCGATTCTCTCTCTTTCTCCATATTAAATTCCATATTAAGGGTACTGCGACTGTTGCTAAAAAAAAAAAAAAACTTGTTACACGCATATCTGTGCGCACACAGGCGCTGTAAATTCGCCGCAGATCCTCTTGAACAGCGGAATCGGCCCCAAGGAAGAACTCGATGCCATTGGCATCCCAGTTATTCATGATTTACCGGGAGTCGGGAAGAATCTTCATAATCATGCTGCATTCGCTTTAACTTTCACCATTAACGATACGGACACAACTCCGCTCAATTGGGCTACGGCTATGGAATACCTACTCTTCAGAGATGGACTCATGTCAGGCACAGGTAAACTAGGCTTTAAGCATTTTTTAAGTAATCGAGACTACACGGCAGAGACAATTATCCGTATCTCGATCTAGATGTGTGCTTTAAATGCACGTACGTATATACACACATATGTATACAAGTGAAAGTCTATTATTGCACTTTGAACGATCGCGTTCGTCACGATCGAATCTGACGTAACTATTGTATAATGTTAACGCAAATACAATACCCATTGCACGTACACGTAGGACCTAAAACATTGTCAAAGAACGAAACATTGAATTCTTTTTCCATAAATCAGGCATATCGGAAGTAACGGCAATGATAAATACCAAGTACGTGGATCCGAGAGAAGATCATCCAGATGTACAGTTAATTTTTGGTGGTTACTTGGCTGATTGTGCTGAAACTGGCATGGTGGGAGAAAAGAAAGGCACGAATCGCAGCATTTACGTCATTCCGACTATACTACATCCTAAGAGCCGCGGTTATCTGCGGCTTCGCAACAATGATCCCCTCTCGAAACCTTTGATCTATCCAAAGTATCTCACTCATCCTGACGACGTCGGTGCCCTTGTCGAGGCAATTAAGTTTAGCATTAGTCTCGCCGACACAGCTGCTCTCAAAAGGTATTTTACCTTTTTTCTTTGAACTTCTTTTGCCTTATTTCTACCGTTTTCTCATTTGATTTCCTTTTTCCATATTAGATATGGATTCCAATTAGATCGTACACCTGTGAAGAATTGCGAGCACCTCAAGTTTGGCTGTGACGCTTATTGGGAATGTGCAGTTAAGCATGACACAGCTCCTGAAAACCACCAAGCTGGTTCTTGCAAAATGGGTCCAGCCGATGATCCTATGGCAGTGGTGGACAATCAATTGCGTGTCAAGGGAGTACGTGGCGTTAGGGTAGCCGATACTAGTATCATGCCGGCTGTCACTTCCGGCAATACCAATGCTCCGGCCATTATGATCGGTGAAAGAGCAGCTGATTTTATTAAGAAAACTTGGATCGGATGAGCTGCTTTCCTTTCGTTTTTTCTTCTCTACTTGAAATGATGTGATTTTTTAGTAGAATCTGACAGTATTATATCCTTGACTTTATTCTCACTTTTAATCCCATTTTAAAAAATAGATAAAAGCAATAGAATTAACACAAGTATGCCAATTTATTATATTAAGTTACATTACACTACCATTATGCTTTAGATACTTTAATTATATTATACTTTATCACTTAAATCACACCTTAATCCTAATCAGTAAAATAACTTGTAAGACTAGATATGCAGAATTTTCTTTTCACATGATAAATTAATTTAAATATTGAAATCAATAATCAGTGTTTGCGTGTTTATGTGTATGTATGTGCATGCGTGTGTGTGTATATGTACATGATCGTGCGCGTGTACGCATGGGTGGGAGAGACAAAATAATAATCGAATGATTAATAATAAAAGTTATAACTACGTCTGCGCTTATTGCATTTATACATTTTTTGGAGTTTTAGAATGTCCCTCTTACTAAAACCTTCTCTCTGCCCAAGTACAGACTCGGTTTTTCCCTGGAAAATTTCACCGATAAATCGCAAGAGACCATTGGATTCCTAAAAGAAAAATGTTAAATCACGCAAACTTGTATCTACGAAATATGTTCCAAATGTCATATCATTACTTTTGGTATAATCGTTGGTTGGCCATTTTTAGAGAATGCATTAGAAGAATAATGCATAACACTGCTATAATCGTATCCCACGCCGAAGGCATCTGTCGTTTCCTTGGAAGCTTTCACAAAATTATCAGAATGTCCTTAAAAAACAGCATCGAGCATGTTAGCAATCGATAAGCATTCTTTCAAAGTGAAAAATCATTGTTAAAAGGCTGCTTCTGATTTACCGTATATACTTATAGTCAATTTGTGAGAATAAAAAAATGATCGTTTTGATAAAATCAACGATAAAACGCTCACCATTTATAATATTGTGCCATTGAATATCGACGTACTCGTCTCTTTCGTATCTACTTTGCTCGTGCAAGAAACCAACAGCGTGCATTAATTCATGAATTATCGTGCCCTTTTTCGTAATACATCCCGGAACTTGTAAATTTACATCCTGCGGTCCACCAATTCTTCCAACGCTACTCCAGCATCCACTGTTTCCGGCTGTAATCCTTATATAATCGCTCTCTTCACCGGTATAGGGTGTAAATTTTATACACGTGTATGCATGAAAATCTTCCATAGCCTCCTCTATTAATTGTCGATGTTGCGCATCTAAAGATAAGTTTTTTGACTTAATATAAAGATGATGGCGACGAGAGATAAGCCGATAGAAAGAAATGAAGAGAGGGAAAAAAGAGTAAGTATGATTCTTACTAAAGAATGGACTTATTGTGTAAGGGACAATTCCTTTAGGCCAACGAGCAGAATCAGCTTTAAGACCATTTCTTCCGATTCTCAATGGAAAGAGTATATCGCCTTCTGCGTACGATCCTAACTCTTCCGGATTAATTCCTAGATTCTGGTTCCATTTTGCAACTTTCGCGCCAGTAGCACTATCCGGAAGACCGAACAAGGAGGAACCTTGCAAATATTTAAGATGAGCAATTATGCTACCAGGACTATCTAATGCATTGTCTAAGATATCACGACGTCGGAGAGGCCAGGCATTCGCTATTATTGGCATTATCAATAAAATCGCTTCTACTTTAACAATCGAATATCGAAACATCATGCTTCAAAGTTTTTATCGCGTGTTCCTCTTTAAGTTTTAAAATAAGTAATTATCACGACAATTTCTTAAAAACTAAATGTATATATAAAATATAATACTTTCTGTGTCTCCCTCGATGCAACTCTTCCACTGAGGATAAATTCTTTCTGTCCTGTTCTTATACTCATGATACTGACATTGAAGAGAAAACCCCACTTTTTTCCTTTACACCCGGAAGGAAGTATCAGAGAGAGTCCTTACAATAATCGTGAACTTTAAGTCTCTTTAAATCTTTTTAAGACCTCTGCTGCCACTGCTGCTGATTCCAGCTACTTTAGGCGTCATCGCTAAAAAAAATCAAACATCTCTTAAATTCCGATAAGTTTAATGTTCTAAGTAACGAACCGAACTTTTTCCTCTTGGCATTTTTTGTTTCGAAGCTTAATTTTTAAGATATTCAATGATAAAGATGCCATTAGTTAGCCAAAGGCTCTCCGATATTTGAAGTGAGACAGAATTGCGCCATCTCAAACGTTTTCAAATATTGACCATACATTGCGTAATAATAACAAATAAAACAGGAATTATTGAGTCATTAAAAAATTAAAAATCATTATTTCTTATTATGAGAATTAATACCATATAAGGTACTTGCATATTTTTTTATATTTGAAATATCATGACCTTAGCTGTTCACTTGAAATTTTAGTATTTTTTTTGTAGGTCTTATGTCAGAGAGGCTATGTGTCAGGTGTATTACTTAAATTGAAATTTAAATGAACAAATATTTGTCATGGATCGTTCATTAAAGGCTCGACTGATTCTCCTTCATAATGTGAATTATACACAATACATACAGTAGCGCGCGTGCGCGTGTGTATGTGCAACGCGCGACACGCAACATACACACACACACAACATTTTTATTCATATGGTTACATTTCGGTGTACTCGATCAAGATTTTTAATTCTTACTTATAAGAAGAGTTGTGGAAGGTCATCATACTATATAAGTCGAAACCCTTGAAAAGTTAAAAAAAAACATAACCAATTCGCAAGTAGTATTTATTTGATAATTTTACATAGCAGTTTACTTCTTTACTATTTATTCTATATAAATTGTAATTGATACTATAAAAATATGATGTCAAATAAGTCTTGGGAAGAAATAGAAATTGCTTCTAAAGAGCATAAACATGAATTAATATTGTCAGGCTCAACTGTGTCTAAGCATATTACGCAGGCTGGTCTTGACATGAATTTATTTGACTTGCAACATTTAAATTATTTAAATATTAATCAAACTTGTTTGCAAGAAATACCGGAAGATATTGAGAAGCTTGTGAATTTAACAACATTGGTATTACACTCAAATGACATAGTAAAACTTCCAAAATCTATAGGAAGGCTTTTGAAATTAAAAATTCTTGACTGTTCAAGAAACAAATTAACGTCTCTGCCAGAGGAAATGGGAAATCTTCCAGAATTAAACAGTCTAAATCTCAGTTTCAATTCTTTAAGTGCCATACCATTGCAAATAAAGAATGTAAAATTAACTATATTAAACTTATCATATAACTGTTTTGAAACATTTCCGGATATTTGTTATTCGGAATTAGTTCATCTCTCAGAACTTTATTTAAATAATAATAAAATTAATGAAATTTCAAAATCTATTTGTCATCTACAATCACTGAAAATCTTTATTATAAAGGAAAATGAGATATCAGGTAATTTTTCTCCCATGTTTGTTTCTTGAAGAAAAAATGTATATTTTTTGCATTATGTTTAAATATAATTATTTCCCAATACAGATATTCCCATTGAATTAGTAGATTGCAATAAATTGAAGGAAGTCGACTTAAGAGGAAATAAATTGAAAGATAAGAGATTATTTAAATTAATAAATCAAAACAAAAGCACAAAACAAATAATTGATTATTTAAAATTACATTATCTTAAAAATAATTCTACCAATAATACAAAAAAATGTAGGAATGGAAAGAAGGAGCAAAATATTTCAGAATATAAATTTGAGCAATCCAATTCTAATGATTCTATTTATAAAATCAAAGTTCTTAAAGGATCAGATAATACACCATTCATAAAAGTTACCAAACACTTACAAAATATAAGACCATTTATAGCAGCTTGCATTATCAAAGATATATCTTTTACGGAAGATAACTTTAGGAAATTCATACAGCTTCAATCAAAATTACATGATGGAATATGTGAAAAAAGAAATATCGCTACTATAGCAACACATGATTTTAAATTATTAGAATCTGGTAAATATATTATTTACTTATATTTAATTAATTTAATTATTCATGCATATTTCTTACTTGCAATTAATTGAGGATGATTATTTAGGTAATTTGATATACACAGCAAAAGCTCCAAATGAAATAATTATTAAACCACTAATGTCCAGTAAATTGTGTACTGCAGAGGAATTATTTCAACAACTGCAACATGAAGCTGACAGTTTAAAAAGAGAAAAAAAAAGAAATTCTTATTCTGGTATTCATAAATACCTTTATTTATTAAAGGGAATGACACTATTTCCTTGTTTATTAGATTCATTAGAACAGGTGATATCACTACCTCCGCTTACAAATAGTGATATTACAAAGATTTTACCAACTACAAATTCTATACTGGTAGAAGTGACAAGTTCTATATCTTTTCAAACCTGCAAGTAAGTATACGTATATTACATTATTTGTATGAAATCATATAACCTATTTAGTTTTCAAATATATATATATATTTTTCTTTTCAGAGACGTATTGGATCAATTTCTAAAAGAATTAGTCATATCAGGATTATGTTGCTCTATTGAGTTTAGGAAGAACAATGATTATCATACTTTAGTAGTAGAGCAAATTAGAATAACAGATTTTGAAGAAAATGTTAAATTAGTATATCCTTCAAGAATAGATTTAAGTTTTGACGAGAAAAATGATATTCAAGTATTATATGATAATTAAAAATTTAATAAAGTTCTTTTGTCACAATGCTTTATAGTTTTTAATTAAAATAAAGTTAATTCGTCACCCACAATCTCCTTCTTCCTCTGCTTTCAGAAAGATATAGTGAATAAAAAGAATGTTAGGAAATTAATTTTCAAAGATAATGGTGCAGAATTATTTATTTATTTTCTTTAACAATATAATTTTAATAGTTTTAACTTAATATTAATATATATATATATATATATGTATGTACATAATATAAATATAATAAATATATATAGATAAAACTCGTAATAAACGAGAAATGTAGGATTGGCTTTAAAAAAATTCACCCGCTATTGAAATTCTCTGTAAAAATGACTGTGATTGGCACGATAACGTTTGGTAATCAAATTTAGCTGTAAAATTTGTTGGATATAGATTTCCCTTCCTAATTCTTTCCAACATTAGTTGTGGTTCAAATCTAAGTCCCCTTGAATTAGTAGCTTTATTTAATGATTCAGTGTTATTTTCAATTACAGTTGGTGTTGAGTAGCGACTATCCGATGTTGACACCTCAAATGAATCAATATTTTCACTATCGTCTGCCTTATATATTACATTTGGTGGGGCTATAACTTGTGATAAAATTGTTTCCGAGTTAGATAAATTAGTCTTATTTTCTTTTATTTCTACTTTTGATTCTAGTACTTTGTCAACCAATGAATGATCTATAATTAAATTTTCTTTTGGCATGGAATTTTCTTTATTTGCATTAGCATTTCGAATATCAGATAATTTCATAATTTGTATATTTCGATTGCTATTATTTTTATTTATGCTATTTTCCTCCTTTAAAACTTCTTCCTTAATATTTTTCTTGATATTTTGACTATCATCGAAGAACATATCTGGTATAGATTTTTCATCAGGAAAGACTTCCATTTGATGGCAACATTGTAGTGAACCTGGATCAATTGGATGTGCTTCTGTATTAAATATATATCCACCTGCATCTACAATACATTGACCCCACTGTGTTTCAATTAAATCACCATGTTCACCATTATTATGAATAAAATTATCAGGATCAAAAAGCAGATAAAGATATTTGGTTGTCTCTGCAAGGAAAAACGATTCCATCCTATCTGCTTTTCTATGATCTCTCACATCATTGATAGTTGCATAGCCGCACGAGGTTTTAGCACTGTGCTGCAGACTTCTCAATATATCTATACCCACTTGTATTAAAAATGGATCTCCAGTAGCTCTATATAAGTACATCACGGATTCTATTAGTTCTGGTCGTAAAGGATAACCCTCACGGTTTGTTCCTGCTTCAGCTTGGGGAATATTATAAAATTCAGGTGTAAAGCCAAATTGCTTCCAAACACGATGGTAATTATGTAATGATTTCATGGCATCAGCAATTTCTCCAAACAGACTTAGCACACCAGGCCAATATGCATCCAAGGATTGGAATACAGGTAATGTCACTTGTCCTTTAGTCATGCATACCCATAAATGCCAATCTTCCCTTCTTATATATTTCTCAATAGCAGCTTTATGTTCATGAAATATTGATGCCAACAAAGGATCTTGAAATAATAATGTACCCTTTGCTAAATATTCAAAGTAAGAATCTACACCAGCTCCAATACCAGAATCTTGCGCTGTCCAATGTCCAGTTAAAACATCTATGTGATTACCCACTAATCCAATATTAGATTTATAATAGTGTAATGCCTTCATAGCATTCATAGCTACTTCTTCGTATAAAGGATCTCCTGTCAATCTAGATAGAGTGCCAAATTCTAATAGGAAAGTGCCAATACCAGCTGTACAAGTTATACTTGTCTCACCTACTGGAACACCATATTTTAAATTAACTGTTCCATATGGCATTCCTGTGGGAGTATCAAAAGCTGCGAGTAATCTCTTAGCCATATCTTCTGCAAGACGTAATAGAGGTCCATTGCAAGGCCATCCTGGTTCTAAAGGAACACCTGCTTTTTTTGACAATAAATGAGCACTTAACAACCCACCAACTACACGAATATTAGTTTCGAATACAGAAACATTTATATTTGCTTCAAAGTTTTCTCTAGCACTTATTATTTCAGCAACTCTACGAAATTCTGTATAATTGCCCATCACAGCCAATGTGTCCAAAGCGTCGATTAAAGTTAATGAAAAACTACCCCATGTATCAAAGCCATCACAGCTTAGTGATCGTAGTTCATCATATGGGTAAGCATAATTCAAATATCCTGAATATGCATGATCAAACATCGCACGCACTTCTTCTCTAAAAGCTAATAAATCCTTTTTTTCATATTCTCGGAAACCTTTAACTATTGATATTAAGCCAAAGCTAAAGAAAATTTTATAAAACATCATTTTACAGATCTTTACACTTTTTAAAGTATACAATATATTATTTTTATGTTCTGTTAAATTTTGTATAGATATTACATATTTATTCAAATGTCATACTGTATTTAAATAAAATAATAAAAATTTTAATACATAAACAATCATATTTCTCTATACATGGATTTTAAATGTATTCTACTTTGACTAGACATAGCGAGTATGTAAGATAAGTACAATATCAGTACAACCGCAGACTTGTATATGCTATTAGATGGACAACCACTTATTTAGAGCTTTCGACTGCAGAGAATACGGCAAAATTTCAAAGTGGTAGACATTTTTATGAGGCAAAATTCAATTTACAAATGGCCACTTTGAATAATACAGTGTACTTACAAAAATTATAAGTAATAAAACCATATGTAACGCAGTTGTATGTAAAATGTTATTTTAAATATTAAAAAGCAAAAGTTTTTTGACACCTGCATATATATTTCTTGCGTGCAAAATATACGTATCGTAATGTGTCTTGCAGAAAATATACAGCCATTTCTATATTTTCACACAGCGCAGATTCGCGCAATGCACACGCACATGTATATATGCATGAGATTGAAGAGTTTATCAAATTAAAGATATTTCCCAAATTCTTACATACAATAATAGCAAAATACTTAGAAATGGATTGATCAAAGATACTAGTATACTATGAGAATATCATTAATTCTAGAAGTGCATAAAAGTGACAAATTAGAGCCGATTTCTTCTGTACGTTCTATAAATTCTTGGTTATTTTTACCAGCTGATTATAAAGCATTGATTTCTCTGCGTATTACAAGAGATTTGCTGCAATAAGTATGGGTTTAAATGAACTTATTTATTGGTAAGTGATAAGAGTTTATAAATCTGCATGTACACTTGGATGATGATTAAAATTATATTGTAAAACATTTAGGTATCAAAGAAAAATTGGAGCATATGATAAACAACAATGGGAAAAAACCATTGAAGAAAGAATTCTTGGTGGTTTTACTCATGTTCCAATGAGAACAGCCAAGTTGAAGACAGAATTTATTGATGTTGATCTTGTACGTGGTAAGTTCTTTAAAAAAAATAATCATGTAACATTTGAAATTTCTGATAAATAATAAATTACAGTGAATGCAAATGTATCTGCAGGTTCTTCATTTCCTAAAGCTAAGCCAAAGCATGGTTTATCTACTGTAACTTATTTAGCTGCTCAGCGCCTTTTATTTTTACCCCTGTATTGGAAATGGTGGATTCAACAAACAAGCACATATGTCTTTATTTTGTTTCTTTTATTGTATAGCTTACAATTGATAAATATTATATTATATCATTATTATACAGGAAAGGAGCCAGAATCTGATGTAAATATTACTATCAGTATCATTATACTTGCATTTTATCTGCTCTGTGCAAACACATTTGATAAAATTGTATAATTTACAGTTTTTAACAATATCAGAAGTTTTTATTCCAATTATCATGATGTTAACATTATGCATTGTACATTCTCTAATTGTTTCAACAAATTCTGGGCCATCTCAAAGTAAAAGTCAAGGAAGACAAAGAGTATTACGACGATCCAGACACGATAGAATTCGTTTCGGGAAATCTAGATTAAGAAGTAAATCCTATTTAGAATTAAATGAATGAGAATTAACGAGTGAACAAAATATATATAATGAGATAATTAAATAGCTATAATTTATAATTATAGGGACACGTGAAGATTCCAAATCATCACAAGATACTACTTCTGAAAAGATAAGTACAATTAGTGGTGAAATTACATCATCTGTAAGATTTGCTAAAAAAGTAACAATTGAGAGTTCCTTAAAAACTAGCTGTGTTGAAGTAAGTGATAATTAATTAGCGTAAGCTATTCATTTTAAATAAAGTTTTAAATAAGAATTTCACTCAGGAATGTGGAGCTACACAAAGTATATACGAAAAAACGAAACAAGTCATTCCTTTAAAAGAAGATTCATTACGTAGTGAAATTTCTTTTACAATTCCGCCGAATGATTCGGCAAAAGTACCCAAACACGTAGAAAATGTATTAACGGTTCACCAAGATGATGATGGTTTCGAAAGCTTGAATGGCAATGTTTCGAGCGATAACGACAGGGCAACAGAAAAATTGAATGTCGAAGATGATGTTGAAATCAGTGGAAATATTCACGAAAGTAATAATGAATGCTTGTTATGTTCGGTAAATGATATTTCGCCAATTTTGAAAAGATCAGGTTCGCCTAAATTTACATATAATTATTTTAATTGTGCTTTATAAATATTCCGATACTCATGATCCGCTTTCACCATAGTATGCAATTCAATAGCAAAAGATGACAATTCGCTCGATAGCGCCGAAGAATTAAGTGACAAAACAGTAAGTAACACTGCTCTTACCATTAAAGAAAGGTACTGAAATAATAATGAATGAACATGCATATGCGTTAAATGCGAAGGAGAGAAACAATTTCGCTGGTGGACTCGGATTAAGGGAAGGAATGCAACAGTGTGAAAGCGAGGAAGAAGGTGAATGCGAAGAAGCCATAACAAACCATTTGACTGAAGCGACAACATCGGCTACAGAGTGGATGGGCGTGACCACAAATAGCGATGAATGTAGCTATAGGTACATTTTTTAGTCTATATCGCAAATAAAATGAGACGTGCTTTACTTGAAATGAACGTAAATCAATAACGCATTTCAGTTCCGAATTCGAGGAATCTGATCTACACAGCGAAAGTAATTTCAATTATAGTGACTTTGCGGAGCAGCCTTTCTTAGGAGAATTTGAATTGCCACCATCAATCTTGCTGAGCTCAAGCTGTACTCCATCTGATCGCGGTTAGTGCACTCAAGTTTCATTTAAATTAAGGAATGACAAATATAAACTCGCAGATCACTTTTGAATGCAATGAATGATCGAGGTTACCACCTACGACGTTTCATCGGCCTTAGTTTGAGGTGAACGTATATTACGCTCGTTTTCACGATCAGAAATCATTTTAGGCCAACTGATCAAGCGAAGGATCTTTACCATGCATTAACTCGTGTATTTTTACGTACGTTTACAGTGTCATGTACTATTTGGACACGGCGAGACGTAAAGAAAGCGGAACTCTCCGTTCTTGATATAAGTTCGGCAATAATAGCCAAAGTTGAATCGATGCCTGAAAACCTAAATTACTTTTATGGTGGATTGACGCTTAGTGTTATATTATCTTTGGTACCTTCGCTCAGACGATTGAGCGATTATAGTGGAATAGACAGTAATAGCAATGTAACAGGATCCTTGATACCCAGTCAGTTCAGTCAGGTTAATCTTGATTTTTACATAGATATTATGTGTAAAATCATTGATATTTCATTGGGTTCTACCATTTGGTAAGCTTCTTTATAGTTTTCCAATAGATTTTTCTTTACTAAAGCAATTAATTCTTTTTAATAGAACATTTTCGTGCAGGGAGCGTATAATAGTACTTATATCAGCTTTCGAAAGATTAGCATTATCTTGCCTTCTCTATTTTTTATTGGCAATTGCTGAACGTAGTTACAAGCAACGTCTCTTGTACGCCAAATTATTTTCACACTTAACATCATCAAGGCGTGCAAGAAAATCCGACCTACCACATTTTCGTTTAAATAAAGTGAGAAATATAAAAACTTGGTTAAGCGTCAGATCTTATTTAAAGGTATGAAAAAAAAATACGATTATTTTTTTTTTATAGTAGTTAGATAACGATAAGATATGATAATAAACTGCCTGTAATTTTTCCTGTAGAAAAGAGGACCGCAACGTTCCGTAGATGTAATTGTTTCTGCCACTTTTATCGTTACATTATTATTGTTATCTTTTGTAAGTTTGGAACTAATCAAGGTACGCATATGCAACATGCACTTACGCAATGTAATCAAGTATGTTCATTTTGTTCCTCATATTACACTTTTTGTACTTTAGGATCTAGAAAGTTTACATTCTCGATATAATATCGAGGCTTTACTTTGGAGTTTTTCGTTAGGTATATTTATATTACGCTTTATGACTTTAGGAACAAAAATTAATAAAAAGTATAGAAATTTATCAGTATTAATTACTGAACAGGTAAGTTTACGAATGACTAACTTTCGAATCTCAAAAGTACACGCGCGCACGTATTTATCTCGTAAAATTTTTCTCAGATTAATTTGTATTTGCAAATCGAACAAAAACCACACAAGAAGGAAGAGCTTATGGTGGCAAATAGTGTACTTAAATTAGCTGCCGACTTAATAAAGGTAATTGTCAGTAATTGAAGACTGAAAATTGAAAATTTACTTATCAAGTAAACATTGTATTACAGGAACTTGAGAGCCCATTTAAGATTTCCGGACTATCTGCTAATCCATATTTATACACTATCACTAAAGTAGTGTTACTATCGGCGCTCTCTGGTGTGTTATCAGAATTACTTGGCTTTAAACTAAAATTGCATAAAATTAAAATAAAATAATGTTATTTAATTTGTACAAATTTTTTTATATTGACTCCGCCCTTAAATATATATACTTGATATGTTTTTATTTTTTATTTTTCAATTATCTCATATCATGAATGTACATATGTACACATATCTCAATTAAAGAAGCAGACTGCTGAACTAAAAGAGCAACAGGTACGTGTACGTTCAATGCGTATTAAACTTGATGCATGTATATGTGTATATATATATATATGAAAAACCGCTACTGAAACCTTACTCCGTTATTGATATGTATAAAATGAAAGTACCTTTGTTCTATCAATAATGGTGATGCAAGTTGAAAACGCGTTGATATATCTAGAGATGATGATATAACGCGCAGATAAGGTGTGAAAAAGCAACAATGCATCGCTGCAATGAATTTTCAACGCAATAGAAATATCGTGCTTTTGGATTTAAGCAGTTTGGTCTTAAAAAAGAAAAAGTAGAATACAGCAGAGGAAGGAGGGGGGGGGGGATAGCGGTATTTCTCCAGAGAATGTTCTTGAAAAATGAGATGAAGAACGGATAAAATGGTAGAGATAGATGGATAAAGAAGATAAAAAAAAGAGATACATAGAGAGAGAGAGAGAGAAAAAAAAATCTATATATAAAACGAAAACGCATGCAATGAAATAAATCGGGCGGGAGAGACCAGACGTACGTACCGTACCGGCTCTTTAGCTTTAGCGATGTTGGCCGTGATTTTCAGATTCGATTCGTCCAAGGCCTAAGGCCCATGCGTTTCATTCTCACGATTAGAGTTTGCTTTACGGTTCGCAACGGTTCGCAACGGTTCGCATGAGTGCGAGCAAAAAGCAAGAGAGGAGTAACGAGCAAGGAGTAACGGGCGACGAGGTTTCTTGCTGGTACAAAGTAGCGGAGAAAGAAGAAGAGTGGCGGTCTTAAGGAGTAACAGTAGTAGTAGTAGCAGCAGCAGTAACAGTAGTAGAAGTAGAAGAAGAACAAGAAGAAGAAGAAGGAGAGTATTCCGAAGCACAGACGGAAGGACAGCTTACGCGCGACGCGTGTGCAAAATCAACGGTTAGTCGACCGACAGGCTGAAGTTTTGCTTGGTTTACGCCTCTCCTACCCTGGGAGGTTTCGGAGGTTTCGGAGGTTCCAGAGCTTTCAGAAGTTTCACAAGTTTCCTCGGCCTCGCGTGAACTTGACGCATTGTTTTCTTTTCGAATTCTTCGAGTTCCAGTCGTAATGGCCATGGCTACGGATGACTATTACGATGGTTTCCGCACTTTCTCATGGCTCTCCGATGCCGTAGGTCTTCCAATTGATCAGGTAAGCTCGGAACTAACCAAAAACCCGCCTTTTTTCCTCCTCCTCCTCCTCCACCTCCTGCTGCTCCTTCTCCATCTCCTCTCCCTTCCTCGGTCGCTACCTCGCACTCCTTCCCTCCTTTTCTGCATTATTCCTCGAATTATTTAATTGTACGCTCGTTCGCTCCGTGTTTTCCTCCTTATTTGCCATTCCTTTTGATCTTTCCCCTTTGTCACTTTTGACGTTTCTGTGCTCTTTCTATTCTCGCACTTTATACACGCAAATTATCTAGAACTCGGAACACGGGCGTATAAATGCCGGCATTGATCGTATATATATATATATATATGTGTGTGTGTGTGTGTACCTTGATTTTCTCTTCTTGAATATTCACCCATTTGTAAACGCTTCCAATAAAATGCACTGGCACCTCCATCATCATCATCACCACCACCACCCGTTTCACTTCGATATCAATTTAGAGGTTAGGCTACTAAGCGCACCGCTCTTTGCAAAGATTGCAAAAAAAAATAATTGACGGTCCAACGCGAAGTGTCGTGGGTGGTCGAAAAAATTATTATTCGTCGAAAATAATCGAAGGCTACTTGACTGTGTCACGATGGAATTCGTATTTCGCTCTTTCGAGTCTTTCGAGTCTCTCGAATTTTTCGAATCTCTCGAATCTCTCAACCGTGATACCGCTCTCTGGCACATGTCCGTGAACGAAACTATATCTGTGCGTGTACAACTATATAAATAAAATAATTGTACAGTATTCGTCTCCTTGGCTAGATAACCAATCCAGTGTCTCCTTGTAATTCCTTTTCATCTAGCGTGTGAGTATGTGCGTGTGGTCGCGTGCGCGCCAGCGCGCGCGCGCGTTTGATCGCCGCTTTTCTTACTATTGTCATTGTTATTTATCATTTTCTATAATAGAAAATCATTTAATTTTAGAAAATATGCATACGGACATACATATGCACATAGAGATATACGCGGCTGACAAGTCGCAGTCGTTTCGATAGCTGAGAACCGCATACTCATCGCAAGTGCAGATTTAAATGCAGCGGAACAATTATTCCAAGATAAACTCGTGAATATTTTGGAGGATTAACGATCGATTACGATTTCTCGTATGCACTCTGCTGCTCGCTGTCACGCTCGATATTTCTTATTGTCCTTAGAACGGAGGTAATTTGCGAGCAAAAAAAAAAAAAAGGAAGCGTAGGTACCAACGGGATGAATTCAATTAAAATGAATTAAAATTCCTTCGTAATGTCGTAATAGGCCTATCGTTGCCTTCTCTTTTTAATGCTCCTCCTGTCAATGTTCGTACCTCGTTTCACTTTCTGCTCCGAAGTAACGCGTAATTACAACACCTCCGCAAATAGCAACAGGCGGATTTACGTTTCTTGGCGGAAGTTCAACATCCGAAGCACTTGCCGCGTTAAATCTATATTATCACTTTTTCATTCACAGTAAAAATATCATCTATATGCATAAGCGTGACTGGTAATTTGTCGCTGAATCGCTTGTATATCTCGACAAATAAACTTGCGAGCGATTTATCGTTGAGAGAAGAGAAACAAAAATCATCGGAAAAAACAAGAAATCATTGAACCAAAAAGAAAATGATAAATTCGTGATAAATTCTGATCCGACAGATGCTCCAGATGCACAGAGACTGCACATGTATGTATTTTCTGAGAAATAAGCGTTTCTCAAAGATATGGAGTGCTTAGACACACGCACACACTTACAGCCTATTGGCATGAGTCATTTGTGATGGTATCATTTAAATTTAGATCACACTTCAATCGGTCTTCATAGAGTCTTATCTCCTTATTAAATCTAGCTCGATAGAAATCTGCAAATTGCAAAACTCGCTCTTTTTATATATATACATATGGATACACGCGCGCATACGTACAAGAAGAAATTCTTTGATTTACGATAAAAAGTATATTGAGTGATATTAATAAAAGCTTTTGAAGTGGTCATGCATAAGCTATTACTCATCGAAGCTATTGCCGCCTATTATTAAACGCTACGGTCTAAACATGGTCATGGCTGAAATTTGCATATTTCTTCTACCACGAAATCTTTACGGGTAAAAGAAATAAAGAATTTTTCAATATCAAGCCTTTTATTGACTGGTTATTGAATTGCAACATACTTGTCTTATCTTTTCGATAACTTCGGCGCATTAATGCACAAATATACTCCAAGTAAATAAAATTATAAATGTCCCTCTTCTATCTATGCGTGTGCGAGTGGTATATTGTATTCGGTATTGCACATACTCATAAAAGTCAACGACCCCAGGATCAAATCAGGGTACACATGTTGAGTTTATACTTGTTCATTCTGCATGATCGAGTCAAGCAATGTCGCAGCAAGAGGCACGAACAAAATTTGTTTTATGAATAGTCGTCGTGCGCGTGACTATAGAGATTCGTTTCAATAGAATGGAGGGAGAGACAGAGAAAGAGAGAGATTAATGCATATTAATATTTAATTTTAATTAATTAAATATTACAAGAGACATAGTTTGACTTAGATATTCATTCTTAAATAATTTATTGCTTTACCTTATATTCTTTACTCAGTAATGATATGTATAAATTAATAAATTAAACATCTCGGTTATTTTTTCCTCGAGTTTATGCGATGAGCGAATCGTCGAATTCATCTTGTTCCTCAAGATCGCGTCTAAATCTCCATCCACCGGTAATGCCGACTGAGGGGCTTACCCGACCATGAGGACCTACTTGGCCTTGAGCTGTGCCCCTGAGGAAGCCATTCTTGTAGTTGCGTTCCGCGTTGATTCCAAATTGCGGTCTGATGGGTTGTCCAGGTCGAACGTTGACTCCACCAAAGGCATTGGCATTGGTACGACCGTTATCGAAAACTCTTTGATTGTAATTAACATCCAATGATGGACGGCGGTCGGGACCACTCAGAGGTTTCTGTCCGTGGATAACGACGCTGCCTTGAGGATTAGCTTCACGGCGAACTCGGTGCTGCGGATTTAAGAAAATTTTGGTTACCCTCGTCGGTTCCCACGGGTTTGGTCTTTTGGGTGTTGAAAGGACCCTTTTAAAATCGATTTATTCTTTTCTCTTACCTCTTCCTCGACGTCGTCCAATTCACTTTCAACGTCTCGCCTGAATCTCCATCCACCGGTAATGCCGACCGAAGGGCTGATTCTGCCATGAGGGCCTATTTGACCTTGAGCCGAGCCACTGAGGAAGCCATTCTTGTAGGTGCGCTCCGCGTTGATTCCAAATTGTGGTCTGACGGGTTGTCCAGGTCGAACGTTGACTCCACCAAAGGCATTGGCATTGGTACGGCCATTATCGAAAACTCTTTGATTGTAATTAACATCCAATGATGGGCGACGATCGGGACCACTGAGAGGTTTCTGTCCGTGGATAACGACGCTGCCTTGAGGATTAGCTTCACGGCGAACTCGGTGCTGCGGATTTAAGAAAATTTTGGTTACCCTCGTCGGTTCCCACGGGTTTGGTCTTTTGGGTGTTGAAAGGACCCTTTTAAAATCGATTTATTCCTTTCTCTTACCTCTTCCTCGACGTCGTCCAATTCACTTTCAACGTCTCGCCTGAATCTCCATCCACCGGTAATGCCGACCGAAGGGCTGATTCTGCCATGAGGGCCTATTTGGCCTCCAGCCGAACCTCTGAGGAAGCCGTTGTTGTAGGTGCGTTCCGCGTTTATTCCAAACTGCGGTCTGACAGGATCACCAGGTCTCACGTGAACTCCACCAAAGGCATTGGCACTGGTACGACCATTGTCGAAAACTCTCTGGTTGTAGTTAAGGTCCAAAGTTGGACGGCGATCGGGACCACTCAAGGGCTTTTGCCCTTCGAAAACGATGCTACCCTGACCACTTACATCGTACACGAGTGCACAGAGCACTGTCACAACACTTAAGAGCAGCTTCATTGTCTTCCCTTTCCTTTTTCGAGAAAACACTATTGAAGGGCAGAAATCGATTTTCCACCTTTTCTCTACTTGGCGGATACACCGAGTTGGTTTCACTCTCGAGTTTTCAGTGACGAACTAGCAAGAAGTCTTCCTTTATATACCATGTTCGTTTCAGCTTGCCCAGCTACGCCAAATAGATTTTTTTCTTCCGTCAGCTGCGTCAAATACAAGGGGAAGTACCGTGCGAGAGCTATGCTCGAGCCATCATCAGTGGCTATCTCTTGAAAAATTTCCTTTGATAATTTGCATAAGAAAAGAAAATACAAGGAATGAAATACCAGGAAAGGAAGGAAAGAATTTTGTTTTTGGAATACCCGCCAAACCTCTATAATTCTATAATTTCATTGTACGCGATATATTAATTATATCACTGTTGAGAAAACGATGAGTTTCCGCATTTTTCCTCTCTCTCTTCCTTTACCTCCTCCTCCCCTTGTTCTTTCTCTTTCTTTCATGTTTATATACAACATTGCATTTAATTTATTAGTGTGATTCACACTATGTTACTATGAAAATAGACATACACGCACATGTGCACTTGCGATCGTTGCTAGAAAAGTTTAACCCCCAGGGAATACCCTGCAGATATCTGACAAATGCGAGTCGGAGGAGTACATATGTGCTTGCGTCCGCATATGCTTACACATATACGTAAAGTTCCTCGATTGCGAGAGAGAAAGATAAAGCGAGATCAGTAAAATAACACATGTGTTCTTTTTTCGCTGTTCTTCCCCGCAAAATAAACCTCGCTTGTCTTCCTCGAATGACATTTTACATATGTGTATGCACTTTTATGATTGTTTTATTATGCGATTAATTAAAAATAAATAATAAGTAATAGCGAGACGATCAGTAATCTCTCTCTCTCTCTCTCTCTCGGTAAAACCAGTGAATAAGCGCAAGGGCTAAAGGCTATTATATTTATACGCCTTATCAGATAAATGCTTCTCATTTAGAGTTTTGATAAAACGAGCCAAGATTTCGGATTCTTCCCTTTCTTCAAATTACCCGTACGATCGCGTCTCCGCGAAAAAACACGATCCTCCTTATACGAAGAAAGATAAAAACGACTAATAACTATTAGTAACGATTATTATTATTATTATTATTATTATTTATCACTCTTGCATACCGCTGACTCAAAAATTAAATTGTCAAAACAATTCAGCTGGGACACTTATGCATCTATTATCACATGTGAAATGAGGTGCATCATTAGTATAGATAACATTCGCTAATTAATATTAAAAGAAAATGATAATAACGATAAATCTTTATAAAATGGTTAATTTTCCGATAGACCGAGTCAGTAGTAGAGACAGATATACAAAGTGAGGAAGGATCAAAATTGGAAAGCAAAAGTCTTAATCGTGAAAGCATCTTATATCTTTACACGTATGCACATACACGCGCGTAGAAAATTCTAAGCGGATACTCTTTCCAAAATGGAGCAGCATAATTATTCCTTGTGGACAATCGCATATCTGTTGCTCATCATTGCGACGCAGGGACAGTCTGCATTTTCTGTTAGTACATGACACAATATATAAAACAGTCGGAACGCACGATTAATGAGCTCTTTCATTGGGTTTTGTAGCGGGACAAGATCTTTGAGGATACGATAGGTAATCTTCAATCGCAAACCAGTAAAAGAAATTCATTTACCATTAGACCGGACACTAGCCATAGAAAAAGCGCCGAATCAGAGAAGCAAGAGACTTTAGCGATTAAACCCGTAATGAACAATTTATATGAATATCTTATTTTTTTTTTTTTGTTTTTTTTTTCCAGAGAATCCACGCTGATTCTCGCGTATCGTCCTAATTGTCGTCTTAACCATTTTAGTTTGAATCCGAAAGCTTCCTCTCCACCACGGAAGCGATTGCAACTCCATCGACTACCAGCAGTATATCCGCCCCCTTTAGCCTGCGCAATATTTTCTGTCTTCGACCACGGGTTGCTGCAATAATAAAGATCTTTATTCCATTTATCACCAACATAATCCCAATTTGTAAGAATAACAATGGCCTCGGATCTCAAATAAAGTCATCTTTAACGTCGATGAGTCACGCGATATCGAATCTCATGCCAAGAAAGAAAAGGGATATCTCCTGGTCGGTGTTGCACATCGTGAATACCTTCGTGGAAAACATTAAGCGTTTCCTGCAAAATTTTCTGCCAGTGGGAAAAGGGAGCGGGGATAATGGCGCAATACCCAAAGCTATCGGGACCCTGATGAAAATCATTAAAAGGGACTCGACGAGCGTTTTTTCCAGGCTTTACACGGGACACCATGAGTAAGCTCGGTTGACCCTGTGCGAGAGAAAGATGGCGAACGAAACGATTCGCAAAGTGTATAATCGACGATTTGAGACAAATAAATGGTTATTGTTATGTTGAAATTAAAAATCTTTTTGAAATCTTAAGGACCTTCTTTCTTTGCATAAAATCCTGCAAATGCGCAAGTACGAGAGGAGGAGATACATATGTGTGTGGTCTTTTGTGGCAGGTGAATTTCCTAATCACGCAATTCACCGCATTGATATTAGCCGTTTTGCTAAGATCGGCGCTTAGTCCAGGCTCCGTTTCACCAGCTGTCCGACATGCCTTTGGTCTTGCGATTGGCCTCGCCCTCGGCTACTTCTGTTTCGGAAGGTAAATTCTCTTTTTCGAGAATTGTCCCGTGCAAACCCCTCTCACCCCATCCCGCTTCCCTTCCCTCTGCCAAGTTTCTTCTTACGATCGCACCATCGGTTCATTACAGACTCTGTCTCTTTTCTTCCTCAGGCAGGCGGTGCATCTCGCTGTGCTACCAGCCTTGTGCTACATCGCAATGAGAAGTCAGAATCCACGAAATATGCAAAGGTAATCGATTCGTGGATCTCCTCGCGCAGCACGAGGAAGCGCCTGTAACCTTGATCATTGCGCTTTTTCGCTTTTCCACAGAATCGTTCTGGCAATAGCTCTGATTTACCTGTCTTGCATCCACTTTCATCGGCAGATGTACGACTATGGCTCCTACACTCTGGACATCACCGGTACGTACCGCGATGCGATTATGCGAGTATCTAAAAAATACCTCCAAAGGAATTCTCTTATCTATCAAGCTTGTTGCAGGTCCTCTCATGGTGATTACGCAAAAAGTAACCAGTCTGGCGTACAGCGTGCACGATGGCTTGACAAGACGAGATGAGGAACTCACGCCATTGCAACGTCGTCACGCCGTGTAGTAAGCGCACGCTCTTACGATCCATTCTCTATTCTAATTCTTGGAATCGTATGATCGCTCACAGACACTCAAAGCAATTAACTTCTTTCGTGCCTTTTCTCTCTTCCCTAGTAAGATGCCTACCAGTCTCGAATTTTTTAGCTACGTCTTCCATTTTCAAGCGCTCATGGCAGGACCAGTCATATTTTATCGCGATTACATAGATTTTATTCATGGAAAAGGCGGAAAATCTCTAACGGTACTTCCTCTTGTCTATCACTATTGAAAACTAGCGCTTATCGCGGTAGTAGCGATTGCCATCGATCGTGCGAGTGCGTTAAGTTTTGCTATTTTGGAACAGGGCTGCCACGAGAAGAGATCCAGTCACGAGGACGACATCATCTTCGAGCCGTCGCCAGTAATAATCGTGGTGAAGAAAGTGTGCGTGAGTCTCACGTGCGCGCTGGTATTCGTCACCTTCATCCCGATATTTCCAATTGAGAAGCTAAAGGGTGAGACACCGCCGAGTTCCTCGAGCGACCGATCTCGATCGATCGGTCGCAACGACTTATCGTGACGCGGATTAACGGGAAAATTAATGGGAAATTTGCAGATGACGAATTTATAGAGAAGACGTCGATCCTCTACAAAGTGTGGTATTTGACCGTGACGACCATGCTGGCACGTTTCAAGTATTACCACGCTTGGATTTTCGCTGACGCTATCTGCAACAACTCTGGACTTGGTTTTAACGGATACGACGAGAAAGGAAATGCTCGCTGGGACCTGGTTTCCAACGTCGACGGCGTCAAGTTCGAGGTACTGCAAAAGCGAAACCTAAAGACTTGAGACGAGAGAAAGTACATTCGATTTATCCATTTCGCAGACCGCCTTGAGCCTTCGCGATGCCATTGATAGCTGGAATCTGGGAACAAATCGTTGGTTAAGGTCGATAGTTTATGAAAGGGCTGGTCCCAACAAGATGATATTCACTTATGCGCTTTCTGCCCTCTGGCATGGATTCTATCCTGGCTACTACCTCACTTTTGCGGGCGGGGCGCTTTTTACCCTGGCCGCCCGAAGCGTAAGTGGCTCATAAAACAAGTGTTTAGTGTTTCTCGTAAAGCAGCACAATAATAGCTATTAGCCCTTTTCCCTTTGTAAATCTCTCAACCTGACATTAAATGATGCTTTTATTTGCTCAGGTACGACGTTCCATCCGACCATATTTCTTAGGATCCAAAAATGCTAAGATTTTCTACGACGCTTTAACGATGATTACCACACGCATTGTGCTGGCCTACATTACGTTCAGTTTTGTTCTTCTAGAATTCATGCCAAGTATCAAAGTGTACCTGTTAGTACAAATACTCTACTATCGTTTTCTCACCCTTCGTACCACGTTATTCTACACTTCGATTCACTTCTTTTTTCTTACTTTCAGGCATATGTACCTGCTTCCTCATTTATTGGGTTTGGCTGCGATATACCTTTTGCCCAAATTATCAAAGCTCTTACCCAAGAAATCTTCCGAAGAGGATATACGTATTTCCATTAAAATGGGCAATGGTAATATACACAAGACAGAATGATACGATAAAAAATTCTGTACATTGTTGGATATTGCAATCACAGAAACTACATATTTTTTATGAACCTTTTGAACAATATAATATAAATATATATATATATTATATATGTGTGTGTGTGTGTGTGTGTGCGCGTGTGTATGTATGCGTGTTCGTGTGTGCGCGCGCACACGTCTATTGTTATAATCTTTATGGTGTGCGTGCAAAAATATCAAAAAGAAGCATAATCACAGAGCGCACGCTCTTTACGCTTAATAAAAATATTGTATGTTTTAAGTGTTTATAACAATGCGTAATTTTAAGGTACGTTGTGTACGTGTATGAATGAATATGTTTATTATAAAGTCATTTTTATTGACGTTACACTTTAAGAAATGCATTCTTGCGCCAAGAAGCGTAAGAAATTTTTACAATCTGTAAAGACACAATAATAAATGAATGTTTTACTTAAACTCCCTGGCCTCTCTCTCTCTCTCTTTCTCTCCAAAAGCGTTACAGAAACTTAATCAGTTTTTACATCAACTATTTTCTTTCTCGACCTAATAGAATATCAGTTGGTAATCGGGTAAAGAGAAGCACCGAAACTGTTCGCGTCCACTGGAAGCCATACACATGCATGGCATGGTTACTCCCATTCTAGCAATTGAGCTTCAGAATTCTTAAGACTTGCGGAGAGTGCTAGTCTCTCTCTCTCTCTCTCTCTCTCTCTCTCTCTGTCTCTCTCTCTCTCTCTCTTTCTCCCTCTCACCGATTTAGTCATATTTCTTCAGTTTCAGTGATCACTCGTGCACGTACTGTGAGTAACTTTAGTCCAGGAAAAGAGGGGAGAAAGCGAAAAACAGAAAAATATGGTATATTTCATTATCAAGAAAATTTTGTAGTATCGTCGTTATGTAATAATCCCTATCGCGCGTCGATCAACCATCAAATTCACTTTTTCAGAACCTGCTGACTTTTGTGAAATTGGGTTACATCATGTTGATAATAACAATTATTTTGATGTTTCTGACGTCGATCGTGCGAATGCACGAGATGCCCGTGCAATATCCGCCATGCGTTTTTAATCCACTGTGCACCTGCTCGAAGGCTGTTCCCGATCTTGGTATCGTAGCCTGTTACAATGTACCGATGCCAAAGATTCCGCATCCCATCAATTCTTCCAAGGTCTTCATGCTACAGCTGGAGAACAACGGATTGAGATCGCTTCAACCGCAATTTCTAATGAACACTGGTAATGCCTCGTTTCTTCTTATCCACTTGGTACTGCGTAAAGTAGAATAGAACGTAGCTATTGTAGAATAGCGCGCGATCGTTCGGTTCGATCCACCAGACTTTTATTCGCAATTATAAGAATCGAACTCTTTATAGGTCTGTACAAGTTGCAGATCAAGCATAATCCTTTGGCCGACATCCCTGACGAGACCTTCGTAGGGCTTGAGCGATCGCTGTGGGAGCTCGAATTACCCTACAATCGACTGGTGAGAGTACCTAGCAAGTCTTTCAGACATTTGCAAAAATTGCGACTCCTTGACTTGACGGGTAAGTCCATCTTTCGTTCGTTCTACTTCTCTCGTTGAAGTTAAGAGAGGTATCGACGGGGCTATGGAAACCATAGGTAATCAAATCTCGAATATCGTTCCGGAAAATTGGAGGGGACTCGAGGACTCGTTGCAGATATTGCGTCTAGGTCGAAACGCCATCGACAAGCTTCCCGCGGATGCCTTTTCCGGACTTTCGTTTCTGGAGATTTTGGACCTGCACGAGAATAGCCTGAGGGACATCGATCCCTCGGTTTTCAGGGATGGAATGCCGCGCCTGAGCCACCTGTACATGAACGATAATCAACTGACTCACATCCCCTACCTTCAGTTGTCGTCGTTGAAACGCATCAAGATGTTGGACCTGAGCTTCAATCGAATCTCAAGGATGATTCAGCCTCAGCAAGACAGGGACATCCGTGGCTTGCAGATGTCCTTGGATGTGCTGAGACTCGATTACAATCGCATAGAGACGCTACCGATAAACGCCTTCCAGCACTTTTTCAAAATCAACAAAACCTTTCTCAATGGGAACCCGTTGAGCGCGATCGAGGTACGACGAGACGACGATTTCTCACCGACGACGGTGAGGTCGAACACGGTTTTCGACGCGCTGTTTCTATGTCTGGTACTCTTGTCTTCAGGAAGGAGCCTTCAGAGAGTCCCGAATTCGAGAATTGTATTTCAGCGACTGCGATCTGTCGGAGGTGAATTCCATGCAATTTGTCGGCTTGGAGTCTTCCCTGGAGCTACTGGACCTCTCCGGGAACAACGTCACGGAACTGCCGGTTCGCCTGTTTCAGGAATACGATTTTCTACGTACCCTGATCTTCCGAGAGAACAGAATCGAGAACTTCTTGCCAAGTAAATTCCAGAGAAGTTTGCAAACCCGCGGAGAATTCGCGCGTCTCGTCACTGACCCGTCCTGATCTTTGTCGACAGTGGAGGTTTTCAATGGCTTCCAGTATTCCCTGTACAATCTGGACTTGAGCGGTAGAGAGAACAGCGCGGTGTCTCTTCAGGAACTGCGACAGATGCGAAACCTCCGATTCCTCTCGCTGTCGAGGATGCCGCAAGCGTCTCTGGCGCCCGATGACTTCCTGGAGTTCGGCATGGACATCAAGGAGCTGCGAATCGTTCGCAGCAACTTGAACTCCATCAAGAATCACGCCTTCATGCACGTCCGAGGGATAAAAGTGATGGACTTCTCGGAAAATTCGATATCCTCGATAGAGGACGACGCTTTTTCCGAGGTAATTGGCGAGTTGCGTCAATCCAGGGTCAAGTCGACGCGGAGACACTACAATACGCGCGTCTGTTCATTCGATAGGTCGGCTATTCGCTGGTAACGCTAAGGATGTCCCACGGTCTCTCTTACTCAATGTCGGAGATCCCAGTGAAAGCTTTCAGGTCCTTGACGAATCTTCAGCTTCTCGACCTGAGCAATAATCGAATTCGATCGATGCCCGACACCTCCTTTCACTTTTTGAAGCGCATCAAGCGCATCGAGTTGCAGGACAATGAGATCGATGACATTCGGAAGGGGACTTTTCAGGTACGTGTGTGGGAAAACCCTCGAATAGCCTGAATTTCCCGAGGAAAGCCCTTCTTCCTTCCTGGAACGCTGAGAGTTCTCTCTTTCTCTGGACTTTCGCAGAGCGACATACACTCGAGCTTGGAGGAGATCAACTTTGCCTTCAATCGCATCAAGAACTTGCAAACCCACGCGTTCGTCGATCTTTCGTCGATAGCGATCATCAATTTGGAGGACAATATCATCGACAGGATAGAGAGGCGGGCCTTCATGAACATGAATCGCCTGAAGTACATCAACTTGCGCGGAAACAAGATCCGGGACATCAGCGAGGAATCCTTCCAAGTGAGTGAGACTTATCGGTGACTTCCTATGAATGTCCATAATAATACAAAGTATACTTGTACAGAGAGCGATGATCGCTTCTTCAACGGTTTAACATTAACGTTTCATTTATTGTAAATTACTTAAGAATCTACCGGATTTAGAATTTCTCGACTTGGCCTACAACGCTCTTAACGAATTTGACTTTGCGTCGTTCGATCAAGTTGGAACCCTATCCTCCTTTCGCGTCAACGTCAGTCACAACGAGATATTCAGACTGACGATCAACATCAGCAGTTTCACTCCAGCCACCGGAAGTAAGTGTACTCGCGAGTAACGCGTCGTCATCGGTACTTCCGTCGTTGGTCAAAGAAAAAAAAAAAAATGTCACGCGGTACATTGCAGTCGGCGGAAACTTGCAATCGAACATCAAAGTTCTGGACCTGAGCTACAACAACATCACGGAGATAACGAGGTACTACTTCAAGCCGGTCGAATACTCCCTGACGCACCTCTACCTGTCGCACAACCAACTGAGCAACGTCACTCAGGGGATCTTCGGCAACATGCCTCATCTGCAGTGGCTCGACCTCAGCTTCAACGATCTCGTCGAGATCGACTTCGATTGCTTCAGAAACACGAGGAACCTGCAGGTCCTCCTGCTCTCCTCCAACAACATCATGGACATTCCAGCGGAGGCTTTGCGACCCCTGAAGAAGCTGCGCATCTTGGACCTGTCTCGCAACAGACTGAGGTCCCTGCCGGACAACATGTTCACGGATTCGAATCTGGAGAGCCTCGACTTGTCGCACAATCAATTTATGCGTCTACCGATTAAAATGATGTCGACTTTCGCCGCCGCTAGCTTGTCGACCTTCGACGTCTCCTGGAACTTCCTCTCGGGGGTTCACACGACGGACTCGATATTCAGATTACGGGTAAATCTCGGAGAAGCGTTTGACGGTCCGCGAAGAAGAGGAACGTAAAATTCCCATTGTAACTCTTACGATCGTAATCGTTTGCATCGCAGAGTCTTACCTCGTTGGACCTTTCGTACAATCGATTGGTCAGACTGGACGACGGAGTGTTCTCCGACTTGGAGTACCTCACCTACCTGGATCTCAGCCACAACAAGCAATTGATACTGGACTCTCGCGGTAGAACGTTCAATGGTCTGGAGGACAGTCTTCTTCATTTGGGCCTCAGCAACATCTCACTGTTGAGCGTGAGTATCGATAGCGAGATGCCTCCTTTTGATCCTTTGCCATCTCTCGCTGCACCCGCCCCCCTTGAAACATTGTGTTCAAGATGCCGGAATTGCCTCTGCGCCATTTGCAAACCTTGTACCTGGCGCACAATGAATTGGCTTCGATTCCACCGGAAATGTCGACGAATTTAACTTTCCTGCACTACTTGGACCTGAGCTACAACGACCTGACTGTCGTGCCTCTGATCACGCACACTCTGCCGAATCTGAAGAGCATCAATCTGTCGCATAACCCGATCACCTCTATCACGAACACGAGCTTCCTCGGCCTGGCGGCCAGTCTGGAGGAGCTCGACGTTCGAGGATTGTCCTTGTCGACCTTCGAGGCCGGTGCGCTCTGCAAGGCCATGAAGCTGCGCACCCTCTACATCACCGCTTACAGCCGAGCGAAGAACTTTAATTTGCCGAACTTGTTGGAGTACAATCATGGCTTGAAGGACCTGTTGATCGACGTGCGTAAAGACCAGAGAGAAAAGGACCAGAGGTGGTTTCCCATCGTACAAAGGGGCATTTCGATGTTTCAGGTCGAGAACGAGACCAATCTGGAGTACGAGATGAAGGGAAGGTTTCCGGCTAAATTGTACAATGTCACGTTTACAGGAAGAGCCCTGAAGTCTTTGAGTCCGGAGATATTTCGGGTAAGCAATTGGATTCGAGTGGGGTCAACGCGATTGTCTCTCCAGGATGCTGCTGATCAACTTTTTATCGAAACCACTCTGATATCGCAGGGCTTGCAAAACCCTCATTTGCATCTGGGCATGTTCAACACCAGCGTGAACACGGTACCGAGAGAACTCTTTGCCAATGCCATGTGGATCAAAAATATAACTATCGACCTTGGGAAGAATGATATCCGTACTCTTCAAAACCCGTCGTCGAGCTACATGCCAGGTGTTCCCGGCAAGAGATTCCTGATGAAATTAAGATTGGCTGGAAATTACCTAAACTGCGACTGCGACATTGGGTAATTGATGGTGGTGCGATGACGTCGTCGCACCTTTGACCCGTGAAATTCGCCAATGTTTCTTTGCAATTGCAGATGGATTGAAATGTGGCAGAGAAAGCACAGGCAGTACCAAGAAGACCGCTGTACCTCCTACGATGATTTCCACAATTTCGAGTACGAAGATGGCGACGAGTTCAGCTGTTGGGACAATGGCTGGGACGACGATCTGCGAGAAACCTTTTGCTTGAATAAAAGTAACATGTCGGTGTCGGAAGCCTTGAAATTGGATCTTGAGTGCGGTTGGGGCGCGGCCTCTTCCCTATCTGCACCGAATCTTCGTTTCTTAAGCATTTTTCTCTTCGCTCTTATAATATAACTGTGTCATTTTAACCGAAGCAGCGTTCGTCACCTTTGTATTGTATAATTCTCATAATTTTCTTCATCATCGGAAGGCGGAAGAAAGGAAAAACTACGATAAGGGAATTTCTATACGATACTTCGAAATTGCACTATTGACCAATAGTAAGAAAACTCCTTGGAAGGGAGAAAGGAAGAACCATTTTGGACAAGTAATATTCATTTAATTTATCTCTAATCGTACATTAAGACTTTAGCAACGACGTTACTTGCTATTTTTATGATTGGAAGAACTATAAAGCCAAAGATAAAAGTTAGACATATGTATACGCATAGCAGTTGTATAGCTAGCATAAAATATTTAATCATTATTTGTTGAAAATCCCTCGTATTTTGTATGTTAATCGTTTTATCCAATGCAAATCTTACGATGTGTAGAAATATCTGAAATTGTCATATAGCTCATTGGTTTCGAAGAGATTTTTTCGAATATCATAAAAATGTTTCAATTACCTCGAGGATGGGAAAAATATTAATAACAATGTAGAATAAAGTAAAAAGTGATCTAGCAGTTGCATGTCCCATTACTCGAACAAGAGATGCGAAAGAATATTCCGTCTGAGGAGTACCGTAAGGCTCTTGATAATTCGCTAAATAATCTCGAACGTTATGTAAAATGCTGTTTCTAACATCTTTATCTTCATTTGTCTCATTTTGCGCTAGAGATCCTACAAATACGATAATAATTTAATAAAGAAATAAAATGAGATTGAGTTTCTCTCTCTCTCTCTCTCTCTCTCTCTCTCTCTATTTCTAATTTAAGTTTATTAATTAAGCACACCTTCGTTTACTTCTGTATAATGCGTACTCAAGTAATTTAATTGATTATTGCTTGAATTGTCATAAAGATTTTTACACTTCCACTTTAAATGCTGATTAACAATATCTTGCATATTATTAACTTTTTCCAACGTTAAATCTCTCAGACTGTGAGATTCCTTCAGATTTTTTCCATTCATCCCATTTGCCTTCCAATCGGACTCATCGTCGGAATTCACGTTAAATTTTGTATTTGTTACTTCTTCCACAAATTGCTGATCTTCCGTCAAAATTTTGTCTTTATTCGAATCGGTACACAACGGATGTGTCTCTCCATTTACTTTTAATAAACATTCGTACGTAGGACACACCATCGTCGATCTCTCTTTTGCGAAAGGCATTGCAATGGACAGAGAATTTTCTTTAATGCGCATTATATGAATATAAAAAATAGTAATTTGGTAGTAGATTATTAAAATTTAGTTGAGAAAAAATAAAGAGACAGGGAGAACTAAATACTTGGTTAAAAAAGTGTTATTTTCCCATCACAATTTTTGAAGTATCTCTGTGAAAACATTTGAAATTTTTTATAATCTGAATCTACAGTCAGAACTATGGTTTTTAATAAACAAGTTTTTATCGATAAATGATGTGGACGATAAAAGGTAAAATCAATTTTTCTTTCAGTAAAACTTTATTGTCACATGACTAAAACAGTCGACAATATTAATGCAGCTTTGCGAGAAAGCTGCTAATTACAAATGTTTATACAAATTGATTACTGTATCTTGGATCGCTTGTCCATTGGGGTCAAGGGTAGTATATAAGAGGAATAGGGACAGGGGAAGAGGCGAGGAGGAAGAGAGGAATACGTATAGACGCTGAATCAAGATTCATGAAAAATGTTCATTCGCTTTACAAAGATTTTTGTATATAGAATGATTATCAGCGTGTGTGTGAAACTTCATTTAAATTACGCTTTACTAAAATTAATAAAATTACTCTTATATTATTCTTTTTCGACTGATATAAAGAATTTTTTCGCTTATGAAACATAAATCTCACTAGATAATTCTCACACTCTTCAGTTGGACACGCTGCACCACTGCCATCGCATTTTGTTAAAGTAACAACGCGCCGAACTAGTCAAACTTGATCTTTTCTAGCCCTACCAGAGGAAATAAGTTTGGCGTTTATTTTGATACAAGGGAGAATGGGATACATTGAAAAAACAATGTAAAGAACATCAATTATATTCTTTCAGACACGCGGATATACGAGACAATCCGCACGATTTATAAAGCCTTCTGTAAAATTGCTTTATTTATACAATATTGCAAGCCAACGACTCGTTTTGAGAAATTGGCCTTAATACTTCAGATACTTATATTGACAACGTAGTACCGTTTAATCATGAATCATATCGGATAGGTCTATGATAACAGAAATCCCGATATACTATGTACGCGTTCATGCCGATTTTCAATATATAATAAATATATTCATGCAACAATAGCAGGATTGGAAGAAATAGGGAACTCGCACTACCGTATATTCATACAGCGGTAGACTAGGAAACTTGGAGCGAGATCAAGTGTGTTATCAGCATTCACAACATGCCAAAACCCTTCGAATAATTGATCGCTTTCAACAAACGATCTTGTAATTTTTCTATCGTACTGTAATCCGGCAGAAGTAGAACATTGAAACACGTGTGAGCTATAGGTAACCTAAAAACATACGTTTTAGTATTAGATAGTTTCAATGATTCAAGCGTCGCCCGCTGAATCTTATTAATTGGCATACCAACCTATCTGAATCGGGCCCATGACGTGCAATAACCATCTTTAATCTGGAGAGACCACCCACGGGGACTCTATCGCTTCCAGTGGTAAATTGAAGAAGCCTGCGCTGACTCTCGGGTGGTAAAGAATGAGCTACTCTCCAAAAATTACGCACAGCTTCGCTTTCGACTGTGTATCCTCCCTCGTATTCCGTAGCAGCTTCGAGTTCCGCAAAATCGAATATTTTGCTACCACAAACGAGCTGGAACAATTTGCAGGCGAAAGTTAATGAACGTGTAAAGATGAAAATAGCTTAGCAGACACCATTACCTGCTCAATTTCTTCTGGTCTGAAGAGAAGTGACAGCGGACTTTCATCAGTGACCATTTGAAATCCACGTTTAAATGCCTTAAATTGCCGTTCTACAGATTTGTTCAATAAGAAGTCAGCATACAAATCAAGAAATTCTTTTTTGTTCTCCTGCGTAACGTACAGCTCATCGCCATTCTCTTTTAATTCGTGAAACGATATATTACCGAAAACATCTCTGAAAATATGAATCACGTTGAAAACCATTCATGAGAATCTTCAAATAAATATTTTAAGCTTACTTGTAAGCCACTCTAAAGGTTTGCATAAATGTTTCGGCTATGTCATCTTCGGTGTAATTCATTAATTCACTAAGAGTTCGATATAATGTGGGTCCCCAGTCTTCTAAATCGGCAAAACCGCCTTTCCTGCCTAATAATTTTCGATAGACCACCATCGGAAAGCGAACGTCTAAGATCACATTGTTGTATATCGCTAAACCAAGAACGACGCCTATCAATGTAAATTGAGCGTCACTTTCAAATGACGTAGGATTAAACCAAGTCATCTGTGTATCTTCCTGCAATAAATGATTAGACTTTGGTTTTACGTATGCTTGCTCCGCTAAAGATTCCTTAAGAAACAAAATTCATTATTACCTGCGTTGTAAACATTCCGTAATCGGGATTAAAGATTTCTTCAACGACTAATTGGAAAAACTCTTTGGATACGCCACCCTCGTCAACTCCCTGCTCACCCTCAAACTCAACAACCAACTGTTTCTTAAGGTCCGATGGATTTTCCATCGCAACCATTTCTAACTCAACCAAAGCATCATCGATTAAATGATCTCTCCGCACCTTATTGACATTGCAGGACGTTAATCTTGAGATATTTGATTCAGTAAAGTATCAACGATGGAGAATTAAATAGGTTACCTTTAATCTTAAATAAGGATGAGTTGGTTGACCAACAACTGTTTGCAGAAAGCTTAATCGCCGTTCACTGTACATTCTAATACGATTGTCATAATACAAACCCAAGGTTTTCGTTGCGGGTGTTAAAATAAAAGCATAATTCATAAAACTAAATTTCATAGGTTCTTCACTTTTATAATAAGCGAAATCCTTATCCATTTCTATAGCATCGCTAAGCGGTTCGTTATAAAAATCGGTAAATGGTATAAATGGCTTACGTGCATCTAACGCTGATATTCCTAATTCTTTCGCTAGAGGATCCTGCGTAATATAATTTCATTCATAATCAATTATCAACCATTTATTTAAACCTTATATGTACCTGAGGAATTTGCGTTGTAATCGATCTTCGCGTAATCTTGTCAATACTATTATTATCACTTTCTTCATCTGGAATAAGTTCTGGTCCATCTAAGTCACCTGCTAACATGCTAGCATAATAAAGAATTTTCATTACTTTCGTAGGTGCGGTGACCGTGTCTGCATCTTGAACGCAATAATCTCGCGTAAAGGAACCTCCAATGACCTATCGTGAAATATTACAATTTTCTTCCGTTTCCTCTCTTATATAATATTAAGACTTAATTTATATGAAATCTTATGCGAATATACCTTAACAGTAATGAGTTCTTGAAGAGCTTGAAGTATACTAGGTAATCGAGATTTACAATGTTTAGCCCATATACGCGCTAATTTTGCCTGAGCTAAAATTGGGAAACAACTCACTGCTTTGCATAGCATATGGAGCGCGAGGTCAAGATACTCGATGCTTGAAAGTGTTGGGATTTCAAACACTATTAAAAATACATTGAGTAAACTGTCCATACTATCAGAGGGTATTGTATTAAATACTCTCAATTCTAGCTCTATATTGTCAGCCAAGGTAACTAGAGCATGCACCAAAGCTGATTCAAATGCTTCCCCTAATGATAAAACAAAATTTTAGGTTTTCACTTACTATTTAAAGAGAGAAAGCACTTATAACTAATATACCTGGTAGAGACCAGAGTGCAGCAAAAGCTCTTCTTACAGCAACTAAATCTACACTTGTGTCATCATTAGAAGGAACTATAGGGGTCGGATCACTACTATCTTCCTCTTTATCCTCTCCTTGCAGTGATCTAACTGCTTCTTTATTTAAATCACCAGGAGGGCGTAATAATGAATCTGGAGCTTTATCGAGAAGCGCGGCTAACGGTGAATCTGTTTTCTCAGTTTTCTGAAAACTACGACTTAACGCTTCGCCGCGAGAAAACACATCACCTAATGTACGAATTAATAAGGAATAACATCCTTCTGATTTGCATTTTTCTATTATATCCATAAGCTTAGATTCTGTAAGATATGGATCTGATTTCCCTATAAAAAGAACATCATTTTTCAATTCTTTTTTCCAATTTCTTATTACGCAATGTTTTGTTAAGTTAAACTGCATTATTGTACCTTCTTCTGAACATGTTGCATTTACATTTTTAACTGGTATACTTTTTGCTAAAGAAGCAGGACCAGGCTCTAATGTAGTTCTTGCTACTTTACTTGGTTGAGTACCATCGCAAAGTCTTGCTTCCTGAGAAAATAATTGTATAGCCTGCGCAGCAGCTTGATTTGGTGTAAGATTGGTAATCTATTAATATAAATAAACATTCAATAAAAGTAGAACTATATATATCAAGTTTATGATATTTCTTTAAAGATATATATTACTTTGCCACTAGAAGCACAATTTTGATTATCACATTGAGGATTTCCACAGCCCTTGGTAAGTTGATAAAAATAAAGCTCAATCAGTTTTTTGGCCGCCGCACGCTTCATATCGTTACAAGGGCTTTCAGCTCCTACCCTACAGACAAATTGCACAACGTTATACAATAAAGTAAAGTATCAATTTTTAAATGCTAATTCTGCGACAACATAAATTTTTTTCTATCTAAATCTACCTAGGAAAAAATACTACTCAGTATAATTTATAAAAGTACATTTATAAATAAATTGAATCATTAACAATATTGCGACGTTGCCATATTATTGAATAAAATTGGCAGTCCTTAGTCTATGATATATATATATTATAACCAACAAAATTCTCCATGTAATTAAGCTGTTGAAAGAGAATGAAAACTTACTACGTCGTAGTAAATAATATATATATATATATTATACACGTATATATACGTAAGAATTCATTTCATATATCATATATACATATATACCATATATACGTACAAGCAACTCTAATAATCTAAACAAAATAACTGTGAGATATCACGATGAATCTTGTGCCAAAATTTCTACAGGTTAAAGGATGAATAAAATAATATATTTTTAATAAAATTATAGTAATATATAATTAATTACCTGGAAGCGCGGTCTTCTCCAGGGTCCCCTTGACCCTTGGCGCTCATAGACTACAAATCTTCGAAATTTTGTACCTTTTGTTTTTCACACGAAAATTTTATGTTGATTTTTCCTTTAGTTTGTTCGATTCTTTCTCAGTTTGCAACTATTCACTACTGTCCTATTATACAGATAATATAAATCTTTCTGGTAAGTAAATTTTTTTCTCCACCAACTCTTTAACTACGTTTACACAGCATACGTAGATTCTCGATTATATGTGGCAATAGTTAGAACATTAGAAGAGAGGGAAAGTAAGAGAGAAATAAAGAGAATCAAAGAGAGAGAGAGAGAGAGAGATAGAGAGAGAGAGAGGGGGAGAGAGAGAGAGATAGAGAAAAAATTGAAGAGAAATATTAAGAGAAAAGAATTAAAAAGAAGAAATAGGAAATTCACAAGATAAAGAGATTAATCGAGGAGCAACTTTTAACTGTGATACCAAATAAATTTACTTGCAGGTTGATCAAAATTTTGAGGTTAGAGGAGCCCTACAGTGCAACAGAATAATTATCTTCAATAATTTATTCACTTTATATATATATATATATATATATATATCTATTGCTTTTACGTTCCACTTTAATATTAACAAATATAATATATTTATTCCTCCTTTTTATTAAATGTAATTCTTTTGTTTGAACGCCTTGAAGTTAGTGATGTAAACCATTTGCAACATCATACTATAGCTCTCGATTTATCTCGAAACTTCGATATATTTTCAAGTTTAAAAATAGAAAAATTTCTCTCTCTTTTTCTTCTAATGTTTTATTAAAAATTTCATGAAACTTTATTACCAGATCTTGGTTTTGTAAAGCTATAATATACTAGAATTTACACATCAATTGATTTTCTGAAATCACTAAAAAATTTCTTTAAGAGCAATTTGGACAAATTGAAGTATACTCACCTTGCATATACATATTTAAAGAGGACATACGAAATATTGTTTAGAGGAAAACAAAATTATTGTTATTTTCTTTAATAATGCATATACACGCATCTGATTAAAAAAATATTGAGAAACAAGGATACTGAGTATGTAGATATACGAATTACACTTTACTTTTTACATATACGTACTTTCTTACATTTTTTTCATTGACTTCCTTAGCATCATCACACATAATTATAATACACGTGATATATCGAACAATTTCACTTGTACAAAACGCTGAATATATCTATAAAAATACGAAAACGTATTCTTCGATAATATAATCATAAAGACGAATAAATTACAATTAAAGGATTAAAAATGCATCATTACCGATCACTTATCACCGATTTATCGAGCAGTCGATTGCGATATATTCATCGATATTTCTTAAAAAATAGATACTTTATAGCTTCAATTTCTTTTCAAACTGGTTTATCGCTTAATTTTCTTAAGCACGGCTGAAAACTTTGGTGACATCGATTTAATAATACTATCTTACGGTACCAGTCGTTTAACTTGAATAAATTAGAGATTTTAATTAACAGGTGTAAAACGAAAAAAGGAAAGGATCTCTTGAAGAGGGAGAGAAAATCTTTGGCCGCAAAGGAGTCCTCCGTACGAGAGGGCGGTCACGTTTGAGGGTTGGGTGGACTTAGAATAACTTTGGTTCTAGAGACAGCGGCTAAGATCGGCTTGATCAAGATCAAGAGGCCCGCGATAAATAACGAAGCGAAAGTGAGACCTCTGCCAACGTCGCCACCTTTCCACCAATGCGTGTAAGTGCCATTGATCAAAGTTGCCAGTAGCAAGATTATCATGCAGATTCCTCCGAAGGCATGACTAACTTTTATCAGGACGGGTCTAACTTTGGGATAGAGCCAGTTGGTGTTGTTAGCCAGAATTCCAAATCCCATGACCAAGGTAGTGAGGATGAGAGTGGTAAGACCGAATTGCGCGTGGGTCGTCAAAAAATGATGCTTGCTGTGATTGACCTTGTTGACGACGATGATGATGAAGCCGATCCCCAAGAAGCAAAGTCCCAGGGTATTCAGGACCCAGTGGACGGTAACCCGATTGCGTCTGGCAAGCCTGTAGGAGAGATAGGCTTCTCCCGATATCGCGAACACCGCTTCGGATATCAAGAGACCAACCTGCAATTTTCACACGAGAACAAGAATAAGAGTAAAAATATTCTCCCCCCGCCATTCTATCGCTCTTGAGCACTCATCTCTTATCTCTACAATTAAGGATTAATCTGAATTTCGTTGAGCTACCGATAATCTCTACGTGACTGAATGAACAAGTGCTTTTTTTCCAGATATCGGTGTACACGATCGTTCTTTTGGAGCGTCGTTTAATCTCTATGAACGTGTATCGGAGCGCGGATCGGAGGAGGCGCGATTTGGAAGAGAAAAACTGCTTGTCTTACCCCGATGCTCATGCAGATCGGATGCCAGGAGAAAAAAGAATAGTAACTGAAGGCGAGTACAAGAATGTAGACCACCGGCAAAAGAAGAAGGACGTGAGTCACGATAGAAGCGCCCAGGGTAATGGCGCTGGGAGGTCCTTTGCCCGCTATGTTCCGTTCCGTCGTCATCCTTTTAAAGGACAAGAGTTTGCTTCCTGAATTCTGCAAGAAAGAGTCGAGACAGAGCCCTGAATTATTTTCTAGCGCTTCCTTCGGGCCTTCGAGCCTTTTTCATTCCTCTCCCTCTTCCCCTGTCTCACCCTTGACCTCACCCTCACCCTCACCCACGCTCTAACTTAGGGGAAGCGCATTGTTCACGGTAGGTTATTCTCTGGGTAAAACAAGAAAAATGGCGAAAACAATAATAAAAACAATGCTGCTTTCCGTCGAGTAATGCATAATGCACCATTCTTTTTACGTAATTCCATTAGTCTTCGAATACTCGAGGCATGATTCATCATGAATTGCGCGCCAACGATTCTTCGCTTCGCTTCGCTTCTTTTTTCTTCTCTTCTCTTCTCTTCGGACTTCTTCTTCCCTCGAATATCATCGACCGAGGAGAGGAGAAACTGACAATCCACCGCACTGTCTTGCTCCATCCATACGCACACGCACACAACGTAAGTGCATTTAGCGATTGCATCTTTTCAACATCTTGACACAGACTTTGGTAAAACACTCGTGTATCTGTAATCTTACCATGAGGAAACGAGTGTATTCATTCATTATTTTTATTTTTATAATTAATCATTTTGTGTAGGTGTGCGTGCACATGTTTGATGCACTGTTATCCATCGTTTGGATGAGTTTCATATTTTTTTCCTTATCCCCCGCCTTCCTTTCCATTTCGCTTTTTTCTGATCATGGGTCTCTTCCTCGATAAAAATTAATCGAAGAATTATGGAATTTATATGAAAGAGCGACTTATCGCCAAGGCCGCTTTTAACGATATACAGGTAAGTAAGTTCAGGTAAGTGTAATTGTGCGAGTTAAACAGGCACACGCTGTAAATTGTAATTGTAAGATAAAAAAAGAAAAAGTAAAAGAAAACGGCAAATTGGTGCATCGTGCATCTCTTAATCGAATTTACTCCTGATTATAAACTATTGAATTTGTGATCTTTCATTTTTATTCGACTTTTACTTCTTTTTGTCCGCTGTCGTCGTCGTGATCGCTGCCACTTTCTTGGCTATTAGAAGAACTGTGCAATCGCTGATAAGCTGCCATTGTTAAAAATATTTGTTTACTCAAATTTCAATACTATAATTATAAATTTCCGACACTTATGCTAACTGATACTTCGTATATTTTCGATACGCGAGCAAACGAGAATTCCGTGTCACTTAAACGCCGTTCGAACCTGTACTGTGTGTGACTTTCACTAAAATAATTAGGAGAAAAGAGACACCTTCGCCATTCTCAATATACGGATGATAATGAGTTACGCTCATTGATAAGAAGGGAGATAGACGGATGTACACAACACCGTATATCCATGATATCGAAAAAAGTTTTTACAAATCAGACAAGTGTATCGAGTGGCTTTTACTATTATTTAATTATCGAGCGGGGCTAAATTCAATGAAAATCAGCCGGACGATCTTGGAATTATCTTGAAGACGCCTCTTACTGAATTTAGAAAGATTCTTGAATGAGATAAGAATGAATATAAGATATTATGCTAATTACTTATGTCAGAAGTCTCCCACACGCAATCGATTGCCAAGAAACATTATGTGTGCATATGTATACGCACAATATTACAACCTGTTGGAATTTAGGATAAACCAATCAATATGTCTCTCTCTCTCTCTCTCTCTCTCTTTCTCTCTTATATGGAAAAGCATGGAGAAAATCAAATTTCTTTTGGAAAATCCACTGCGTTACGAAACTTGATGAGCGAGGCAACGACTCGCGTTACATTTCAACGAAATGAAATGAAATGAAATTATTCGAAGAGTGACTTGAAAGAGTTGGCGAGAGGAAGAACAGGAATAAAGATAGAATAAATAATTTTCTTAGGAACCAACCTGCTGCCGGTCGAGAGTCGTTATCGTTTGGGAGTGAAAAATCGACGTTTCTGACTTGAAACGAGCGAATGAACGGATAAGTAAGCCAGCAAACACCCGAGGATATCCGGAACGGACTGAGGCTGTGCCGCGACTAGAACGAAACTAATGGAGAACTAGCTGTATACTAACGCTGATGTTTATCGCACTATTGCTGCTGCTTCTGCTGCTACTTCTCTACTACTACTGCTACTACTGCCACCACTACTACTATTTTTACTGTTACCGCCGATACTGCTACAAAATCTACAGCACTACTTGAAACTTGGGTATAGCGATGTAATGCCGATGAAAATCGGGGAATTTACATCAGCCTTGTGACTCCTCGAGTATTCGCGACTTGCTCAATTCCTACTAGCAGAGAGAGAGAGAGAGAGAGCTTCTTCGTATGTACATTAAGTTCGCGCAGATACGAACTTTATCGTGTATTTACTCGAGACGAATCTTCGTCAGATCCTAGAGCTCTTGCATGTACACGCGTGTCTCTGCGTCGCTGCAGCTTTGCACGATATCATCTCACGGCTAATTTGATATATATTTTGTGGGAATTTGCCCGTACTCGCGAGCGGAGCAAGGCGTCGAGCTTTTCGAGTGTTTTAATAATCGTCGTTTTATACTTGCGTGAAAAATCGCTCGATCGCCGGACAGAAGCGGCGGAGGGACCAGCTGGTATCGGCCGTTCGATGAATCTCTTATTTCCAGAGCGAGGGTCTGGGGAAGGAAAGTCCGTCCACGCTAATTTGGGTTGTGCTGCATCGTTGAATTACTGGTGCGCGGCATTGTTTCCTTCCTCTTCAGGTCGTTGAGCTACCAATTCTTGAGCGCGATCGAAACTGGGACACTTGGTTGATTCACGCCCTGAAACACCACGTTCTCCCTCTCTCCTGTTCTTTTCTCGTTCTCTCGTGCACGCGTGCAAGCACGCACAAATTATACGGATGATTGCTGCGAACTGGAAGAGACGGTGGAGGGACGGTAGCAGACGTCTACATTTTTCTGTGATATGCACGGGGAACGGCTATGAGGAAAGAATCGATGATAATGACGATCCGGAAACGAGGAGAGTCGCGATCGGTGGCCTTTCAGCTACGAACCATCGTCGTTTTTTACACGATCGCGCCTCTGCGCCCATTGCCTCTTCTTTGCTTAATTATGAAAAATACGCGTGTTTTCTTCTTTTTTTACAAAAATCACACGCTCCGCTTCAATTTTCGAGAAACCGTCTCTCCTCTCGTCGACTTTTAATCTGTCGATTACACGGCCACGTGGCCACGGGATGGATAGCTTGTAGAGGATATCTGTTTTTTCTCCTCCTACGCAATAGGATACTTTTTTTAGAACATTCTATTTTAAGTCAATCAGGCAATCAGTCGGATGGAACGAGTAGTGCTTTTCACGAATCATGAAAGTATAGCAATCTCGTATTTCAATCGATTCTCATTTGATCATCGCAGATTTTCCCCCGCGATCCTCGCTCTACGTTTCTACGAAATCTTATCAATCTCTTAAAGAATGACCGGATGCTAGGATATCGATGAGTCCCGCGCAAATTCTCGTGGCTCTTATCGAGTAGAAGCGTTGCTTAATTTCAAAGTACCCAATCTGAGAATGATCTACTTCATCGAGTAAAATTAGATCACGCGTAATTTAGATAAGAGTAACACTTTGTACGCGTATGGCACGAAAGGAAAACACCGAGATATATAAATGTACCAGATATAAAACTCGCCAGGGTGACAGAGTGTTATCGCTGAATAATTCGCAAGCGGAAAAGTCGAATGTGATAATGATTCAGAAAAAAAGAAGATGAACGGAGAGAAAGAATTTCGTTCTTACTTGGCATTCGATTTCTTAAGGACATGCGAATGATTCGAGTAGTTTCCCCTTAGATGGCGCTACTATTCGGTTTTTATGGTAAACCAATGTCTATTTTTTATTATAATTATCGCATGACTTTCGAAATGTAAAATTGCATATCCCGCACAGAGTCCGTTACTGGCATCGCCAGATTTTTCGAATTTTCAGATTTTTCTTAAATGTTGAGAGAGAGGCAACGGCAGCTTTGCAGCGGTCGCGTACCCCGCAAGAACTTCCACCCTTCGTTAAATTATATTCATTTCTTGTTAAAAATTCATTTGAAAACTATTAAAAAATAACTTAAAGGATCTTTTTCGTAATGATACGATTATTTTTTTACTTTTATTTAAATTTATCACTAGATATGCTTCGGCCAACGAAAAGTAACAATCATTCCCCCGCAAATGTTCATACTCCATCCCTATATCCCTATTTCCATGGTCGCACCACACGTTGCATTCGCATTGGTAAGAGAGACGATTCTTCGGCGGCGGCTTTTGATGTGTCTTTTTGTTGTCATGACAACTTGCCACGACTCTAACGTAGACACCGAGAATTTCCGATAGTCCAGTGTGCGATAACCGACAGCACATAATAGTTCACCGACTAAAATCAGACCAAATCCCTACAAATTTGTATATTGAGGGAATCTTACAAAAAAAAAAAAAAAAAAAGAAAAGAGAGAGAAACAATGGTGGTCCTCGATAGACGCAAGAACTTGATAATATCAACGGCAAGTAATTTCTTTGACGTCGTTTCGCAAGATAGCAACGAGGTTGATTCATCCGAGGTCCTAGATAAGTTTTTGGAGCAGTCATCCTGCAGGACCCTGTGCGTTCAGCCGAGTCATGCGAAAAGCGATAGATCCAAGCTAAAATTAAGCAACGATCTACCGACCGACAGAAACACTCTGGTATTCTTCAAGGTAAGAAAGCTAAGAGAGAGAGAGAGAGAGAGGATCGCAAAGTTCGATGCACACCCGCGCAAAATCACCATAATTCTGATTGATCAGGTAGCGGCGAGGCAAGTGACCGAAGAAAATTTTCACGAATTGGTGCAAGTGACGTCAACGGGAAACGGGGGTGGTTCCGCCTTCGTGGAGGCCCTACGTCAAGTATGGACCCCCGCTCTTCGGTCGAGCGGCCTGAATCCGTCGTTGTTGAAAAAATTCGAGGACGAACTGTCAGGTAGGAGAAGATCGAAGAGCTCTCTCGCGGACGAGGAGGCGCGTTTGCTGAAGAAACGCGAGAATGCGAAGAAATCCCAGGAGAAGACGAGTTTCGAGGAGGCCATTCAGATCCTGAGGAACGCGAGGTTGGAGCTGGAGAGCGCGGCAAACGCCAGGGACGGTTTGATCAACGCGGAGGAGGCCCTGGAAGCTGTCTCGGGACTCGTGGACGATCTCTGGAAATTGGAAGGAGCGGCGGCTTACCGAGAGGACAGGATGAGGAATCTCCTGGATATCGTCGGAAACGAGATTGTGTCAATCGTGGAGAACGCGATAAACCAGGTAGGAGGATCTCACCGTACCAACGCGTACGGCGCTATCGATTGAAACGCTGGAAAGCGATCATCGGCTTTTCTCTTCTTCTTTTTTTTTTTTTTTTTTTTTTTTTTTTATAGAAAATGTCGACGTCCGCCATTCGCGAGAAGGAGGAGGCATTCTCGAGGGGAGCGACAGTTTGCGAGAAATGGCTGGACGTCTGTCAAAGACTCACGGGGCTTTACTGGCCTCATCAAGCTGTCCACACCTGGAAGAGCCCCGTGTTTCTGCCTGGTCGTTCCGCGAAGTTTGCTACGCGTTTGAGGTAAGGAACGAAAAAGCACCAAAAAAAAAAAAAAAAAAAAAAAAAAAAACTGATCGACTGACTCTCGCTCGTTGTAAAATTGCAGAGAAATAGCGGAGTTGCGTGCGCAGCATCGTCAATTATCGAAATTGCTACTTCCCGCGGAGATATCTAGCCTGGGTATGGACGATTTGCTGAGGAGCATCGACGAGATCGGAGGTACCGTAGGCATTCCCATAGATTTCCCATATGTGCAATGTAGAGGCTAAAGATTGACCGAGCGGATGTGTGTTCGGTACCAGTGACACTCGGCGAGGAGGAGGAGGAGATGCGGTGGGAGAGACTAAAGCGAGAGATAGAGAACGAGCTGCAACCGGCCGAGGAGAGAGTGGCGGAGATTTTGCGGGAGAGACTCTCTCAGGCGGACACTCCGAACGCCTTGTTGGATGAGTTCCGTAGGTACAGCGAGCTGATCACGAGGGAGAGACTGAAACAAGCGCTCAGGACCGAACGCGAGGCATTGCTATCCTCCTACGATAATCTCATAGGTAGTTCCACGCACTTTCTCCCCCTACCCCCCATGCTTCCCACCGATCACCGTAGTTTGGCGGATTTACGGGAAACCTTGAAATTCCAGACAGTTGCTTGGCCGGTCCCGACACGGGGGATCTGTTGGACCACTCGAGGATCCTGGAGGAAATTCAGGCGAGCAGAATGTCGGAGAAGCGTCTGGAGAACTTGAACAAGGTGGCGAAGCTTCTCCTGTCGGAGCTTCCCGGTTATCGGGAAGCGACCGTCAGAGTGACGTCGGTCCTGAAGGAGACCGAGAAGAAGAGGCAGGATCTCCTGGAGTCCTGGGTAAGGGAAGACGCTGCTGGCGGCGTGTCGATTCAAGGTCGGGGGTTGCGAAGGGTCCGTTGATTCGTAGGTGACGAGGACGAGGGATGCGGTGAAGCGAAGGGAGCTGACCTTGAGCACGGACTCAGCCGTGGTAGAGCTGAGCGGTGCGAGTTTGATGCGGGTGAACTACGACCCCCGGCTGACGAGCCTGATAAGGGATGCGAGGGCGCTCCTGGGGAAGGGGATCGAGTTGCCGCGGGAGATTCGGGAGCTGGTGGAGAGAGCCGGGTTCCTCGCGGGTCGCGCGAGGGCTCTTCAGCAAGTGGCGACCTTTCACAACACCATCGGCGACCGGATGGTGCCGTCCCAGCGACCGCTCATGCTGACCACCGCCCTCCAGCTGGCCAGGGCGGTCAAGGAACAGGCGGGGGTTGTTTGGTCGGATCCGGCTGCGATCGACGCATACACCGCGGGTCTCAGGGATCTGGTCAGTCGATCGACGCGACCTAAGGGGAGGGAGAGACAGAGAGAGAGAGAGAGAGAGAGAGAGACGGTCTGAATGGTCACGCGTTTTTCACAGGTGAACAAATTCTCGCGGCAAAATGCGGAATTGGCCGCGAAGCACGTGACCTTGAGAGATCTGCTATCGAATCTGTTGAGGGACGAGACCATCAACCTGATCGGTAGCCAGGCCATTTGGAAGGAGACCTTGACGCGCATGAGGGCGATCGTCGACGGCGTCGAGTCGGAGTACGGGAACACGAAAGCCTGGAAATTGCATTGGGATCGTCAGCTCCTGAAGACTCTGGCCGTCGCTTACAGGTGAACGGAAAGAAACGACCCCCGGCTAGTCGACCTCGACGATCTCGACTGATCGCTATCCACGATTGTCCGCAGAGCCGCCCTACCGACGTTGATGAAGAAGCTGCCGGAGATAAGGGTGGAGCTGACCTTCCGGGATGGATCCCTTCAGTGGAGGCCGAGTTTCGAGGAGATCCGGGCGAAACTTTACTCATCTCTGCGTAGATCGCTCTCGATCCCCCTGAACTTTCGGGGTGTGGGAGATCCCAGCGACGCCCGCTTCAGTGACCTTGTCGCGAGGAACGCCCAGTTCTTCGGCGCGATCTACAAAGAGGCCGAGACCACGCTGTCCGCCATGGAGATGGTGCGCTGCAAGTGGCTCAGCCTGGCCGCACCGGCAAAGATCGAACCTGCCGAGACCTTGACGGGCAAATCGGCCCAGGACTGGGCAAGGGCCTTCAAGGACGCGAAGCAATGGGCCCAAGAGGTAGATGCGCGTCCAAGCCCAAAATTCTACGGCTATCCCTATTGACTCGTCTTCTTTCCTTTCAGATCGGCAAGTTACGCGGAAACGAGGTCAAGGTCCGCTGCATCGTCATAGACACGTCGACCACTAGGAACGACCTTGAATTTGCGACGCGTAGATTTTGGGAGCGTCTGTGCAACGATCTACGGGCCGAGGCATCTTCGAGGCTCGTGGCGATACTGGAGTTTCTCTCCTCGGCCTCGAAGGAGTTGGAACGAAGACCCCGCACCGTGGAGGAGGTCGGTCAGGCTTACGAGGCTCACGCGAGGATCCTGGAGCGGTCCATCGGCATCGCCGAGGAGATGCAGGCCGTCGAGGGTTTGGCCAAAGTGATGGCAGCTTGGACCAGCGAGTTACTCGATGGTCCGCGCGTCACTGAATCTCTCAGCGAGCTCTACGCTCTTACGGATGATTTTTGCCGATGACCTTGAACGAGATTTTGGCTTGTCGCAGGAGTGAAAGCGGCGCACGCGAACTGGGAGAACCTGGCGGATCGTCTGGAGAGGCACAAGACAGTGGTGGCGCGTCAGCTGGAGGATACCAAGGTGAACCTTCGACACAGGGCCACGGCCCTTCGGGACGACCGGGAGAGATGGGAGGGCAAATGGGCCTCGAAGCCCGAGAGTCTCTCGCTCGACTGGCTGGTCTCCATGAGGGAACGATGGGCAACCCTGGCCAAGGAGAGAAAGAACCTGAGGGACGACTGCGAGAGGGTTGGCCTCGACGCCGGCGAGATACTCGAGGACGACGAGGACACCCTGCTGAACCTCAGCCTCCAACTGGAGGCCGAGGAGGCCAACTGCAGGTTCCAGGCCGAATTCCTGGAGGAATTGCGAAAGCAAGAAGCCGAGGAGTGGCTGATCGCCAGACGAAGGTTGCACAGGTTCCAGGACTGGCTGGACTCCTGGGAGGACAGGATTCGCGCAAGGTCGCTCGACTCGTCCGACCAGGTCGCCGAAGCCAACTCGAGAGCCAACGGAAGACCGGAGTCCAATACCTTCCTCGAGAAGAAGATCCGGGAGATTCGAGTGGCCGTCGATTGGCTCCAATTGTTTCGGTCCGACGACCTGGCCGAGGAACACTGGGCGGAACTTCGGGCCATCGTACAACTCGACGACATCGTGTCGAACCTAAGAGACATGACCTTGGGAAACCTGTTGAGCTCCGCGAAGAAGATCGAGGAGAACGTGGATCGAATCAAGGTGGTGCATATTCTCTAGTCCCTTTTCCCATCCTTTCGTACGTCGATGAATGCTTGACCGATGACGATGATGATGATGTTCAGGACATCACGAAGAGAGCGGCGGCGGAGAGCGGCATACGCCAAGCACTGGCCGAACTGGAGTCGTGGGAGAGTACCGCGTCGTTGAAGCTACAGGAGTCCAAGGACAGCGGGAACGCGAAGATCATGCTGGTCGACGAGTACAGCGGTTTGCTGGCTAGGGCCAGCGAGCTGAGGCTTCTGCTGGAGGGTGCCAAGGGTGCTCAAGGTTACGAGAGGTTCGTGTCCAGAGCCGCTCGTTGCGAAGCAGGCTTGTCGGAGCTGGAGGAGCGGATAAAAATACTCAGCACTCTTCAGCGGAAGTGGATATATTTGGAGCCGGTCTACGGTGGCGGAGCCGCACCCAACGACTCCGGAAGATGGCTCAAAGCGGACAAGGATTTCAGGTTCGGATAGGGAGTCCCTCTCCACTTCTCGAGTCCATAATTTCGACATTTTCATTCACCCCCCCCCCCCCTCCTCCTGGTACCCACAGATATCTAATGGGAGAGGTCTCTCGAGACCCTAGAGTGCCGTCCTTGAGGAGGCTTCCTTTGCCGGCTCTGATCAACCTCCGGGAGAACCTGGACAAGTGTCAGAAGAGCCTCGACGAGTTCCTAGAGGTAAGAGGAGGGACCATCGAGGTCTCCTTCCATCCGCGCAAAAAACCGCAAAATCTCGTACGATTCTCTCTCTCTCTCTCTCTCTATATATATATATATATATATATTCGTCCACCAGGAGAAGAGAGCCTCTTACCCGAGACTGTACTTCCTCAGCGACGAGGACCTCCTGGAATTGATTTCCGACAGAGGCAGGGGACTGGAGTCCCACTTGCCGAAACTCTACCAAGGCGTGGGGTCCCTGATAAAGGAGAGGAACAGCCTGCTCGGGGTGATATCTCCGGAAGGAGAGACCCTGAGATTAGCGGAGCCGATCGATCTGAAGGAGCCGCTACCGGTTTGGCTGCGGAAACTCGAGGAGGGAATCCGGGAGTCCCTTCGGCAGTCCTTGGACAAGTGCCTGGCGGACTCCGCGACGGATCCGTCGACCTATCCGTTGCAGGTGAGCGGCTTCGTTGTTGCGAAACTTCTTTTGGAAGGCGCGGAGAACTTCGGTAAAGCCAAGGTCTCTTACGTCGCGCAGGTCCTGCTGCTCTCCGAGAGAATAGACTTCACGGAACGTTGCACCGCGGCCCTTAAGGGAGGTCGGACGCTCCTGAGGAAGCTTCTCGAGTACCTGGAGACGCTACGGGCGAAGTACAGAGGCCTGGAGGACGCCGGCGACAAACTGACGGCGCTGAAAGCTCGCGGTCTGCTTCTCGATACCGTTCACCACTTGCAGGTCACCAGGACTCTGTTGGCTGCGATCGCCAGTGGCAAAAGGACGTCGTGGATCTGGCACAAGCAAATCCGTGCCTACAGAACGGTTCTCTCATTAACCATATATATATATACACACACATGTACACGCGCACCGCACTTTCCCCTGCCGTGCTCCGTGATGCGGCAAGGTTCGCACCAGACGCGTCGTTTGTCGCGACCTTGAAAAACGTAGATAACCGTTGCAACTCTCGCAGAAAAAAGGAGGAGTCATCGTGAAATGCGCCGCCGCGGAATTCTCTTACCGCTTCGAGTATCAAGGAGCGGCCGTCGGCCTCGTTAGAACGCCCTTGACCGAACGATGCTTCCTGGCCTTGACGCAAGCGATGAGACTGGGACTGGGCGGAAGTCCGACCGGACCCGCGGGAACCGGCAAAACCGAGAGTGTCAAAGCCCTGGGTGCGATTCTCGGGAGACTCGTGTTGGTTTTTAATTGCGACGAAGGTCAGCCACTCTCTCTCTCTCTCTCTCTCTCTTTCTCTTCGTATCATCTAGTATCGCAGGCAAACGGAGATTGACCTTCGCAGGAATGGACAGTGGGAGCATGAAGAGAATCTTGGGGGGTCTGGCGCAGACCGGAGCCTGGGGATGTTTCGACGAGTTCAACCGATTGGAGGAAGAGACGCTGAGCGCCGTCGGGATGCTGATCAAGCCCCTCCAGGAAGGGGTGAGGGATGGCGCGGACGTCGTGAGCCTCGGCGAGTCCAGAGTGAAACTCGATCGACACTGCTGCGTGTTCATCACGATGAACCCGGCTGACAGCGATTACGGCGGTAGGCACAAGCTTCCCGATTCCCTGGCGAGACTCTTCAGGCCGATAGGGATGGCACACCCCGATAGGTCGGACATCGCCAGGGCCCTGCTGGAATGCGCCGCTTTCCTCGAGGCTCCCACCCTCGCTAAGCAACTCATCGAGGTCCTCGACACTTGCCAGATTCTCCTGTCCAAGCAATCTCACTACGACTGGGGACTGAGAGCCTTGCGATCGGTTCTCGACGCCCTACCCCCCGCCCCCGCGCCGGATGCTGCTTCCACCTCCACGTTTGCTCTGGACGAAGCGACCAGGTAAGGAACACCCTGAGCCGTCCCCTCGAGTTTCGTTGGCTGTCTTCGCTCGTTATCTTCCTCGCGTTCTCTGGGGACCCTTTCAGAATGGTGATCGCGATCAAGTCGTCAACGTTGCCGAAACTGACGGACGACGACCGATCGAAGTTCCTCGGGTTGATGAGGGACACCTTTCGGGGCGTCGACGTCTCCTCTTATGGGTCCGAGGAGACGAGGGACTTGGAAAGGGCCTTGAGGGAGCTCTGCGAGAGCAAGGGACTGTCGGAGGAGGCGCTGAAGAGAAGTTTGCAATTGAACGACCAGCTGAAGAACCGAACCGGCGTGGCGGTCATCGGTCCGGCCGGTTGTGGTAAAACGACGATAAGGAGATTGCTGGCAGAGGCGATGGGCAGGACCGGAAGACGCGTCAACGAAGTTTCCTTTTACCCCGGAGCCATGCCGAAGTCGAGGCTGCTGGGTCGAATCGACCCTCGGACGAGGTTGGTCTCACCGTCGATGCTTTCAGGTCCCATTGCTCATTGCGCATTGCTCTCACTCAACCCCACGCTCTGAATTCCTTCCACAGAGAATGGAAGGAAGGCATATTACCGAACGCAGTGATGTCTGCTAGCGACTCCCTTACCTGGATCATCCTGGATGGTGACGTTGAACCCGAGTGGGCCGAGGCCTTGAACTCCGCCCTGGATGACAATCGGCTGCTGACTCTGCCAAGTGGGATCCGGGTCAGATTGGGAAATGGCACAAGGTAACGGCGGTGGTGGTGGCGTGGCTCTCTCGATGACCTTGACTCGGTGTTGCCATCTCCGGATCTGCAGGCACGATCTAACGTACCCTTTGACAGGTTCGTCTTCGAGGCGCACAAGCTGACCAATGCCAGTCCCGCTACGGTCTCGAGGCTCGGGGTGGTCTATCTTGCCTCGATGTCTCCGAAGTCGCTACTGCCATCGCTATTGTCCACGATGACGACGACCTCGACTTTCTCGGAGCCGGTGAAACTTATTCTGGAGAATCACATTTGCGCTTACACGGAAGACGTGCTGAGGACAGCGGCCAGTCACCTTTCCGCTCCCAGTCTGATGAGGTCCGTCGTTTGTCATTTGCGCGATGCGACCTCGAAGACTCTGGCTACCCAGGCACTGCTGATCTCTCTCTGTGGTCAGCTGGAGGACCGGACGACGAAGGAACGACTGGCTCGCTCCATCTATCAACTGACGGATTGCTGGTAAGGAGAGACGGTAGTGGCAATGGCAGTAAGGTCTCGTGGCCCGACCAAATCGAACTTGCACGATGTCTCTCAGGTGTCCGAACCCTGACAAACCGTTCGACGTGGTGTACGACAAGGAGAACGACAGGCTGGAGCCATTTTCCGATGACATGCCATCGGTCGACACCGACGATGGCCCGGTGCTCTTATCAGGTTTAGTTTCTCGACGAACATCCCTCGTTTGGGGTCAAATGTCGTTCCAAGGTTGTTTCGTTCAACGCAACGCAAGTTTTCAGGTCCCATGAGGAGAGCGATAACCGCCGTGTTACCTTGGCTGGGAGACGGTCATCCGGTGATGATTCGAGGACCCGACGGATGCGGAAAGAGCACCCTCGTCTCTCTAGCATTTTCCATGCTGAGGAACAGGGAGGAGCTGGGCAACAACGACGCGGCTTCCTTCATCAAAGGCTCCAGTCTTCACGGACCCCAGGACCTTGTCTCGCGTATAAAAAGGGCCTGTGTCCGACTGGATTCGTCCACTCACGGCCGAGCCTACAAGCCCAGAAACGGATCTCGGATTATTGTAGCGTTGGAGGACACGCACTTGGCTTCCAAGGACTTGCAGGTGAGAACCGAACCAAAGAGAGGCAGAGGAAGGGAGAGGGAGGCTGAGGAAAACACATTTTATAGGAATTGTTGCGCGAGTTGTTGCAAGATGGAGGCTTTTACGAGGAGGACCTTGAATTTGCCAAAGTTCCCTTAGCGCTCGTCTGCACCATAAGTGAATCGTCGAATAGGCTACACCCTAGGTTGGATGCTCTCTTCGCGGTTCACCACATGTCGTCAGTAGAAACGAAAATACCTGAAACTAATCGGCGAAGTCGCGTCGCTTCGTCGTAGTTGCGCGACTATTCCGCGTGTTAATGCGCGCGTGTTCCTCAGGTATCCAGACGCCAACGACGTCGCGGCGATCCTCGACCTTCATTTAGGAAGATCCTTACGACGGTCAACGACGTCGTTGACGGATTCTTGGACCTCGCAGCTATCCTCGACGATGCTCGAATCATTTTCGCGCAAGTCCACCGAGGAGCGCTCGATTTTCTCGTGGACCCTGAAGGACCTCGTGTTCTGGGCAAATAGCCTGCAGTACTATCCCATTCCGAAGGACCAGTCCGCGATACCAGCTTACCTATTGGACTCCGGTCGGCGGCTGTTCTACCCAAGGCTGTCCGTCCAGGATCGACATCGGTGGGAATCGGCGGTAGCCTCTGGACTTCCGGACGCGAAGAAGCTCGACGGGAACATATTCGTCTGGAAGCATGGCGCTGCCACTTTGATCTCATCAACCCCCGAAGAATGGAGAGCCGAAGTCGAGGGTATCGTTGCGAAGCTGGCGAGGGAGGGCGAACCCCTTCAGGCCAAAATAACGTCGAACCTGTTGGACAGCGTAGCCGGTAATTGATTTTCCACGACGTCGACGTAAGTTCTCATCTCGCTCGCGCTACGATCATCGCGCTTCTCTCTCGTTGCAGCTCTAAGTTGGACACTGGGAAGAAGCCTGCGTGGAACCATTCTGATAGGTCGACCGGGAGCCGGGAGGAGATCTGCCGTCAGATTAGTCGGCGCCGCGTTTTCCAGCTTTCGATTGATAGAGTCCGGACCCGGTAAGGACGACGAGCCAGGGGCTGAAGCAGCCTACCGGCAACTGACGCGCGCTTGCGATTGTTCAAGGTCGCGGCCGAGCATCGGTGAAAGCTGCAGTTCAGGCGGCGGGTATCGATGGGGATGAGGTCCTCTTGCTTCTGGAGGAGCATCACACCAGGGAAAGCGACTTGGCGAGTTTGGCCAGCGCGATCGTCTCGAGAGGCGAATTGCCGGGTCTGTTTAGCGCCGAGGAACTCGATGGTCTGGTCGCTCCGTTGACGGATTTAGCCAGACGGGAAGACTTCTCGGGAAGCCTCGAGCAGTACCTCTATCACCGTAAGGTTTACCCCGCAACCTTCGTGGAACGAGACGAAGCGAAACGGAATGGAGAAGACTCTATCTTGCTCCCTTTCCACAGGTCTGAGGAAAAACCTGCGTCTCTTCATCCTCGTGGACTCCAGCGACGCGAAGGAGCATTGGCTGGAACACTCCGGACTGTTGAGACACTGCGTCGTGGTCGGTCCTGGAGTTGGCTCCGAGTGGTGGTTGTCCGAAGATGGTCTGATGGATGTCGCGAGGCAGCGTCGGGAACCCGCGGTGGACCCGGACGACGACAAGGAGTCCCTCTCGGGGATAAGGACGATGATCGAGTGCCACGCGAAGGCACCGAAGAGCCAACAGGCACCCGCGCGCTTCCTGGCTCTTCTGGACACTCAGGAACGTCTGGCGAAACTCTGGAGCGAGCAGCTGGAAGGGAAACTCGGCAGTCTGGAAGCCGGCATCGCTAGGCTGAAAGAGGCGGGCGACCAAGTGGCGGAATTGGAGGAACAGGCGAACAAGCAGAGAGGAGAGTTGGAGGTAAGTCGACGAGAATGGCGTTGATGACGAGTTGACTATCGTGGTTGATGCGCGCAGGCCGAGAAGGGAAGAGCTACCGCGGCCTTGGACCAAATAACCGCCACGATGAGAGGAGCGACTGGTCAGAAGGGAGAGATGGCGACCTTGAAAGCTGAAACTGAGCGAGAGAGCGCGGAACTGGCTCGTCGCAAGGTACCGTCGTCGTTCGTTTGTTAACCTTGAGAACTCGGAGGCTACTTTTGACACGTCCGTGGATTCGCAGGCTGACATCGAGGGTGAACTAGGCAAGGTCGAGCCTCTCGTCGAGCAGGCGGCTCAGGCTGTCGCCGGCATAAGCGCCGATGCCCTGGCGGAGGTTCGGTCCTTGAGGGCTCCTCCTGCACCAGTTCGAGACGTTCTCGAGGGCGTCCTCAGACTCATGGGCATCAAGGACACGTCTTGGAACAGCATGAAAACGTTCCTGGCGAAACGCGGTATCAAGGACGAGATCAGGTAGAGAGAGAGAGAGAGAGAGAGATCGTCGGATGAGAGAAATGCAGAAGAGTAACGAGGGGTCCGGGGGGATTTTAGGAGCTGGGACGCGAGGAGGAGCACGGCGGCGAGTCTGGAGGCTGTGGCGAAGTTGATCAAGGAGAGACCCGAGAGTTTCGAGGAGAAGACCGCGAAAAGGGCGTCGATAGCGGCCGCGCCCTTGGCCGCCTGGGTCCTGGCCAACCTGCAGTACGGTCAAATTCTTCAGCAAGTGGCTCCCCTCGAACGCGAGCAACGACTTCTGGCCGAGTAATTCGTTCTCTCCTCTCTGGCGTCGCGTTTTCGCGTCTCGTCCTCGAGTCCGCTCGAGGAGACTCTAAGGTAACATCGAATTTCAGGCGTTTGTCAGCGGCGGAGGACCAGCTGGGCAAATTGGCCGAAGGCCTGAGCTCCGTGGAGAGTCGAGTCGTTCAGCTTCAGGAGCAACTGGCGATTTACTCGCGGGGAGCGGCGGCTCTTCAGCTCCGAATGGAGTCGACCGAGGCCAGTCTAGCCACGGCCAGATCGCTCCTGAAGAAACTGGACACCGAGCACACCGACTGGCAAACTCAGCTGCAAGAACTGACCGACAGAAGGTCAAAGTTGAAGGTGGAAGCTGCCAACGCGGCTTCGCTTCTTCTCTATCAGGTAAGGACCGAGGAGCATCCTGGGGTTGCTTGCGCTAGGGTACGGGGGGAGAGAGTCGAGTTGTCGCGAAGGACATCGACTACACGGGTTTGCGAAACTTGCGAAGGACCCCCTGAAGGACGAGAAATGGAAGAAGTTGGCCATCGACCTTCTGATAACCGAGCGAGAGCAGTTGCTGTGGCGAGCTCAGGGTTTGCCAGCTGACACTGGAAGTCTCATAGGAGCCTCCTGCATCCTCCGAGGCCCGTTGGTCCCTATCCTGATGGATCCTTCCGGAGTCGCCGTGTCCTGGCTGAAACTGAATTGCGGTCCTCGATTGGAAGTGAGCAGACCCGAGGACGCGAGATTTTTCACCACTCTGGAACTGGCCGTTCGATTCGGCAAGGTTTTGCTGATCGAGGAACTCGTGAGCTTCCCTCCTGTTCTGCTTCCTCTGTTGCGTCAAAGGTCTCTTCGGCTGGGAGATCGTACTCTGGCCGCTCAAAGTGGTTTTCGTCTATTCCTGGCTACCAGACGAGATAAGCTGGACTTTCGAGTGCCCAAGGAAGCCGAAGCCGTGCTCTTCGAGATCACTCTTGGTTCCGGCACGAAGAGTCTGGCAGAGAGACTCGTCGAGAAGGTGAGCGGTCATAAGTTGGAGCAGCGGTGGTGGTGGTGGTGGTAGTGGTATTTGTTCTCACATTGTTCGCGTCATTGTTCTCATTGAGGTTCTCGCGAAAGAAACGCCGGAACTCGAGAAGGAGAGACGAATGATTCTGGAGCGGGAGGAGAAGCTAGCCGGCGAACGGGACGAAGCTCGGTTGCAAGTTCTGGCTCAGTTAGGTAGGGCGAAGGGTCAAGAGCTCCTGCAGGAGTCTCGAGACGTCGAAGGCGGCCTCCTGGCGTCCTTGGACGCTGCGCAGGCCAAGGCCAGAGAAATCGCTCGTGCTCTTCAGGAAAGCAGACAGAGTCTCGAGATAGTTTCTAGGTAACACACACGCACACACACACACACAGACACAAAATAGACGTTCGAGAAACCTGACGAGTTGGCAAAACTTCATGATCGATACCACCGTGTAGGAGGGCCAAAGCTCACGAGAGATTCGCCACGTTCGCCGCCAACCTCTACGAAGCCGTGAAAGCTCTGACAAACTTGAGTCCACTTTACGTTTTCTCTTTCGATGCCTTCACGGATTTGTACTTGGAAGCCGCTGATGCCGACGGTGGTAAGCCAGTGGCCGAGATCAGCAACGACCACGAAGGAGTCATGAGGAGAAGGTACGAGCCAGAGTTTGAAGGGGCACCGAGGAGAGCGAGGTCTCCTTGGTCCCTATCGCGTTTCACCGACGAAAAGCAACATCCGGTGATAATCTTACGCTGAAAATGATTTGTCAGGCTGATCGCTTCTACTCTGCATCATTGCACGAAAGCGGCTTACAGAAAACACAGGCTGCCGTTGGCGCTGCATTTGGCGCTGGCCCTAAACCCCGTGACCTTGGTCGAGCGGAACTTTTTACTGGATATTGTGACGTCGAGCAGCAACGGCAACCTCGAGGACGACGACTCCTCCGACTCGTCGTTGCCAGATTTCATACCGGAAGAGAGAAAGTCCACCGTTAGAGTGTTGGCGAACTCTTTGCCGCAGGTAAGAAGAAAAGTGTGCGCGTGTGCGTGTCATTCTCCAAATCTATGATCAAATTAGACCCGACGAGGAACATTGTTAAACAGATCGCCGCGAAGCTGAGGAAAACCTGGGTCGAAAACGTAAACGACTTGTACAACGAGAGCTCGTTGACAGCCTTCCAGAAGGTCCTGGTCGTTAAGTCTCTTCGTCCGGATCATTTGCACACGGCACTCTGTCGATTTGCCACGGACCAATTAGGTAAGGCGCGCGCGCGCGCGCGATTGCATCGGAACTGAGAACTAGAAGAGCGATAAACGAGAGATTTTCCATCGTGAACCTGACAAGGTGTGAGGGACTTGGCGGCGCCAACCTGGTCCCTGAAGAAACTAGCCAAGGAGGAGGGTGGGCTACGTCCGATATTGCTGTTGCTGTCACCGGGTACCGATCCCGCTCCCGAATTGGAGGCTCTGTTCAGCGAGGAGGGAGCGTCGGCTGCGGGCTTCAACGAGGTGTCTCTCGGTCAAGGTCAAGTGCTTCAAGCGGAGCACGCGCTACTCTCGGCTTGCAGGTAAGCTCGAAAGTAGAATCGGGTCAAGTGCGCGAGTCATTGCTACGACCATCTGCGATCTTAGGGACGGCGGTTGGATTCTACTGAGCAATCTGCAGTTGGCCTTGAATTGGCTGTCGCGTTTGGAGAGTCTGTTGCGATCGCCAGGGTGCGCGATCGGCGAGCGTCATCCGGCGACGAGAATCTGGTTGACCACCGAGGAGTGTTCGGAATTCGACTCGGGACTGGCTGGTCTCTGCTCGAAGATGGCCTACGAACCTCCGGAAGGCGTCAAGAGAAACGCCAAACGATCTCTGCAACAGCTGCAAACGCGCAAGGCCTCGCTGGGCCCGGAGCGGAGAGACTACTCGAGGGACCTGCTGTTGGCCTGGCTCCACGCGACTCTTCAGGAACGCAGGAAGTTCGTGCCTCAAGGTTGGATAAGGTTCTACGAGTGGAACGAGTCCGACCTCAATGCCGCCTACGACCTGATCATCAAGGACGTCTCCAGGCAGACTTCTCTCGGCAGCGAAGGTCCTGGTGGAGACCCGGCGGAAAATGGCGGCGCCGACTGGGAGACCGCCCGAGGTCTGTTGGATGTCGCGGTGTACGGCGGTAGGATCCAGGATGACTTTGACGCGCGAGCCCTAAGGGCCATCATCAGGGAGATCTGGACCAACGAGATCATCGACGGTCGCAAGAGAATGGGCGGAGTCTTGAGAGTACCGCAGTCGATTTCCGATTTGAACGAGTCCATCAGAATGATCGAGGCCATTGGCGACGATGACCTTCCAAGGGAGTACTTTGGCTTGTCGGCGAATGCTCAAAGGGCCTGGGAGAGAGCCGCTGCGGAATCTGCACTCGATCACCTCAACGGTGAGTTACCGCCACCACCTCGTCGTCTCAAGGTTGTTCCCTTCGACCCTCTTCGTTTCCTACCTCTCTCTCTCTCTCTCTCTCTCTTCAGGTATCCTCTTCGGTAACGGCAACGACATCAACGACGGAAACAAAGACGACGAGGAGGAAGCTCGTGAGAACTCCCGGTGTAACGTTCAGGCCGATCTGAGAGAAGCCATCGAGAGAAAGGCCGCTGTGTTTGCTTCTTTGAAAAAGAGAACAACCCCTTCGGAGAAGGACCTCTCTCCGCTGCATCGTTTCTTCATCGACGAAAGTACTTCCGTCGCCGGATTGCTGAGTCTCGTTCGCGCGGACGTTGAATCCACCAGCACCGGCACCACCACCTTCAAGGACTTTTCTGCACAGGTTCCGACATTGTTCTTTCAGTTTTTCACCCGGTTTCTCCATTCACCCCCGTACCCCCGGCTTGAAGTAGCGTCGTGCGCGTGTTCGCAGACACCCAAGAGATGGCTGTCGGAGTGGAGCATGGGTCCGAGGAACGTGGTTCGATTCGTGGAGACTCTGGTGCTCCTCCACGAGAGTCTGGAGAAGGTCGAGGCGAGTGTCCCACCCAGGAGGGTCGACCTGTCGCAGCTGATTCGACCTCGCGCGTTTTTAGCCGCGCTGAAGCAGCACACGGCTCGCGAGCTGGGGATTCCCCTGGAGAACTTGCGACTTCGCGCCGATTGGTCGGGAGAGGAGTTCGCGGCAAGGGGTGACCCTGGGAAGAAGAGCGTAGCGGTGACGATCGAGGGTCTGCTGATATCGGGTAGGTGATCGATGCTGTGTCACTGTTACGGTGTTTCGGGATGTTGTCACCACCGTGCTTATCTTCTCTCGCGTTAGGCTGCAAAATCCAAGATGGCGTACTGACGGATGTCGAGGCCACCGCTGCTCCGGTGATGGCGGCACCCGAATGTCGCGTCTCCTTCGTCGAAGAGGTCAACGACGCGAGACAAGGACCCGACGGTCCCGAGGTCACCGAAATCGACGCGACTCGCTTCAGCGTTCCCGTTTACAGCAGCTCGCAGAGGGACATCCTCGTCTGCTCGCTACCAGTTCGCTGTCCTCCGGAGGAACGAGACGCTTGGCTACGACGCGGAGTCGCCTTTCACCTTAAGGGACATTAAGGCGATCCCGTCGATGCGAATTTCGGCTAGAGAAAAAGTGACCCGCGTAAAAAACCCCCGGGAAGAATCTTGCGATTGGTAATGAAATTATTGAAACTTCATTCGGTTGGAAGGTTGATGATCATCTATTTCTTTCTACAATTCAGAGACAGACAGAGACAGACGGACGGACACTCGAGTGTGTCGTCGCATATACATGTGTGTGTATGTGTATAGGTATCCTTACCAAAGTACGTGAACATTATACGGGTTTCTTTCGCGAATCGTCGAAGATTGCGTTATAGTTGCTTTTACAATATTGATTTGATTGGTCAGGAGTGATAGGTCACGCAAGACAAAATGGAAGTCTTAATAAAAAATATCGTACATAGAGACAGAGATAGCAAGGATCTCGTAAGTCTAAGAAGAAGAGCTCGCAACGTTACATATTCTTTAAGCTCTCGAGGAAAAACTCGTAGGTACGCACCACTGTACATACAGCGGGTGACGGTGATATCCCACTGGAAATTTCAAGGGGTTGCAGAGGGTGGACCTCCCGGTGGAGAGGTCCGTCCCCTCTGCGGCTCCTGAAGATTTCGAGGGGGAGGATCGTTGCTACCGTATGTACGGGAAAGTGTTTGACTTAGGACGCTTAGATCGATTTAGCACTTATTGTTAGAACTTATCGTTATGCGTTAGTTGTTAGTTGGAGTTTGTTTTCGTGCCCCTCTAAACAGCACCTACTAAGAATTTTTAGTCTTTCGCGGATTGTCATGCGAATGATCTAACATAAGTGTATATGATAATATGTAGTACATAGCTCGGTAAAAGCCGGTGTGTATCATTGGACTTTGAATAAATTACTTCGTATCCTTGATAAAGGAATAAAAGTATTTGATTGTTTGATTAAAAATTTGACACAAATACAATATTTAATCGTAATTATATAGTCTAATTTCTTCTAATTTCTTCTAATCACTTTTTCTCTCTCTCTTTCTCGATTTCATGGTGTTTCTCGCACGAGCAAACAGTGCTAGCATGTACTTACACATATAATTAATCGAGCCAAACTCAACGCGAAAATTGTATTTGCAATTATTTTCAATCTTTTTATAAACGCTTCAACGTGTCAGAGAAGGGGACGAGGGAAAGATGGGGAGGAAAGGAACTGCAAGCAAATCGAATTCAGGCGAAAAACCTTGATTGTCGCTAATTTATTGCTTTTAACACATGAAATTTAAAGAGATTTCTAGTCCGAGTTCGCCTTACCTCTAACTTTTCTTCCCTCGCATTTTCTTTCCTCCGGTCCCTTCTCTCTCTTCTCCCTAACGAGAAGACAATATACATTTTCTTAAAACCAAATCTAGCATCGAAGAAGGCATTTTTTAACTCATTCGAACAAGAGTATTCGAATTTAATATATATATATCTAATATATCATTTAACGTATATACAATAATTATACTTTAGTACATACGGAACATGTGGTTTATACGTAATATGAACTGTTCTATTTTAAGTATACGTGTATGTTGTACACATTTTATGTAATATATATATATAAAGTTTAAAGAGGGGTGTAGAGGATACATGTGCAGTCAGGTAAAGTAGAATGGCACAGGAAAGGGTAGCAAGAGAGAAAGAGAGAGAGAGAAAGAAAGAGAGAGAGAGAGAGAGAGAGAGAGAGAGAGATCTATAAGAATAAATCTATAATGAAGAATAATTCGCTATACGCGCGCGACAACAATCGTAGTTTAATTGTAGTATATTAAGAAATAACACGAGGAAAAGCTTAAAAACTAATGCAAGAAAATGTTAGTCTTATTAAAATTTGTTATACCTACCCATACATATGTATAATTACGTACATGCGATGCATGTATCTCTCACGACTTCCCCACCCTCAACCTATATACGCGTATGAAAACTTAATTTAAAATGAATTCTTGAGACGGCGTTAGGTAATAGAGAAGTTTGTTTCTGTATCTGTGTGTGTGTGTATGCGTGTGTGAATACTTATATAGATCATAGGATGCAGTGTAACTTGTTTGTTCATTATATCACGTTACTCTAAAATTGTACGTTTTCACTTACACCTACACAGAGGCGTGTCAACGCGGAGTGCTACTGCCTTTAGCTTTAATTGGTCCGCTTGACATATTTTTTCTTCATAAATATTCCATGCCTATCGATCGCGCAAAAACTTGATAGCCGAATATTTTATTATTCATTTTTTATTAACGATCGCTATACATATTCTTAAATTATGCATGCTGTATGTTCGGGTGTCGTTAATCACTATTGACCAAGCGGCAAATTTTCGCATTTACGCGTTCTTACTATCCCAAAAGCCTTCTCCGATATTTGATAAATTGGATTTTTTCAACGTCCCTCGATTGATCTCGAAACATCGACTCATAGGCAAAAGTGATAACTTGGTCCAGAGATGCTTCATCGGTTACAGAGCTGATCGATTTTACTAATCGATTTTAAAAATTGTACGATTTCCTTGGCGCAAAACGCACATCGTCGATATTGTACAATACTTACTTTCTAAATAGATACATATACGTGGTATGTGTATATATATATATATAGTTTTTCGTTGCCATTGCAGCTATATATAATCTATTTATTTTATTGAATATCTCTAAGTCTTTACGAAAGTTCTCAAAGTAAATCTCTTCTTCTCAATTGAAGAGATCGATTGTAAAAATAGAGCACATGCAGGTACAAATAGAGTCAAAGAAGACTCCGGAGAGGTGTTTCTAAAATCACCCGAGTAACCCGTTAAAATAGTAATGTAAAATACCTGTTAAATCTAAAATACATTCTTTAAAGATTTTTTTCAAAATATGTGAAAATTCTTAAAATCGCATATATTCTCTCATTCGTTTCGATTTGTCTATTTCTCTATTTTCCTCTTTTTCCACTTTCCCATTTTTCCATTTTTTTTCTTTTTTGTTTTTTTTTTTGGTATTTTCTCATTTTTCCTTTACTTTGTGTTTATTTAAAGATATTATCAAAGTTCGACAAAAGTTATTATCGAGAAAATCTTATTCTACTTGAAACTCTGTCAGCTGTATGAATTTCTCAGGTGCAAATAAATCAGATATTTCCAACGTGCACGTGTGTGTGTGTGTGTGTGTGTGTGTGTGTATGTGCGAGTATTTGTGTATAATCGGGTAAGTTTTGTATCAACATTTAATTAATTACGAAAGGGATTGCGAAACACTCGAGAGAATTAATTTGTTACGCAAGTCATCTTTTAGATATTATAAAACTGAGATTTTGTAAAAGAGTTGGATGGATGGTTTAGTACTCCTCCCCTCAACATTTCCCTCCTCCCTCAAGGAGGAAAATAGAATTTTGAAAAGTTATGAGCAATACAATTTTCTCACATGGGATACTATCATTTGACAATCGTCAAACCAAAGCCAACTATTCCCACATTATTGTTTAAATTGAAAACATTAAATTCTTATCTCACACGTGTGTAATATCGCCTACTACAAATACGGATACCTACGTATACGTTAGATAAAATAAGCGTGCCAAAGTTGCTCGCTGTTTCTTCACTACCTTCGGTACTACGATGATGATTACTTACGGTGATTGATTGATTTATAAATATTTTTTACTGATAGTTCTTTTTTTGCTCGCCGTACTACTTAAACTCGATGAATTTCTTGCATTACTGTATGCAAATTGGCATTTAACGATGCTTCCACTCACACGCTATCAATATGTTTATTTAGGTTTTATAATTTCTTCTTTTTTGCTAAATTTTACTTGTCTGTGGTTTGCGAGCGTGTGTGCGTGTATGTGTAGAGAATCCTTTAGCGAAAATAAAACGAAGACCGAAGAAACTAGAGAAACGCTATGAATCAGAGAGAAAGAAACATCGTTCATGCCAGAATTTTCTAAATGTATCGTATAAATAAATTCATTGAAACGAGACTCGCTCTATTTAAAATTAATTGTCGCGAATCCCTCCATGCCTCGTTTAATGTTTCACGTAATATCAATCAGTTGGACAGCAGCATTTGGTTAGAACGACATAGTAACAATAAAGTAATACAGCGATAAAAACCGCTTCTAACCACTAATTGGTGTTCGTACGTTGTTCCCCATTTTCATTTTGGTACCAAGAAAGATAAATGATCTTCTTTCATTTGAAAACATTTGCTTTTCTTTTCTCATCACTCACCAGTTCTCTCTCTCTCTCTCTCTCTCTCTCTCTCTCTCCCTCTCTCCAACTTTTTAAACTATCCATTACATTTAGTTTTCAAAAATAAAATTGTACAAAGTTATCTTTCAACACTCTCAGCTCGTTTCTAATTCTCTCCTAAAAGTCACAACTATTGTTGTTAATTATCTAAAAAATATAGAAACTGTAAATATGTACAGAGTAAACATAAGTGTGTAATAGCATTGACTATCACGCACACGCACACGCATATACACACATAATTTTCATTTAATATATTTTAATGAATTTTACATAAAAATGATAAATAGAATCGATTAGTTTTTATAACAAAATTGAATCATGGATAAACCAAATCATTACTGCTGTGTCTTTCAACTTGATTTTTTTAAGAATCGTCTTAAATAAATTGACTACTGTTTTTTTTTTTTTTTTTTTTTTTTTAAATAATGCAAATCGATTAATATTGATTATATCTAAAACAGAACAAGAGACGCAATATCCTTCCCATCAGATCTCGCTTCGAAAAGTGGAGATGAAAAATATTAGGCTCTCACTCGTATCAACCATTTTGCATAAGCGAACGCAATTCATGCGAAAGTTATTGCATTTTTCCCTGTTTTTCTATGCACTAATAAAAAAAAAAAAAAAATTAAAAGAAAAACGGAGACAAAAAATGGAATGTAACCTTCTTATTGTCGGTTAATCACCAAGCACGGAGGATACAATAGAAAATAAAACTGTACACTGAATCAATAAAAAAATGATTCTTCTTTAGAAAAAAGAAAACCTGTATGAATAGAACGGAATAAAAATCACACATTTGTATACCACTATAAATATATTACACGAGTTTCCTGTGTATGTATGCGTGCGTGAGTGTGCATGGATCTGTGTACATGTCATGTTAGTTACTATTCCGTGTTTGAGTTGTACGCGAGTATATTTATACTCGCTTTGTTATGTAATATAAAAAGAATATAGTTCATTTTTATAATAAGTGTGTATATATACAGGATCCGGAAGGCGCGCGGTAGCGAAAAGCCTGGATTTTCCAATAATAAGAGAAAAGAGAAGAATAAGGCCAGGAAGAGGAGGAGGAGGAGGAGGAGGAGGAGGAGGAGGAGGAAAAAAAGTATTAGTTTCAAAAGGACAAGAAGTGAAATTGTCGGAAGAGAATGTAGAATATCTAATTATCACATGTGACATATGTAAGTACGGTCTCTGAGATTAGGTCTCAAAAATTCATAAACTGGTAGTTTCAATTTTGTCGAGCTACTTTAGTCTCTTCCGACTACGATCGAAGGTCAGAGAACGTTCTCCATATCTTCCGTAGCTAATTGGAATTGCTCTTGACCTGAAACAGAAGAATAGGCGTTAAACGACGCTTCGTCGATAGAGAGTAAAGACCGTGTACATATGCGCGTATGCTATAGAGAGTTGAGAAACCTACTGTGCAAATATGCTGCCAAATCGCGATCTTCCGCCAACAAAGCAAGCTGCCTAGGAGTATTGCCATTTCGATCTTTAATCGTCAAAGTTGCACCACCTGCCACGAGCATGCAGCAAATAGACCGGCGCTTATGCTGAGCAGCCTTGTGCAAAGCAGTTTGACCCCTGGTATCACCCAAGTCAATCTCTTAATAAGGAAGCACAGCGCCACGCGAATGAATGCGAATAGCGCGTTCTTTATCAGAATTCGCTGACAACTCACTTGTCATTATCCAGCATGTTGAGAATAGTCGCGGGGGCACAGGCGATCAAGTACCTCACGATATCTTTGTGTCCGTATCTGGCAGCCAAGTGCAGAGCCGTTTGACCATTGGCGTCGATGGATAAGAGGGAATAGCCTTTCCCGTGAAGTTCCTTCATGGATGCGAGATCACCGATCTTAGCTGCCCTCAGGATCCCGTCGCAAGTCTTCTCGAGCAGACTGGTGCTGAAGGTGTGAACCTCCGAGCTCAGACCGAACAGTCTGTCTCTGGAACTGACGGATCGAGAAGAAAAGTGAGGAAAAAATGTTCGTAAAATTTGTCGGGAAAAATCGTCAACGGTGCTACCAACAACAGCATACGGATAACGGAGAAAGGAAAAAGACGGAGCGCGATTAGCATGGATACGTGCACTTCGTGTTGCGAAAGCGAGTGAACTTTACCTGATGAAGCTCAAGGAAGGATTATGATGAATTTGACCGGTCGTGGTCAGATTAATGCTTTTCGACGAGGTACTCTGCGTGGAGTATTCCGCTCTCTCTTCGACAATAGATTTCGACGATATTGGCTTATCCGAATCCAAATCCGAAGATTGCTTCCTACTCACCGAGTCTCTGGGCCTTGGTCGAGAGTCCTCGTTGCTCCGAACTTTCGACGATTCGATCTTTTCGATAGAATTAATACGATCGTTCTGTCTCTTTTCCTCTTTCTCCTGCACTTCTCGTGGACTCGCTCTCGGTTGCTCTTTGCTATGGGGGTACGGACATGGTCCTTCCATTAATCTTACGATAGTCCTTATATCAGCAAATCGTTAACTTCGCGCAATCTCTTTGATCTCTCTCCCTCCCTCTCTCTCTCTCTCTCTCTCTCTCTCTCTTTCCCTTTATGCACTCACGTAAATGCACTGCGCTTCATGCTCGTAAATAAATGTCACGACAAACATAACGTGCTTGCTTCAAGATAAGAGTGCTTCCTCTTAAGATCTCGAGGAAGGAAAGAAAAGAAAACGCAAGACGAATAATGGAGCGATTAATCTAGGACTGAACAGAATGCACGTGCAAGAAATCAACGATATGCTTAAAATCATAGACACTCGTATGCGTGTGCGTGTGCGTGTGTGTGCGCGTGTACGCGCGTATGTTTTCATTGGCAAAGAATTCGACAAGTTCGATGGTATATTAGCGCAGTTTCGGGTGTTTACCTTGGAGATGGTCGTGCGGTTTCTGTCTCTTGAGTGTCAGTCGCAGCGGTGGTAATAATGGTAGTTGCACCTCCCTCGAATTCAATCGGCGTTTGACCGGTAGCAGCGATTCCTTCCTCCAAGACATAAATCGCGTCCACCGCTACGTCCGTAACGTAGTGCAACTGTTCCTGAGCTCTGTCTATTCTGAAGAAGCGTTCGGCGGTGCAAGCTGAAATGCAAGAGGCAAAATAAACAAGTTTTCGGGGAAACTGCGGGTGGAGGCGCAAACGCAAGCCAGCGGACTACTACTGACAGTCGAGGAAACAACAGGTATCCATATTGTGGCTCTTCGCTAGTATCGCCCTGAGAGTTTCAAGGTCGGTGGTGGCGTCCAAGTCGAGAGGTTCCTGTATCCAGGGTACCGCGGTATTCTTCAGACGTTCCTTATCCGAGTGAAAGGATTCGTAGTCCGACATCTTGATCCTCATGACGGGTAGCCTCAGCCTCTCGAGTTTGGCCACGTCCTGCTGAGGCTTCCCCGTGTTTCTTCTCTTCGCCAACATCGTCGCCTTGTTCAGCAAACTCATGTTTATGATGGACGGCTGTAGTCGACAGGCCTCCCCGTCGACCTGCGTGTTGGAGGGGCGAGAAGAGAGAAGAAGTGAAGAAACGGAGCAAGGCGCGTTATCGCGGTGACCTTGGCGCTGCGCGAAAGGGGTTCCTCACCTGCATGGGAATGGTCCTCGTGGTGACCAATTTGGCCTTGCTGCACTGAGCGATGCAGGTCCCGTGACCGCCCGCCTGCAGCAGAGGAAGTTGATAAGTCGTAAGTCCAACCACCTCGATGAGACCGTCGTCCGTCGAGGGTTCCCTCGTGCCACTTCCAGCACCCCAAGGGTGCGTCCCACCCCCGTAGGAGGAAATGTTCAGGAAAACAATCGCGTGTACTCGATGCTCCTTCAGCTTTGACGTCATATCCTGGCCGTCGCACTCGAGCGTCACAAATTCCGAGAGATCTTTCCACTTTCTGCGCACCAGATCCTTCCCGCCCATTTGCCCGTAGTACATCTTGTTACGAAGGCGAGAGTTGAACTTTTCCGGATGGGCCTCTGTTACGACGCGATGAGCGTGCGAAAAGAGAAAGACAGAGATAGCAGGGGGAGAGAGAGAGAGAGAGAGGGAGGGCGAATGGTCAAAGTTTATGGAGGAAGCTTTTGAGCTTTGCCCGTGTTTTTTTTTTACCTCTGGCCTCGTGAAACTCGAGAGCGATATGGGCATCCACGCCCAGCGAAAAGTAATTGTTGACCACGTTCAAGGGCAAGTTTTCCTTGGCCTTGCTGATGTCCTCGTCCACTTGAGCATCCGAATTTTTCTCAACCAGCAGTTGCCACCTATCGAGCAGAGTGGTCTCGCTTTCGCCGATGTTGGTCAGGATCTTGCCGATGGGCTCGTCCGTGTACCCCCCGCCCCAACCGAGGGCCCTCGCCAAGTCGTTTCCAGTACCCAAAGGAAGTACACCCACCGCCGGAGCTGGCGACACACCGATCTGATCCAGAATGGACAGAACCCAGCCGACCGTACCATCGCCCCCGCAGGCGAGCACCCTCAGGTTCGGCACCTTCTTGAACAACTCCAATCTAAAAATCGAAAGTACGCTGAAAACCTTCTTGGAAATCTCAAGGTCGGAAGTCGTCCGTCGGTTCGTTCGCGCTGAGATCGCTCACCCCATTCTCGGTCCACCCTGAGTCAAGTCGAAGACCTGGCGAGGATTCAGGAGCCACTGGAACTTCTGCAGCAGCTTAGCCCCCTGGTTGCCACCGGACTTCGGATTGATGAAGACCAAAACTGGTCGAACGCTCGGAGTTGGGATCGGCTTCACCACCCAGAACTTGCCGTCGTCCTTCTCCTGATCCTTGTCCTTCTCCTTGGTCTTCTTACGGGCGGAAGACGTCGTCGTCGTCGTCGTTGCTTGGCCAGCTCCGGCGACCTTCTTCTTTCTCGGTGATTTCCGGAGGCTGCTCTTGAAGCTACCCTTCCTCGGTAACTTGACGATCCAAGATGGCGGTACGATGATGGAAGCGTGAGCCCCGAGCTCACAATTTTCACCGATTCTTTGCACATTGAAGCAAGCTTCCTTATTGTGGTACGCCAATTTGCACCAGCTGCAACTCACCGCAACGATCTCCTTCGACGAGAAACTTAATTTCGATTGAAAAGATTTGCCGCAATTCGCGCATTTACCCTTTTGCGACCTGCGATGCACCCAGTGGTGGTGCGTCGTTGTTTGTTCCCGATATTGACGCACACCCACGTCTCGAAAGCTGGACTTGCAGCCGAAGCTTAGGCTGGCGGTGCAACATACGTGGGCTACGACTCGACATGCCGCACACTTCAAACGAGGGCCATGTTTCTGCACAAACCACACAATCGATATCTAAATATTCCATTATGTTCCCTTATCTCCGCGCAATAGGGCGATGAGGGGGATGAAGGGAAGAGAGGGAACTATCTTGAAGAATATGGAGGCGAGCATCTCTCCCTCGCATCTTTTTTTAGCGAAAGGAAGAATACGAAAGCTTGTTCTTAACCTTCGGTGAATAATGGGGGGAGGGGAAGAAAAAGAGGGAGAAGAAAATTTCTTCCTTTAAAGGGAAAAAGCGTGCGAGGAATCGTCGTCGTCGTTGTCGTCGTCGTCGTCGTCGTAGTTGTCGTTGATCGATGTCGGCCCCGTTGAAGCGAGAGGTAGAAGAAGAGTCGGAGTTATAGTTATAGTTATACACACGTACACGTATAAGTGTCTACACGATACGCTGGCGTGGTCGTGATGATCCTCTTTTGACTTGGATTACCTTTTGAGGATCGACCGCCTACCGACCGATAGTAGCATTTCTTTACCAAATCAGCCGCAAAATTCGATGTGACGTAATAGGGAAATCGATTAATAATTTTGCGTTTGAAGATTTTCCTCCCCCCCCCCCCCCCCCTCTCGCGCATCGCCCCGCGAAGCAATTTCACTTTAAACAGTTTTATTCGAAGAAATTTATTTTCCTTCTCAGGATTATGTTACGATTACGCGAGAATCCAACTATCGTTATTTAAAGCTTAATAGAAAAGCAAGCGCGCATTTATTTACTTGCTTGCCTGCTTGCTCTGTGTGCACGCGCACGTCTTCTATATTTTTAGCCAGAGGACGGGGATTGCCGGGGCTATGAGCGAGAACGCATTTCACCTCTGCCAGGATATGTGTGATTCGATTAAATAGGAGAGTCGGACGAGGATCGTCTGGCCGCTCATGACTGACGCTTCACGATAGATGGATGAATGGATGGATGGATGGATGGATGGATGGATGGATGGATAGGTAGGTAGGTAGATAGGTAGGCAGATAGATAGATAGATAGATAGGCAGATAAATGAATAGGTAGATAGATAATATAGTACATTGATTGATCGATTGATTAATTGATTGATTGATTGATTCATCATTGAATTCAACCATCGCGTTCCTATGCGTAGCTTTTCGTAGCTTTCAACTTCCATAGACTTTGATATAATTTACCATATACCATCCATTGGAGCTACGAAACGTTTAAGGAAAAAAAAAAAAAAGGCCAAATCCTCTCGACGATACTGTATTAAATTATTCAAAGAAACTAACCGCACAGTCATTGACATAGCAAAAATCACCCGAGGCTGCAGTTGGTACCCAAAGATGTTCTCCATTGAGAGCGCATGGTCCCCAATCTGGAGTCGACCTTGGTTCTCGTTGACTACTGCTGGATCCACCTTCCTCCCTTCCTCTAAAAGCAACATGGATATTGCAATATTATTGGAGATTGACCACCGGGGTATCGTTAGAAAAATACATGGAAAGCACAGAAGGAAGCGTTTGCCCTCGCTCGATTATCCAGGGTATCGCGATGTAATTCACGGACAAGTTTGAAGGGGTTGCGGGGCAGAGGCAAATCTTGTAAGTCGTCGATCGAAAGTTCAAGTATCGTTACACCCCCGTATAATGGAAGAAGGAAAATCAGTTTCCCACGGCATGCGTGTGTAGTTGTGCTCTTCGTGGCATGGAGAGCGTGTATTTTACACTCGATGCACACATCAATGCACGTACGGCTATTGTTTCCGGAAGATCCACCCCTTTGAATTTTCAGGGCAAATAACGCGCAGGCAAAAAGTGGCGGTCGAGAACTCTTTGCTCGTAAGAATTTCCCGTGGGATTTCCAAATGTTACGAGTGTGCGTGCGTGTGTGCGCGCACTTACACACCCCCGCGCGGAATCATGAAAAACACTCATGAATAATCAAGCGGCAATCTGATTAAGCACAAATACGGGAGGAACAAACGGGTTCAAAGCAAAATTAATTTTTGAAGGCTTCATTCTTATTGATGCGCCCTGACGTCCAGGGTATTCCAGGCTGTGGAATGAATTTTCTTTAAAGGGAATTCTCTTTCGTGCTCTCTGTTACGAAATAAGTAAATTTCTCTAGAATTTCTCTGGAGACTGGAAGAATAAAAAATTGAAAGGCTGCTTTAAATTTCAGAGTTGTTAGCTGGAGTGAGCAAGAATAGAAGACCTCGATGCAATTTTAATCGTCGCAAATCATTCTGTGGAGACCGCGACCTCGCGTTATTCATCTACCGTGCACTATTAACGCGTCAACACTTTTCTCTTTTCCACTTCAATACCAACTTGCACCACTCTCTCTTTCTCTCCTTTTCTGGTATTCTTCTATAATATTTTACGTTGGACCGTTATCTCTCGCATTGAATTAAATATAACATCCTTTATCCCGATAAAACAAAATTATGAATATATTTTCTCCTTTGTAGCTGAAAACGAGAGGAACTTTTTTACAATTGGAGAAACCTTCTTTTCTTCCTTAAGAGAGGAAGAGAGAGAGAGAGAGAGCGCGCGTAGAAAAGTCTTCCCAGTTTATTTCGCGGTGGCGTGCATTTTGAGCGAATATTAAGCTTCTCATCTTTTCGCGAAACTCAATCCGAGCCGCGGGCTAAAAAAATAACGTCGTTTATTCAGCAAAGTTAAAGTAAACTTTCGAGAAAACTGGGTACAACATGTTGGAATATGCAAAATTTAATATTCAATAATAAGCAAAGTCTCGTTAAAAACTTTTCGACAAAAAAAAAAAAAAAAAATAATAAGAATATAAGAGGAGAGCGTCAGCGGCGGCGGCTTAGATCGAGCGTATACGTTTGAGGTATCAGCGCATAAATGGATAAATGGAAACAATGCTCAAAGCTCATGCGTGTGATGCAAAAGCGTGTTTGTATGGGCGAGTGCGAAGCCACAAGTGTGAGAAACAAGGACAGACGCAAATCTCGAGGTAGAATACACCAAGCGCTTTCTACCCACCCCCTTTGAGCACCACCGTCAGTTCCACCAGGAGGAAGAAGAGCCGTGTATCTGGTTTGAGCATCGGTAGGCAGAACAATGTCGACGCTCTTCGATCGGACACTTTGTTGCGGTACCGCCAATGAATCGGTATCGTCACTCTTATTAGTCTTGTTATTGTTAAAACACGAATCGACAGAGGCTGCTCTGTCTCTCTTAAGATCAGGCACGGTCAGAAAAATGTCTCTTACTACAAGTTTGCAATTGGCTGATTCTGCGTTTTCCTCCTCGTCTTCCTCTTCGTCGTCGTCCTCATCTTCATCGGGAGTCTTCACCGTGAGTCTATTGGTAGAATCACCAAGAATACCGACACCAACACCAGTGGTAGCAGTAGCAGCAGCAACACCACCACCACCACCATCACCACCACCACCACCATCACCAACTACTACACCACTACTACAACTACTAGGATCATTTTCCTCCGCGTTACTGGAACTCAAGAATTTGGTGTTAGGCAAATCTATCGGAAACGAGGTAAGGGCTTCTTGTCTGGCTAACTTGGGCGAGGTTATCGATCTCCTCCTCTGCCTCCCCGGAAAAAGTTCGTCTTTGACGAGTTCGTCCGTCAGCGTTTGCTCCTTTATCCTCGGCGCGCTCGGGGTACACGTGGCCAAGGTCACCGTGATCTCCGGACTACCCTCTCGCTTTTTCCTGACTTTTCCTCTGGCGTTGGCTTCCGCATCCTCCGCTGTCTCGTCGTCCTCGTCCCTGTCCTCCTTCTCCTGGTTCTCCTTCCTCTCCCTGTTCTCCCTGTTGTCCCGCTGGTCTCTCCTCCTCCTCTCTCCATCGTTACTCTCGTCCTCGTTCCGCTGCTCGTCGTCGTAAAAATCCTCCTCGTTGTCGGTGGTATCCTCGTCGTCCTCTTTCGGTGAAAACTCCAAATCCTCGTAGTCGTCGGACTCGTCCTTGCCGAGGAACAAACTCTTGTACTCCTCGACGCAGGCGCAATGATAGCAGCCGGAGAGCTGAATAACCGGAGCAGCCTGGGAGAGGGTCGCGGTGAACGACGATGCCGAAGGTCGCGTGGTGCTACCAACCGAAAGTTGGCGAACTTTCGACGGACTGCCAGGAGGAGGGACGTTCCTCTCGTAGACGTCGAAGCTCCTGGAACGTTGACCACTCTGAAGCTGAGGCACTCGCAAGGTCGAGGCTCGCCTACCCCTTCCGGAATCCTGAGACCTCGCTGGTGAGTACGAGGAGGACGACGAGGACGTGGCTCTCATCTCCGACGATCTCCTCTCCAGCCTCTCGCAGTCTTGTCGCTTCGCCTCCAGCTGAATCTCATCGAACGAGGCTGATCTCACCTGCTTTGGTACTTCCAGGCTAGACTGCGACTTCATCTCTGCTCCCGTGGGGGTTCGCGATCTTTTGAAGGTGGAGCGCAATTTCTGCATTCTTGGGAGAAAGCTATCTTTCACCGCTTTCGCTTACGGAGCTCCACTGGCGATTCTTGCCGCTCTTCCAGATTCTCCGATTGAAAACTTTTTCATCAAATCTACTCTCGACAGTCGAGATCCGTAAAAAGAAATTTATAATCTTTTCCCCCTTCTCCCCTGTCAACTCTTTCGCGTTTTCCTCCTGATTTCCTGACCGCTCCTGCTCCTGCTGCTTCTTATCCTCCCCCTCCTCCTGTTTCTTCTGCTTTTTCTTCTCCTTCTCCGACTCCTTTCCCTCCTCCTTCCCTTTATCCACCTCTTCTATCTCCACTCTTCCTTTTCTCTTTTCTTCTTCCTTGGCCCCCTCAACTCTCTCCTCTATCTCCTTCTGTTGTTGCTTCCGATTAAAATCAGCAAAGCAACTTTCGGGATGTTCCAAACAATTAATTGGCAGCGACGGCGGTGGTGGTGGCAGCGGCAATGATGCCGCCTCGAGTTGCCCTCGATCGCACCCTTCCTCCACCTTGGACTTTGCTGCTGACCTGCAGCCCATTCTAGATACCTCCTTCTTCTTCTGCCAACTACAGTTTCCGCTAACTGATTACTCTTCTCTCTCTCTCTCTCTCTCTCTCTCTCTCTATATTTTCTTTTGCGTCTTCCCTCTGTTACAACTTTTACAATTTCTTACACCTCGCGAATTTCTATATCTCTCTGTCTCTCCCCCTCCCTCCCCCCTTTTCTCTCTTTCTCACGATATAAAGTCAGATATTAATAAAATCTTCTTCACTCGTAACGATATCTCTGTATTCACTCGAAATGTCAACTAAGCATTTCTAAACATTTCTTAAAACAGTTTTCTTCAACTTTCTAATATTTGGTCCATCTTATATAGAATAGAATACGATATAAATAATTTTCCGAGGTGTTTCTCAATAAGAGCACTTGCCATGAAAATTTCTTTCGAATCCCAATAGCTATCGCAACTGCCGCTGATGTCAATTTGCATCTTAAACTGATTCGTAATACGCTGTGCTAAATAGTAATATGATTTCTCTCTTTTGATTTCGTAATTAGAAATTTTAATACGAAAATAAAGTGTCTGATTGCAAGAGTCTAACTCTACTGCTCTATCGCGTTATCGTGGGCTGCCCGAAAACTTGTAATACTACTTAATGTTATTGCCAATATCATAACGGTGCTTCCAAGTAGGAAATTTATGTATACTCTAAGAGGTATCAATTATTTCATGCGAAGAAAAGAGAAGCCCAATGATACACATCGAGTGTTTCGTATAAAAGTGTTTAAAAGTCGCTTTATCATTAAATTGATAAGGAATATTAACAACTTTCGACAACGCGTGTGTATTGGATAAGAAAATCTTTCTATTTTTGTTATCCTCTCTCTCTCTCTCTCTCTCTCTCTCTCTCTCTCTTCTCTCTTTTCTCTTCTCTCTCTCTCTCTCTCTCTCCCCCTTCCTCTCTTACAGTTTTGTCGATTTTACTCGCAATCGGAGTATCGTCGACGAACGCTTAGACGGACAATCGAGAGACTTGACTAATATAGAAGACAACAGCGTATATACCACAAGGCCTTTCACTCCTCCAGAAGAGGCTTGCTGCTACACTCTTCTTCTCCTCCGCAGAGAGACTAGCAACATCGATCGCGAGACAGGCCCTCCGCTCGTGTAACTTAATTTCTCACAGAAGGCGTGCGCTAACTCCTGTCACCTGCTAACGCTCACCCGTCGTACTGACGCCACGAGGCTAAGATATCGACGTCATTCTCTCCTAAATCAGATATCCTCCATCCTTCCCTTCTTTCCGAATATCCTTCCTTTCTTCCTCGATAAACTGAAATCACTCTGATGCAATCTTCAAGAATGGGAACCACCTCCGACAGTAACCACCTATCAATTGTTTTATATTTTCTCAATGGCGCGTACGATGTTTCTGTCACTGCACTCGCAAATTACAAGGTCTTCACTGAACTATGACGATTTCATTTGAAACGAAGTGATCGAGGTGAAGTGGAAATTGGGTAATGAAACAAAGCCAGATGGGTGGACAGAAAGTTGGATGTGTGGAGAGTGAGAAAGAGAGAGAGGAGATAGAGCAGAGAAGAGAGAAGAGAGAAGAGAGAAGAGAGAAGAGAGAGAGAGAGAGAGAGAGAGAGAGAGAGAGAGAGAGAGAGGAGGGATTAAAGTGAAAATCTAGAGGAAAGTGAAAAAGATGTAAAATTCAATAAAATTTCTTCCTCAAATTTGATTGTGAAAGATACGTAAGATAAAGGAGAAACGATCCTTTTGCGGTTGAAAAGAGCAGAACGCAGTTGATAAATTAGAGTAACACAGTTACGGAAGTAGCAAAGGTAAAACTGCAGCAGCTGCAGTGAGCTGCGACTACGGCGGCAGCTACAACCTGGTGCTCGTGTGTCTTGACCAGGGTGAACTGCCGCGAGTGGTAGGACCAGGGCTCGACGGCACCGGATGCAATGCCGAGGGTTTGCTTAGTGGGGGTCAACATGGAGGAGTTTCGTTCTATCCTCGTCCCTCGTCAGATTTCACCCTCTTCATCCCTCCACACCCCTCTCGCAATCCCCACCAGTATTGCCTCCTCCTCCTCCTCCTCCTCCTCCATCGCTAATTCTCCTTCTGCTCCCACTCCTACTTCTACTACTACTATTAATACTACTATCACTGCTACTACTACTACTGCTGCTACTACTACTACTACCACACTGCTACATCTTTTGCCCCTTTTGAATCTAGGAAACCACTAGCTTGCGACTTTTTTAAGCACGCGCAAACGCAGCAAAACTGAAGTTATCTTCCGCATTTTGCCATTTTCCTAATTTCTCCTCTTTCCTTGTACGTGCATAGTTTTCTTCTTCTTCTTCTTCTTCCTTTCTATTTTTGTCAGCATCCTTTTTAAGAGAGCGCGTTTACTCCCTCTCTACGCACCTGACTATTTTCTTGCTGCAACTTACTCTCGTCTCTTCGCTTTTCAAGCGGAGACCGACGTTGCATCGTTTCATTGTCAATTTTCATATTTTCGACTTTTCCACGGTACTTTTTTTTCTCTCCCTCCCTCTCTCTCTTTCTCTCTTACATCACTGCTCTCCCTTGCATCTCGAGAGGAAAATGGAAGAAAACGACGAGGAGGGGAGAAAAGAGGAGAGGGAGAGAAGGAAGGGCGGGAGAAATTGATAAAAGAGAGAGAAAATCTATATTTCTCCCTTTTCCCCTTTCTATCTCCGTTCTTGCAACACCGCGTCGCTCAGACATGCGCCCTCGCGTATTTGCCACTTTATACATATATACATGTACACGTTCATATATGCATTTGAATGTACTTATTGTATACGTGCACCATAGGTATGGATAAAAAGTTTCTTGGAAAATACCTCTCTCTTGTCTCTTTCTCCGTACGACGAAAGCAATTGTTTCCTTTTTTTGAAAAATTAATAAGTATTAAAAAAAAAAAAAAAAAAAAAAAAAAAAAAAAAAAAAAAAAAAAAGTAAAATTAACGGGAGAAAAACGTTGTCCGTGTATCGCGATGATAAAATAATGAAGGTGAATTAAGTGAAATTCTCGCGGAAAGTCTTCTCTCTCTCGGGAAGAAAGTTTCCCTCTTTTAGCATTAGATCGCCGCGATCTACAAATCACATTACACGCGAACCATGCGAGTATTTATGGATTTATTTGCAAAAATGTCGAGGTTACCTTAAACCGGAACTTATGCGCATACATAATATACGAGATACAAATATAACATCGGTCGAGTTTGTAGTTGGGCTAATTTCCATGATAGATTTTCGATCATTATCGCGAGAGCGACGACGAGTCTCTCGCGGTTTGGGGTAAATTCTGCTCGATTGGGGGAACTAGAAAAAAAAAGAAGCGAATGAACGCGTACCTTACAATCGAGGGATAGTCAAGGGCTTCGATGATCGATTGATTTGCGTGAATTCTATATCTATTTGCCAACCTGCCCCCGAACGCTTCCGAGCCAGGTTTCGGATCCTCGCGACATCGTAAGTTCGTGCCTTCGGAGAAATGCACCCGATGTCCAATCCAAGGTGAGAATCCGAGCAACCTACAATGCACACGAGAATACCGGATTTTTCTTTATCGTTATCGTTCTTTCATTCCTCCCTTTCCTCGTCTCTCCCCTTCGCACTCTCTCTCTCTCTCTCTCTCTCCACTCCTTCTCTTATGCGCGTACAGAACATGCAAGCGTGCACGCGCCAACATTCTTAGCATCAAGAACCGCCAGACTTCTGAAAAATGTGGCAAAGATGGAAATAGTCGACGGTGTCGGAGAACAGAAAGATACGCTTACAATTTTTAATAAAGGAATCCTGAATAAATTAAAAGCAGCCTTTCCGCTTTAGCAAAGTTAAGAGAAGAAACGGGTTTCCCTTGACCTCGATACATAGAAGAATCGAAACGCGTATCGGTAGGCACTCGATATTGCCATTGCTCCTAGGCACTCGTGCCAATTAAAAGTTGGAACTTTTAATCCTTCAGCCGTAGGAGCAGTTTGCAAAGAATTTCTCGGAGGAGCGCCGGGAAATTGACCGTGGGATTGCGCACAGCCTGGACGAATCTCGCGATCGTCGGAGGAAAAAAAGTCTGATAAACTCACTTATACGTGCCGACATTCGTGAAATCGGAGGATCTTCTTCTGGGTTTGATACACTCGAAACAGAGTGCGCAGTCGATTATCATTTTTCAGTAATTTCGACCAGCGCGTGTCCTATTTCGTCGCTTGGGAATGTATCTCTAGGCTCTGGAGGAGTTCCTCTTCCATCTATACGCGCGCGCGCGCGCGCGTGTGTGTGTCGCGTACCGCTAGTTAAGCTCCTCGAGTATCCGTAGGATCTCATTCAGAAATCGCCCAAGTCCAACGATAAGTCGCACGAATGGAAGACTCGTTTAGGCCACCTTTTCTTCGATGTTTGTCGTACGATTGCATCACGTAACGAGTCGGCTCATTACCGTAATTGCCATTCCTGATCGCCTGTTAATTACAGCGCGTCTCCTGTTTCTCTTGGTTTTAAGGCTCTTACGTTATTATTTCACGCTCAAAGCTAAACAACTGACTCACTCGCTCGCTCACTACCGACTTACCTAGCGGCTCACTGATTCTCCTTCCTCGTGTAATTCTAACGTTCAATTTTACATCGGCAACGATCAAATTTTAGTGTCGCAGCGCCTTGGATCTCGAGAGTAGGAAAAAACGGGAGATAAAACGGAAAATCCTTGAAATCGATTTTTCTCTAACTCACACACACGCGGGCGCGCGCGCGCGCCAAAGCGGAAAGACACTTTTTTCGAAGACCGATATTCGCGTAGATTTTAGAACGAATCGCCAACACCCCAGGTGCCTTCCTTTTCTCTCTCTCCACGAAGAATTTCGGATTTTGATGAAAACAAAATATGCGAGTATAATCGAATGATGGATCTCGGTGTGTGGATCGTTCGTTCGAAGATCGTTCCTATGGAACAAAACTATTCGTTGTCTCCTCCCGAGGAAATTCTCTCACGCTTCGATTTCTCCGTCGATTTTCTTATGGAAAAATTTGGGGAACCCCGCACAGAGCACAAGAGAGCGCAAATATCAATTTACGGAAAGAAAATGTACGTGTGCATGCTAATGCGCGGTGTAACTCGTAAGCGCGTTAAACCGACAGGTGATACACGAGAAATGAGAAACTGTACGACACGGACACTTTGTAATTCAATGAACAATAGGAAAATATAATAGAAGAATGAGAGACAAAGAGAGGGGGAAGGAGAGAGGGGGAAGGGGAGGAAAAAAGAGGGAGAAGAGGAAGAGGGAGAGGGAAATAAATGAGAATAATCAGAGAAGTGGTGAATATATTTCAATTTCTTGTGATCAGATTCCTGTAGAAACAGAGAGAGAGAGAGAGAGAGAGAGAGAGGATCTCGCGACACAGTAAGATGTAAGTAACGTAAACTGTTATCGGTATCTCGATTTGTGCTCCTCATTGCTCTTTCACCGGTGTGAAACGAAGGATTACTGTTTTCAGCATTCGACATTTGCCTCTCTTCGATTTCAAGCCCTCCCTTCTCTTTAGATATTGAATCTTCAAAAACCGGTTCTCTTTGCACACTTGACACACATTTAAAAGTATTTTATATAGAATTTTTTTTTGCAATCGAATAACTTTTCGCACACACCCAAGCTGTACTATATTTCATTACTATTATATTTGCTATATTTGAAACGTATAAATATACATATATATATATATATGTATATTTCAAGTATCTGATTCGAGAGAAGAGAGAAATTATTCAAATAAAATTTGTAATTGTACGATTTACTTTCGTTAAGATTGTAGAACAAGTTTTGTGTGATTGAAAAAAACGCGTTTTTTATTTCGTCCAACGGAAGTATGAAGGTAAACTACTTCATTATATTGATAATGAGGAAAGCCCACGGTCTAAGGCGTCGTTCATTCGATTCGACTCTTTTGCATTTCTTTGACATGGTAATCTTAAAAAAAGACAAAGGAGATGTAGTCTGGGGAAATAGAGGAAGGAAAGAGACGCAAGATCGCTCTACCGTCAACCTCGCTATATTTTTGTATAATTAAATGTTCTCGCGCTTCCTATCGTTACAATTCGAAACGATGGGACTTTTGCGAAAAGAGATTTGCAATAGAGAGAGATGAAATTTGATTCGGTGTCTTACCCATCTTCGGTGGTTTGGTCGTCCTCCTGCATGGATTCGTCACATCTCGCGCCATTAGCCATAATCTTTCGATTTCGATCGAAGGTAGGCGGGAGAAATGAGAGAAAGACGAAAAACGAAGTTTGAAATAAGAGCTTGCGTCTCGAACACTGTTCTCCCGCTGTATTTCCCGGTGTTTGATCTTAATAAAATTCTCGAGCATGGAATAATCGAAAAAAAGAAAAAACTGGCTTGCTCGTTGGCAGAAGTCGGCCTCGCAATTGAATTTCGCACGACTGACTTTACTGCAAGCACTCGCGGACATCGTTACCGTTATGGCTTCCCAAAGCCCACAAGTTCTCAATTCTATTTTGTTTAATGCTTTAATATTATTAGAGCGCACTACTCTGCTCTCAGAAAACGCATATTCCGAACGAACGAACGAACGAAGAAAACCAAGGAGATTCAATAATAATAAAAGATGAATGTTTGCGTTCGACATGTATAAATTTCTACAAATTACTTCCTCTCTCTCTCTCTCTCTCTCTCTCTCTCTCTCTTTCTCTTTCTCAAACAATTTTTTAATAGCAATGAAATTCACTGAAACAATCATAATCATTGATCAAAAGATACTTTGCGCAACTCTCGCGTGTGTACGTACGAATATTTGGCATATTAATATACGTAATCGTACTTTCATTTCCGGTTAAATACCCGGCAGCAGCGGATATCCCTGTTATGTCCGCGAAGCTGTGTGTCAAAGGTTAATTAATAGTTAAAGAGCTAATTTCTCTACTACTGAAATATCCATTTCGTAAAAGTACACGGTATCGATATCTCATATCCTCTTTCTCATAATAAATAAAACGCGCGTCTAATGTAAAGCGTAAGAAGGTTGAGCAAGAGACGCGCGATGTCTCTCCCTCTCCCCCTCTCTCTCTCTCTGCGTTTCGAGTCTGCATTTTTTTAATTAAAAAAAGAGAAAAGTGTCTCGATTCATTGGCGACCTGGTCCAGAGGTTCGGCGGGGAAAAACACGGTAACTTTTTGGGAATTAAGAACGCCGGATGCCACCATAGGCGTCGTTTACAGCTGTTACCCGTAGTTCCGATGGTTACAAGGTTACATGGGCATGAAACCATAGCAAGTCCGTTTCGGTAAAATTCGGAGTGCTTCGGCAATGCTCGTGATTCGTCGGTTAAACAGGAAACGTGCGACAGAGTTGGGATCCAAATGATCTTCGCGATGATACTCCGACTTTAAAGATCCATGAACGATGTTCCATGTAAATCTCAATGACGGGGAGATCGAGTGGAAAACGTAGCGGCGGAGCAACGTGGATCAATCGTGCTCCGATGTTGAGTTTTAGTCATTTTTCTTAGTCGTGAGGTTTTCGATTGGTGAAAATGCTGTTTTCTGTATACTCACCTCATCGGAGAAGAGGCTTCGGAGTGAAGAATTTTATCCGTGGTCAGCTCAGCATTCTTTCTCTCGAGTCCTCTTTGGTAGTCGGAGACACCGCATCATTGAACAGAGTATCGACGGATATCTCCGAGTCATCACTGATTACAATCATCTCGTTTTCATTATTTTACTCGCTACGAACGCGAAACGAAAGGAAACGAAACAGCCCGCATATCACGACGCTCCAATTTTCTTTGTTATATACATTCGTTCGCCAATGTTCCTGCTTTCTCTCTCTCCGTCTCCCTCTCTCTTTCTCCCCCACTCTCTCCTCTTTTTCCTCGTCCTCTCCCGTTACCTCGCTCGTTCTTCCTTTCCCTCTTGCACACACATGCACGCACTCTCTTCCCTCTGTCCGTCCTTTTTTCCCTCCCACTTCCACGGTATCAGAACGGACGAACGCTTCCTCCTTCCAGAGTCAGATTTTCTACTAAGAAAATAGTTGCATTTCTCTCGTTGGATAAAAAGAAGCAATCGGACAATGAAAAGCGAACGAGCGGTATGCTTGAAATGAAAGATTCCTGAGACATTGTTTTATACGATAAACCGTTTTATTTTAATAATGTTTGTGCGTGTGTTTGTACAATAAAATAATAGTAATAATAATAATAATAGTCATAATAGTAATTATCATAAGAGAAGTAGTAGCGTAGTGATGATAGAGTAGTAATTATAATAAATAATAGTAGTCACGCACAGAAGTAGAAGCGCAGGGAAAGATGTGATTGCGTATCATAGTTTTTATAATAATTTTGTCGTGTGTTAAAACCGAACGAGTGCAGCTCTGCCAGGTGGAGGGGCGCGATGCGTATTCGTCTTCCATTTGACAAGCTCTGCTAGAGAAATGGCAAATGGCAGTTTAACCAAGCCTGAACGAACGCTGCCAAAGAATTCCTGATCATCGTTGAATTCCGTTTCTACGACTGTAACGACTATATCGGCGGCTCGAAAGATGTTGCGAAAAATTTTGTAGTTAGGTTTTTTTCATACTTAAAGAATAGAGAAATGTAGAGACGCGCTGAGTTTATTCCTCCTCCTCCTCTTCCTCCTCCTCTTCCTCCTCCTCCTCCTCTTCCTCCTCCTCCTCTTCCTCCTCCTCCTCCTCCTCTTCCTCCTCCTCCTCCTCCTCCTCTCCTTCCTCTCCTTCGCCGCCATCACCTTCCTCCTCTTCCTCCTCGTCGAACTGTGGTTCCTCGAGTTCCTCGTCTTCAGCCGCAGCCTTCACGTCTTCCTCGCCTTCCGGTGATTCGGGGTCGCCAGTCTTTTTGCCTGGCCTCTCGCCAAACCATTTTGGCAACTTCGCTGTTTTGCAAAGAAAGAAAGAAGCATTATTCTCGCGTCTGCCGAGATCGCTAGAGACGGCGGAACTCGACAAATGGAACGATCAAGAGTGTTGAATGGAACGGGTAAAAGTGGAAAAACTAGCGGTGAAAGAGTTCCCCGATCAGCAGGAACTCTGTCCCCGCACGAGCCAACGCTCTACATACTTTTTTGGCGGCCAAGGAACTGTTCCTTCTGTTGGGTCCACTGCTTCTCCATGGACTCTTTCAGCTGTTCGGTCAGACCCTGTAACATCAACGGAGAGAGTGGCATGCTAGGAGGAATACGCCGAACAAACCTGTGGGATGCATCGTGATCCACCCCCTGTCCCCCTTTACATCCGGTCGCTATTAATCTCACGCATTCTATCTATATTTCCCCATTCCTCCTTCATCAGCGAGGCTAGTTCCATTCGGTGAAACAATATTGAAACACGAGTAGGTAAATAAGAGACGTAACAAAATAATGGCAATAGACTAATGGGCTTTGAAAGATCATTAGCTGCACGAAACGGGTATGTCGCGTCGTGCTTCGTGTGATAAACGGGGGGAGGGCACACCAAAATCTCTTAGGAGAATAATCTTGCGACACTGCTGTTTTACAAAGTCATGGCAAAAACTTCTCTCTCGTATGTACATGTAGGCACAAGGGTGTCAAAGATGGGCTCGAAAAAGGGATTTCGTCAAAAAAGATCATGAAGTCCACGATGCAGGGCTGCGAGGGGGCAGGGGCAAAAGGGGTAGAGGGGCAAATGTCTCCGATAACCCTGGCACAGATAAATACGATCGTACGGCTATCGAAGAGAGGGTGTGCATTAACGAAAAGGGGCCAAGCAAGGGTGAGTTATGTGCCACGTTCACGTGGTGGGGATTGCTTTTTTTTTCACTCACTTTTGGTGCGCTTCATGAATTGTTCAGTTTTCTGTTTCCACAGTTTCTCGTTGAACTCCGCTAAAAGCGTGTCATAGCCCTGCGATCCAATCGACATTTAACTCGATAAACATTAATTTGCTCGAAGAGGAACTAAGGGGCGAGAGATCCTAATCGCTCGATTAGCTACGCGATTATCAGCGAGATAATGAACACTGACTTCCCTATTCCCCGAGTGATAGAGATCTACGAGAGCAAGAAATCTTTACTTACACCCTCGAAGAGTTTCTTTTTGTCATCGTAAGACCTGGTGTCCACGCGGCGTTCGTACTTGGAAGCCACTTGAATCTTAGGCTGCAACACGAACAATGCGGAGAAAATCATCAAGATTTGCATTAGCCTTGATAGCGGACAGTGACGTTACATGACGATGATTCTTCACTTACGGGATATTTGCCGGTAAGTGCCTCAGGGTCGAGGCCCTTTTTAAGAGCTTTGTGCCTCAGCTGCTGCTTCTGACGTTCCTTCAACTCTTTAAGCTAAACAAAACGTCGATGGACGAACATTTGTCAGAAAAAATTGTCGGTCAAAAGAGCGAAGAAGAGAAAGAGAGAAAGAAAAACTAGAGAAGAGAGAGAAATGGAGACTAACATCGTAGTCCTGTCGCTTTTGTCGTTCCTCAAGATCGTATTTCTCAGTTTCAAGCTTGACGATGGCTTCCCAGAGCTCGGTGGCCTTGTGGCGAAGTTTATCGATTCCTAGCCCCTCGATTTCCAGAGGTTTTATACGGATGCTCAAAGAGATCTTTTTCTCCTCCTCCAGTTGCTCCTTCGTCTTGTTCCGTTCGAGTTGGGCAGACGAGAGATTACCCTGCGTAACGTTGGTCGTGCAAAACGAAGGACAATCGAATTAAGACCGGATACGAATGTCGATAAAGGCAAATGAGAATATTCAATAGAATTTGGTATTACGGCCAAATCTTTCTTGGTGATGGTGAAATTTGGACCCTTTTTACTCTGGTCCTTCATAGCCTGCATCATGGCCTGACGTTTCTTCTCGGATTCTTCCAAGCGTCTGAAAGTTGCGAAAAATATTTTCGTTTAATCCAACGAATTGGTCTCTCTCTCTCCTAAGAGAGATCCGAAGATACTCGTGCACTCGATACTTGGCGATACTCACTTTCTCTTTTCCTCGATGTCTCGTTGTTTCTTCTCCTCTGTAAGCATAGAGTAAGCAGTCTTACAACAATGATCGCTCGTTCGCTCGTTTTATCGCGACAAATAGAATGGCAAAGAGAGAGAGAGAGAAAGAGAGAGTATTACCGATCTCACGTTGGCGTCGCTCTTCCTCTTCCTTCTTCTTCTGGGCTAATCTCTTTTCTTCGTCGGCGCGGGTGATTTTGCGCTTGGCTTGTTTTTCCTAAGTGCATTCGTATCAAGGCATTGAGTCCAGAGAATTATTGCGAAGGAAGGAAAGGAAAAAACGATATGGAAATCTACACGAACCTTCAGCCGTTTGAGCTCCTCCTCTTCCTTGGCTCTCTGCTTTCGCCATTCCGCAATGTATTCCTTCAACTGTTCGTCAAGATCACTTCTCTTCTGTTCTTGTCTCTAGAAATTTAATTGTCGACGTGAGTACACCAGGTGCATCGAGTACCTCTCGAATGATAGCAGTGCAAAATGCTATTCTACGGAGTCAGAGCTATTTCGTCTATTTTACTTGATTTTTACTAACCTTCATAAACTCGATATTTTCTCCGGAGTCCCTGGATGAGGTGGGAGCGAAAACAAAAGTAACTCTCTTTAGATATCGAGGATATTAGGTTCCTCCAGCGGGGATGTCCCGCGGGATTAGCCTGACATGGTTCGATTCTTGAAAAAAGTCTATCGTTCGCGCGTTACACGCGAAGACGATCGCTTCATTCGACAAAATGGAACGATCAGGAAAAGACACTCGAAGACGGAAGAGATGAAAAGATAAAGAAGAAAAAAAAAGAAAAGACAAGCAGGCAACAAGGGGAGAAGATAAGCAAGCCATAGAAATATACATACGTATAAGCGAAGAAAAATGCATTTCTGTGTGTGTGTGTGTGTGTGTGTGTGTGTTGCGTGCGCGTGGAATCTCAAATATCGAAATCTCAGTTCAATGTGGTTCGAGTAATGCATACGCGTATAAGGGTACGGACGTATGCGTATGCTTGATTAACACTCAGAGGGGGATGAATTATTAAAGATCAATTTTAGAATTGTACACATCGAGCAAAATGGGAATAATAATGTAGAATGGGAAACGTGTGTGCCACATAGCGCAGTGAAATTTTCAAATGGAATCAATCGAGAGGGTGGGACAGAGATAAAAGTCAATGTAAAGAAGAGGGGTGTTTTTATGGTGGATCAAACAAATATATGGCGTATATCGAACATATTGAAAAATAAATGCAAATTAGATTAGGGAATAAATGGAGGCAAAAATTGCTCGTGCCACGTATTGTTGATACATACACGTAATAATTATATACAGATTGTCACTCAAAGATTAATCAATTATTCTTTATCAATAAACATTAAAAAACACGATGAGAATCACAAGGGGTCATGAGTGTGTGTGTGTGAATTTTGTAAGTGTACTCTAGTAAGGGGAAAAAAGAAGGTAAAACCGAAATCGAGGTATTCCGAGGAAACAATGGATAGGCCACTAAACATAGTTGAAAAAGTTAAATGCGCGTATCTTTTTTTGACGAAACGAACTTTTCAGTTACGATACATTCCTCGAAACCCTCACGGACAAACCGTATATCCGAATGGAGGGAGCACGGTTCAAGAATAAACCATGTTACGTTATCGTACACAAATTTATGAAACATTTGGCAAATATCCAGCCAACAGCCGGCGAGTTAAATCAGTCGCACATGCGAACATTACGTAACCATCGTTCCCGATAAAATCATATGGATTAGCGAGAAAGCAAATCTTTTTCTCCGGCCCTTTTTCCTTTTCGCGCGAACCCCGTTTCGTCTCACCTACCCCGTAGCGCATCGCAGATTTTTCTTCTTAATCGAGAGAAAATCTCAATCCTGCTGCACGGTTTCATCGGAGAGACTCGACGGAGAGAGTAAGAAAAAAAAAGAAAAAAATACTTTACAGAAAATCGCAAATAATATCAACGACACCCGCGTGTGCGCGTGTACGAATCGTGTACGATGTGTGTGTGCGTGTAAAAGGGTGGGTGGGTTGGGGTGGGTTGGTGGGGTTGAAACAACGGGTATTATTTACGTGTAAAAGCCACGACTCTCAACTTACTTTTGGGACGCCCTACCCCTATAAAAAAGAAGAAAGTATAGGTTCATTAATACATTCACAACTATCGAGTATGCTTTACTCGAGACTGCGCGCGAAAAGCTGTGCAAACATCAGTCGTTCTCTTTCGTTGCAGAGAGCCCTCTCTTTAAGAGAGAGTTACTTTCTTTAAAAAACCCATAAACCCATAAAGCTATAAAAGCAGAAACCCCCGAAGGGGTCGAAGGATATCGAGTCTACGAGTAAAGTAAGAGCAAAGTAACTCGCGAGGGAACAACGATCCAACTGGCCCTTTTTTTTTTTTTTTTCTTTCATTTCGAGTATTCGTGACTTTTCCGCGCGCGAAAAAAGCCAGTGGGATCGATTGCGCGCGTAGGCTTTCTCTGACGCTTCGTCTCGACGAATAAATCGTTCATCTGCGAAGGGAATGCGCGCGTTCGAGGGTTGCAGCTTCCAAATAAACGATTCATTCCTCGATTCTATTCGACGGAATGACTCTTCGTCGTACGCGATAACGTTCGCCTGCTTCCCGAATTCTGCGAATTCGATCGCCTCGAATCTCGAAGAATTTTGGAAGAGCGACGGAAAGAAGAAGATGCCGAGAGAAGTGTGCGTATCTCTGTCTCGATAGCAAAGCTTACTTAGGCTTAATAAACCATCACACCGTCTCTTGAACAAATTTCAATTAGTATGCTGTCGCGTTACAACGACCAAAGCACACGTGAACTAGGTGCGCAGGATATTTATCTGTAAATTTTTTCTCTTTTCACATTCGAGGGGGCAAATTGTAAGGGTCAGACAGGGCAGACAGGGCAGACAGGGATAGCGGCAGCGGCGGTGGCAGTGGCGGTGGCGGTGGCGGTGGCGGTGGCGGCTATGGCTCTGCTACGATGGCGGCGGAAAAAATATTAACGTTAAAAAAGAGAAAAAAAGAAAGAAGAGAATAATAAGTTTGTAGGTACCTCTGGACGAGTGTGCGTATGTGTGTGCGTGTGTGCTTTTTAATTTATATCGTATAACTGTGTATGTACATGTACACATACGTGTGTGTGACACGAATGGCTTAATGTGAGATCTCTCTGTCTGCCTGTGCTTGTATCTCTCTCCCTCTCTCTCTCTCTCTCTCTCTCTCTCTCTCTCTCTTTTTCTATTTCTCTTTCACCAAGTGCAGGGTGTTTCACCACTGTAACGCGTTATTTTGAACACCTCGTAAATCCAACTATTCTGAGTCCAAGAGTTTTGAACAAGTTTTTCCAAAAGATGAGAGAATTAATCGACAATTACAGATTTGTGGGAGGGGTGCGGGGTGGGACCTAATGCCCACTCACGCATTTTCACCTCCCTCGAATCTTCGTTCTTGATAATTCTCTTATTTTTTGATTTGAGGAAAAATTGCTCGGTACTTTTTGTTTCAGATCGGTCCGATCTATAAGGGTTTAAAAGGACGCGTATAAATGGCGTAACGCCCTGTACATGCATTTTGAAAAGCATCAAGTAGACAGAGCTGGAGCAGTTAAACTTTGAAAGATTTTCCAACAAACAATAGGCAGAAAATAGCGAAACAGCGTGAAAAATTAAACGCAATCGGAGATATTAGCAAAAAGAAACTGTTCGACAACACAAATTGGTCATGTACATAGAAGAACGAATTGAAAATAAAAAATTAATAACTGAATATATTTTTTTTAAGCAAAAATAAAAATTTCTGCCTTCAGTCGAACGATCGAAGAAATTTTGGATAAGAATTCGATAAACGAAGAATCAACGATTGATCTGTTGAACGTGAGGGATCTGCTGAAAAGAGGGATGAAGAGAGAGAGAAAAAGAGAATTAAAGAAAATATTAGAAATAGAAAGGGAGAAAGAAGAAGAAAGAGACTGAAGAGAGAGAGAGAGAGAGAGAGTAAAGAAACTATTATAGACATATGGAAAATAGTGTGGAAGATTAATTTTATAAAATATCATTAAAAGATGGAAGGACGAGGGAAAAAAGGGTGTTCGCGGCAAAAAAGCGTCGCGTGGCAACAAAATGCAAAACGTTTCAGTCGTAAAGAACGTCAAAGATGCGTAATAAACGAATAAACGAACTGGCTGATGCAAAACGGTTGATTTCTTCGTCATTTCATTTCACTCTACTTAATATTTTTTTCTTTTCTATTATTTATGATATACAGGATGTTACAATATAATCTCGGTAATAGCCTTCTCAAAGGAAATGCGGCAATTTTGTTAATACCCTGTATATATATGTATATATAAGAATAATTACAAAATTTAATCCTTTACTTTGAACCTTATAAATAATAAAATAAAAGCAATATATTTTGACGATGAAAACTCACCCGTTTTACGATTAGTTCCTGCGAGCCACAAAAACCACCCAAAGTAAAGGAAACATACACATACAATGTACAGTGTCTACCGACCTTTCGCGCGTATTAATCGTAAAGAAACGAAAAAGATCAAAAGTACAGAAAACTTTAGCGATCACGTGATACAAAAATTGAAATACATGTATACATATATTTAGATTTTTATTGTGAGACGAGCAAGTAAAAGTGAGAAAATGAAAATTAATGTTAAAATTGAAATAAAAAAGACGTATAGATAGACAGACAGATAAATGGATGGATAAATAGATGAACAAAATAGATAGATGGTAGATAGACAGATAGATAGATAGACAGATGTAGGTAGGTAGACAGAAAGAAAGAAAGAAAGAGAGAAAAAATAAAATAGAAAAAAGATAGAAGAACGAACGTGAACAAAGATTGACCGACAAAAGACAATGTACAATCGTTAGGTGAAAAATGACAAATACGTTTATAGCCAGTAGCCGTACATAGAGAGCGCATATTTTCAAAACTTACTCTATTTTCTTCTCCGGCTGCCTTTGATTTTCGAGTATTCGTATCGCGCCACGCGGACCAATCGATGGTGAATGGTGGTGGTGGTGGTGGTGGTGGTAGTAGTTGTGGTGGTGATGGTGGTTGGTTTATTTGGTTGGTTTTGTATGTCGTATGTAGAGCAGAGACAAAGAAAAAGAGAAGGGTTGACGGGGGAGGAAGAGGAAAGAGACAGATAGATATAGAGAAAACAAAAAGAAAATATGGATATCAGAAAAGAGAATTAATTTCTTTTAAGTTGATAAATAAATTAACAATCTACTTTCTCTTAATGCAACGATTAGAGCAGACGAATGGAATACTGGGAGCAAAAGATTTCTGAAAAACTAGTTATAAGTCAATTTCAACTTGTATTGTGCGTGTATATAAATATATAGACACGACACACATATGCATATCATAGCTCCATATTAGAAGCGTGCGCTAAAGTCTCCATCCGACTGCTCTATTTTTGTGAGAGAAGCATGCCCCTGCTCTAAATTTAACATTTTTCGAGAGAGATCGTTCAAATATACCTATATACTTATCATCTTCATTCGAATCCTTATAAATTAATAAAAAGAGCGAGAGAAAGACGCGACAAAAATTTTATCTCCAAATTTCATAAAAAAGGAGCTCTCTCGAAAAGAATGTTTTACCTAAACCTATTTGAAACTACGTATAAAAGTATACGGTTGAAAAATATTTAATGATAAAGCTCGGTAATTTATGAAGTTGTGCCTCATTGTCTGACAATTGTAATACCGATGCAATATCAATATATATTAATCATGGATAAGCCATACTTGTGTTAGAGTAGAGGGTTTCCCCCTCCCTACATCATATGTATCTCTATAAAAGTGAAGTATTGGAAGGCACGAGAGAGAGAGAGAGAGAGAAAGAGAAATTACAGTGGAAAAATAGTGTTTATGCCAGACAACCTACTATACTGCACGACCTCTTCTCAACTCTAAAACTTACTTCCTGCAAAAGATACAAGGATGGATTAGGATTTTGCACAATAATGAAGAGTCGTTTGAAAGAATCTATTGATCAGATGTGCGAAACTTACACTTCCTCGACCTCCTCCTCGCTGCTGAAAGAGAGAAAGGAAAAGAAAGGCTGTTAGATGATAGGTACATATACACACTTAAACAGAGGGGGGGAGGACATGGAGCAAGATCCATCTCCTTAACTTTGAGAGACGAAAGGTTTAGAGTATTTGGGGGGAATGCACAAAGATAAAGTACAAAGTACAAAGTTCAAAGGGGGAAACAGACAAGGGGAGAAGAAACAATTAATTTATAATACCAGTTTTTTTTTTTCAAAGAATTATCAATGTCGTCGAAAGTTTCTGCCATTGGGTTTAAGGTTCCCCCCTCCCCTCCTCCATATTGATAGAAAAGTTTCACTATTCTTTGATTATCCTTCCGCTACAGTGTTCGTATCTATACGTGTCTTAAATGTAAAGTGGGATAACGCTCCTATCTTCTTTCTCAGAATAATCAACGTGGGAAAACTTGATGATTTTTGCAAAATAAGAACAATTCAATTGTTACCAATGTAAAATACTAATAAATACTTACGAGTATTGTTCCTCGTCGTCGGACATGTTTGCCGGTTAGTTAAAAAAGGTACTAAAACACACAAATAAAAAACGAATTATACATGGAAGTGTCAATGAGATTTTGCATCGAAAAAATGAATTTCTAATTGATTCGCTTAATATTTATATATATATATTCGCATCGTTCTCTTCCTCTTACTCTTAATTTATTTGAAAATTGGAGAAAGAGAAGAGCGAGTGTAGCGCGCGCGCGTGTGTGCGTGCGTGCGTACGCGCGCGTTTCACACGTATACAAGGTGTCCGGAATTTGGCGATCGATTTCTTAAAGGGTGGTCCTGTTACAGTTCTAAAAGATTTTTCGCACTTTTCCTGTATTTTTTGAAACCTCGTTTCCAAGACATTCGATGAATCAAGGTACACTCTTGGTTGGGCAAAAACGAACGGATAGCTGAAGCGAGATGGCACAATTCTGTTTCATTTCAACTATTCGTTGATCTCTATCCACGACTAACAGTGCCTCAAATCGTTAAATATCTTCAGGAAATGAAGCTCCAAATCAAAAATATGGTAAAGCTAAAGATATTGTAGAACCGTGTCGGAAAGTACTCTTTAAAAAATGGTGCGCCACATTCCGCGCGCGCCCACGCACACACGCGCGTACACACACACACGCGCGCGCGCGCGCGCATAAATACTTATTAGTACACGCTCGCACCGTTTTCGCTATGTTGCTTTGTCACCGATACTAAATATATACTAGCCCTGATAATGGTAACATAGAGAATAAGACAGAGAAAGGGGCGAGGGAAAGGAGGAATGGGGCAAACGAGAGAATACGAGAAAAGGGTGAAAAAGCTGACGAATTGTAACAGCGAACCTGAAGAATGCGAAGAATTGAGAAATTGTGGAAGGGTCCGACGATGCACCGATGTTAAAGTAATCTGATATTCTCGAATGAGAAAGATAGAGTGGCAACGCGCTAACCCTGGCCGCAAGCTCGACATCGCAAGCTCTATAAGGAGTCTACCCCTTCTCTTCTTCTTCGTCTTCTCTAATTTTAGCTAACCACTGCTCCATGTTGTCTTTTTCTCCCACTTTTCCTCCCTTCGTCTATCACCGTTCCCCGCTTCCTCCCATCTCTTCCAAACTGCTTAACTAACTTTTAAGCACCCTCTTCTCCTCATGCTCGTTGCAAGAAAATCCTTCTACTCGATTCTTACACCGAGAGATCCTTTCTCCTATCCGTTCCAGGTACCAGAAAATAATTAGTCAAGCTCGCTAAATATCTGCGTAGCTCTCGCGCGCGATCGACCCGAACAATCATCGCTATTGGACACTCGTTGTGCTTCAACGAGATAATTATTAAACGATCGCCATTGACGTTCGACGATTCACAAGCCATTGGAAAGAATGAGAGGGAGAGAATTGAACGGTAAAGATCGAGGCATGCTTGAGAGTGAAGAATTAAGAAGATGAAGTTTAGGCTCACTGAAGTTCTCGAACACAGCTCGTTTGCTTAAAAGATCGATGAACGAAAGCGTGGTAGCACGTAGAATAATGGAAGAAACGAAAGAGGTAGAATAACAGCTCCTAAGGATTCCTCGTCCCGTTTATAAGGAATTTCATGTATACCCCCGATAGCACCGAGCACTCCGGAAGATCCTCGTAACACAGAAAGCACATTTCTTAACATTTGCCGATGTTCGTACACATCTCCCGGCGATGGTTGATCACACTTGTTAATGATTTCGTTAAAGAGTCAGCGCGCGAAATAGAACAACGATAGAGCGAGAGAGATTTGTGTGCCGAGTAAAATTTTAAACTTACACTAGAAATTAATATCGATGCTCGATGAAAAGTCCACGTGTGTGCGCGCGTGTTGCTTAGGCCTGGATGAAAGAAGCGATAAGCACTAAGCGCAGGAAAACGCAGAAGAACGAGGTAAAATATGTTTCTCTGTGTTTTTCTCTACGAATCTAACAGAGGTGTGGTATAGATGTTGAACTATAAATATATATATATATAGTTATGTGTGTGTGTGTGTGTGTATGAGCAAGGGTGTACGTACGAATGTGTGGGTGGGTGTGTTAGGTGTTTATTTGTGCAGGGGTGGATGAGTGGATGTTTGCGTTAATGAATGTATCAATGTACGATATGATAGGTGGTAGTTTCACCTCGGGTTCCGGCCGAGTTTCGGATACTCCGTGAGATAAGATAACGTAACGCAACGTAACGAAACGTAACGTAACGTAACGTAACGTAACGTAACACGAAGCACGAGCACAGGAAGAGCTTTCAAGCGTTGGAATGTGGAGTCCGCGGCAGCTCGAGCGGCTCTGAAGTCCGATCTGATCGGAGTGGGCAGCATCAAGACTCTGTTTCTTCTACCAAACCTCCCCCTAAATCGTCTTCTTCTCTATATTCGATCTAATAATAGTCCAAAGTAAACCGTCGCCGAACGAGAGTGTGATACGATCCTGGCCGCAACTATTTTCGTTCTTGTATTTCATTTCTAATCTCGTTAAATACGCGGGCTTTTGCTTCCATTGGCACCCCCATAGGTATGTGCGTGTAGGTGTAATCAACTACCTTACGCACCTTTCTCGCTATCTTTCTTCTCCCTCCACTATACTTTAAACATTGTACGTACATGCAAATTTAAGCAATCGTTTTTCTCTTCCTTCCTTCCTTCCTTTCAATCTTTCCTCCCTTCCTCCCTTTCTTAAGCCCGTTCCAACTCTCTTCTCTTCTCTTCTCTTTCTTGAAAAAGTAAGCAAGCATTCAAAGACCTTTGCTACCCCTTGTTCCTATAAAATATAAGGTACATCTTTAGCACTATAAATATGAAGTTTCGTACAATAAGAATAGTTTGTTTGCTAGAGAGTTATTTTGAGATTCTCGCTGTCGTAATTCCAACTTTTTGAGCTCAAATCTCTTCATTCTATAAATCACGAAAACCGATGTAGAATGTTGAGTGGATGTAAAAGAGCTCGAATGATCTACTTAAAGATATGGTCTTCGAGCAATTTTTCACGTTTTATTCATTTTTCTGTTGAAAAACTATTTCTCGCTCGAGATTCTTTATACTCGCATCGTTGTACATTGGTCAAATCGTAATGTTCTCGACTATTCGATAAATGTAGAATATATGCCAGATATTTGATATAGACTGAAGGCTAAAAAAGTGTGTTTCAGTAAAAATAAGTGCAGTGGCTGGAAGACAAAAGCAAATCAGAGTAGAAACGGAAAAGAACGTGCTGCACCTAACGCATATGCCGCTCGACGCACGCCGCCATATATGGAGGGAGACACTTTTCTGGGAGGGCGTCACGATGCTCTAGTATAAAGTTCCATGCTTTTTTGTTAACATTTCAGTCTCAACGATTTAACATTATTCAATTTATTATTTGTAATTGTATTTCTGTATTTCCAATAAATGTATGTAATAATAAAGTTTTGGAAAACTCTTTATTTTATTCGTATCAATTAGATATTTTTACAATTTATATATACATATGATACAAGATATGTGGACATTACTCCTTTTTTCCCTTTTTCTTCTCTCTTTTCTTCATTTATCATCTACTTCTCTATACGTACTGCATTATAGGCCTTTTGAAGGGCCTATCTTTACCTCCAAATCTTAACTGGCCAGATTCTTTCTTTCCTCCAAAACCACCACCTAAACAATTATAAGAATATAAATCTAATTGTAATATGTAGAAATATTGATTTAAACCTACCTAGCCTTCTAGGTTTCCATCCTTTTAGAGTACGTCCACGCTCATAATCAACAAATATTTTACAACCCTTCAACACGACATCTGCACTGTGCATTACAACTCTTTTTGCCTCTTCTTCGGACTTCATTTCTATAAAACCATAGCCCTGAGAATGCCCTGTTACTATATCTAAAATTATCTTTACGGATACAACTTCACCATATCTAGAGAAAAACTAAAGTAAAAGAATGATAATAATACATGCACAACATCAGTGATACAATTAGTTATTGAATTGAATGCTTCCTTACATCTTTCAAGTCTTTACTAGTTACTCTAGTATCGAATCTAGCGACGAACAAACTTCTGCTTGCTTTGGACTTTAAGCCATGAGGTGGTTCATAGTGTGATGCTATTGCTCTGCTTATTGCTTTATCGTGTGGTTCTGTATCTGTTCCATCTATACTACCAGCTTTTAAAGGATCATACTCCTTAGTGTAAGGACTCCAATTCTCCATTGAAACTTCCTAAATTTACAATTACTTGAGACTGTATATCATAACCTATAACCCATTTTTAAAAGTCCACACAAAGGATCAAGTAAAACATATTAATTTTATACTTTTATGTGAAAATATCATTACAATAAAACAGAAAGGTCTTTATTTGACTGTATAATAAAAAGACAACATGTATTGAAAGAAAGAGTTGAATAAATCAGTAGTATTGAATTAGACAATTTAATACATTGTACTACTTATATACCTCGTGGTATTTCTCCACCTGTCTCGTCGACGAATATTTTGACATCACTTGTGAGTGAGAACGATTGATGATGTTTTATCTTTGTTTTCTCTGCACTTTACATAAGTCAGGATTAGAGAGGGACTACTTCATTGCCGCCTAGTGTATATGAATATATACGAAACTACAGTATGAAAATGATGTAGTCTCTCCCTTATACATATAGCGATACAATTATTTTTTTAAATTAATATATAAATTAATGTATAAATAATAAACACTGTATAATCTCTTTACACGATAATCATTAATGACTCTAATAAGAATAGTTTACATTTTCTATGAATAATAGAGTTTAGTATAGTATATATATACAGGATTCAATTAGAGAAGCTCTAAATCCAAATGTGCTCCCATTCGTTTAAGCGCCAAAATTGTATTAACAGCTTTAACCCACCGCTTCTTAATTACATATCGTTTTAGTCTTACTTTGGAGATAAGATTTTCCAAAGCTTGCTCCAACCACTGATGCTCCAACAATTTTTCAGCAGAAGGCCTTTTCCTGTAGTAAAGAAGAGACGGAAATAATGTCATTTTTCAAGAAGAATTCTCTAGAATAAAAGTTATAATGCTCCACAGCAATTTTCATGCAATGAAGATATTGGAGGGGCTTGTGTATGCGTATGCGTGAAATAGAAGAGAAGGAACGCAGGATAGGAGAGAAAAAGTAAAATAAAGAAAAAAAAGTAAAGTAGCCATCAAGATTGAGAATTCATAAGAGAACCTTAGCGATATATCGAAGGTGGCGTCGTAGGGGATGCTGTTGCGAGGGAAGATGCTCTTTTCTGTTCGGATTGAAAATATTCGGCCAAGGAGTCAATGGTTTTTCGGGCAATTGACTCCCCGCTCCAATCGATGCTGACCGATTTCCGGCCCGCGGTGGATCTTGCGCTGGTAACATCCTCCCATTCGCCCAGAAGATGAAGCAGAAGGTCCTTCGTATTTGCCGGCTCGTTCAGATTAAGATTTTTGTGAAGGTCGCGCAGCTTTGCGATTCTTGGTACGTCCCTACTGGTCTCGCCAAAGGAATGCTTGGCACGCGACTGTCTCCACGGTGGTGTTAGATCCGGCATGTCAGAGTTAAGAGTTTTCAACTGAATTTCAGTCGTATCCTCCTTCTTTTTAGTTTTACCAAACTTTCTAAAGGACGCGAAGATATTTTCAGAAGAAGAATCTTTTCTCTCGTAGCTGCGACTACTGTGAAAAGTGGTACCCTTCAATTTTCTCTGCCTGGCAATGCTACACAATTTTTCCGTGATTTCATTGGGTTGCTCCTGACACAGGGCATTCTCCAAAAACTTGGATTGACCTCTGCTGCTTCTGTTCTTCTGGATTTTCCAGGAGTCGCGTTCCTCGCTATTGGAATTACTTTTCGTCTCATCCACGCTTTTGCGCGTGCTGGAGTCATTGATGGTGGTTGGTTTCATGGCTATAGCGCGCAAATGTTCTGACAATTTAATGATCTCCTCGGCCAAGACTATTTGACTCGCCGGATCTCTGGTCCTGTTTTTCAGTCCTGTGCCTTCCGAAGCACGTCGTTCCAATGTCAGGGTAAAGTTTGGTACCGATAAGAAGCCATCAGTAGCGGTTCCTCCCGATGAACTATTTACAACGATTCCCAATGACGAATTGTCATTGCTGATAGTACTGCTGCTACTGCTATTACTGCGAAGACTCTGACAAGGAGAAGGACTCTGTCCTTCGAGAGATACCGAAATTTCTTCTTCTACCTCTTGAATTCTACTTATCGAGTATCGAGGTATCTCAAGCATGTACGGACTATCGGGATGTTCTCGCCAACGTTCAACGAACAAACGTAAATTGTCCTTGGTCACGTCCAATTCATTGTGATTTGTAGCGAACTTTGTGCTCGTTGTCGTATCATTATCCATTTTTCGAGGTGTCACCAACAAAGACGATGACGATGACAACGACGAAGACGACGATGACGAAGACGGTGGTACTATTATAATTGGTTTAATACTGTTCAATCTCTTACTTTCCATCTCGATTTTTCTCCTCCTCCGCGCTAACCACCGATGCTCTCGACATTGTACAGCAGACGCTCGTTTTCTGAAAGATTTAGATTTCTTTTAACCTTTAATCCAAATCTTTAGTCCAATAGTTTATCATTTATATCACACATGTTTAGGGAGAAGAAACGATACAATTGTCAATATTTAAATAAGTATTTATTAAAATTAGAAATTTTTTCTCTCATTTGTACTGTCTCTCTCTCTCTCTCTCTCTCTCTCTCTCTCTCTCTCTCTTTCTGTTTTCTTCCCTTCTTATTACCCTTTTCCAAAAAGTAAAAAAAGTAAAAATTAAAGTTTTATTAGAAAAGTGTGAAAATGTGTGAAAAAGAAATGTATGAAAAAATGAGCGTTCTAATGGTGGTAGCACGGAGGAGATTCCATTTTTAAATAAAAGAGACTAATGTTGTTCCTCGTATGCATTTATCTCGATATTTCCTTTTTCTAATCCATCGATGTTTTTTCCGCGAATTCTTTAAACAAATCACCTCGCCTCATCTCATCATCATCATCATTTTTTAGTATTACTATTATTATTGCTATATTATCACTACTACTATTATTATATTATAATTCATACTCAAAAGCAAAAAAACTCAAGATTCTATGTGAAAGAGCTTATTAGAAAATAAACGCAATAACTAATGATGAATGATGGATCCGAATAGTGCGTGTGCATATGTGTGCGTGCATATACAGAGTGCACAAGTGGTACAGCACCCTGTATACGTACACTAGATGATAGAAAGATAGAGAGATAAGGGAAAGAAGCAAAAAAAAAAAGGAATAACATAGTATTGATAATGAAATGCATTGGAACTAAGCATTTTGTCGCAGAATCTATTAGAATATTATACAAAGTGTTAAAAAACGATCGCACTTCACTAAAGGAGCCGATTCCTGACACTATTCTAGAAACTTTTTCCTGTTGGCACCTTTTACAATAGTATCAGAAATCAGCCCCTTTAAGGAAATGCGATCGTTTTGTAACGCCCTGCATATCAATGAAATCTCTACTTACTCCTTATCTTTAACGAGCAGCGATTTGATGAAATCTTTAGCATCCTCGGAAATGTCGGCGAAAGCGTCGTGATCAAAATCATATTTGGCAATGGTGACATTAGCCATAGTCTCGATATCCGTGTCACCCATGAATGGCGAAAGACCGGATATTCTGAAAAAGAGAGAGCAAATGAAAACTGGTTAATAATAAAGTTAAGTTAGGTTTTCAATACTTACAGTACGTAGCAAATGACGCCTATGCTCCACATATCGGTACCAAATCCAATTTCATCGAAATTTACGACTTCCGGAGCTACGAATTCTGGAGTTCCGAACAAAACCTGTAGCTTCTTACTTGGATCGTATTGTCTCGCTAATCCAAAATCTATGATTTTTATCCGATTACCTTCCTTCGTCAAGCACAATATGTTTTCAGGCTAAAGATCATTGAAATAACTTTAATATACATTATTTCTTTTACAACGCATAACTATTTTATGTGTCTATGTTATGTATATTATGTTATATATATTAAATATATATTTAGAGTGCAATATACTTTTAAATCTAAATGAAGAATGTTCTGAGCATGAATGAATTCGATTCCCTCGCAAATTTGTCTCATGAAAACAGCGCAACTTCTTTCCGTCAGTACGAAATCGTCGTCTATGACTCTCTCAAAAAGTTCACCGCCTTCGATACTACGTGAAAGGGAAAAGAGAAAAGGATGAAAAACCATTGATAGATATAGTTAGATCAATTGATTAGCCCGAATGAAACTTACAGCTCTAGAATTACAAAAATTTGCTTTCCCGTATCAATGGCATCGTAAAGTTGAATGAGACGTGGATGCTGAAGTTGCCTCATTATATCAACTTCTCTCTCAACAGCTCGTCTATCTTCTTTCTTCGTTGTATTAACAACTTTCGCGGCAAGTATCAATCCATTTGTCTTCTCCTTGCAACGATAAACCGTTCCAAATTTGCCTCTGGTATGGAAAAAGAAATATAATTGCAAACGCGCAACGATTGCAATTGTATATATATATATATATATATATATATATATATATATTTAATTGCATTTGTTAATACAAAATTTATAAGTGGTAGCAAGGCGTTTATCATTGACTTTACTAATAGATTGTCATTGACATTCAACAAGAGTTTGGCATCGATCCATTCGTCAATACCTTCAGCGACTCGTGTGCTACTTTTGTTTTCACCTATGTGCACGTATGTATATGTGCTATGTGGAAAAAACTAACGATTAAAGGAGAATTTTCAATGTAGGAACAAATTCTAAAAACTCGGATATTAATCGTCTTAATAACGATAGAAATGATGATAGTACTGCGATTGCATGGACATTGAGACGCGAAAGAGGTAACTTTTCTTCTCTTTCTTCCTTTTGGTAAAAGGGTAGCGTCTAGAAACTAAAAAGAAAGCGTACGATATTTACTATCAAATAAAAAGTCTACCCTTGCATGTAAGCGCGCAAGAAACAGAAGCGGGTTTGAAAATAGCGTCGTAGGCGTGGAAAGAGAATCGAATTCCTTAGCGCGCGTGTATGTATCTCTACACGTTGTAATACACTTCTATCGCCCCATGCACACACACGCAATATTTGTGTCGCAAATTTATAAAGATATATAAGTGTGTAGATACACATACAATAAAGAAATATTACTAATTTTACGCAGCATTTTGTATAGACAAAATGAAGCGAATTCTCGACGCTTGTTGAACATCTCTATTTGATGGACAGAGAAACACGTAGAAATAAGCAGTTCTCTCTATCTCTCTGACAGTAATAATGTTTCTAATTCGATACAGATTACAGAGATAGAGATTACTCACCGACCAATTTCTGATTGGATATCATAATTATCTTTAAATTCAATTCCCCGGCGCACTGTAACATCTCTGTATGGAAAACTGGGCTCGATCTCTAAAAGAACAAATATATACACATATATGTATACATACGTATGTAAGCAGAAATGAAATTCCAGAAAACCAAAAGAATAACGCTCAGTTTTATTTAAAATAAATGTTGCTTTTAAACGAAACCAAAGAGTGGGTAAAAAAGCGAAAAGAGGAAATAGAAAACGTGCAATTTCCTTTTGCATTTGAACAAAGTAAGAAAAAAAAAACTGCAGCATCAGAGTTTTGCAGTGAATAATTTATTCAATTAATCGAGCAAACTTTATTGCTCTATCGCATAAATCGATGGATTCAGAGATCTCTTTTTAATCGTGATATTGAGTTAAATATTAGAATCGATTAATTACGTCGAACTATCATAGAGAATTTAAAGTTTCGATTAGATTCATTAGCATTGCAAAATATCATTGTCAGATTTCATTATGGCGGCCATTTCGATTGGCGAGCGCGATTCGAGCAGTCTTATTATAACCTCGTTTCAATTCTCATATTTTATATCGTCCCTTATGATCTAGCGTGTTCACCTAACACACTCGCTCTTCTATTTTATCAAATGAATAGACTTGTATCGTATCTCTGTATACACTGACAATCAACTTCTATCGCTCTCCGCTTCTATGTTTCTCTCTACATATAAATTTAATCAATCATTTAATCAATATTCTTGTTTCTCGTCATAAATCGTATCCCTCTTACCACCCACTGGGTCCGCTTCATCAACGCGTATCATATCTCCTTAATCTGTAGTGACGTTGAAAAAAAGAAATCACAGTTTACAGTAGGAATTGAGAAGAAATCCAGAAAAGCAAAGTAACGTGAGAAAAAATTTACACGCTCATCGCCTAAGGCGATGGTGCACCTTAAACACGAACGATCTGGTGCACTTTAAACACAATTATTGACTATTGCCTTGTGAACCAGTATACCCAGTCTTGGAGTAGATTCCGCTTGCTTGCTTCCTTACTTCTTCTTCTTCTTCTTCTTCATCTTCTTCCTCTACTTCCTCCTCCAACTCCTCCTCCTTCTCTTCCTCTTCCACCACCTCCTTCTCCGTCACCTAAATCTTTCTCCTTCTATTTCTACTCCTACTCTTCTTCCTTCTCCTCTTCCTTCCTTTTCTTCCTCCTCATCTTCATCTTTGTCTTCATCTTGGCTAAAACAGATTTAGATTTTCCACGGACACTACTTACTCTACTTACAGACAGTCATGTGAGCAATGTCAACCACTCCTTCCTTTCCTTCCTTCCTTCCTTCCTTCCTGTCCTCCTGTCTTCATTTTAATGTCCCTTTCATTTTGTTTCCGACTGTTTAGTTAACGAAGAAATATTGGTAAAAAAGATTAATAGTTATTTTAAGTAATCAAAGTTGCAGCAGCTCTGACATTAAATATGATGTTGATAAATTCCCAGCCGATGAGACATTGATAAATATGATAATTCATGTATATGCGAATATCATACTAAAATTTGTTTAAAACCTCAAATTCTTCACTTTATTTTTGTATTATTTATGCGCGTCTGGGAAAATATACTTTTTTGAACTATTAACCATTTGGCGGTACTATCGGTATCGACGTCTAAAGGTGCGTATACACCAAGCGCGCCACGCGATGTAAAATGTTGTTGCAACATTTGATAATAATGGATTACCTTAAGGCGTAGTAATGTTATATATTTATATCGTGGTAATGCTGCGCCTTAATGTTATCTAATGCTTTACAATATTTTGCATTGCGCTACACCGCACAATGCACTTGGTGTAGACGTTTCTTAAGACAAAATCATTGCATTCCACTCAAGATGGCTAAAACATTTGTATTTATGGACTGTGAAACAACTGGATTACCAAGGCACAATATTAAACCGAAAATAACTGAAATTGCATTAGTGGCTGTTTCACGGGATGCACTTCAACAAAATCAAGAGATACCGAGGGTTTTGCATAAATTAGTTTTACCAGTTAATCCTGATATACCAATATGTGATCAAGTTCAAATAATGACTAGTACATCTTTTTATTATGTTTAACAAGCTTTTGTAAATATATTAGTACAGGATAAAATCTTACAATTTTCTCGTTTTACATGCAGAATTAACTAATAATAACTTGAAGGATGTAGAAACTTTTCAGTATGGTACATGCGAAGTACTATTAAGTTTCATTAAAAGATTAGAGGAGCCAGTATGCTTTGTTGCACATAATGGAAATGCTTTTGATTATCCAATTCTTTTGAACGAATTCCACTCAGTAAATAAGGTAATTATACACCCTTTTAAAGTAATGTAACCATAATACGTTTTATCAATATAAACTATATCTTTTTGCAACAGTTAGATGAGTTGCATAGTGTATTTACAATAGATTCTCTTGGATTCTTTAAACATTACTTCAGTAATATTAAAAATAAAGCAGTGCAAACTGATCAATGTGAAAATAAAGATACCATATTAATTAATAATGGTAAACCAGATAATTATCGGTTAGCTACATTACACCAGCATATACTAGGAAGTAAGCCAGATAATGAACATTCTGCAGAAGGAGATTGTCTTAGTCTTTTAAAATGTATTATTAAAGTATCAGAACCCTTTCTAACTTGGGCTAATAAAAGCGCGGTTCCATTACTTTTTCATCAAAGCTAATTTCATTTTGCTCGTATTACTGTAGTGTCTATAGAAAAATATCTAAGTCATAACTAGAATTAAAGACTTAAAAATATAATATATTTAAAATCTATAAAAAATGTTAATACTTTTATATATATATATATATATATATATAAATTAGTTATACTATAATAGTATTGTAGGTGTACAATTGTCAGTTTCATTTGATGTAATTCATGCAGAAATATTCTATACGTGCAATTGCTTGCTTAAATTCATGTAGTTTTATGCGTTTCAAAGTTTTTACAAAGGAGACCATAAAATATTCCAATTTTATAATGTTTATGTTACTTTTATATTATAATACAGGAGCTTGTTTGCATAAAGCTTCTTTAATTTATCTTTTGTAAATAACGTAAATGCAAAACCACTTTTCATAGAACTTATTTGTATATAAATAGATCTTCAGAATCAAGATGGTTATAAAATAAGAAATATATGTATTTTACATATAGTACAGAGATTATCTAATAAATATTCGCATCTTCTTTGTTATAATTTAGATGGATTTTGCTTATTATCCTAAACTAAAACTATAAAATCCTTAAACTAGTTTTAAGATGAAAGACTACACGCGTTTATTTCAAGATCTATATGAGAATCATCATGATCAAGTAGTAGGTGTATCAACCACTTCAAGAAGATCTCGTAGTTCTTGTAGGAGATAATTGTTAATTAAATCTTTATGTTTCAAAATTTCTCTCAAATCGTTACAGACATTTGATAGACGTTGATTGGCCTGATAAGACGTCTGATTATCGTATTGACTTTTCAAAGGGATAATGTGTTCCAGTTTTGGTATTTTTTCATCTTTTTCATAACCATCGTTGTAATAACAACGGTGATCTGTCCAAGCACCTGGACATCTCTTTGCCGAATGACGCAAATAATCTTCAAACTTTCCAAATCTTAAGTTATCCTTGTAATATGACACTTTATTCAAGTATGCCTCAATAATATCAATAATTTGCGGTTTGTTCGCAATTACTGTTGCCATTCTTGCCACCAATTCATCATTTGGGCATATACGAGCGACAAAATCAAAAGACTCAAATGCTGCTTGTTGAACCAATGGATTTTCATCGCATAATAAATCACTGATTAGCTGTGCCAGCGTTAATATGGCATCCGATTCGCACAAATCAAATAAAAGAACATTATTTTGAAAGTAATACGATAACTCTAATTTCAGGCAAGATGATATTGATAAGCATGGAACAGATAATGCTTTTATTATCTAAAAAAGAAACAAAAAACGTAATTTATTGTACATGTAATTAAGGAATAGAAAAAAATCAAAGTACAAACCTTTATAAAAAAATCACTATTGGTCGGTTGACTAACGTGTAAAAGAATTCTAATAAAATCAGTCAACATACTTAATAATTTGCCTCCGCAATTCGTATAAGCATTTTGTACCAATAGCCACAACTGCAAAAAATTCGGCATATTCTCTTCACTATTGTACAACGAGTTTCCCATTATACAATTATTCTGTACAAATTTAACAAGTTTATTTCAATTGGAGATTAATTTTATTCGACATGCATGTGCAGGGTGTTACACCATTTACGCGCGTCCCTTTAAACCCTCATAGATCAGACCAGCTAGGGTCGAAAAGTTCTGAACAATTTTTTCTCAAAGCCAATAATAAGAGAGCTATTAAAAATTAAAGATTTGAGGGAAGTAAAAGTGAGAAAGTAGGCGGATCCTATTTCGTTCCAACTCGTTTCGACGTTTGTTGCTTCAGTCGCTGAGTGTGTGAATGAGCGAGTGAGCGAGTGAGTAAAAATGAGAAGGAAAGGGAAAGCAGGCAGGCCTCTGGTTTGCTCCGCCTACCTCCCTTAAATCTTTGATTGCTGATAACTCTCTTATTGTTCATTTAAAAAAAAAATCTTGGATACTTTTCGATTCAGACTAACATAATCTATAAGGCGCTAAAAGATTAAAAAGATTCGCATAAGTGCTGCAACGTCCTGTATAAAATTTCGCGTAACGTTATCGTTACACCCTGTAGAAAGGAAATGTAGATACTAACAAATTGACGCCAAGTCTCAATTGATGGTTTTTCATATAACATCTGTATAGCCTTTGAGTTTTTCTTCATTTCAGGCTTCAATCTCGAATGCAATATCTCCTTTGCTTCCACAGGTAGCAATTTTAAAAGGGGACTCCAAATCAATATATCGAAATCACAAAAGTCTTCCACCAAACTAATCTTTTTTGCATCGGATAAGAATATGTACAATCTACTTATTAAGTGTTCTAGCATAATAACATTGAGACTAGTGTCTTGCTTGAATAACAAAGCGTAGCACTTAATTAAAAATTTCACATGCTCGTAACACAGTTCGGGAGAAGTAAGCCTGTTAAAACATATTTTACGATCAAATTCATGATGCATTACAAAAGTAAAATTGATACCGACCTATCCATGAAGCACCATAAGTCAGCACTGAGCAACGAAGCCCATAAGTTACTGTGCAACAAATGCTTCAACAGTAACTCTTCAACGTGTCGAAATTCATCCGCCTCTACTTGACTGATCAGGTGCCACAGCAGAATCAACGTGCTGTCGTACAGAGCGATTGATTCAGATTTTTCAGGAGGTTCATCGGCAAATATGTCTACTGTCGGTAATCTTAATTGGCCAACAATGATTTCTTCGTGTACTTAAAAATCAAACAAGGAACAATGAAAACACAAGAAAATTATCCACATAGTCGTATGTGGTGTGTAAGGATGGATGTATGGATACTTTATTTCGTTTAACTTACGAGCATTGACGTTTCTCAAAGTCAAATCAAAAATGCAATTTACTCCAAAGAACCATTTGAGTTTCTCTTTGTAAGGCATCGAAATCAATCTCGTTAGAATATCCAATGTCAACAGATAATAGGCTATCGTATCGGCTTTCCTTATGCATTCATATTCAAAGTATAGCTGGAAAATATTAGATCACGAGAATAACTTGAAAATTTCTCGCGTACGTCGCTGTATTTTTTTAATCCAATTTACATTTTCATAATAATTTGCAAACCTTTCTGAAATTCTTATTTTCTATGAGAATATCCATTAGGGACTTTGTAGTGACGTAAAGATCGTAAAATATCTTATCGGTTGTCTCGTCGTGCAATCCTAACGATTTTAAGTGTACGGATGAACACCTAGTCAGGTAATGAAGATAATTAGACGATTATAAATATTCGAGTAATTGTGTTCGAATAATCTAGAGTCGAGGTCGTTACTTGTATAATTGAATGATAAGTAGAAAAAGTGAGCGCATGGTGTGGTCCTGAAACAGGTATTCTTTGTACGTGGTGCATAATCTTTCAAGGATCTTTAACTGAAAGCTCCAACACTTTATTAATTTCTTATCAATATTTTCGAGAGACTCCATACATTTTGATAAGGCAGTAACGGCAGCCTTTGACATATCCTCGATATAAGAAATGACAATAGAGGACAATCTATCTCTTTTCGAATCATACGTTTGGTTCATAGCCATTTTTCCAAAAACCTTGGATGTCTCGAGAAAGCATTTAGTATCCATTTCACGAACAATCGTGGCAATAACGCTGATCATCTCGATAACTAAAAAATGAAGTTGTCCACATTGAGGAAGTTAAATCGCCTACGATGAACATGAGAGAAAAGAGAAAGCTCGATAACTTGCAAATAGTTTAATGGAGACACGATGCACTTTACCTTTTACCAATAGATTCATTTCCGATTGATTGTCTGTGCTGAAACTGACTGTATTATCTAAAGTGGTTACGAATAAGTTCAAGATTCCATTAACTTTGCGAAATAGAATTGTCAGTTCTGCCGATACTTTATCAATGTGACTTCCGCAATTCTGTTGACTGAAATATGTATTCTTTGAAAAGAGGATATTGCAGCTCAAAATAAGAGTGCACAAGCATATACGCACCTGAACTTGCAATGATTAAGTCCAATGATCAATATCTGCAAGGTATTCTCGAATAATCTCTCAACGTTGCTAACTGGAATCGTCTTATTCTCTTGTCTCACACGCTCGATACTTTTTTCCCAAAACTCCATTAGTAGGGTGCACATAGACAAAAGAACTTTTAAACGATCCATGTTATCGGGTAGAGTTTCTTTTTTCAGAATTCCGCTGATCTCATCCATGATCTAAAGAATAGGGGGACGAAGAAAATAGGATAAGACGAACAGAGAAAATACCCTGAAAGTCATATAGAATCGTGGTAATTACATCCAAGAGAATTTGTCGCGCAACAGGCAGTGCCTCCATCGTGATTAATTCGTCCAAAAGTTCGAATGGACAAATCTCCAATACTTTGGTTAAAATCTCATTGGCGGATTTGCATTTCTCGAGATCTTTGAATCTTACCAATTCGTGGGGAAAAAAGCCATTAAGGAAACGATAAGGTATTTTCTTCGGAATACGTATATGCGCGTTAAATAATAAATCAAAAGGATATTTTTATTGTAGATAAATGCCTCTGAATATCATCAGTCATGGCGATGTTAGAATTGAAATTCTCCGAATCTTTCAACTTGACGTTTTCACTGGACATTTCGAGTGGTGATCAATCAATAATTGAATTCTATAAGAAACAGATAGGTAAGAATGAAAGAATATCTTATATATATATGCATATATAGTAGGGTGATGTCAAGGTTCTTTTATAATAGCTTTTTCATTAGATTTATTCATCAATGAAGGATTGACGGATACATGAAAATTTCTTGGCAAGAATCCATTAAGAGAGAGAGAGCGAATATTGGCAAGAAAATTAAGATAAAAGGTACAAATTAAGCCACATGCATAGGTACATTTACAAATACAGAGAAATCAACACTATCAGTTAACTCGATATCCAATTGAATCCTGCCTGCCTACCTGCCTATTCTCTAAATCAAGTTTAAAGTGCCGAGAGTGTCAAGGCTAAAGCACTTTTACATATGATTTCCAAGACTTTTCTTCTCCTGGACTTTGAAATGCATTCGATCCTATCGAAATCTGTTATTTCAATAGAAGGACATACGAGAGAAAAAAAGAAAAGATTAAAATGGCATCGTATCGATATCATCGCAGACTGTATGTGCTATGTACATAAGAGCAGCGTGAATCGTAGAAAGTAAAAGTACAAGAGTAAGTATGAGAGTAACAGTATTGGTAGTGGTAGTGGAAGAAGAGGAAGAAAACGAGGAAGACACAGAAGCGAGAGAAAAAGAGAAAATTAGCTATTGGAATGATTGGCGAATCCATGGCAACTAAGGACAACAAGCTGTCAGATGATAGGCAAAGTTTTGATCAATAACACGCAAGAACGAGTGACTACCCTGATTCCTACTCGACCTGAGCCCTTCATCTTAGTACTCGTATTCATTCATTTCACATGTTTTATGATCGTATAATCCCGTATACATAAAAATTTGTCTTCTTCTCACACTTCTCTCTCCTCACTTCCTTCCTCTCCTTTACATCGAATTTCAGAGTCCATCAATGATTGTGTCCTCTTCCCCCAATAAACCAATAAAATTGATTTGATCGAATGTTCTTACAATTATTCTTCATCTATGTGTGATTAAAGTTAATGAAACAACTGAATCTACCATTAAGTAAAATCGCCTTATGCTTGATAACGACTCGATTGATTTGCTCTTTATTTTACAAAAAATTGTCTAAAAATAAAAAGTATGCCATTTGGCAGGAGGAGCTGATAAAATAGTAAATTTGGAAATAGTAAGAAATAGGCAGTGGAAAAGTGGAGAGAGCAAAGAGGATGGAGAAAGTGGGGAGGGTGGAGAAGGCGAAGAGGGTAAAAAGGGTGGAGAAGAAGGTGGTGCTGGTGAACGATCGTGGCAGAGGGCAATGCTTGGCCTCGAGATTCAACTCGGGTTTGAGTTTAGATTAGTAGTCAGTCAGTGAACATCGGGCATCGTTGCTACCACTAACTTTTTATCAAAAATTATCTATTTTTCTAGATATTTCATTTAATACATTATTATTATCAACATTTTTTTTCAACAAATTTTTCTTTAATTTCTTTTTTTATTTCTCTTTTCCGCTTTTACTCTCTTTCTCTCTCTCTGTCTCTTCCTCTCCCTCTCTGCATAGATTAGTAGAAAAACAATATTATTGTATAGCTTTTCTTTTTTCTGTCAGTTAAAAATTACAGAGTGATAGCAGTGATAGTGTTACTATTGAATGGAAAAGAGCGTGCAATTAAAAATAATGCAAAACAACGTTAAAGGAAAATTCGGAAGTCAAGGAAATCCTGTAAGGAGAGAGTATTATCCTCATTAGCAATACAAGAAATTGACGAGCGCACACAACGAAAACGACAGCAACGATGACAATGACGACCGCCACGACTGTCACTAGAATTAGCGATACATATGCTCTTCTCCCTTTCTGATTTTCTCTGACTCTTTCTCTCTTTCTACTTAAAGTTTTTTTCTCGCTGTACCGTGTTTCCCTTCTTGCTTCTCTTTTACGAAAAGGAAAGAGAAGCGAAGAAGTAGACAAACTGAATGAAATGAATGATCTAACTTATCTCTATGAAAGATTCGCGTAGCATGGACCGATCACGGAAGTTTCAAGAGCGACGAACACGTGGAAGTGATTGCACGTCGAATCACAGAGGCAAAATCCAAATTTTCAAATCGAGTTGCATGGGAAAATAGAGATGCGATTGAATCTGGAGTTAATTTGAGTTCGAAGAAAGCATTGAATTTGAGAAAGAGCAATTTCGCGGAAAAAGCGATTGTTCTTTGCTCCAAAGAAGAGTTGACCGAGCGTCTTAGATTAGCGTGGAAACATCGTGAAAAGAATCGAAGAAATATCAATATTTTCTTGGCGCATCATGCTGCCGATCAGGAGGAACCTATAGATTCCGATCATGAAAATGAAGGAAGCAATTTAATTGAAAAAGAAAGAGAAGAAAAGGAAGAAGCAACAAAATCTTTGCTAACTAATAGATTTTGCTCATTTGGCTATGAATCTAAAGAAAAAGGAGAAAGATGGAGAAGGTGGTGGTGGTGGTGGTGTTGGTCATCGTCGTTGTCGTCGTCGTCGTCGTCGTCGTCGTCGTCAACGTCATCGTCAACGTCATTATCTTCTTCATCTTCTTCTTTAAGATCTCGAATGAACGTACCCGATTTAGATCACATGGATAACATTATATGTGAAATACAATCGAAGTACATCGAAGACTTAAGATTGATGGATTCGAAAGAGTACCAAAATGACAAAACATCCCAAATCTCCGTGAAGAAGGTATAAGATCACAGACATTTTTAAGCAAATTCTTTGCAAGGATATCGCGAGTTAAAGGTAGATGAGTCATTTCCTCAGGGTTGCGTAGAGAGCGAGGAAAGCGAAGGAATGGAGGAGAAGGAGGGGACAAAGAGAAGTAAGGAGGAACGAACGATGGAAGAAGGAGCCTGGAAGAAAGGGAAGCTAATGACGAATGACGCTAAGGAGAAGCGAGCAAATTTCCAAAGTGGTAGCAACAAGGCTTTCCTCGTGCCGATGATGATCGACGTCGTGAAAGCGGACAAGGAGGAGAAACCGAAGAGGAGAAGATCCGCTCCTCCGGAGGAACGAGCCGGAATATTGAGATCGCTGAATAATTCTCGTACGCGGGGGAAGGAGGAAAAGGTAGCGGCGGCGATGGCGGAGGGTGTGAAGGAGAACGAGGAAAAGGAGAAGACGGTTTCGGTAAAGTATCGAGGATCCGAGAAAGAGGAGGAGGAGGCGAAGAAGGTGAAAGAGGAGAATCGGTATAGTTATCAAAATGAAATAAACTCGATGATTTCAGGTAGGAGGAGGCAAGGTAAACGTAAATGGAGAACGCTCGATTAAATCAGCCCCGTTTAAGCGTCGGTCCAAGAGCAAACGGCGATCGTCCATTTTCAAGGAAGATTTTCAGCAGGAAGCGGCGGATAATTGCGGAAGGGATCAGAAGGATCGGGCTCCTCGAAATCGTCAGGCGCGTCATGTCCCGCAACGAGGGAAGGATTTAAAGATGATGGACGTCGTGACGATGGTCTCGTTGGTCAGTTCGGCCGATAGCGACAGCGAGGAAGAGAACTCACCGAGTGACCATCGATTGATCAATGAGTTGCGCAACAAATTACCCACAACGCCGATCATTAAAAATCCTGACTCCAACTCTAATCCTGTCCCCGCTACTTTCAGAAGCATCAGGAGACCCTTGAAATCCGGTAAGTCGCGAGTTCGTTCTCCTTTGCTTGAGCGACGTCCGCTGGTACCATTAATTTTTTTTTTTTTTTTTTCCGATATTCGCAGTGTCCTTTCAAAATGACTCGTTCGATGATACAAAGACGAAGGAGGAGTCGTTGCAACGAGCTACCAACAGCCAGTATAAAACGCGCGGTAAAGGTAGCAGCAGCGATAATGGCAGCAACGGTATTGTTACGGGCCTATCGATCAAGGACATCGATCAATGGACATCGGAAATGGAAAGCTTCTCGCTACTGTCTTTTCTTCGACGCGAAGGCCCACCGTTAGATCTTGAGGAGGCTGAGAAGACCAGAAGCGGCAAAACCGACGACGCACACGCGAGTGAGAATAAAAATGAAAATGAAGTAGAAAACGAGGCAAATGATGTTGCTGATGCGGCTGCTGCTTCTTCGTCAACGATACCTCTGATGGACCGTGAAAAGCGATGCCTGGCGGTACCCATCGCTGATATGCACGATAAGAAGCGAAAACTTGTAAGAATACGCGGCAACGACATGGAATGTCGATCCAGGTGAAAAAAGCATAAGCAACTATTCTTTAAACAAACCATTTTCTGTTTTTTTTTTTGTTCTTCTTCATATTTCTTCTATTCAAGAAAATATATATGAAAAAAGAAATAAAAATAATTCTCCCTTTTCTCTCTTTCCTGCTTTCCTTTCTGTTTTTACAGTGAATTCGTAAAAGAAGCATTCTTCCAGAGGAACAGCTCCAAGAAGCATTTTCAGGAGAAGCATGCCGAGCAACAGACCGCTCAGGGCGCAATTTTTAAAGTAAAATTTTGAAGAAACAAGCAGCAATGATCTTTCACGTGCAACCATCAATAAATTTCTCCCTTTCTTTATTATTTGGCAGATATCAAAGCTGACTGAAACGACTATTACAAGAATGGTCGAAACGTCAACGTCTACGTCAGGCAGCGTCAAGAGTTTGCCTCCATCAGAGTTCAATTGTCAAACGAATAAGGAAAAAGAATGTTGGCATCTCTATAGAAGAATGTGCGATAAGGGTGTCTACATTTCTTTTGATACCGTTCTAAGGTCTATCTTTTGCACTTATTTTCTGGATCTGTTTTAGCACCTAATGCAATTAAAATTCAATGAAATTACAGAGGGATGCTCACGCCTACGGAATATCGTTTACGCCAAAAACAATTGTCGCAAGAAGTCTAAGATATATTTCCTTGTAATTCAGTAATAAGTTGAGAAGAACAAAATTTAGCGAGTACCTACGAGAGAAAATACAAATGATATATACAGTCAATTAGAAACTCAGATCCAAACAATAGCTCCTTCTAAATCTTTTAGAAAGATTTACTGCCTATTTTTAGATCTCCTTGTCAGTTTATAAAAAATAATGACATAATAATTTGCAAAAATAAACAAAAACATCTAAATAAAATATTGTCTGTAAAATCTTTTTCATAAACGAGAGAGAGAGAGAGAGAGAGAGAGAGAGATATATATATCTCTACCAGCTACTTAAATCATATATAATGAATCACGTGTGATTCATTTTTAAAAACTAATATTTGATATTTTTATTAAAATGTTATAACAAGATTTCTCTACATAACAAATATATAGTAATCCAAGGGCATGCTAATTTTCTTTATATATATATACATAGAATTCATGAAAAATTCTATTTCCTTAGCACACACACACACACACACATATGTGTGTGTGTCACTTTGCACCAGTTACGTTTCGTTACATACATAGACACACACATATAAATGCATGTGTCAAGTTCCAAGAAAAGCAATGTTAATTGTCACTCGTTTTCTATAATTGTAAGCAAAAAGTTTAAATCCCATTGATTAAATGAATAAAAAAGACAAAAAAGTAGTAAAATAGTATCATGCGCGTACACATATTTTTTTCACATTGACGTAACAAACAATATTCTTATTCAACAATGTCTATGCTAAAAAAACATGGAAATAAGGTTAATATTGATTATAAAGCGCGACTTGAGCACAAGCTATACTTGGTAATGTTCATATAATAAATTATAAAAGCTAATCAATAAATTCGAATAGCATAATTATTGCTATACATGTTTATGTATACACACACATATAAGGGTGTATGTTTATATGTATATTTTATTATTATACTTTTAGGCTAGAGAAAATCCAGAACCATTATTCGATGTATCAGAATGTGCACTGAAGCACGTTCCTTCCGGCATCTACTCCTTGTGCAAAGTCTTTAGAAAAACAACACTATGCATGAACAATAACAAATTAAATTCACTCTCAGGTGGTGGTGCCTTAAAAGATTTAACATTGCTAACGGTATTGGACATCCATAATAATGAATTTACAAGTTTACCTTCTGAAATTATGTTTCTTACATCTCTCGAGGTAATAATAAATTAAAATCATTGATACATATGAGACTATTTGTTAAAAATTACTTAAAAAAGAACCTTTTTTTAGGAACTTTATTTGCAAAATAATAACATCCGTAAATTACCAAATGAATTAATACATTTAAATAAATTGAAGGTGTTGGATGTTTCCAAAAATAATTTAAAAAGATTACCAGAAGACATAGGGAAATTACAACAATTAACAACATTAAATATAGGTCATAATGTGTCACTTCAGAAAGTTCCTAAATCATTAGGATACGCACAACTTTTAACAAATCTTAACATTGAAGGGTTACACCTTACATACCCTTCTCAAGATATTTTGGATGGTGGTACCATTTTTATTATAGCTTTCTTAGCCAATGAATGTGGCATTGACTATTTACCTGAAAATATTGTTTCTGAAAATAATAGTACTGAGAAACTTAGTTCAAATAATATACAAACAGTATCATATCATGATATGAATAATGATATTCAGGTATGCACATCAACAATGTGTAAACTTCAAATTTAGTCTCATCTAAATTGTCATTATCAATAATGATTAAATCTTATGATTTTAGGCTACTTTACAGATACTAACGAAAGTCAAGGCATGTAGCTGCTTTAATTATTATGATTTGCCTCATACACATACATACATAATTTCATCATCAGTTCTCTAAATATTTTCTTTATATTTCATGCTTCTTAGCTACAAAACTAGTTGCACATCTAACTACATTCACCTAATATTACTTCTAATTATGTAATATTTTACTTCCCTACAATTATGTTGTATAACAAAATAATAGCTATATTATATCTAAGCATTATCAAACAAACAAAAATCAATTATACATTAACAGACTTGTTTTACAGGAGAATAGGCAAAGTGCATTATTGGATGTTGAAAGAAACATTAAAAAACAGGAAAAGTATGAAGTAGAAGTTCAAAATATATTAAAAGCACATAGAAAAAAGGTATTTTTATAATATAATTTTAAGGTGTAGAATTTAAGTAGTATATTATTGAAATACTGCATATTCTTAGCTTTTAGAAGATCTAACCATACAACAAGTACACTTGGAACAGGAACTGGAGAAAGTTCAGCAAGAAAAAAACAGTAATAGAACACGTTTACTCTCCTTCATTTGCAATGGTAAGAAATTATTCTTTGCAAACTTATTTTATGCAATAAGTCTTATCTTCAAAACAATCATTCGCATATTCATGAAAAGTGAAACTATTGCCTCAGCTGAAAAAGAAGCGGACAATGTTATTAAAGAGTTTATAAGGAATAACGAGGAAGAACGACAAAATCAGGCTGCACTCATCGAACGTGAGAAGCAAGAAGAAGTACAACTTTTATCATCTTGCCATACAGAACAATTTATGCTTCGAACCAAGGATACCTTAAGTAAGTACAATTGAGGATTTTAGATAAACATAAACTCCCAACTTAAATTATATGATTTTAGTGGCAATGGAACAATTGTTAGAAGAAGAGTTTCATAAAAATAAAAAAATTATGGAGTATACAAAATTCCGAGATGATGCCGCTCAATCATCCATTAGTCTGTTAGTACAAATATACTGTAAGAAAATAAAATAAATTTTGTATTGCTCGCGGGCGAAAATTAAGTGTAAATATAAAATGTTTTTTTAGGGAAATTATGAACAATCATCATTTATCACAAATAATTGAAAATCAGGAAAAAAGTAGGCAAGAACTTATTTATAATTTGCAACAAGATGATGCTTTGCAAAAAGCGGCGGTAACAGCTTTGTTGGAGCGTAGCGATGCACGTTCATGGAGTATAATGCAACAAGTCAATTTAGTACAATCTCAACTTGCAACACTAACGAGTATAGAGCTAGAGAGAAAGAAATTAGAGATTACGCAAACACTCGTAAGTAATATGTATAAAATATTTAGATTTCGGTTCAAATTTTTAAAGAATTTTTCATTTAAAGAATGAAGTAGCCGAAAAGAGAGTAATGCTAAGTGAAATTCTCATGAATTTGTTGGAAAAACAACAGCACAGAAGAGACCAACTTTTGGCTACTATCAATCATATCGAAGAACAAAGATGCATAGCAGTAAGAATTTTAAATGAATTATTTAAAGAACAAATGCTAGACCACATACTATTAATGTTAAAATTTTACATAAATCTAAAAGGGCAGAAGAAGGGATAATCAGTTCTGGCTAATCCAATATCAATCTTTAATGGAAGCGCGTCCACAAGGAATGCTGGAAATGTTAGATCCCATGTTAATTAGACATGTTGCAATAGCGAGAGCTCTACACTGTCTACCATTCTTATCTGCCCTACCATCATTATTGCCCGATATAACTGAAGAACAATTAAAAACGGTCTGAACCAACAGTATATATATATATATATATATAGAAACTTTTGATTACAATACTAAATGAAATTAACACTTCAATTTGATCTGTAGGTTGGTATTGAAAATGAAAACGATCGCAAAGCAATAATACTAGCACTAGAGAACTATTTAATGGAAATGAAATTAAATGAAACAGAGGAAGTATTCGAACCTTCTGCACCGTATGAGGAAATTGCCACTGGTCTTATACATGAAAATTCAGAGCATGTACCACCTGATTTACTTCAGCAAGCATCTGCTAGTCACAATTTCAGTAAATCTAACAGCATTCAATGTGTTAAACATTCAGAATGTGTCATCTGCCTTGATCTCTCAGTAAGAGAATTCTACAGTATTACAATATTTTATCTCAAAATTAAAAAACCTTTACATAATACGATTTATTTCTATCTTTTTTTAGTGTGAAATAATTTTTCTTCCATGTGGACATATGTGTTGCTGTAGTAATTGTGCAAGTATAGTTACTTCTAGTTGTCCTTTATGCCGTAGCAATATCGATCGTAAAATACCAGTTATAATGTAATACTCTTTGATTAATATCTGTGATATGATATATACAAAATTTTAATCACTTTATTCATCATAAAATTTCTATTTGTCAATACGCTAATTCAAATCTACACTGCCTAAATTAAACTATACTTATTTCAATAAAATTCATAATATTTAGCTTCTTAAAAGGAAATCTTAAATAAGTGAAATTAATTTAATTATGAAATGAAGTATGACATCTTTTTTATATAAGTTAAGCAAAAAATTGTATTATATAATACACAAAACATTGTCATTAACAGAATGACATTTACATATAAATATTAGTCTAGTTTTTTTCATTGTGATCACAAGTTAAATATTAAAAGATATACTTTATTCTTATATATATTCAATTAATTATAAGACTTGAATTAATTAAAAGTTTATATATAAACAATTATATTTCAATAAATTTGTAATTCCTTACTCTTACAATTAAAAAATACAAGCTATAACTAATTTATAATTACTGTAATTGTATGTAATTGAAAAAAATAAACCTTTCATATTATTATAATGCATTAAATTAAATTAATTGTACATAGCTTAAAGTCCATCTTTTCCTACTTCCTCCTCCTCAACAGTTTCATCCTCATCTTTCTTTTGCTGTTTCCTTTTTATTCCTTTTGCATCTTTTTTTTCTTTTTGCGCTTTTCTAAAATTTTCTAATGATTCTTGAAGTGGATCAATGAACTGATCAAATTCAATATCAGCCATAGCTTGAATTACATCTTGACCACTAATTGTTTTACGATTTCCCTTTTTTGCAATAATATTTGCAGATGATGTTAAGTACAATATGAATATTGATGAAGCCTTAGCAACAGCAGTTCTGGCATCTTTTCCAATAGTAATCCCTTCAGGCAATGCTTCTTTTATTATTCTTGTAACAACTGCATTTGGAAGGTTTAGATCTTCTAATCGTTCTGCCATCTATTCAAATAATTTATTTCAACATAACAAGACAAGAAGCTTTGTTAATACTAATGCTAACATAAAAGTCTTTAAACTAACCAAAATTTCTGATATGATAAATTTAGATATTAAAAGATACTATATAAAAAGTAGATTTTCTAAATTATATGGATTTACTATCAATTTTTATTGGTTTTAATTAATATATTTTATAAATTGTTGATCAAATTCAATTTCAACACTTTAAGAGTATATAATTATATATATATATATACACACATCATTATGAAATAATTGCTTCCTTCATACCTTATATTATTAGATTTAATTACAAGATAAAGCGAATCGCATTGATAAACATAAGTAATTTATTCAACACTTTTATTTAATGGAACTATTGAAAACAATAATAAAGACTTGAGCCACCTTACGCTTTTCAAGAAGAAACGAAAAATCCTTGCACCAGCGCTATCTGATGATTAAAACTAACAAACTCCCTATTTTCTTAAAGCGCACCTTCTCATAAAATTAATTTCATGAAATACTAAAACTTCATTGATGTCGTCTGCACTAGTTTAATTAGTGTACAGCACTGCAAAGAAATATATTTGACAGTAACGAAACTTTTAAGAAATTTTTCTACTAACGACAAGTAATTCGTGTACATCATTCGAAGGAAAATGTCAAAACTCGAAGAAGCAAATAATCACATACGACAAGCTGAAAAAAGGTATGAAACTAACGAAACAATTATACAGAACAATATTTATTAATGTCAATAATAATACACATGCAATATTTATAAAGCTTGAAAACAACATTTCTAAAGTGGAGACCAGATTTTGAAGTTGCAGCAGATGAATATGCCCATGCAGGTATTATAAAGATGGAGAATAATCATATTTATATAAAAAATTTATATTAATCAGTAAAACTTAATTTTAGCTACCTGTTTCCGTATTATTAAATCTTTTCAACAATGTAAGGAGTGTTTGATGAAGGCTGCTGATTGTTATAAACAGAACAGATCGTATCCTTTTTCAAAAATTATACTATAATTATTGTTTATATATAAAATTTATAATTATGTATTTATATTAATAATATTTGAGATTTTAATTATATTTCTCTTACATATACACACACATATATATAAAAATTTAATAGATGGTTTCATGCTGCAAAGTAAGTATTACATTTATTATTATTTTATATATCTATTAAATAAATATATATGTATATATATTTTTTTTCTAGAAATATTGAACAAGCTGTATTAATTTGCAAGGAAATGGGAAATTTGTCTGAAGTACCAAAATTGGCTCATAGTGCTTGTTCACTGTATCAACAACATGGCTCTCCAGAATCAGGAGCCACAGTATTAGATAAGGCTGGCAAAATGATGGAATCTACACAAGCTGAGCAAGCATTGGAATTATTTAAAAGGGCAGCTGACATTATGATGGTCAGTTAAGCTACCATTTTACGACTTCCAGTAAAACAACATTTTTTAAATTACTGTAATATTATTCTAAAGGGTGAAGATAGTCCTCGTCAAGCTGCAGAGTATATGAGTAAAGTAGCAAGATTGTTGGTAAAATTACAAATGTATGATCAAGCAACTGATGCAATTCGTAGAGAAATTGGAATGCATCAACAAATAGATCATGCCCCGTCAGTTGGAAGGCTAGCAGTAGCACTTGTATTAGTTCAGTTAGCACGCGGAGATCAAGTAGCAGCTGAAAAAGCTTTCAAAGAATGGGGTAATTACTGTGAAGCACCAGAGGTAAAATGAAAATATCTGTTTAAATCATAATCTCTCTCTCTCTCTCTCTGATTTTTTATAATATGAAAAAAAAATCTATATGCATATGTCTTAGGTTCAAACATTAGAAATGTTATTACAAGCATATGACAATGAAGATGCAGATGCAGCAAGATCAGCATTAAATAGTTCTTTTATTAAACACATGGATGTAGAATATGCAAAACTAGCAAGGAGTTTACCATTACCCCAACAAGAATACTCAGTGCCACCAGTAGGAGTGAGAGCAAATGCTGCTGAATCATATATATCACCTAATGCAAATAAATTAACTGGTCAAGCAAGAGTAGAAGCAGAAGTTAATCATGTATGTATGCAAGCACCACTCTTGATTGCAAAATAATTAAAAAGGATATTATATAAATATAGATTAATTAATTCTGTAGGAAAATGAGGATCCATCAATATTAAGTAATTTAGAAATTACTGATGGTGATGAAACTGGAAATGATAAAACAAAAAACCAAGGTATAACTGAAGAACAGGAGAAAAAAGGAAAGGAAGAAGAAGAAGATGATTATGAAGGTGGATTATGTTGATCTTACCTATCATTTCAAATTTAATCATTAAAATAATGTAATGTGCACATTGACAAAATGTTTATATCTAATTTTCTGTATTTCACTGCGCTGTATAAGATTTTATTTAACATATGTAATATATGACTTATTAATATATTAACTTAGATGCTTTTAATCATTAAACTATAAATTATTATAGATAAACTTAAATGATAGCTATTTTATGAAATAAAACTGAGGAAATTATAGTTCATGCATCAGAATTTAAGAATTAAAATAATACACAAAAAATATAATACAGTTATGCAGATTGAAAATATAAAATTATACTCTGTAAGGAGATGATTGCATTAATTTAATATTAATAATAATGTTTAAATCTTTATTTCCAGAAAAGTTTATGAATATTCTAGTATTTAGAAAAGTCCAAAAAAAAATTGTTATCAATACTTGTAGCGTATCTTACTTATTGTCGCTAAGAGAATAAATAGTTCTCGCAAAAATATTTGATTTACATATTCTTTTTATAACTTACCGAATATTGGACTCTCAGTTACCGCCTTTTCGCTCTTTCTCTCTTTCTCTTTTAACTAAGGGATCCGTAAATGTTTAGCTAGAAACTAAATATTTGAAGCACTTATATACGTGTGCGCGTCTATGATGTAAATCCGTATAAAAATTATAAAAACACGTGCACCTCACACAACAGTTACTTCAAAGTTTATTTCTTTTCAGCAAAATCTTCGAAATTTTATGGAATTGATAGAGGCGCAACTAGTGTTTATTTCGTAATTAAGTATTTCGAGTAATATTTATCTTACTTAGGTAAGTTGAAGAATATAGTGACATCTGTGAACTAGTCAATTGATTTACAGGAACTTTTGCATCCTTTATGGTAAAGTAGAGCGAAAAAGAATATATTTACGCCTCGATCGACTCCGTTAATGTTATATTTAATAAATAGTTTAATTACTTGCAAAACATGGCACACTGGTTTCATCGAAATATATTAAAGGCAACGACACTTGAAAAATTTGATTTAAAAGTTTCTAATCCAACAGATGCTACACGAAAGCTTTGCAGGTTAGACATTTTGTTTCTTTTTAAAATAGTATTCTTCTATGAAATGAATATTAATTTAATATAGTTATTATATGTGCAGTCCTAGTTAAAATTAAAATCTTTATTTCATAGTGATTTAAGATTGTCAAGGAATCGTTTGTTAGATTTAATTAAAAATCCAAACAATACAAGCGATTCGATTGAGCCAGCATTTCATAGCTATTTGAGTTTATTATATGGATTTATATGGGAAATTAATTCTGAAGACAGGGAAGGTCAGCCTGTTGGCAGACCCAATCCAAGCAAATTACGAAATGTACTTGTGTTTAAGTGGACTCATACATTACTAGGGATGAAAACTTTGTAATACATCTTATAAATAAAAATTAGCTTATGTTTATGAAAAAAATATATCTTCTAATCATTAATAATAGTTCTAGCTCTGATTCCGTTTATGAGGCAGCTAATATGAGTGTAAATATAGGATTATGGTTTATGAAACATACAGCAATGATTGCAGCTAAAGATGAGTATGTGTAACTTTAAACATTGATATATTATACAACAATTTGATAATTGTAAGTAACAAATTGTATTTAAACTCTTTTTATATGATTTTAATATTATAATTTAGCATCACTATGAATGAAGCAAAAGAAGTGCATAGTATGCTGCGTCGTGCTGCTGGAATCTTTACTTTTATACAAACAGAATTTCTGCCACAATTGGCTAATCCTGCACCATTAGGAAGTGATTTGGATTCACGTGTTATCAATGCATATATCAATCAATGCACAGCTGAAGCTCAAGAAGGTTTATATCATAATTTTAACATTTGCATTCTACATTAATAACCATTTATTTTCACTATGTAATGCTTTTTTTCATTTTTGATATTATAGTGTTATTAATTGTGCTATTTAAATTTAAGTGACAGTTGCAAGAGCAGTTGAATTAAAACATAATGCTAACTTAATATCAGCATTAGCAAATGAAACTAGCAAATTATTTTTGGATGCTGCAAACACTATACGTCCATTTAAACCTGAAATATCAGCACAATGGATTAAATATTTGGAATTAAAAGCAGCATTTTATCAATCTTATGTAAATATTGATTGTGATGACAGTTGCAAAGGAGTTTTTTAAGAATAATTTATATTTACTTTTAATTTTTAGGCCTATAATTACTGCGGTGAAAATTTATTAGCTTTGGAAAAGTGTGGAGAAGCTATAAAAGCAATGCAAGAAAGTGAAATTTATTTAAACAAAGCAAAAATGTTATGTCTGGAGTATAGTAAAACTAATGGACCTGCACCTCGTGTAAAGCCTGATCAACACAGTGTATTCAGGCGTTTAACGCCTCTTGTAAAATTGACTCTTGATAAATGTCTTCGAGAAAATAGTTTAATGTAACTGAATATTTATAAATATTATATGTAGAGAGAAGAAAAATTAATTAATAAGTAATAAGTTATTAAAATAAAATTATATTAATGCTATTTTTTAGCTACCATCAATTAGTACCAGGAGAAGTTCCTACTTTAGATACAAAGGCTACTTTTGGATTAGTTAGTCCAATTGATTTTCAAATGCCAGCAGCTAACTCCATATGGCACTTAGATATATATAGAACATTACTTGGTTTGAGTCCTGCCAAAATAGGGAAAGAACATGATTTACCACCTGTAAAAGAAGAGTCTATTCACCAAAGTACTAAAGATCCAAAAAATGAAAGTGGTTGTATATTACAGTAAGTTGATATTTTGTGGAATACTTTTAATGTGATTTCTTGCAATGCAGTGCTTGTACTATATATGCTTTATTGAACTTTTACACAAATTGATTAATATAATGAATTTTATTTAATTTTTATATAAATTAATTGTTTTATTTAAATATTATATATTATATATATATATATATATACATAATATACAACTAATAATAAAATTTAGTGACACCTTGCTTTGCAAATTAATTTTTAGATTTTTTATACATTAATCTTGAAATTATTTCTTAATCGTGAATTAGAAACATTTTTTTAAGTTTTACAAAGTTTATTTATTTCTAATTTAATGAGTAGTAAAAGGAATGCGTGATAGATAAATTGCATATTAGGCTATGTGTAAAGCAAGGATTAAATAATAATTTATCTTGCATAGTATTATATATGTAAGACTTTGTAAACATAAATTGTAAAATTCTGCACTTTGTTATGTATAAGATACATTTATAAAAAGTATTATGTAAAACTAATGCAACACATTAATTCTACTAAAAAAAGAACATATATATATATATATACATTGTATCTCTAGTCTCTGTATTTACATATATTATTTTTATATTATTTAATATTAAAATATATTTCTACATACATTAAATATATATATATATACATATAAATTGTTTTACTTTTCAATCATTATAAATTTGCCTCCCCTACCCCCATCCATTTCCTCATGTAATGTCGATAAACTCATTCGATGATAATGTCAAATATCACTGGCCTAAGAAGGGTGATAGTGTGATAAGGGGTGGCATCGCCCATGTTCTCGCGACACACTCTGTCTGTTTCACTCTGGGGATATTAAACGTCATGAGCGAGTGAGAAGGAATGATCTTTCTTCTTCTTTTTCAGCTATACTGTGAGTCAGGTAGGGACTGCTTCATTGTCGGTTAGTGTACAACTTTAGCGTGCGTGCAAATTACGAACGAATGACAAACGCACGCAGCTCGCACATAAAACACTGGTTATAACATAGTAGATACATAAGAAATTTAAGATGGTGGTTTGTCTTTAGTTGTATTTTATCGGTGGTTATAGCAACCAGAAGTTAAGTGAGTTTTGTGACAAATAAGGGGAGTAAAAAAAATTTAGACAGGAATAACCGTTAAATCTTAATGTCAATCTATGGATGATTTGATTGTTAATTCCGTATGGGATATTTTAATATAGGCGCTGTTTAGAACACAGTAGCCTGAAAATGGAAGCAGATTATCAACCGACGCCGAGTCCTGCTAAAACTTTAACAGGTGAGTCAATTGTCGTTGGTTGTTGATACAATCATCAACGTCAATAAAATGTCATATTGTAATATTTCTGTAAACTCTATTAAAATTCATCTATCTTTCACACTTTGATTCTTATTACTGCTTTTATAATATCTTTTCTTGTGATATGAAATCATCGCTAATAAAAATTGAATTTATATTTGCAAAATTACTTGCAAAAAAGATGTAAACTTCTCTATATATTAACTAGTAGCGAGTTATCTACATCAGTAAAATAGTTGTTTGATGCATAACTTTCTTAAATTTATTCTTTTTCTTTTTTCATAATTTTCTCTATTCAAAATACAGCAATAAATAATGACGTTGAAGATCCTTATCCAAGCCTATCGGATTACCATGATTATGAACCAAACTTGGAATTTGATGACACAGAACTACAAACAACGACAAATAATGGTAAAAGTGCTGATATATATTTATTTGTTTTGATTTTTTTTTTTTTTTTCAATTTTTGTATCTAAGAACTTTATTGTCATTTTTTCTTCCAATGATCTTTCTATCAAACTTAACCAAAGCTGGTATTTTAGCCTCCAGATTATTGCAAGAAAAGTTGGATTTAACAAGTACTGGAACATGTACAGGAATAGAATATTTGGAAAGTCCAGTTAGTGATGGAACAATTGAAGAAAACTTTGAAGAAGCTTTAGTCGATGCTCCGGTTATTGAATCTGGTGTGTGAACTTTTACCTTCTGTTAATAACAACTAAATGTCATGGCATTTGGGGCATAGCAGGTGAATTGTGCAGAGCACTGTTTAGTGTATTGCATGGAGATCAATGGAAAAGCAAATGGAAGATTATTAATTAATATTTGATTATATTTTGTATTACATTGATGATTAAAGTTCATACTTATTTTTTAAATAGTTCAGTAGTATCTAGGCTATAATTTCTAATGGGTAATAAATTTTAATGATTTAAATAATTATAAGATCTGTAAATATTTTGAATAATAATATCTTTGAAATTAGCTGATGATCTTGCTGCTCTTGATACTGAATTAGCAGATGAAGAAGATTATCTTGATATTGCAAGACATGGCATAGTGGAAGTTGTAGGAGATGATAGCGCTGGACGTAAGGTGATTGTTGTGTCAGCTTGTAAACTACCACCCATTGGTAAAGAGGCTTTTAATCATGCTAAGCTCCTTAGGTTTGTCATATTAAATCTTTTTTATTTAAAATTTGAAGATTTTACTAACGATCCTCCTTTTTTAAGTCGAAAAAATATATTTTAGATATTTGACACATACATTAGACACATTTGTAGAGCAAGATTATAGTCTTGTTTATTTCCATTATGGTCTTACATCAAAAAACAAACCACCATTATCATGGTTGTGGCAAGCATATAAAGCATTTGATAGAAAATATAAAAAAAATTTGAAAGCACTTTACTTAGTTCACCCAACAAATTTTATTCGTATTGTTTGGAAAATATTTAAGCCAGCTATCAGGTATGAATACTTATACATATATAATATGTGTATAGAAACGTGATTTCTTTAAAATGTTATATTTTATCTATATTAACAAAATTATTGTAGTGCAAAATTTGGAAGAAAAATGATGTATGTTAATTATTTAGAAGAATTAGCACAATATATAAATCTTGATCAACTTATTATTCCTTCTCAAGTGATAGAGTACGTATTAATCATTTTATGATACTGATTATATAAATAAATAATTCGGATTAATGAAAAATATAATATATATTTACATTTTCAGACACAATGAGCAATTAATGATCAAAAATAGAAAAAATCTATCTAGTAGTCCAACTCCAAGTGTTATAGCAACGCCAGTTTCAACAACACAATTTGGAACGAGTCTCCAATTTATTAAGGAAAACAATAATAATGATCCGATTCCACCAATTGTGAGACAGTGTATTGAATTTCTTGATACACCCGATGGTAAGTTGTAATCTAGCATTGTGCATTCATTATTTAATCAATTTTGGTATCTTTTCAATCTTTTTATTAATATAAGAAATATGATTTCTCAAGCACTCGAAACTGAAGGCTTGTTTAGAAGATCTGCAAATGTTGCTGTGATTAAGGATTTACAAAGTAAATGCAATCAAGGTTTGCCTATTGATTTTCATGGAGACCCTCATATTGCTGCTGTTTTATTGAAAACTTTTCTTCGCGAACTTGACGAACCCCTAATGACATTTGAATTATATGATGAAATTACGCAATTTCAAAGTAAGAGAGATACATATCTATGCTCGGAAAACATTTGATAGTAAGAGCTTCAATGGAACTTAAACATTTTCTTACAGCTGTTTCAAAGGATGAAAGACCACGTAGAGTAAAAATTTTAATACTCGAAAAACTTCCGGAAGACAATTATCAACTTTTAAAATATATTGTTCAATTCTTATCAAGAGTAAGCTATAATTTTCTCACTGTTGGTGAATATTATTTGAAGTATTGAAAGTTTAATTAAAATGATAAATCAATTTATCATTAGGTCATGGATCGATGTGATTTGAATAAGATGACCTCCAAAAATTTGGCAGTTGTGTTTGGACCAAATCTTGTTCGAGCACCTCCATCACGAGGAATGTCACTTTCAGCAATAGGTCCTATTAATGAATTTATAGGATTTGTATTTACACATCAAGATAAAATATTTATAATTTAAAGAGATAAAGAAAATATATAAAATTCTAATTAAAGAATCAAGGTTTAATTGAAGAAAAGTTTTTAAAGATACAATTATTTATTTTATAAACATTATTTATTTCTCTAAGAACAGTAAATAATGTTTATATTAATATTATTTAATAATAAGAAGCATAATAAATTTAAAGATGTTATAGTATTAAATGAAAGCTAGTGTTGAAAAATTTACGACCACAAAAAGTATTTTAAATATTGAAATTAAATCTCATCACGATATTATGAACATTTATTATGTATATTCTTTTATGATTCTACTTAATTGAATGAAATTTTATACTTGTAATTATGCATATAAATACTGTAATTACATTTACCATCGTCTCAAGTAGAATAAGAAATATGTGGTCTGTATAAACATGCAATGTTTTATTGTATTGTTTTGTAGTCAATTGAATAATTAAATATCAAAGAAAATAATGTGAAATATGTGTAAATTTTATATGAATTTAAAACTGATACCAAAGATGGATGAAAATGTCATGAATTTAATTTAGTATCTTATGTTTACCACAAGAGGTACGGTGTGTATATTCGTAGTTATAAGAATAGTTAACACATACAATTTTATAGCGAATATTATAAATACACAACTAAAATATTTTTTCATAATAAATAAACTATCTAAGGTTTAATATTTATTAGTTGTCAGAGATTATCTTTCAAATATAGTTGTTCACGTATATCTTCAAATAATTTATAAATAAATGTTAAACCTTATGTAGAAAATCTAGTGATATTGCTGAATTTAGAATATTGACTTTATCTTCTGAAAAGTGTAATAACTTTTTAGTACATTCCAATTTTTATGTATTATAAATGTACTGATAACATAATAGAAATATAAAATATCATTATGTTATAATAATAAAAATTATCATTTATATTTAAAACATTGTAAATACTAAACATGTTTCTTTTATAGTATTTATTTCAAGTATTTGTGAAATAAAATACTATGTCATAATATTTCAATATATCTTTTTTTAAATTTGAAAGAATATCGGTGCAAACAAAATTCTCATATGTAATATTTTCTTTTTAAGTTACAGTATTTATATAAATTAAAGTATGTGGAGAAAGATGAAAAGAAGTATTTTTACATCAGTTTATATTAATTATTATTGTTTCTTTATTTCTTAAATAATTATATGCATTTTAAAATAATATTTGTTAGAAGTCTACTTAAATAATTGTAATTTAAATAGAATCTTATAGCTTAAAATCATATAATTTACTACTGTGTGTGATTTTTAAACTTTTTACAACAAAGCTACAAGTAATATGTACAATGTTACAAGCATTTTCTGTTTCATTAGTTAAATTTAAGTATTGGTAAGAATAAATTTTTTGTCAAAGTTTTTTTACATAACAATATTTATATAAGTTTTTGTTACTAATAAAATTTAAGAGAGGAAAAGAACTACTAATGCAACTTGAATTAAACAATACAGATCATTTTTTTGATGAATAAACTAACAACACCTGAAATATAATACAACAGATATTTTTTTTCATGAAAATTCACTTTTTATATGTATACAAAATAATATACACACTCATGTATAAATATTTGTTTATATTCAAAATGTTTAATATATTGATTAGTAATTATATTATTTAGAATCTTATTTGTTTTACTATGGTTATACAAATGCGGTATATTATTTGTATCGATAATCAACCAATTATAAAAAGAATAATACACAGTCCTTTAATATATACATTTATATAACTTATAATCTTTTCTGATATAAGGAATCATATTAGAATAAAAAATATGCTTATTTATGATGGCTCTATAAAGTACTACCACAGCAGGATCTTTTAGTTTGCTGTTCAGTTTCAGTATCATCCTCAACCATAACAACATTTCGCCGTGTACCATTTGTTCCTGTTAATGTAGACTTTTTCTCTGCTATTGTATCAGCATTTTGTATCATTTGATGAGTTAATTCCAAAAACATTTCTTCAATATTTTGATTTAGTTTTGCTGACGTATGAAAATGTATTGCACCCACTTGCTTAGCGTACCTAATAAACAAATAAATTAAAGATATAAAGTATTCTCATTTTAAAGTTATTTATATAAAAAAACAATTAAACATGATAAAAATCATGATTCATGAATTATTCGAATACAATGTGTACTTACTCTTCAGCTTCTTCTACAGAAACATTTCTATCTTTCTCAAGATCTATTTTATTACCGGCTATGGCTAAACAAACTTCATTACCTAACATCTTCCTTAACTCCTTCACCCAGTTTTTTACCTGTAAACAATATAATGTAAAGTAAAAGAAATTGTAAAAATGAAGATTCAGTGATCCTACTTTCAAAAAGGTATTATGATCCGTTATATCATAAACTAAAACTGCACCATTTGACATTCTATAATATATTGGTCCTAGTGCATGAAATATTTCTTGTCCAGCTGTATCCCAAATTGATAAGTTTATTCTCTTGCCATTGATATTTAATTTCTTGGTTAAGAAAGAAGCCTGTGTACATATATTTATATAAGTATGTGCCAATGCGTATTTATAAGAATATAAAGAATTCTATAATTTTACTATACCTGTACAGTACTTATATGCTTATCATTAAATTTATCTTCAACGTATCGCAGTAAGACAGATGTTTTTCCTACACAGCCTTCACCGAGTAAAACTATTTTAAAATTATATCTACCAGTGTTATTCACTGTATTGGCCATAATTTTTATAGTAACTGATTTAATCAAAAGCTAATGTTGCACATAGAAATAGTGAATGAAAGTGATATTCTATTGCAATTCATGTAAAATATTGTATTAAGATATAAATAATATAAAGAGAGAGAGAATCTGATTTCTTAACCTTCCACTACACAATTGTTCTTCTCAATGATTTAAAGTTACACACAAAAGAATCAGCTGTTTAGGTAGTTGTGTGTAGTATCATTACACGAAGTAACTGATGATAAGCATATACGTGTTCCTAGAAATGTGCGTGCTAGAGTACGAGTGTGAGCCTACGTGCGTGCGCGCGCGCGCGCGTATCTACCTGAAATATATATATATATATATATATATATATATTCATGAAATTATTATTTTCATTGAAGTTTTTTATTTAATATTTGCCGTGTATCGATAGACGACGAAGGGATAGCAAAAATTGAGTCGATTAATTAAATTTAAAGAGATCGAGTGCACAAGATTTTTAAAAGAACCAGTCATCGAACATTTCTCACGAAACAAATAGCAAATAAAATGATGTTTGTTAACGCGCACGTGTGTGTGTGCATCTCTTAATTTCGATTGATAAAGAAACGCCAGTTTTTTACTTGTTTCACCCCTTGTATCAAGATTTCAGCTACCAATTGACATTGACGGTGTTTACTCGTATCAGTTCTGTTTTAAAACAGAGAGAACGAATGCCACACAATGATATTTTGACGAAGTGACATGCAATATAATAACAAAAATCAAATCTGCAGCCGGAAGTCGAGAGTCTGGTCAGGGAAGCAAATTATGAACTGAATCGAATCGAAGTGATCGAATCGACTGTCATGCTGCAATTTTGAGAAGTTTTCGCCGGATTTTTATGTTTTCGGATAATGATTTTTTATCCGGATATTATGTTTTCATAATTGACAGTATCGAGTAAATAAATAAATAGGAAAAGAAGCGTGCGAGAGAGAAAAAGAGAGAGAGAGAGAGAGAGAGAGAGAACGAACAGTCAGTGATTTGACTAGCGCAGTGAAATTGAGTATACACAGAGAGTGCCAGAATTATGGGCCTGCGCAAACCAACTCTCAAATTTGGCCGTCACCTGTATTGAAAAGGTAAGCTACTCTCTTGTTCTTCATTAATTTCGATATATCTTATAAAATTTCCGATGCATGCTTTCTCTGGACACCATGTATTTCTTATAAGATTAGTTTTAGCGATTTAGAGAGATTGTCATGTTAAGATACTTTGAATTTACGGATAAATATGTTTGAGAATGTCAGCGTCTCCGGCTCGGACTCAACACACGCACAGAGTGTGTACATCAGGCTGCTGTATCATTGTGAAATAGAGTAGAATTTGTCAAAAACTTCGGTACACGCGCAAGGATAGGTAAATTGACTTTCGGATTGATAAAAGCGTGCATGATTGAGTGGATGAAGGTTGGATGGTCGGATGGATGGACGGATGGATGGATGGATGTGTATGGATGAACGAACGAACGACGAACGAACGAACGGATAAAAAGATGGTGATGAACTTAAGACGATGTATCCTTATTAAATCGTGCAAAGTGTACGTGCGACGAATCGTCCGTCGAATCGTGGAATCGTCATCTTATTATCATCACTGCCATCATCCGTGTCGCGCTCCGTTTTCTTTTTCCTGGCATTGTCGGCTTTTGTCCACCTACTGACAAAATTAACAACAATCCTCGATGAATGTAGGATGGAATCGTGTTAGTGTGAGTTTGCACGAGGTCCGGCGGATGCTCCTCGTCGATGATATTTCACGAATGTGTCATTCATTTTTTGAGAGTTTTATTTTCGCGGTGCTCCATTTGGTAAACGAGCTTGTTTGTTTGTGCGTGCCTTATCATCTGTCATGGCGTACATGGCGGTGCATGGCGGGCGGGTGTTCAACGACAGTAGCCAACTTTTTCGTTATTCTCTCCTCAAAGCGGACATGACAGTGACTGGAAGTGACTTCACTCGTTTCGCTAATTACCCGATCTTTCTTATTCCTTGGGCAAATTTCTGAAAATTATACGTCTTTTTCATTATTTCTACAAACATACTGTACATCCGATGTTTGCAATGGGGTTGGTTAAAGTCGAAGGAAAGGGAAAATAGCAATGATGGCGGCCACCGTACCGATGCCACGCGCCATGTCGATCCTTCAATTCCACACGTTTTCTTTTCTCTCTCTCTCTCTCTCTCTCTCTCTTTCTCTTTCACGTGCATCGTATACACGCACTTTCTCTCTTCCTCTCTCTCTCTCTCTACTCTACTTTTTTATTTCCTCCCTTCGCCTGGATCACCATATTATTTTTGATGAATTTTGATTAATTTTAGAATTCTCTGTCTCTCCTTCCCCTCTCCCATCCCTTATACACACATACACGCTTGCGCACATTGTAATCTTACTCGTCTCTCTGGAGAATTGTAAATTGATACTTTTTATATTGAAACTATCTATGTATATCGTACATGACGAATTTAACTCAACTGCTTTTTTTACAGTAACCTTCTAGAGTATCAACTTTATCAGATATTGCATGTACTCGTAGCATCTCTCTCCGAGCTTAATTATTCGAATTGAACTAGAATTTTGACTATGCAGCCTATGAGTATAAGGAGATCCTCATTGCCATTTGTCCGTCCAGTTATTAACTAATAAACTTTGGACGTGTTTTACTATCTGGTACATTGTACCAAGGAATTCTTCCAAATGAAAGTAATGTAGAGAAGGGGAGGGGTTCCACTTTTGAGAGTTTAAACCAACGGCAAAAGTGAGAATGAAAGTCGATTTATAAGGTAACCGTGTCAGGGACACTAATGCGTATCCTTAATACATTAATCTGATTAATTTTCTTATCATAAATTTTAGCATCTAGTGTCGAAATGCAAATAACAGAGATTACAATCAGTAATTACGGAATATAAATACATATGTTTTCGGGACATAAAGTTGTAAGTGGATATTTACTTTGCTTAAAAAATTGCAATTGAGTTCATTCATGTGGATGATAAAAAGTGCGCCTGTGCGTACGTCTATCGAGTGTGTCGCTTATACAATAAACTCATTCTTCTTTACTCATATTCAAATTTTACATGCAGTACGTGTGCAACTGTTTATATTGCGCAGAACCGGGGGGATACAGATCGAAGTCTCGATATCCACAAGATGAAAAGAAGACTTATCTGATCAACAAACCACGTGGCAACATCGCTACACATACTTTTTCCTTCTCTCTTCTCTATCAATTTTGTTGCTTCCCTTCTTCCCTTTCTCTAAATTTATTGCAGAGAGATTTAACAGTTGTTTGTCCGGAGAGGTGTCCGCGAAGAGAGATTTGTCTGCATAATCATTTTTAATAAATGATTTGAAATTTCTCTCACTGATTAAATAAAAGTGCACTTGCACTTGCATTTCATTCAAGTAAATTCAAATAATTTTTATTTTACTTCAAATCGTAATACCTCGTTTTGATATTTTTGCGTTGCACTCTTTAGCAGTTTTAAGGATAACAGTGTTTTTTTAGTAAGCTTCATCTTTCATGCGTACAATAACCGATTAAAGACAGTTAGATAGTCAAGTTAATTAGGTAATGTGTGCGTGTGCATATTAACTGTACTGTATCTCCCTCTTTCGTTTGCCTTCCTCTCTTCGTCTTCTTTTATTCTGATTATTGAAGTAAAATTTTTACCGAAAAAGTAACGACTCTCTCGTGAGATAATTTTAAGCGCCCTCTTGTTTCATGCTTTCTTGTGTTTTTTACAGAGTTGTTTAGCATAGCAACTTAATATTTGGGATGCTTCTGTTTGACTGAATTTTTCTAATGTGCAATAACGTATGCATCGATGATGTAGTTTTTACTGTATCATTTCTCTGAGCTGAACACTTTCAATTAATATAAATAAGAGTGCAGGAAATAAGATGATGTCTTTCCAACTTTCTTGTTATTTCAGTAAATCGTGTACGTTTTATCAATTTTAAACGCTAATTTCATAATTAACAAAAATCTTAATTTCAGAGTTTATACTTAACAATCAAATGTATTCATAATCAACAAGTATTCTTGTTATAAATTCTGCATGTATTTCATGACAGTCTTATACTTAATAAATAAATGATTATGCTATATTGCAAAGAAATAATTTCATTTTATCTTTTGTTTTTAGGTATATATAAAAGATAAAGCAAAATGTTTAGTTTTCACAAACCAAAAGTGTATCGATCCAGTACTGGGTGTTGCATTTGTAAGGCTAAATCAAGCAGGTAAATATTTGAATATCTATCTGTTTCAATTTAAAAAATTGTTAAGAATATATTGTAAACGCAACATATTTAATTCTAGCTCAAGATTTACGGATAGTAAAAAGTATGAAGATGATTTTATAGAATGTTTTCAACTTGAGGAAAAGCGCACTGGAGAAATTTGTAATGCTTGTGTGCTTTTGGTTAAGAGATGGAAGAAGTTACCTGCTGGAAGTAATCGTAATTGGAGACACGTATGTAGACATTTTATTAAAAAATTTTATTTATTTTGAAAAACTCAATGAAATTCAAAGGCACTCTAAATACTTTTATTTTCTTCTTTAGGTCGTTGATGCGCGTGCAGGACCTGGAATAAAGTCATTGACAAAGTTTAAATCTAAAAATAAGAAAAAAGTTAAAGATAATTCTGAAAAATTTGACAAAATAGTAAAGAAAAAGCATATTTTTTTAAAGTCAGATATTTATAGAGAACAAAGTCCAGCAATGGGCGATGATTTAATTGGTAAGATAATTCATTCTGTTTTATAATTCTACTTATAAATAATGGTAAATCAGAATTACTTTATTATTTCTTTTTTAATTATAGATGATTATTTGGGTGAAGTTGGTAGTAAGAACTGTAGCAGAGTAGCCAGTCCAGTAGGTAGTGATGACACTGTTTCAAATGAAAAACAGATGGATCTTTCTGAGGATCTTGAATTAAAAGAAGAGTTGACTCTTAATGGTTTTATTGATTTATCTTATTTCAAAAAGTATGTATTTTGAATGAAACCAAAAAATGAATAATTTTTTTTCTCTAATCGAATACTTATGAGATTTTAATAAAATAAACTTAATTTCATTGCAGAGAAACTATTTGTTGTGGTACAATATTCAAAGGTCCTTATGGGGAAATTATAGTAGATCCATCATTGATAAAACCCTGTGTTGGTTGTATAGCTAGGCAACAGCAGCAAAGACAAGCATCTGTCTTAAGAAATAGTCCTGCGCATAGTTCAGCATCTGCTAGTCCTGCCCATAGCTCTGCCTCTGCGAGTCCCGCTCATAGTATAGAATCAGGAACAGAGTCTACAGTTACAAAACAGACTAGTAAAACATTTAGCGACTCTTCGTCTGATTCTGGATATGACGAATCTTCTAATCAAGGAATAGGTGAGAGTAAACTGGCTAAGGTAGCGCAAAATTCAAATCAAGTCTTTAATTCAACTGATAAAATACAACCTGTTAAAAGCATTCAAGTACCAGAAACTGTTATCATAAAAGCAGACGTGCCAATTAAATTGTTGCCTATAAAACAAGTAGAACAACTCTCTTGTAAGTCACAGTCTTTAGTGTCTTCTGCTAATGTTACTTTAAGCAATAGTACTTCGCATACTATTGTTGCTGTTTCAGCTAATTCTCTTGTCGATTTTGCTATGCACACAGCCTCTTCTAGGCAGTCAGTCTCCAATTAATGTCACGTGCTTTTAGATTTTTAATTTATTTTATTTTTATTTTTTTTTTTTTTCATACATGTGTACAATCTACATTAAGTTAATGATAAGCGAATAAACCATCCAATTGTATCCCAGATAACAAAGGCTATGGAAGGGAGTGTTCATAGTTTTATCATATTGAACACGAACTAGAGATTTTAAAATTGTTAAGAATGATGATATATTAATGAAATCATATAATTAGGATGATTGTTATAATACACAACAAGTATATATAGTGCTTTTAGGCAGGATTGCAAGATATCCATGCCATTATCTGTCGTTGCTTGTTGATAAAAATATTTACACACACACGCGATATGACTATATGTCTGATAAGTATGAATTTTTGAAATATATTTCACACTTATTAAACAATCTTATTATACAAAATGATTGTGTGTGTGTGAGAGAGTGAGAGCATTGTGTTTCTATTAACTAACATTTCTATGTAGCATTATATACAAACTGCTCATATACTGCCACACACTTAAATTGAAAACTTCCTACAAATAATTATCATTACTTATTGGAAGTTTTTAATTATAATAGTAAGAAAAAAGTATATTAACAACAAACAATAATTAATAATAATTATTAATAATAATAATAATAATAAATAATAATAATGTGATGTACACCACCACCATCAAAAGCACTGTGATGATGTATAAAGTAAAGTAACAAGATATAGATTTACCAGACAAGTGGCAGTTTATTAAACTACTGCCTCAAACATTAGTGAAAGTATCAAAGTGTGTGTTTTCCCATCCAAAGCTTTAGTTTTCTGGGTTATACTGCATATGCATACAGTTATAGATGTAAATATAAGAATGATTCTGATAAGATACTGATAGTGTACCAACAGCAGTTATATTAGCAGCAGTAGCAGCATCAACAGTAATAGTAGCAGTAGCAATAGTAGTAGTAGTAGTAGTAGTACTAGTAGTAGTTATAGTAATAGAGATAAAAGAATAGTGTAATAATAGCAGAAGAATAGTATTAATAATAAGAGTAACAATACTGGTAATGGGTGAATCTTTGTATAGATGTTCCAAGATGCCAATCACTTAAAACTTTTGGGTCCAAAAATTATGAGATTTATTTCAGTAATGTTATGCTATAATTATATCATAACATAAATACTATACAGAACTATTTAATAAAGTTGCATGACATAAAATGACTGACTATAAGATCAAGTAAATCAATATAAAAGTAAAGTTTTTCAGATTTTGTAATGTTGATGAATTGATACTAGAACTATTGAGATAACTTTATACCAATATATAACAAAAGTCGTTTAATAACATCATATCATTATGATGATATATTTAGGCAGTATTATTAGATAATGAAATTGAAGAAAAATATGGCAATCAGATTGGCTGACTGGAAAAAGGAATTATATTAAAGTACGTCAGGTTAATTCTAACAGGATGTAATTAAAATAGAGAAGAAGAGAAGAGAAAAACTATAAGGAAGGAGTGAAAGTGAAGCAAGAAAGGAAATAACGATTTGATGTATGACATAATGAATATTATAGGAAATTTATAAAAGTTGTTAGTTCCTAGTTTTCAAAGATGGGCATATTATTGAATAGAACAATATGAAAAAGCATGATAACGATGCTAACTAAAAAATTGATTAATAGAATGAAATGGAGTGGAAAAGGAAAAAGGGAAGAGAGTAGTACCTGTAAAAATTGGATCACTGTGATCATTTTCTTAAAGTACTGTGTATGGTTATAGTTATGGTAATATATATCTTTTCTTTTTATTTCCATGTATAAATCGTTATTTCATTCATCTTATTAATTTAATACGCACAAAAAGAGTTTATTTAAGATATTCAATAATTTATCTACTATCCTAATTGAGATAGTTGACTGAAATCTCTGTGCTTCATTAATTTTATTTATAATTAAGTATTGTTTTCTTTGGGGAGGGGGGAGGGGGGGAGTCGTAAATACAAAGCTAATAGAGATATTAGTTATGTAATAAATATATATATACTCGTTTTTCTCTTTCGCCAATTAATAGATAGAAAAATGAAATATATGCATTCACTTTAAACGTGCAGCGGAAATATTATTTGGTATTATATTTTCAGTCGTTACTAAAAATATCACAAGTTTATTGTGCAATATCTATATTAAAAAAGCTACAGCAATTTATAAAAGATATTGAACAAAATTCAAGTTGTTTAACAAATACTTCGAAAATTATGATGTTAAAAGTTAAGAAATGTGTGTGTTTTTGAAATTTAGTTTAGTTTAACGATCTCATTTTCTTTTTCTACGTATATATCTGATAAATTAGAAAATGTAACTGCCCATCTAACTAAGGCATACTGACAATCTTCACATAACGAAAAGTCATCAAGCCTTTTTGGTAATAAATCAAACATCGAATCTGCAATCTGTCAGTGGACAATGTTTTTTACCTTGTCCTCTGACAAATTTCTGTTATATATTTATTTGAATTAGAAGACTTGAGATGATCTCTCTATACTGTGAATAGAAATATATAATTGTGTCTTTTCTTTTTATCTAATATAAGATATGATTTATGCTAACCATATATATATATATATATATATATTCATGCATACACATATGTGGTATAAATATATATATATTAATACTATTTGTAAAGGTCGGATCATATGATTCTTTCCTGTATGGATTAATTTAATAGATTGTCATTGATGCAAAAGTAATACTGTTTGTCTCAGTTTATCTATGATCCTTCCTATGCAGGAGTTGAAAATATTTTGTCTAACTTATTTATTTTGTAAGATCAATTTATTTGCAATATAAAATATTCCTTTTTTTATATAAATTATATATTTTTATATACATACACAATGCTTATACAGCGCGCATGTTTACCCACATCCAAAAAGTGAACAAACAAAATCAATGCGCGAATTTTCACATTAAAATTCTTTTTATTAACTTTTACATACAAGTATATATATATATACATATATATATATATATATATAGATGCGTGTAGAGTGTTTACCGAACTAAACAAAGAATAGTAGTTGCAAGATCTATTTCACTTAAATTTACTTGTTAAGTAAAGCATAATTATGGATTTATCTAATATAAAAGATAAAGTATATAAAGAGAGGGGACGGGAGAAGAGAGGAGAGAAAGTAATTTAACATAACTTTTGTCAGATTTAAGAATTAATTTATTTATGGAATAAGTTTATTCAACATTTAAAGACAGCAATTTTTACTCAAAACTCCCATCAAAAAACTTAAATTAATTAAAAAAGATAAGAAAATACTGCATTTATCAATAATCATTAATACTTTAATTGAATAAAATAAATAATATAAAAAAGTAGTACATTTTGGAAATTTGTGTATACATGACATTCACAAAATAATATGTAAATACTTTAAATACATATATATGTGTATATATATATGTATATATATATATATATGTATATTAAGAATCGCGGGATCTCTTATAAAATATTCCAGTTTTATATATTGTGTGTGTGCGTGTATGTGTGTGCGTATATGCTTATAATGAATTCTTTATTACAAAATCTGTCATATTTCGCTTATAAAATTTTTTAAAAATATTTAAAATGTAATTGTGTGAGACTGATTGATGTACTGAACAAACAGTTTTTATTTATATACCGTTACTAGGACATTGGTGAGATTATGTATCATAATAAACGTTCATACTTTAAAGATTTTTTACTAACCAATGCTAATCACTGCCATAAATACTTTAGATATTTAATGCATTTAAATTGTAATTATAAACATATATCGTTTGTATTATCCACAGAAAATATCTTATATTTGCTGTTGGTGAGAACTAATGCATTTCACTTATAAATAATGAGCAATTTAAATGTACTTCTTATTTTATAATACTTTTAAAAATAGGAAGATCAGAAATTGTTAAAAATGTACTTAGTAATATATACATACTATATATATATATACGAATAGTTGAGTCTGAAATATTAATATACATTAGTTTTAAAGCATTAAAAATATTTTTTATCTAATTTTGCAATATACATATTCGTATCACTCGAGCTTTATACCGACGTTCTCCATTACAATGATGCGTCTTGAATTCAAGTTAATGTACTTCATTTATTTTTGGATTTATTTTTGTGTTTATAAAAAATAAAATGTATCTTTTTAATCAGAAATTTTTCTACTCGACAGTAATAATATTTTAACAGTTTTAATGTTAAGATACAAAATAAATTTAAGAGTTTTAATAAGAATATATATGATACGTCCTTGTATGATCAAAATCTAATTTGAATTGATAGTTCCAATCATTTATTTTTGTATCTTGTGCACATACTTATAGCTGTGATGTTTGGGGATCGTATTGCAAATCCAAAAAATTGTATCAGTGTGCGCATGGCTGTTGCTTTACGTATATATACAGCTATATCTGTTTGAAGAATTCTAAATTTTGGCAGGTGGTAGGAAAATTCTAATTGCACTGACATATTCACTAATGTGTGATCGTGCATATACATGGATTTGCTCCTACTAGAATATGTAGATATGTGGACTCTTACACAAAATAAGTAAATGTCTACTCAACCTGACCCGAGAGTGAGATTCTAACTAACTTGATTGAACTGAAAAAGTGCATTCACGTTTACTCGTCTAATGTTGTTTATCAATGAATTTTCTAAGCGTTCCAACTAAATTCCATTGTTTCTTTTCGTTTTAGAATTATTCATTTGACTGTGGCGCCATCCAGAAGGTTATTGTTACTTACGACTTACGTATGCAATTAATGGCAAGATCGATAAGATAAAGTTGCACTGAGTAAGATTGAGAGTGTGACTCATTTTAACATAAGAGTATACAAAAGTATGTATGTATGCAGCAAGTACGCGTGCAATGTCATTTTTTAAGAATAATAAGCTCCCTTGATAAACAGCACTGATTAGTGTTAAGACTCAGACGCACGTACGTATAAGGTTTTTAGAATGATTTACGTTTCTGATGAATTTAAGAGCAGTTGCATTGTCAAAAATGATGAAACTTATTCGTCCACGATTAATAACATTCGACGTTACGGGTACTTTACTTATGACGCGATTGGAGCATTATAGTGAAATAGGTTTACAATATGGATTACCGATTGAACCACAGAAACTAGCGCGAAGTTTTCAAACAAATTTTCACAAGCTAGTCAAGGAGCACCCAATATATGGAAGGCATACAGGTCTTGGCTGGGAAAATTGGTGGAAATTGATTGTCTATAACGTATTTAAAGATCAGCACAGTGATGTTCCTGAAGAAACGCTTAATAAGGTACGCAATATTGTTTTTCTATCTTTTTTCGTGCGCGCGTGTGAGCAATGTACTATATGCACGCAAATGTACTTTTAAAGAAAGAAAGAGAAAGAGAGAGCTCAAAATTCTTTCTTTATCAATGACCCTGTTTATCGTTGTTTCTTTTAGGTTGCTGACAGTCTGGTTGAATATTATAGTACTAGTAAATGCTGGCATGATTATCCAAATGCAATAAATTTATTAAAGTATCTACAGCGGGAAGGCATAATCTTGGGTGTGATATCAAACTTTGATGAGAGACTGGAGCAGATTTTAATTGATAAAAATATGCGCCCGTACTTTTCATTCGTTTTGACGTCGTACAATTTTGGAATAGAGAAACCGAGCCCATTGATATTCAATGAAGCTTTACGCTTGTCTAATGTCAATCGCGAATATACTATAACACCTTCGGAATCGCTACACATTGGAGATATGATTGATAATGATTATTTAGCGGCCAAAGCTGCTGGTTGGAATGCATTTCTGATAGTGCACGATGACGTTAACATGAATGTCGATGAAACTTCTGCTAAAGTCGAGAGAAAAGAGATTTTCAATAATTTGAAAGAACTTGAATCGCATTTGAAAATAATGTTGAATAAAGAAAATAGCATATAATTTTATGTGTGTACATACTGTAATGTTCCTAAAAATAAAAAGAGAAACTCAAATTAAGGGAGTACTTTTGCAATTACCTTGAAGAATCTTTCAACAAGAAATATATATATTTGAAGCACACAATGTAAAAAATATTGATAATAATTTATCTGCTGAAATAATGTTAAAACATACATGGAAGATATTGTGCGCGTGTTGTTCATCGTTTCCTGACTCCTTAATCTCTTTAGTATTTCCGTTTATTCAAGATACTCATTTTTATGTATATAGGTAGGTAGGTAGATAGACAGATAGGTGCTATGTACGTATATATATATAAATTTTATATAAAACTGATTCTCCATGTTAATAGATGTGTTTCTTTTTTTGATTGCATTAGAGAGTATTAAAGAATCTGTTAGAAAAAGAAAGAGAGGGAGAGAACGAAAAATTGAGGAAGTTCGACTTAAAAAATGTTTCATTTGTATTGCATTAAAAGCTGAAGCATTAAATTTACCGAGGAAGCAGTAAGAACAGAAGAGAGGGAGAAGAACTTGTCTGGACGCTCGTTCAAATACCACTTTGGAGAAAAGAAGCAGGGAGATTTAGTCTACTCTTCGCTGCTTTCTAGCTATGCTCGTGTATATACTGAGTGTTCGAGCATAAGGGATAGTATACTGTATGCATTTCATTTATGGAGTGAGCGGGCGTAAGCGATACGTGCACAACGCATTATAGGCCATAAGCCATACATTGTGTTGGTGGTTTGTGCCGGATTTGGTGTTGATATCGGTATTTGATGGTACTTTGATGTCCGTACAGTGTTGATGCTCCAATGTTGAGCTAGTGCTAGGTGCTAGTTTAATGCTAGATTCGTGCTAGTTCAATGTTGATGCTGTTGGAGTAAGGTTAGAATAAGAGTGTATCAGAATTTATTTGGTAAAGGCTATCCTCTTGTTAATGTCCACAGTTAAGATTAATGAACCCTGGGTAGATAAGGCATGGAAGGAGGACGCTGTTAACCACATGAGACCGCGTGTGGAGAGAGTAAAAACTGGCAAGAGTAGTAAAGCTCCCTAGCGAACTGCGGAGTCTCTCTTCTGCTCTCTTCTTCCCCGTAGATGAATACGATCAGCATCTTCCTCATTGATATACCGTGAGTGAATACGAGGAAGTCCTAAGGAAAGCAACATCGCGTGGGCATAAACAGGATGAGAAGAAAGTGAAAGAAAAAATCAGTTCAGAGGGAGAGGGAGAGAGAGAGAGAGAGAGAGAGAGATAGTAAAAAGTAATAATTGTGTTTTTTGAATTCAATTGATGAAAGAGATTCGATGAGTGCAAGTTTCTTTCGCTAATAGAAACTTCCCCTGCCGAATTAGGAGGAAGATTTTGTACCTTTTTTTTGTGTCACTTTACTCGTGCGCTGATTTTTGAAGATTATTAATCATTGAAGATGACACGGAATTTTATAAGAGAATCTTTAATATTAGCGGGAACATTTATTGTACTAGCATTTTGTAATCCCGATGAGTTGTACAGCCGACGGCCCATCAGTCGCGACGATGATAAATGTTATGATGAAAATGGAGAAGCTCAGGTAAGAAAACTATATGCAATCGATATACCGTAGGAGTACTCTTATAAATAAAATTTTTTTAACAAAATTAAAATAAAAAGAAAAGCAGAGAATAAATTTCTAGTTCGTATATAGCTAGTTTCCCCGATAGACGTAGATGAGACGAGAAAGAAGAATTTCGTTGTATCATCTCGAATTATTATATAAAAAGTATTAAGAGTAAAACTTGAATTTAAAATGAATTTAAAAATGTGAGAAATTAATGGATAGGTAGGTGGAGAGGGGTAGGGGTTATCGTGTGAAGATTGAACTCATCCCTCGAACTTTGAGAGATAACGATAAAAATGATGTACACTCAAAATAACGTTCAACATCAATGGAGAATTTAGAATTTAGGACAATTTTTAATCTTTGGAAATAAAGGAAGACACGTAAAGAAAATAGAATTTGTTTTTTTACAGAAATGCATACCACCGTTTGAAAATGCTGCATTCAATGTTTTAATGGAGGCAACGAATACGTGTGGTGAGAATGGTCGCCCTACGGAATTCTGTAAACAAACCGGTGTAATGAACAAATCGTGTGACATTTGTCGCTACGGTGATCATCCAGCATTATTTCTTACCGATCACGATAATAATGATAATGCAACTTATTGGCAATCCGAAACCATATACGATGGGATCGGCTTTCCGAATCAAGTCAATTTAACGCTTCATTTGGGTAAGTTTTTTCCATTACACATAATAATAATTTTAATAAATGACTTTGTTAGAGAAAATGAATATTGCTCAGAGTCTAGTTTAGCATAGATAGATAAGCAAACGTGCCAAGTATTTTTATAAGTAATCTTTTTCTGGCACGATAGTGATAATTTCTCTTTCATTCATTCGCTTGTATCATCTAAACTAGATCGTTACTTTGCTTTTCCATTAATTTCTCTGCTCCTCCATCTCTTCATCCTCCTCTTCCTTCTCCTCCTCCTGCTCCTCCACCCCTTCCTCTTCCTACGCCATTCTGCTTCCTTATCTCTATTAGGATGTATGCGCAATAAGATAATTTGGGTTCCATGATTCAAAGAAGAGAGAAAGAATTAAATCAAATTTATATTCAAATAATCAGGCTTTCTCTGTGAATTTGTTGAATTGATTCATTTTTCGATTTTTTCAAGCAAATAAATAAAGTTATGAAGGCGTTTGAAATAAAGTATTAGAGAGTAGAAAAATAGTAATGGTAGTAGCAATGTGGAAGAAGCAGCAGCAGCAGAAAGATGTAACTAAAGATGATAACTATGAAACACGTGTTCTCGTTTTTTCCACGGAGAACTGATATTCTAACGAATCTCTCAACTTACAGCGTAGCAGGCAGGACTTCTCTTCCTTGTCTTCCTCATTTTCCTTTCCCTTCTTTTTCCTTTTCCATCGTCCATTACCAGAGCACTTTGATTCTAGGAAATGCTTGAGCAATGGCGTGGGTAGACATTTTTTTTTAGAAATGTGGTAAAACAAATTTTTGCTAAAATGTTACGTGCGCATTGATCGATGAAGAAACGATCATTCTTTAATCGAGACGATAGATAATCAAATGTTGAACCATTTATGTGATGATGATTTTAGGAAAAACCTTTGATATAACATACGTGAGAGTACTCTTCGAATCTCCGAGACCTGAAAGTTGGGTAATTTATAAAAGAAAAAATGAAAAATCATCATGGGAGCCGTACCAATTTTACTCGGCGGCTTGCAGAGATGTTTATGGTTTACCAGATCGCAAGGAGACTGTTCGAGGCGACGATACCAGAGTACTGTGTACTTCGGAATATTCCGATATCTCGCCTTTAACGAAGGGTACAGTTGCCTTTTCCACCCTTGAAGGTCGTCCGTCGGCATATAATTTCGAGACAAATCCCGAACTTCAGGTATATATGAATAAATAGAGAAACGATATTTATGCGTGCAAGTAGCGTACGTATGCGGCAAGCAAACATACCAATAATACATCTCTCGATATCTCCTCCGTCAGGAATGGGTTCAAGCTACGGATTTAAGAATCACCTTAGACGAATTGAACACATTTGGCGATGAAGTTTTTGAGGACGATTACGTTCTCAAATCCTACTATTTTGCTATAGCGGATATTGCGGTAGGAGCGCGATGTGCATGCAACGGTCATGCTGGTAAATGTGTCAATAGTACAAGTATAGATGGTAGAATACGTAGAGTTTGCCGGTAAGTGTGCATGATGGCAATAAAAAATCTCCAGAAATTTTGAGAGGATGCTATATGTTTCTTTTACTCCACAGATGCGAGCACAACACAGCTGGTCCCGATTGCAATGAATGCTTACCTTTTTACAACGATGCACCTTGGGGTCGTGCCACTACTGCAAATGCACATGAATGTAAACGTAAGTAAGCAAAATTGCATCTATCATTATACATATATAAATAGTCAACTTTGTCATCTATGATTTTAGCGTGCAACTGTAATGGATATTCGGAAAGGTGTTATTTCGATAAAGAACTTTATAAAGCTACCGGACACGGTGGTCATTGCTTAGATTGTAGAGCAAATCGAGATGGAGCTAATTGCGAGAGATGTCGGGAAAATTATTATCAACGTTTGGAGGATAATTATTGTGTCGCTTGTAATTGCAACGAGATAGGTAAATAACAAAATAGTATGAGATTAGTATGATAGTGCGACTGAAGAGAAGTAAGTAACTAAGTAAAGTCTCTGTTTCATTCGTTGTTCTTAAGGGTCTAGAAGTTTGCAGTGTAATAGCGAAGGCAAGTGCCAATGTAAGCCTGGTGTAACTGGTGACAAATGTGATCGTTGTGCATCCAACTTTTACAATTTTGGATCCTTGGGATGTACTTCTTGTGAATGTAGTTTAGCTGGTTCCTTAAGAAATATAGCGAATTGTGACGCTATTACCGGAAGCTGTAGCTGTAAAGAAAACGTAGAAGGCAAACGATGTCGAGAGTCAGTATTATTTTGTTATATCTTTAAGAATCATTTTCGATACAAAAAGGCATAGGCTTGTGTCAGTAAGAGAACAATATTCCGAATCTTTGATTTTTCAGATGTCGTCCGGGTTATTTCAATTTAGCAGAGGAGAATGAGTTTGGTTGTACACCATGCTTCTGCTATGGACATTCCTCGGTATGCAGATCTGCGATAGGATACTCAAAGATTGCCATTGAGAGTAGTTTCGTTCGCGGTAACGAACGTTGGACTGCGTCCATTGCTGGAAATTCTATACCGCTTCAACACGATGCTTTGACCCAGACAATTTCTGCTACCGCGCTAGATCGGGATAATGTCTATTTCATAGCACCCGAGAGATTTTTGGGTGATCAGCGAGCGTCGTATAATCAAGATCTTGCATTTACGTTGAGAATTGGTGAAACTGGGCCGGCACCAACTGCGCGTGATGTTATTCTCGAGGGAGGGAACGGCGAGCAGATAACTCAACCGATTTTTGGACAGAATAATCCTATGCCCACTGTTACGCCGCAAGTATATAAATTCAGATTACACGAACATCATAATTATGGCTGGCAGCCGCGACTATCCTCGAGAACTTTCATGTCGATCTTATCAAATTTAACCGCGATTAAAATTCGTGGTACTTACACGCATCAAGGTAAGGGATTCTTGGATGACGTTAGATTGGAAACGGCACACCGTGGTGCCGCTGGAGAAACAGCGGATTGGGTCGAGCACTGCCAGTGCCCGAACGGTTACGTTGGTCAGTTTTGCGAATCTTGCGCACCAGGTTTTCATCACGATCCACCAAACGGTGGCCCATTTGCACTTTGCGTTCCATGCAATTGTAACGGACATGCAGAGATTTGCGAAGCAGAGACAGGCGAGTGTATTTGTCAGCACAACACGGCTGGAAGCAACTGTGAGCTGTGCAGTCGTGGCTTTTACGGGTATCCATTAAAAGGCACGGCGGATGATTGCAAAGCGTGTCCATGTCCGGATAACGGACCATGCATTCTACTCGGCAACAATCCTGAGCCCATTTGCTCGGAGTGTCCAATTGGTAGGACTGGACCACGATGCGAGACATGTTCGGATGGTTACTTTGGCGATCCGGAGAACGGAGAGGCGTGTCGAGCCTGCGATTGCAACAATAACATCGACTTGAACGCCGTAAGAAATTGCAATCACGAGACCGGAGAATGTTTGAAATGCGTTAACAATACAGCTGGATTTCATTGCGAAGAGTGTCTGCCTGGATACTACGGAGACGCTTTGTCCGATAGCAAGGAGGATGGATGTAGACTGTGCCAGTGTAATCCAGCGGGTACGGTTGAATTGGATGACGGTAGAATCGCACCTTGCAATCAATTGAGCGGACATTGCGAGTGCAAGCCTCACGTTATCGGTAGAAATTGCGAAAAATGCGAAGAAGGCTATTACCATATATTGAGCGGGGAGGGCTGTACGGCCTGCAATTGCGATCCCGAGGGATCCTACAATCGCACCTGTAATGCCGTTACGGGTCAATGCCAGTGCAGACCTGGCATAACAGGTCAACATTGCGACGTTTGCCTACCTTACCAATATGGCTTTGGAAGAGACGGCTGCAAGCCGTGCGACTGCGACAGTATTGGCTCGCAAGACTTGCAATGCGACGCTAATGGTCAGTGTCCTTGTCTCACTAACGTAGAGGGTAGACGATGCGATCGTTGCAAGGAGAACAAGCACAACCGGCAAAATGGTTGCGTCGATTGCCCGGATTGTTATAATCTCGTGCAAGCGGCGGTTAATTTCCACAGATCACGATTGGCCGAATTGGAGAAGACTTTGCGGAAGATCAACAGTAGCCCGACTGTCATAAAAGATTCGGACTTTGAGAAGGAATTGGTGAACGTTCAGAATAGAGTTAAAGAACTGTTGAGCATTGCCAAGGAAGGTTCCGGCAGCGAAAAGAAGACTTTGCTAGAGCAGCTCGACGAGTTGCACGACAAGCTGGCCGAGATCGAGGAGATATCTCAGGTTGTCGATTTGACCTCGGAAGATGCTCAAAAGACCACCAAGGAGGGTCTTACCAGTATCGACGAAGCGGAGAAAGTCTTGGACAAGATTCACGACCAATTGACCGAGGCAGAGAGTTATATCGCGACAGACGGTGCTAGTGCCTTGGCGGATGCTAAAAAGCGCGCTGACCAGGTGGGCCAACAGAGCCTGCAGATGACTACCATAGCGCAAGAAGCTCGCGTGTTAGCCGATTTAAATACGAACGAAGCTAAGAAGATCCACGTACTGGCGGAGAGTGCCCGTAATACTTCTCTGGAAGCTTACAATTTGGCGAAGAAGGCAATCTCGCGCTATTCCAATGTAAGCGACGAGATTAGAGCACTGGAGAACAAACTGGAATTACTGGAAGATCGTATGAGCGAAGTTAGAAATCTGACAAAGGTAGCAGCCGGAAAGTCGGCAGCTGTCTCTCAGGAAGCTCTGGACCTGTTGATCTTGGATCTTACTCTGCCGTCGGTCGACATCGAGGAACTGAGGGACAAAGTGAATGCCTTGAACAGCGAAGGACTCAGGATAAAGGAACAGGCGCAACTGCTGCTGGAGCAGAATGACAAGTTCATGATTGAAATGCTGGATAAGATCAGAAAGGCCGAAGAGTCGCTCGAAAGAGCGGAGAATCAGCAAGCGGCGACGGCGGATCTGCTTGCCGAAGTTGACGACTCTAATGTAATAGCGAACGATGCTGTGAAACGCGGGGATCAAATTTTGAGAGAGGCTCAGGAAACTCAGAAGAAGCTCAATGAGTTTGATGCCGAGGTTCAGAGGGAACGGATCAAAGCGCAAGATGCCTTGAAGGGCGTTTCGGAGATCGATGCACTCATCAATGAGGCCAGTAAGACAGCCAACGAGGTCCAGGAAGCTTTAACCGGTGCGGAGGATAATGCGAAAAGTGCGCGTCAAATAGCGCAAGATGCGCAAAATTATGCTGACAAGGCAAGCGCGAATGCCAATGAAATCAGGTCTGAGGCCAATCAAACGAAATTGGAGGCTTTGCGTCTGGGCAATGAGGCTGAAAAGTTACACTTACGAGTTGATATTACAGACTCGATGATAAAGCAATACGAAATTCAAGTTGCCAAAGATACTAATATCACTACCGAGGCGAATCATAAAGTAGGACAGGCTAAAATTAATGTGACCTTTGCCTCGAATCAGGTTGATAAAGCTTTATCTGAAGTAGCCGAAATCATTAAGGAACTCGAAGATCTGCCAGAAATCGACGACGCTGATTTGAATCGCTTGGAAGAACGTTTAATAGCAGCTGAAAAAGAGATTATGGCCGCTAATTTGGATCAAAGAATTCGTACTTTGACGGATGCGAAGAACTTACAAACACAGTGGGTTAAGAATTATGAAGATGAAGTCACTCGATTGAGAAACGAAGTTGAGAACATTGACGATATAAGAAAAGCGTTGCCTACGGACTGTTTTCAACATCTTCATTTAGAACCTTAGATGTTTCATGCATCTAATTAAGTGCCTTAATTAACATTACTATTTACTACTATTACTTTCTTACTCTTCTTTTTACTCTTTACCTTGTCTTACTATTATTATTATCATCATCTCTATCTCAACTTTTCACTCTCATCAACTATCTCATCTCGCCTCACCTCACTTCGTTTCATCACCTCGCTTCACCTTATACTTTTGATGTCCCTTTCCGTAAATCATTATTCTGCTACTAATATTATTGTATATCGTTTTTCTCTTCTTTGCAACTCATAATTAATTATTTTCAATCTATAAACGAATGAACGAAAGTAACATGAATCAGAAAATGCTTGAAACAGGACGCATATACTTAACGATCATTTTACTTTTCTATCGCATTAGATAAAATATTAGAATACGTTAATTAAATATATCACACATAATTATTAGTTTATTCCATTTATAATATTGTTAAACGAATAATGAAAATAAATATTAATTCTCTTTCCACTTCCATTTCTTTAGACATTTAAATAATAATAATTATTATACCAAAGATTCGTAATAATGGATGAATGATGTAATGACAATAATGCGCATTGTTAGTATCTAATATTTTCTATCGATAAACACACTTACGTATACAGAGAGAAGTTAGGATGTATAAGAAAAATAGTAATGAAATAAATCATTTTATTCTGTTTACTAATTAGAGCAGGTAAAAAAGTAGGTGACGCAGTAAATGCAATACTTTATCATTTTTTTTTATTATATTCAATGATAAGGTATCACTAATAATAGACTTAAAATAATGTGAAACGATTTAACAAAACAAACTACATTAATGCTACAAGTAAAGTGAAATTATTGATAGAAAAGACTGCGCGCATAAAGTTTTTAACAACTTACTTAATTATGAATAAAATTATTAATAACACCAATATAGTAGTCAATACTCCAATAGCTACCCATTGTCTCCGATCTAAAACAAACGAAAGAATAATATCACATGCTTCACTTGTAACATAAAAACTATTTAATGTATTGAAAAAAAGTTATAAAAAAATAGAAAAAGGTAAATTATATATATATATATATATATAGTGTTATTATAATAAATTTTGTTAAATACTTATAAAAAGATATGTATAATTTTTATATATATATACATGTTTGTATCTACACGTATACATACAAATACTATATTCTATACTTCTTCAATCATTATTCTATATTAATATATAGTAAACGTGTACACTCTTTAATTCTTGAATAATGAACAAAATTTAGTTCTTCACAATTAAGTTGAATCGATTGAAAGTAGACTTAAGAAAGAAGATGGAAAATATATACTTTTTAAATTTAAATCCTTATTCAATTATTGCTACTATTACTGTGGCTACTGCTATCTACTACTACTAATTCTACTACTACTACTACTACAAATATTATTATTATTATTATTATACTTATGATTACTATTATTATTATGCATATAATACGGATAAGGAGTATTAATGGTATTTTCACAGCAATTTATACATCATAAATTTGATTTAAAATTTTATTCATTGATCTATTTTCCACAATTAATTTTCACTGATGAGAACCAATTTTTATCTCTTGATGGATATGACATGACATTACTCAATGATTTGTTTTGTAGAAAGAGAAGAAACGTCGAAATTAATTTTTTTTCTTTTGTTTTTAATATTTTACCTAATGATGATTACAGTATTACTTTTTTCAACACTAAACTCTTTGCAATATTTAACGACAACCTTCACATTGCGGAACAATAAACTTCAGCTATTGTACATAAAAAACTGTTCTTATTTTTAAGAAGCTTGTCAATCTACTTTTGTACAGGCTCATATACACGCCGAAACTGTCAGTGAGAACAAAGTGATACTCTTCTAGTAGTAGTGTACAATCTAATAATCAAAATTTCATAGTTATTTTTAATTTTCATATTCATACTTAACATGACACAAAGACAATTTAATTTTCACTTATGTGGATATTATTTGTGTATATTAGTAATTGCAGTTTTTAACAAACTGAAACTAATTTCCTTATTAATGCATTTACATACTAAGATTTTGCCATGCACAAACTTTTGTGCTTTTCTAATTTACAGTATTATATTTGGCATTGATTTCCAACTTTTTATTAGTTTCTTTATCTAACCAAGAGCGCCTTTTTATTTTTCTAACTTGAAAGTAGGCCATAAACAGTCTTCTAAGTAATTTCTAAATGTATTACTACTGTTATATCTAATTGTTTTCTATAAATAGAAATAAGTACACGACCAATCTATATCATAATACAATGTTCATAAATTATCATGCTTTTCATAATAATATTATTCCCTCACACATATATTCAACTATTATTGTGAATGCAATTAGCACACAGTATTAAAAATTGTTAGAACGATCTTTTTCAAAAATAAGATTGACTGTTTTATTAAGATTAATTGTTACGACTCCTGCACAATATTTAAAGTTTACTTTGCTCATATACTTTTACTTTACACATATAATATTATGACTTTATGGAAAAAATAAATTTAATACTATAAAACTTTAGGATTTTGAAATACCTTCAGATATAGACTTTTAATCCCCGGAGCATAAGAAACAATTAGCTATTGTGGTTGAAAAGGAGGATAATGAAGAAGACTTAGATGCTAGATTAGAAACACTAGACGATATTGTTGTAGGAGCAGGAATGTAATTATTATAGTTACCATTACTCATATGAAGAACTTTTGCCATTTTCTTCATTGTTGCATCCAACTTGGAATCTGTTACCTCTAGTTCATTGCCGAACTCATCCAACATACTAAAATAACAAAGGAAGTAATTAGGTAGAATTTTATTAATTTTGGCTCTTATCATTTAAGATAATAAGAATAATTTCAGCAAAACTTACACAGCTTGCTCATCTAATTCAGAATTAATTTGTCTAGATACAGTCTTCAATGTTCCGATGCTTTCACCAATCATATCCAATTGTTCATCTTGCTGCTGTATCATGGAGTTTTGATGCTCCAAAGTATCAGTAAGAAATTGTCTATTAGGACTATCCATTTCATTTTCCAATTTACTGTACTTTGTTGTTCCATGATTGCTCGAAACTCTGACAGGACTATTATCCAGAAGTGGCTATAATTTATATCACAAATAATCATAGTTGTAATTATAATATAAAAACAGATGCAAATATTTATACAGAAATAAATGTAAATAAGTATTTAAATAACCTAAATTCAATATTTACCCTGTAAACCATTATTTTCTAAGTTTTATAATAATTGAAAACAATGTGAATATCATAATTCATATATAAATTGTTATTTAACTAGGTTACACTGTAACGTCACGTCAAATACGTGATGAACATTTAGCTAATCAAGAAAGCCGAATTAAAAAAATAACTGTGTACGCACATATACACGCGAGAAAGATAAAGATAGAGAGAGAAAAGCGCTACAGTATACGAGGTGCTAAATCAACAATTTTTATTTATACAACTTAATAAATAAAAATGCAACTATGCAATATTGATATATTTCAGCATTATTATTTTTTCATACAACTAAAATAATATATGACGAATACCATATTTAAGTGAAATACAAACCTGTCTTGCTGTACTATCTCGATCACGACCTCTGCTTAAATTCATTTTATCCTTCATGGTCTGTAAAATTGATACAATATTCAGATGATAATAATAAGGATACTGTACTATAAATAATAAAGTTTTAAGGTCGCAAAGCACTACCTTTACTTCTTCGCGAGCTTGTTCAACAAATTTGCGTTGAATTGTCAATTCTTTATTATCGATTTTGAATTTTGTTGGGTTTTTTTCTAAAATACGTATATAGAATAATTTTTTAAGGAAGAATATAGCTATTATATATTAGGGAGTTCCCCAATGAATTAACTAATTCTTAGTTTTGTTTCTTTATAGATTAATGTATATACGCATCTTTTAAAATGTGCGTAACTAATCGATAAAAAAACCACTATCAGCCGATTCTTAGGCATACGTATATCTAATAGAGAGATACATGTATTTCTGAACATTTGACATATAAAAAGGATATTAATCGTATCCGCTAAGTCTTCTAAATCCCATTCAATAGAACGCAAAGCTTTCCTCAGCTCCGTCGTTGTCCAGTCTAATTCTTCGCGTGAAATCGGGATTCCTCCTCCTACATTTGGAGTTGCGATTATAACATCCTGTAACTCTGTCCAACGTCCGTATAAACCACGATTTTTATTTAAAGCCTTGCAAACCTCGCTAAAAAAAGCACAAGACGATAATACGTAACAATTTCCTTAACTAATCACGCAGTAGGAAACAAAGTATAAATGATTGATAGGCCGATTGTTTGCAGAATGAAAAGTGGTATAAATTGGTGCAACAATGGAAGTACTTTTTCCTTTCAATCTTCTTTCGCTTTTCCTTTATTTTTTAAGCAGCAAAAATCACGATAAATACGAATTATGCGCATTGTGAATATGTTTATGTTTAAATAGTCCTTTGCTCATTATTATCAGCCTTGCTACGTGGATGTATAAAGTTTATATTTATATTTCATGATAGAAAGAGAGAAAAGTATACAAGCATATCTTTTCCGCGAAATATTTCAGTTTAACGGAGACAACGCGATAAGATAAAGAACTCGCAGAGTGCTTTTCTTTCTTTTCTTTTTCCTCAAGAAGAAGAAACTGGCTAAAAAGATAAATCTCAATGAGAAGCATTTCGATAAATTATAAGAATGGAGAATATATGTGGAAATTTATGTTGAATGGAAAAAAAGGAACGTACGTACATGAAGACAAGTACATGTAAAAATAAATTGTTGTGCAATGAGACGTGACGTTAAAATTCTTATTCCTTATACCAAACTTACTCCTTGACGACGAAAAATGGATTCTCCAGCGTCGTCATTCCTCTTCTAAATTTAAAGCGGCGGTTTTACACGCCGCCTCACGGCACACACTAGTATGCGTAAGTCTAATTTCTCAATCATCGGTAGAACTTTCAGAGATTTTTTTGGGTATTTCTTGCGTTATTCTACTATTGTTCACTGTGATCACTTGAATTGACACTTGCTCGCGCTCTGAAAAATGACAAACATATATCATCACCATCACCGCCACCGCACCACCTCCATCTCCACCACCACCATCGCCTACTCCACCACTACCACCACCTCCAGCATTGCTATTTGTTACTTACTATAACAACAATCAATATAACAGGGCTATTGCATATGGAGTAATATTATTACTATTTCTAATACCGTACTGTGAAGCACCTTGTATCAGCACTATCTGTAATGTGGGTGTGTTGTGTACATACTTGAATTAAATCTCCAGCAACCGGTGTACCAGCAGCGCACACCACTATCTTACTGATATCATGACATTTGCCACTTGCACTTCCAAATAGGAGATGGTGAAATTAATTTATCGTTCGGTGCAAGCACAAGTACTTCTCTCCCTTGCTTATTATGTAGACTGCTTTTAAAGAGACATCAAAATTGATACGACTATTTTTATTCGCCTTTTTGACGCTCTTGCGCAACGACACACTCCACTTTGCCACAAGAGAGACGATGGATTATTGATTTCACCCAACTACTGGATAAATATGTCACATTCGGACAACCCCCACTAATCCACGAGGAGCGATCTTAAATCCAAATCATTCGAATGATGCAACGATTCAAGTTCTTTTTTAAATTAAAAATTTTAAGTTAAAAAATTCAAAATCTCTCGTGATCTTGCTTGGCATTTGACGCGATCTTAGATTTTTCAGAAGATTAGAAGATTCAGAAGATAGAATCAAAATATCGTTTTTGTATTACATTAAAAAAAAAAGGAAAATGAGAAAAATCAACTATAATGTTATTTTATTAAGGCCGATTAAGGCGCAGCGATACCTTCAAAATTTTACGAATACGATTAAAGACGCCCCTGGTGTCAGTTTTGGAAATTAAATATTTCTGACAGTGTGGTGTCGGTAAATTTATGGCATGGTAGATTGAGCAGTCGATACCGTAGATGGTGATTTTTACGACTTGCAGAAGAAGGAGAATCGAAGCATTGAAATCCATCAAATTCTAGTATGCAAGAAAAGAATGTCATTCATTTTTATATTTCGTTATATTATCCATATAACAAGACAAGACCTTCTTCACACACCATCGCTTCACTGTATTTTTTTTTGCTTATACTTGGACAAATTTGGTTTTGGACAAAATACGAAGATAGAGTAATTCCTGAAATAGACTCTAGTAGTCCCTCAGTCACTCTATAGAATCTTTTAGTTTTGCTGTTTCTTGAAGTTGTTAGTTAAAAGTTTGTTTATGTATAAAGCACGCGGATTAATGTAAGAATAGGACAAACAAATATTTATTTTCATATAATATAGTTCATATACAATTTGGGAGTAAAATGTCTGATGGTAAATCTTATTATTTTAGTAAAAAACAGTTTAAAATAAGGAATAAATTTAACAAAGTATTTGTTATTGTTTTAGAAGAGGTAATTCGTCGAAGATTGTTAATTGATGGGGATGGTATGGGAGACGATCGTAGAATAAATATGCTTCTGAAGTCATTTATCAAATGGGTAAATAATCCTGATGTTGATAATACTTTACATGAACGTATGTTATCACAACTGTCTCAATGTGAATTTGCTCAAAAAAAATCTAGACTAGTATCAAGTATGAGTCAAGATGAGTTGAAAAATTATGAAAAATTATCGGCGGAAATTGAAATCAAAATAGAAGAAGCGAAAAAAGATATTGAAAAGACCAAAACTGAGTTACATGATGCAAAACGTGTAAGGAAAAATAGAATAGAATATGATGTTTTAGCAAAAGTAATCAATGACCAACCGAATAGGTTAGAAACTGATAAAAAATTAGCCACATTACGTGCAGAATTAGGTAGCTTAAAGGTAATTCTTTGATTGTATTAATTATGGAGTAATATAAAAATTGTAAATACTTAATTATTTACTATTAAAATACTTGTATTTGTAGGAAAAATCACAGCATTTAGAGCATAAGTTAGAAATGAGAAGAAAACAATTTCATGTTTTAATATCTTCCATACATTCCTTACAAGGCATGTTAAATGCACCAGATGATGATATGATGGACATTAGTCTTGAAAATTATGAGGATGGAGAACTTCAAGCCACTTTGAAAATCAATTCTTCGTAGAAATTATTTTGTATATTGTAAATATATTTATTAATTTATATAATAAAAATATGATTTCTTTGAAAACCCCATATCTATATGCCAATTTTCAATTTCAGTTTACTTGTTTTAGGAACATGTCTAATTGTTAATGAAAACCTAGTTTTTCGTTCAATCGTTTGTTCTTCGGTATATGTGTCACCACATAAATTAAGATTTTTCATTGTAGAATGTAAAATAACATCCGAACCCCTTTCTTCAATAGAATGCAAATAATTGTGATATAAGTCACCTTGAAGAATTAACAAACTTCGTGGTTCTAATAAAAGACTAAATTCTATCTGTTGTTGATGTTGCTACAAATAAAGAATAATATGTAAGAAAATGAAAAGATGTTCAGATTCACAAATTGTTTTTAATAAGTTGGATTACCTCCTCTTCAGTATTTATACGTTTTGAAAAATTTAAAACTGTATGAGAACCACAGCTGATGGTTGTTATTACTGGATAAAAGAGAGGTCCGTCTGTGTGTGGCTAATCAAAATAATTAAGATTGTTAAATGTTTCTATATTTAATTCTTGAATATAATAAATAAAAAGTATATACCATTATTCCTTGCCTTGGTAAATATTCATTAATGAGAACATGGTTTGGTAATATATCCTTTGGAAAGGCCTTAGTATCTATCACTTTATTCATGTATTTTTGTAACCACTAAAATTTCATCAAACTTTATTTTACAAAATTTGTAATTAAACTTATCTTATTTTTATAATGTTTTTAAAAAGTGATTACTAACATTTGGTATTTCTTCTGCTATCATACCTTTTGGATGAGGTATGCCACCCCAATTTTGTAATCTACGATTAATTAACTGTGTCCACTTTGGTAAAGGGACTCTATTTATATTTTTAATGATTTCTACTTCTTCCTCAGTAGTAATAAAATTTGGTATATAATGTGCCAATTCTGAAATCTACATCATATTGATTTCTTACATATGTAATATATAAATAATTTTTTAATACATAACCTGTTTTTTAAAAATAAAGTTAAAGCAATTTTATAACAAAATGTAGAAACAAACCTCTGGAATTACACATTTTGTATCAATGTATTTTATTGTACACATGATTAGAATTATTTACACAAGAAAAAAAAGTACAATTTTATTTTAAATTCAAGATTCATATTGTTCTCTTCTTACCAAAGCACATTTGTTTATATGTGATATACGCGTATACACAATATTATGAAAGTTGACATATATATGTAAGTAACTCTTATGTTTTGTTTATGTATTACAGTGTCATAAACCGAAAATTTGTATAATAAAAAATTGTAATTATATACTTAAAAAAAGTACTTATTCTTATTTTTTCTGTGATATTATAAAGTACAGCTTTTACATTGATTTTTACCAGTTTATAGGAAATGAGTAATCAAAAATTAAATTCATAGATCAATATATCAAATGTTAAATATCTTTACTTGTACTTAATGCAATATTGTATTTAAGTAGATTAATATTTATAAAGAAAAAAGTAAAAAGTAAATAAATACAGTGTAATATTGAAAGATTTTAATAGAACAATTTAAAAGATGCAAAACAAGTAAGTTAATGTAATACTTTTTAAATATTTAATAGATTTTCTCATTTACTTGGTACTTTACAGAAGTACACAGACTGATTTTGTTAATATCAAAAAAGAACCAATTGATACATTAGAAGAAAATACTTATATTAAAAAATATAATGAAGATATCTATCAATGTAACATGGAAATTGCTTCAACAAAATCTATTTTGTCTAATGTTTATAATAATTATGAGAAATTAAAGAATAGATTTCACAAATTGCATTCAGATTATCATAAACTTATACGTATTGCTGGACAATTAACAACTACACTTGAGGAATCTGTAAAGGGATATCCAGTTAATTTGCAGGAAGTGTTAGAAACATGTATAAAAATATATCCAGATTTATTTAATAAGAATATAACAAATGATATTCAAGTAAGACTTTAATAATATAGCATGACAGCCTATTGACTATCACGAAGGGAGAGAGTCTCATAATGTTTTTATTAAATGTTTTAGTTTAATTTAAGTGATATGGTAAATGTTAAAGCTGAAGATATAAATTATACACCAGTTCAACCAAATTTATTAGATTTTAAGAAGATTAAATTACATTTAATATGTGGAAATATAAATGTAAAGCTGTTATTATTACAAGCATTACGATGGGTATACAGATATTTATTATTACTATTAACTCAAAAGTTGATTTCACAAAGTAAACCTACTTCAAACTTTTTAGAAAATAACAAAAGCAAAACCAGAAGACCGAGATGAAGTCATTCATGAATACATTGAAAAAGACTTGTTTGGGCTTCATGGTCGTATTGCGAATGTTCATGGTAAATTAATTTTACCTGATTTATTAATATCAGAAAATGTGCATGTACCATATATTTTACAACAAACAACTGCACGATTGTTAAATGCCATAGCATCGTATAGATGTGGAAGAGATTATTTATCAGATGGACGAACAGTTGTAACTTTGGTATGTTGTTTCTTAAATAGATAATTTAGAAAATTAAATATTAATATTTTTTATGAGATTTTTTAAAATAAAATATATTATAAATTGTCATAGGTATTCAATTATTTAGTTCAAAGAAACAGCGAAAAATTTGATCCATTTACGTGTGATATGATGATAGCTTTATTGCAAAAGTTATCATTAAGAAAGCAACAGAGATTATATATGATTGAAGCTGGTATATTAGAATTACTAGTAAATTACTTGCATAATGAAAATAGTCAAATGAGTTACTATGGATTAGATTTTTCTACAGCATTATTAATGAATCTTTCATTGCAAAAACAAGGCCGAGCAAGGGCATCTACAATTGCTCCATTACTCATTACAACTTTAATTAAACTACTTGAAATAAATCAAAAGACTGTAAGTGAAAATTTTGTTGCTCATTGCTTAAATAACATATGTTTATTAAAACTGTTGTAAAAAATTCTAAATATGAATTTTTGCTGGTAAATTAGGCTTTGTTATATGTTAATGGAGCGTTAAATAATTTTTTATTTAATCCTGTAATAAATGAAGAAGCCAAAAAAGTGCAATTATTAACTATATTAAAATATTATAGTAAACAAAAAGATGGAGAAGTCAGGTATGTGTATCATTTTATGAAGTTCTTATAAATTAAAATGTAGCTGTTTTGTAATAAATTATGCAGGGATCATTTAGAAGAAATAATAAAAACTCATAGGAAAGAATATATGGATAATGCTGAAGAAGAGGAGATTGCTGATAATGATAATGTAAATAGTACATTTGAAAATGGAAATACTATTGAAAATTTCAGTATTCGTATTGTTTTATTAATTTCAGGAAGAACTGGATATATTGGAAAATGAAATAGATTTCGATGATCCAGTTAAAAGCTCTTTGCAAGATTTATGTGGAGAAGCATTACTAGCAACGTATTATGCAGTTGCTAAAAATGTTGCTGATAAGCAGAAAATAGTTCAAGTGCCTAAAATGCATTGTGAATTTACGCCAATTCTTTATATGGAAGAAAAAAATCCAAAGCAATATTATCCAAAAAAAAAGTATTTTTCAAATGCTCGCGACTAAAATTTTAAGAAATTATAATGAATGATCAAGAAGGCATGCAAATAATTTGATCTATTACTTTTTCAGAAAACTTACTGAAACTACAATATTACCTAAAGCTAAATTTGTACCGGATGAAGATTATATAATTAAAACAGAAGGTAACTGTGTATACGCTATATTTTAATAATTAGCTTCTATCATATCACATGTAACATCTACCACTTCATATGAATATCACTCATTCTTTGTTATCTTAATAGTTAATTACATATTTTTGCAGAGTTGGATTTATAAACGAAAGACGTACTGAAATCGTGATAAACATACAACAAATATAAACTTTTTTATTGAAGAAATAAAATGTATCCTTTTTTAATAGTTATCGCATTATATATCTTCAAATAAACGAATACTCGCATACACATACACGTATGTGTACACGCACAGTTTATCAATTAAATGCATGTAATGAGAATTAGTAAAAAATAAAGTATTGTTTAAATGAAGAAGTTTTCTATTATGTTTCACACACATAATTTTATAAGACTGTATTATATTGTTAATAACAATAAATTATACTTAAAAGTAACCAAGTAAAAAAGTTGTTCACGATAATTAGCAAATTTTACATCCCAGGTAGGTAGTTCGGATCCATAAATTAGGTTTTCACTCTACCCTTTTTAGCTTTTACCTTCTACTCTGCTTGCTTGTGACTCTGAAAAACCCTAGTCTTGTTCAGATAAACATATAATCCCATTTATCTTAGTCTAAACAGATTATCTGAATATTTCAAACACAATAAATTTCAGAAGGTTTCAAAGCAATGCAGATAAAACTCTAAAAAAGGTGATTTTATGATCGTACGATAAAAGGATCAAATCTTTATAGACTATAGATATGGATACAGCTGTAAAAGAAGAAAGAATGACACGATGCTTCGCTCATTTCTATCACAACATATTGATTTTAAGATCTCCCATTGGAATGCAAAAATTGAAAAATTACATCAAAGCAGAATATTAAATAAATATTTTCTTTTTCACTTGGAGCGATGGTCGGTGAGCGCGAGACGGAGTGACGTTTAATGAAAGATGAGAATTTCAAAAAAAGGAAATAAAGAACGAGAAGAAATAAGTGGCAGGTGTACGCGGTAGGCATGCCTTCGCTGGATCCCGTCAGGTAATGCTTGCCTGTCCACACATTTTTTAAATCTTCCACTTATTCAAATAATCGCATTTCCTATAATCTATAAATCCATACAGGAAAAGGAAAGAAATACGAGAGCTTCTACTTGCGCATCTAAATCGACGGACGCGCGCTTACCAATAGTTCTTATCAAAATCAATTGCGCAAAGCAAATTACGAATATCTGGAGAGTCTGGTTTTCAAAAATCTCGAAGATAATTGAACAAAGTCATGTGTCTTTTATCCCGCTCGATCGAATTCTTCAAACGAAATCGATACTCGGCGGTATTTGTTATAGCGCACGCTGAAGAGCCTCGTAGGACATAGACGAATGTTTTTCATCGTCGCTCGTTGTGAATGAAAATTGAACAAAGGGATCAAACGTTTCCATTGTAATATTTCACGTAAAATTTAAGCCTGTAAACGTAAAGGAAATACATAAGAGTTTGAACTCTTTTGTAGATTCAGTTCTTGTTCTGGGTTCTCGGTAAATGCTGCGGAAGAGGGTAAAAGAGATTGAGAATGGGACTGGAACGGGAATGGAATGCACCAGCAGTGCACATGCGCAGCTTTCGTTCATTCACTGAACCGATTCATTCAGTTTCGAACAAGCTGATGCTTAGTATTGTTACGATGCCGTAGAAGTGACCTGTACAATGTTTCTTCAATACGATCGAGACTACACAAATTCTATAATACTCATAAATATTAATGAACCACCTTCTACATCATGACTGTAATTTCTGTTTATCCCATAAATATGGATGTTCTTCCTTTCTACCAAATAGAACTAATAATGATGATAAAAAACGAATACATTTTTTTTTCAAACTAAACAAAAATTCTGCAAGGGCGATTTTTTGTAAAAACCACCCCTGCGACAAATTCAATGATTTTTCACCTCGTGTACCATTCTCGTATCGATCTACGACCCACCTACCTACCTACCTGTTTCTCGATCATTTTCAACCCTTGGTAAGTAACATAATTTCCTAATTCCCAGTCCCCGCGTTTTTTCATGTCTCGTGGTGCTTCCAAGAGAAACTATCACGAGTGACCATTGACCTGTCGCTTACGATTTATTATTGCAAAAAAGGAAAGAAAAGAGAAGCAAAGCAAAGCAAAGCCAGGCAAGGAACCGCGCAAAGCAATAAAAAGTCACATGAGAATTTCCCAAAGTTTAAGGGGGAAATTGAAGTAAGAAAGAGCAACTTGATGGTAAAATGCGAGGAATTTCGAGTGGCGCGCTATGCAGGTACTCGATAACAAGATCTAATTAGAATGCGTTGACGGAAATTGCAGCTTTCACTTTCGCGGAGTAATCACGATGAGACATCGGGTTCGATTCATGCGTAATTGACACAGAGACCGCATATACGTTAGATCTTGTCAGTCTCTTGGATGTAGGTGATAGCTGTTTTTGCAACAGAGACTGGAGAGTGGAGCCGAGAAGGGAAGAGAATGAAAGAGGAAAATAGAGAGAGAGAGAAAGAAGGAGTTTTCGCAAAATCTCGTTGAAATTGAAGAAAGTCCAAGTGCAAGGGAGGGCATGGGCATGGGCATGGGTTGCACACGTTGGCGGCGTGAAAGGAGGTGGGCGGGCTTGGTAGGGAAGAGAAGAGAAGAGAAGAGAAGAGAAGAGAAGAGAAGAGAAGAGGAGAGGAGAGAAGAAAAGAGAAGAGAAGAGAAAAGAGAAAAGAGAAAAGAGAAAAGAGAAAAGAGAAAAGAAGAGAAGAGAAGAGAAGGGAAGGGAAGTGGTTCTGCGTGGTATGGCGTGGCGTGATGTAGTAAAGCGAGGAGGGCACGTTGGGTTGAGGAGAAGCGAGACGAAAGGCGAGAAGCGGGGGTATCCAGGGTGGGGAAACGGACGCGCGTCTATGTCCGATGTCGGGAGTACGGAACTCGGAAGAACACCGTGTTCAGTGGCATTCGCTCGCGAGCCGCAGTGATGCGCGGATCGAGCAAATTTCGTGTCTTCTAACGTGTCGCTGTCACCCGCACCCTCCACGCGGATCGCATCGGCTCTCGTCGTCTGGGATCGCTTCAAAGTCAAAGGAGAGGAAAGAATCGAAGAAGATTCTTCGTTAGAGAGAGAGAGAGAGAGAGAGAGAGAGAGAGAGAGAGAGAGAGAGAAAGGAGACAAGCGCGATTCTTCGCACTCGCTCGTTCCGCGGCGCGGGCGTTGAATTTTCGCGCGGCGAAGTCGAAGGATCCGCGCGCGCTCGCGCGCGTTCGCATTCGCGCTGATACGGAGGAGTACTCGTCGGTCGGATGCGCGAAACCGGTGCGATGTACTCGTTGCTGAAGCGTGCAACGGTACTCGACGGAAGTTCTCGGTAAGACTCGCGGGCGGAAAGTGTTGCACGCTCCGATTCGCGGTGCTGCGAAAGAGGAAAATCGGCCGGGCGAGGAGGACTCCGCGCGCGGTGCGGACCCGATGAAAATCTCGGGAATCTCCGAAGGATTCCAGGCCGTCGCGCCAGTGGTGTAGTCTTCGGCTTCCGGAGGATCCCCGGCGAGATCTCTTGGAAGGTTTTGCGAGCCCTCGAGCGGTCGAGTGGACCGCGGGAATTCGCGGCGCTCCTGTGTCCTCCAACGGGATAAGACTGTTGGACCCACCCCCACGCACGCACACACGCACCTGGAAGAATCTCCTGGAGCAACATGGAAGTCAGACTGACCCTCTTGCTAATTTTGATGAGGAGCGTCGCCTTCTGTCAAAGTAAGTACCATCGAGATTGGCGTAAACGACGACGATCCTGCGTGCGCGTCCATCCCCGCGCGTCGCGATTCCTGGAGAAAAAAAAACGAGCCTCCACCCTCCCGAGCAAACGTTAACCTGGTTCAGTCTCTTCCGGATACCGGTGCGCTATTTTGCCCATTGATCAAACATAATTTATTTTTAGAAGCCACGACACACGATTGGCGATCTCTCTCTCTCTCTCTGTCCGTCGATACTTCCGCTCTGACTTGTTTTCTTTTCTTCGGGGAAAGAACCGAAAACGTATCTTTCCTAAAGGGGTGTTGGTGGTAGTCGCGTGGGATCGCGATGGTATTGGTGTTTGCTCGGCGAACTCCAAAACCCGGGTTCTGTCCTCGGCGACGGGGTCCCGAACGAACGGATCTCTCCCGCAGAAGCTGCGTTTTCAAATACGGAATCCAGATCTCTGGATAATGTTTCAATAAACTATTAGGCGCTTTGGCCGAAAGCCTCTTTCCGGTTTAGCTGTGCATTTTTTGGATTTTCGGTCCAGAAGCTGCCGTCGGCCACTCAGCGGTCAGCTGAGTTTTCTACCTGAGCCTACACGGAACTTTTAAAGGCGTGTTTAAAGGCGAGTGTACGCCGTAAGAATTTTTAAATGCTCGGATCTCTCACGAGAGAGACAGAGAGAGAGAGAGAGTGAGACGCATTTTTTCTCTCTCCCAAGAAATCGCAGCGAGCCAAACTTTCCTCTTTATTCCCAGTCACTTCCGGTCGTCTGGAAAATATTTTTCTGCCTCGCGCCGCGAGCGCGCGCGCAGCTGCAGCGAATTTAGCGCGCGAATCTCGCGAGGCGAGAGCGCGCGGCTCGAGCAGAAATGATCGGTCATTAATTATTAATGATTCCAACCGATCATGACTAACGTCGTGGTCGTCGCCGTGATCGTGGTCTTATCGACGGATCGTATTCCGAGAACTCGCGAGTGATTTCACGCGCACACGCAGAAGTTCGATCTTTGTCTTTATCGGCGCTACACTTATCCGATTTCTAATTCAGGCGCTGCCTGATCTCGTGCCAAGTAATGTTGCGCACACGCGCGCGCGTGCAATTGGTGATCGATAGCCATCGACGAATCTTCGATGAATCCTCTAAAGGGATTCCGCGGTGTTTGGGAAACCGCGAGTTTCTCCGTTGTTCCGCCGTTGAAACTCGAGCTAGGATGAGCGAGCGGTAAGGAGCAGAGAGATAGAGAAACGGGAGAGGGTGTTGGAAAATATTTTGTTTCGAGTACCGGGAGACGACGGTTCGATCAGATATTTCCTTTATCGCGACGACTCGTAAATAACTTGAAGAGGGAAAGGGAGAAGTTGAACCTTCGCTCGTTACCATCGCGAGACACGAGGCTGAAAGAGGTTTCGGTCTGCGTCAGAGGGGAAACGAGGCAAAATTCCTACTCACCGCAAACCATTGACGACTCTCCAGCCCTCTCTTGCTACCCCCCGGAAAAAGGGTCTGGAAGAGAAAAGGGGGTGGGGTGGGGACGAGGCACAGGCCAGGGGAAACCACGCGAAATGTAATGAGAAAACTTTGAAAAGGTCGAACTTCCGGAAGAGTGGACTTTGAGTCGGCGTGGGAGCCATGGAATTTGGTCGGTGTTAATGTCGGGGGTGAGCGGGGTGAGCCGGGGGCGAGGTCGGGAGATTTTGAGCCTTCGTCGTTCAACGGCAGCCGTCAATTTGAGCATCGAGCTCGTTAATCATCGGCCGAGGAGAAGTGCTGGCCTCATCGCGTCGGCCCGGACCCCTTCTAGTAGCAAGGTCCCAATTCGCAAGAAGAAGGATCGTGTGCGGTGCAAAGCAGGGCAAAACTGCTGCGGTCCTCTCCTCTCCTCTCCTCTCCACCCTGACGATCCATCATCGGCTCTGCGCGACGGGTCTCTCCTTGATATCAAAGTTCCTCAGCTTGGAGCTGCGCCTTCGGGTCTCCGAAAACAAAGTGTTGGCTAGGCCATTAGGACGCATGCCAAGAAAGCGAAAACGAGAAAGAGAGAGAGAGAGAGAGAGACGCGGTGGACCTCATTAAGGTGGTCGGCCGTCGCTCGACCGTCGCGGACGATTTTGCCCCCTCGCAAATGACTTTTTTTGCCAACCCTGAGAACCCCCTCCCACCCTCTGTGACGCCTTCCACTCCCTCTTTCCGTCTCGACCTGGAGAGATCCGACGTCTTCCTCGAGAATTCGGGATTTCCCCGGGTGAGTCGTTTCCGACGTAAGCGCGAGCTGTCGAGCGACGGCAAACAGGTTTTCGCAGATCGCGGCATTCCCCCGGCGGATCAACCGCGAACACATCGAGTCTGCGCGGGGGAACAACAGGGGGGAAATCGCAGCTACTTCCGGTAGAATTTCCACCCTCTTCCCCGTAGTCGTAGCTCGTGTATTTAGGCGGGTCCCCCGGGGCGGTTCTCGTTCGCTTCGATAAAAGGCCGAGCGCGATACCGATCGGCTCTCGGCTTTTAAAGCTCCGCCGTGAGGCAGATGCGCCACGAGCGAGCGTGCGATTGACTCGGACGCGAGCATCGGGTTCCCCAGGTCGACGTCCTCCCCCCGACTCCGCTTGCTCCACGTACCCCTCCCCCTCGACCGATTTTCCACTCGATTTTCGACAGACCCTCGTCAATTCGGAACCTGTCGACGCTGCGACGAGTCCCCGGCTGCTGCGGCCTTGGAGGAGGCATCGAGTTCAGCATGACGCCCCAGGTGGTCGGGGGAGGGGGGTGAGGTCGTGCTCGAGTGCGAGTATCGGAGTACCCGGTGGTAGCCGAGGAGACCCCGGAACTTTCTCAGGGAGAGACAGCCGCCCGAGTGGGTGGTCCCGGCGGTTCATCTCCGAGCTCCCGTAGCCGAGGACGATGTCGCGGACTCCTGGTGCCACTGTCCAAAGGGCGCACGGCGCGTTATTCAGCGGCGCGTCTACTCGTAGGAATTCTTTACGGATCGTGACCACTGGTATTCAGGGTAGAACGTCAACGCGGCACGAGAATAGCTTCCAGGATTGCGTTTCTCTATACGGCAGAGTATCTTGGGCGAAGACGCGTGCTATGACTCATACAGAGGCTAGGCGAGGCGAGGCGAGGAGAGACGAAGAGAGGAGAGGAGAGGAGAGGAGAGGAGAGACGAGACGAGACGAGACGAAACGAGACGAGGTGAGGCGAGACGAAACGAGACGAGACGAAAGGAAACTAGAGGAAACGAGACGGGACGTGGAGCAAGTGCCGAGCCACGCGCACTCACCGGTTATTACACCACGCGCCGCCACCTTTCCTACGCGAACGCGAAAGAAACGCGAGTGCGAGAAAACGGAGCTTCCCCGCTTGGACAGGCGATTCGCAACCCCGGGAACCTTTTGCTCCATCCAGCTCCGAACTCCACTCGCGAGACGCTCCTCCAACCTCTCGTGGCATTTTGTAGATGCGCGATGACGTCATCGCGCGAATTCCCGCGCGGGAGCCACGCGTTATTGCCGCGGCACGTGCTCCTGCCACGCTTGTGCATCGATGCGAAAGGAACGCGAATACGAGCAAACGAGCGGACCTTCTGCGTTCCTACACACACACACGCTTTGGACGCGCCGAGTCAAAACTCGCGAGAAGCGAAAGATTCCGCGAATGTTCTTCAGGAGCAACGGGAAGTTTGGGTCTTCGAAGGATTTCGAAGATTGCGCAAAGTTTCGCAACGAGGATTTGCGTCGACCTTCGGCAAATGAAGAGTGGTGGTACCACCGATGGTGGTGGTAGCGGCAATCGTAGTAGTAGTAGTAGTAGTCGGAGGGGTGTTGCGCCACGTTAGCAGTTGCGCATTCAGGAGCCCCAGCGGTAGTCAGGAAGTTCCCACTAGTATCGAGGTGCGTACCAGTTCCGAGACAGGATACGTCGCGACCGTTCTAACGACTCTATAACTTGATTTCCATGGATCGCTGATCCTTCGTTGTTGTAGCGCACCCCTTCGCGTCCTGCAGCGCGCGCGCGATCCTTTGTCTCTCGACATTGAGAGGCTTCGTCAGTTTGCTGGGCCAGCTCGTGAAGCCAGTCGATAGGAAACCTGCCGGTCGGTTTTCCCACAGTTCCGTTCCGTGTCTCTAGACAGAATGTTCGGTCATTCGTAAAATAACCGAGGTACCCCCCCACCCTCCCATCACCACCTCCTCCTCCGCCTCTTCCGACCATGGAAGTTCCATTTTCATCGACGGCCGCTGAAACCGCAGGCTCTCGCCAGAAGAGTTTGCTACTTCCTGGAGGAGCATCTCGCTGGAAACTCCTGGTTTCCACTGGTGGAAGCCGCAAGTTGCGACGCGGAACCTCGCGGAGGCTGGGGTGCCCCCGCCTCCCCCAGCGGAGTGGATGGGGCAAGCCTGAATAATTCAGGAGCCAGTGGGGGAGCCGGTCGCACCGCGAGGGTGAACTCAGACGCATTTATCCTCGGAGCTTAGTCCCGAGCTCTCGTAAGAGTTTCGACCTTGAGACGGGCTTGAAACATTGATGGCTCCCTGGGCAGGCCCCGATCCGCAGCTCGCCCGATCGCCCTACCCCCGGGGTAGGGGAGTCTTCGGGGTTGCAATCGATAGCGGAGACGAGGAGCCTTGGCAAAGGGAGGACGCGGTTTTGGCGAGGGCAAGAGCACGGGGATCCGCCGGGGTAGCGATTTTCAGTTCCTCCGGGTCCTCCGGAGTTCTTCCGCGACCTCTCCCCCTCCGAGCGAGGGGATACCCTGGAGCCTTTCTCCGTGAGCCCAAGAGTCTCGCAGCTTCCGCTCGACGAGCAGCTGTGCCTCCTGCCGACTATGTGGACCAGCTGCTCGCCTCCTGCCCACCCACTACCCACGACGACGCGTTCATCCCCAACCCTATTCGCCCCGATAAAAGAGTGGAGAGGAGAGGAGAGGAGAGTCGCGCGCGCGATGGAAATAAAGTCCGCCAATCGGAAGTAGGTGGTTTTCTCCGGCAGATGTTCGTTCCATCGAGGACGTTCTCGATTCTCATGGAACGTCGAGTTTCCAACGTGGTTCCAGCCGTCGTGGAAGTCCCGGTCCAGTCACCCCTCGCAACCGACCCCACCCTCGGACTTCCCCCGCTGCCCGGAGCCCGTTGTGCTCCAATGGAACAAACTCCTCGCGAATTTTCCTCGCCTCGAGGGTTCCTTCTCTCAGGGCGCGCGCTCCGCACCCCCAACCGGGGTGTGTTTTCCCCACGTGGACTCTCCGGGGAATCCCCCGAAGATTCCCCGGCTCGACTCATCGAAACTGAAGGGGGATGGCTTCGGGGACCTGGTTGGAGCTGAAATCGGAAACTCGCAGCACCACCCCGGGGTACGCGCTGCTGGAAATGGTGTCGACTCCGAGGTTTTTTGCCTCGGTTGCACCGCGGCGTTGCATATTCATGCGTGTGCGGTAGCTGCGCGGTAGACACAACGCACTGGAAGTTCGGCACGAGCTACTACGAGACTGGCTTTTCATGGTTGGCGACTCTGGACAATCGCGCGTGCGTTCGCGTGTGTGGGTAGACGCGCGCGATATCGCTACGGTCGTCTCGTTCCTCGAATCGCGCGCTCTCCTCTTGGAGCGGTTTCATTCTGTGGGGAACACCTCTGTCGGCGACGATGGCGATGATGGCGGCGGTGTGGGTGCGCGCCCGTTTGCGGAGTGACCCACGCAACGAGGATTCCTGCGTTTGTCTCGGGGAGCGACCCCCTGCAAATTTCTGCGTCGAGGTAAAGTTATCTCGGTGTCTTTTGCATAACGCGATACAGTAACCGGTAAGGTGACTCCACGTGAAACCTTAATAACCACACGGAGGGGTCCCGACGAGCCGAAATCACGACCCGTAACCGGGGACGGATAATGGACGTCGACGGTAGTTGAGAGAGAAATTCGGATTTCCCCGTGGAATAAAATCAGCCTTTCCTCTCCTCTCTCTCTCTCTCCTTCCCTAGCCGGAGTTTCCGCGATGTTCGGAACCCACCCCTTCGTTTCGTCCTTGCGTGAATTTCGCAAGAGTAGCGGCGGTCTCCGTCGAATTCCTCGAGAGAAGCCTACGCGGTCTCGTGGCAAACGAGTGATTATCCGAACTGGTACGGAATGGACGGACGCGTTGTTAGTTTCTCCGGAGGAATTCGAAAATTGCTGCAGCGACGTCAGGAGCACGCTCCGTCGGCTTTTTATCTATCCGAGGAGAGACGCGAGGGATGGACGGAGAGGGTCGACGAGGAGCAAAAATGAGGAGGCCGTCGAGTCCCTCGGGTTTCCTGGGCTGGGTCGGATGACAAATTTGCGATTGGTCGGCGCACCGTCATTAACGTCGACGTCGCCGCCATTGTTCCAACGATTACGAAGAAATTCGGAGATGAGACGAGACTAGGAGCGAGATCTCGTGGAGTCTGCGAGGCCATCGCGCTAAACGAGGTCGGCTGCGGCCACCACGCGAAGGTACCCCAGATGTTTCGGCGAACTTTTCGCCTGAAATTATCTCGAGTTCCAAAGAACCGGCCGTGGCCTTTGCTTCGCTTTGCTCCGTTTCGCTTCGCTTTGCTTTGCTTTGCTTTGCAAATTGCACGTTAGCGAGAGGCGCGTCCTAGCTCACGCAGTGGCGTGCGCTCAATCGGCCTCTGGAACTAGATCGGTGTTTCGGCAACGATTGTGCGACGACGATCGACTCTTGCGTGGGGAAACACAGAGGGACGTGGTTGAAGATCAAAAGCGAGAGAGATGGAGGAAAAAAGAGAAAAGAAAATCGAAGCAAATGAAGAGAGAAGCATCGGTCGCGCGAGAAGCATCGGAGGTACCAATAGACATCAAAGGTCCATTCGCGAGGCGGACTCGTCGATATCGAGCGATCGGTCGCTGCGTTTCGGTATAGGAGGATGTCGCTCGTAGATCAATCGGCGTTTGTAACGCGGGAAGGGTGGGAGGGGCGGCGGGCAGCGGACGGAGGCAGGGGCACTTGCTGCGCAGCAGCTTCGAGGTTGCCGGGTCGTCACACTCGGAGGCAACGCAACAATGACCACCGGTGCTGCACGAGCCTTAGGAGTTGGCCGGAAGTTTCTATAATCCGCGAATGTACCCCCTGCCAGCCCGTTGGGCTGCCGTCTCTACCTGGAGGTTGCCTACCTGGCTGGTGCCCACCCGGCCTCGTCCCCCACCCTGACGGCCCTTGGTCCGTTTGCGTGGCTGCCCAGTTATGTTAGCCGCGTGCTTCCAACTAACTCGAAATGTTCGAACGAACACGCTCCATTGAAGAGAGGAGAGAGGCCCCGGAGTCTCGGGACCGCTGCCACCTGCTTCGCCTTACACGCGCGGCCGCTAAACGCGCCCCCTGCCCCGCCCTGGCCGCTGGCCCTTCGCAGGAGGGAAGTGGAGGCGCGAGGGTCTATTTGGCACTTCCGTTGGCCCACTCACGCGTGCGCTGGAGCAGCGATAGCGAGTCGTCCGAGGAGGTTCCGAAGGTGGCACTAGGGTTCGTCCTCCTCCAGGAGAAGAGCATCGTGCGCGGAAAGTTCGCTCATGCTTCAAATTCTTGTTCCTCCGTTCTAGCGTGCTCTCGACCATCTTCTGGAATACGAGGGAGCAGGAGGAGTAGGAGGAGCAGGAGGAGGGAGCACACACACGTCGTTCCACCTGGCGCACGCGAGGTGTCTCCGCCAGAGGTTCTCAGTCCGTGCGAAACCCGCGTCGGTCCCCGCCGCTCTCTTTCGATTCCTCTCCCCCTGGAGTTCGACGCGTTGCGTTCCTGGCGTGACGTTGCACGTAATTCCACGCGAACTAGACCCGCGGTGGACGCCGGGAGTCTCGGAACAGGTCGCCGCTCACCTGGAACGGGAAGCGGCAGGTGGAGTACCATTAATTTTCCACGTACGTAGGAACCCGAGCGTGTTCGCGTTTATCAGTGGTCGCCGCGGGTTCTTGCACCGGAGTCTCGCGACTTTCTCACGCAACCTCGACTCAGGTCGATCGACGACGACGACGACGACGACGACGACGACGGATCTTCGATCTCCTCGGTGCCCCCCGTGGAGTCTCCCCGCAGAGTCCCGGAGAGACCCGCGACGCAGGAAGTGGTTCGCCACTTCCGGGAGGTTCAAGGTCGTCAGAATTTTGGGACTTGGACGTGACCGCGCGAAAAGGAGGGAAGGAGGGAGGGAGGGTGCCCCCCGTCGGTAGGAAAATAGCGTCGAGCTCGTTACACGCTCGTTAGAGACGCACGGCGCACTTAACGCCTCGCGCTGACACGTTCCGTTCGAGACGTCGACGGTGATTGCGGATAATCTGCGCGAGCGGTTGACACAAATGGCTGGGAAGTGGGACCGGTTGATCGATCGAGGCGCGATCGCTCCTCGTGGCGGTCATTAAGGCCCGTCGGCTACGCCGAGCATCGGACCCACCGGCGGGCCCGCTTAACGAGCCCGCGCCGCGCCTTTCCCAAAGGTGCAGCGCCATTAGAAATTCCCCCCCCCCACCCTCCATCATCTACTCCTCTTCCTCCTCCACGACAGATCTTGATGACGAAGGAGAAAAACCGCGGGAGACAATGGAATCGCTGTGGAGGCACCGCGTTCTTTTTTCTTCTTTTTTCTCTCGCGTCCGGATCCACCTGGAGAACCGAGTGAAACTCCGCGCGCCCCTTCCCACCCTTCCACCCCCGCTCGGGAACCTTCCTCTTCTTTATCGTCCTGCGTTCATCTCGTTACGCGGAAAAGGAAACCAGTTCGCACGCGTGCGGTAGATGCGATCTCGCGCACCTCCGCCGCCTTTCCAGGACGCTTTTTTGCCTGGTGACACTTAGCGAGGTGTCGCGCGGCGAAGTAATGACCATTCATCATCGCCGGCGGATCCTTCGGCCAGGGATAATTCGCCGGGGCCTCGGAGGCGAACGCGTGCGTCAAATCGATCGCACGCCTTTCCGATTGAAAGCGAATCAATTTTCTCGACGGCGATCGCGCGCGATGGCGTTGCCGAGGAAGTTGATGATTTTGATGATAATGACGACGACGACGACGACGACGACGACGACGACGAAAATAGATACTGCTGGTAGCTAGTGGAGAAGACGATAATGACGGTGATGGTAATGCTTATAATAACGATCGTAATGACGACGACGACGACGACGACGATGATGATGATTACAAGAATATCGTGAAATTTGGCACTGGTTCCGGGACAGACGCTTGACGCCGGAGGAAGTCATTTCTGGTGGATGGGCCGTTACTGAAGGGTCTCCCCGAGGCGTCGCGATGGCGAGGCTCCAGCTGGTTGACGACTCCCAGCCAGGAACACGATGACATCCTGCCAGTGCCGCTGGTCGTCGGGTGCCATATGCGACCTGTCACTGCATTTCGCTGATTCCTGACCGGGTGAGAGGCGCTCGGTCGTGTCGCTCGGTAATCGAATCTCCCCCCGTCCCTCCGGACTACCAGGAACCAGAGTACGCCGACGGGGAAGGAAGTTCCGCCGTCGGTCGCTTCCTCGAGTTCTGCGTTAGAACCGACTCTTCTCGTCTCTCGGACCGCTGCCTTCCGAGTTCCGGGCTATAAACGTCCTGGCGGCGTGCTGCTCGGCGAAGCTCGCGGATTATATTTAGCCGGTGCTCTTTTTCTTTATTCCATGGCGCCAGAAGACCTCCGGGTCCACCCCAATTTCCGCCGGAGCGGCGGAAGCGCAAAGTTTGCCGCGGCCCCCGCCCCCGTCGGCGCAGTTTCACTCTGGTCCGCCCTAGACGAATCTCGACTGTAAATCACTCGAGGACGAAACGGGGGTGAGAGGGGGAGCGTCCATCGCCGCAGCCACCCCCGGACGGGTAATGGAGATTTTTCGCAAGGTACTTGGACGATCGGTGTCGCCTTAAATCCGCCAGGTCGCTTAATCGAACCGGTCTCGGCCGCCCAGTTGCCGGAGCGAGTCGTTCCCCTCCCTCGACCCCTCCTCCGCGAAGTGCGGAGCCTATCTCAAATTGGCCTCTCGGCTCGGCAACGAAAATCAGATTTCTCCGACGAATTTTGCCGGCGGAAGGAACCGCGCGCGTTCAAGGTCAACGCCTGAGGAAGAGGGTTGGTAGCATTCGTCCGTCGGTCGATCTCGTCGTCCTCGTCGTCCGCCGACGACCGAAGGGGATGGACGGGAGAGTCCCGTGGTGGCAAATGTCGACACTCCGGAAGGCGCGCAGGACATCCGGTGATGGAGCGCGATGGTATCGCGGCGCGTTTCTCAAATGCGATCGCGGCGGCTGGCACGGCTCGTTAACGAGATCGCGGCCTGTGGTGCGATGCTAATGAGAAAAGAATGCCGAACCCGCCGCGAGTGGATTTATTCCTCGAGGAGGATGCGTCGCGTCATGCCCCGGCATTAGCAGCGGTGCTAGGCGAAGAGTTCCCTCCGCCTCCTCCCCGGACTTCCTCCCGTTCTCGGCTGGTCGTCCGATCGCCGCCGAGTCCACTCGGGATCAAAAGTGGCCAATTTTCCGATGGACTCTCGGTCCGTAAAAGTAGAACGCGTCGGGACGATCAAGAGTAATGGATGGAAGTCCGGGGAAAAAACGGGCTGCGGACTAGACTCCGTCTCGAGGAACGCTATCATTGGAGGAGAGACTGGTCCAGGTGTGCCTTTATTGGCTCCACGGTAATCACGAGAAAGGGGATTCGAAACTCGTTCCCGGGGCACGCAAAAATTGGCGAGATGGAGATCCCTCGGCGGTAACTGGGGGAGGGAGGGTGGCGGAGGTAGCCGCGAAGGAGCAAAAGGTACTCCGGGGAACAGGTGCTCGTCTTAATTAGCTGGAAGATATGCTCCTCGCGCTTGATGCATCCTCCGGGCGGACTGTACCTCGCGCAACCTCGGGAATTTCATCGGGGAGCTCGCGCTCCTCGTGCCCCTCCTGGTTTACCGACGTCCATCGGCACTTTGGTGCTCGCACCGGAAGTGCCCCGCTACCAGCATCCTCCTCTTCTGCTCCACACGAGCGTCCGGGGAAAAATCTGCCGGATTACCAGACCCATTTGCTAATGAATACCCGGCGGAGGGGAGGGGAGGGGTAAACCACCATAATTTGCCGATGAAATTGGCCGAACTCGGAAGAGACCACCGAGGAAACTACGGTCGTCCGAGTGCCGTTAGGCAGAAAATGCGCTTACGGTTTTCCGCGAGTTTCGCGCGGAGGAATCTGACGAGAGGCCGCGACGTCGGAGGCCGTCGAGGGAAATCCAGGACCCCTCCTCTCTCCCCCCGAGGACTCGTCAAGGTAAGCGGGTCTCGAGGAAGGATTCCTCGCACGGTTTTTTTCGATGTTTTCCCTCCCGAGTACTTTCCCAAGCTTCTCCGTCGGGTACTTGGGTTGACCGATTTCCGCCGGTGCCCCTTCCGGCATCGAAGAATTGCGGCAAGATTTTAGCAGCGGCCGCTCTTCATTGGCGTCGTCGTCTCCCAAAGAGCCATCCACATCCCCTTTTTAATCCTTTTCCTCCTTTTGCAGTTCTCACGTCCGCTTTTATGCTGCCCACTATTTTTTGCCCCGCCGCGTATCCGGTGACCGTGCGGCATTTCGGCAGAAGTCGATTTCGCTGAATGCCCCGAAACAGCCGGTTGCCAGCCAAAAACAAAATCATCTCTCTCTCTCTCTCTCTCTCTCTCTCTCTCTCTCTCTCTCTAGCGAGGGATAATGATTTTTTTCAAAAGGTCCCGAAACACTAGGGGCAATCTTACGCTAGCGTTGATTGATCTTTTTCGTCGATTCCTCCAGCATCGGTTGGAACGTCTGCCGCGGCTACAAAATTACAAAGCTATAACCACCACCACCACCACAACCACAACCACCACCACCGCCAAGAGTGTTGCGCGCGTGAGTTCATCCAACGCACGCATACCAACGCGAGATTGTTCCTCGAATAAATAAGAAATTTATATCTCGATAGAACATCTGTTCCACGAGTTTCGAGCGAGATCCATCGCGAATACTCGACTCCACCTCACTCCATCCCACTCCACGCCACTCCACTCGACTGGTGGAGGTGGAGGTGGCAGTGGCTATTCCTCCGGGAAGATTTCAAGCGGTTTGCTGGCGGTTTGTTTACTTTGCCAGGAGCGTAAAGCATCTCTCGGCATTTCTAATACCGCCGACACTTTCGTGGCAGGATAAAGGGGATGGGGGGAGGGTGGAGGGAGTGACGAGAAAGGATCGCGTGGAGAAGCGGTGGGCATCTGCCAACGGTTGCTTCGTATTAAAGATGATAAAGCAACCAGAGTGGATCTTCCTTGGAACATATGGCGCACAAAGCCGGGCCGAACCTGGCCGGTAAATCGAGACCCGACGTGGATGATGCTCAGGACCGGGCAAGGTCACTTTTTGCAATCTCGGCCCGATCCCCGGGCTGGTTCGCGCGTCCGGGGGCACCAGCCGTCACCGGATGTGGATGGCTCGCGGTGGCCATTTTGCTTTTTTGCACGCTAATTGCGCGAGTCTCCTCGTCGGCACCTTCGAGACGCCCTAGCTAATTCGGGACCTGGTGAGATTGGCCCTGCCGTCCTCTCGACGTCTCTATGCGCTGAACGCGCCTCGAGATTACGGTCCGCTACGTCATTGTTTGAGCATTCGGCAACTATATTGCTTATACGGCATCCCGTTCCTCGCGAGGCGATCTATAAATTTCACGAGTTTACGAGCTCGTAAAGAAACGGGGAGTAAGAAGCGGCAGCGCAACGGCAGCAGCAACGGCAACGGCAACGGCAACGGCAACGGCAGCAACAGTAACGGCGGAAGAAGAAGAAGAAGAAGAAGATCGCGAGCACGAGGCTGCACCGCCGCAGTTGCGTGCGCGGGTCAGTTTTGTGTATTTATAATTTCTCCTTAAAAGAACATGACGCACCTTCTCCTCGAGGAATGCGCCGGGGCGCCGTGAATACGCAGGATAAATATTGGAGTGGCTGGCGCGCGGGGGCGGGGGGTGGAGGAAAAAAGTAGGCGAACATAGCGAGAGCGTGTTGAAATTTCCGAGAAAAGAGGGAAACAAAAGCAGCGCGAGTTGACTGAAGAATAAAACGGGGCCGGCGGGGGAGAGGGTGGAGGAAGAGAGTTTAGGCGAGTCGCGAGTCAGCCGAATACACAGCGGAGGAGCTATCGGTTTAAATATGGAGGAGAGCGTGTCCCCACCTCGCTGAGAACGAGGTCCTTAAACTCGAGGACTTTCGGTTCCCATGGTTCTATGGGCGCGAGGGACAAAAGCTGGCATTAAGACCGGCCGGGGGTGGGGAGTTAGGAGGGTGCGATGTTAGAGAGAGAGAGAGAGGAGGGCGGGGTGGGGCGTGGTAGAGAGAGAGAGAAAGAGCGGAGAAGATCCCGGCGGAAACGGCTGTTTTAACGCGAAGATAGCAAATATGCCCGAGTCGCTCGCGATAAGCCGCGCTATTTGCACAATATTGTGCCACGTTCACACGCAGAGGCCGGTGAAGCGAGCGAGCGAACTTGGTCGGGCGACCGATTGGCCAATTCGCGCGAGCGCGAGTGCGAGTGCGCATGCGCTCGCGCGAGTTCTGCGCCGGCGCCGAGTCGCGCGCGCGCGCGCTAGAAACTTGCGCAGCCGCTCGTGGAACGGCGCGCTCTCGCGAAATCTCCTCGCGCCCCCCCCCCTCATCCTCCTCATCTTTCGTCATAAAAATCCGCGAGTAGCGAGTAGCAAAAGTGCGCGCGCGCGCTACATTTTACCGGAGCGCGCGCACTTGGACGGTGCGCGGATCCGCGAGGCAGCAACGGGAGACAGCGGCAGACCGGAAACATGCCATTACCTCGGAAGCTTCTCCTCTTTTTTGCGGAGGTCTCGTCCGCGTCTCTAATTACTCGGCCGGTTTTGCTTTCATCCATTTCTTCAGGCCCATCGCGCTGGCTTTGCTATCACAAAGGGATCCAGGCGTCGGCAGAGCCCCGTGCGTTTTCCAATCTCGCGCCGGATGCTCCCTCCCTCCCTCCCTCCTCTCCCTTTCTCCCTTGGACCATTTTTTCCGACAGCCATCGACGACGGCAAATACGTCGGAGCGGTTTGGTGGCTCGCCTCCAGTCGATTCGGGAGAGAAAAAAGGAACGGAGAATTCGAAAATGAGCGGCAACCATGCACAACGCGTGTTACGCTTTCTGAAGATGCTCTACCTGGTGAAAAGCACCCGGTGACCGCGGACGAGACTCTCTATTCGCCGCTGCTTCCTTTCCCCCTTCGCTCTTCTCTCCCTCCGTCGCGTTCTCCCGCTCGCTTACTCGCTTCTTCCTCTCCTCTTCTTCCAGTCCTGCTGCAAGGCTCAATTGAATCGTGCGTTTCGTAAGATTACGGTAATGCGTTCCCTGCGTTACTTTCCCATTGTCCGTAATGAAAAACATAGTTATAATAGTAAAATATAGACTTACCCAAATGATCCAATGATAATAATGCCGCTAATTGCAGACTCTGAGGTCGGAAGGAGCTACGCGCTTTTTAATGACAATAACTCTAAGAAAACAGTCTCGGGAAGATACCGCGCCTCCATCTCCTCCTCCTCCTCCTCCTCCGCGTAAACGCACGCGTGTATCTCAAGGTTGGCAAGACGTACGTGTGTGCGTGTATGTACACAGACGCGCGCACCTTTCTTTCCTCCGTCTATGATTTACATGTCAGTCACGTAGATCTTTGACTCGGCAAGTACTCCTTATGAACTAGATTCAAAATTCCAATAGTTAAAAAAACGTCTTTTCCTCGTCCTTGACGCGACGGATACAACGGAGAGACCCCTTTCGAGCGTTTTGGCTCCGCGCTATTTTTTCGTAGATCGTGGAGGAGGTGGAGGAGGAGGGAACCGTGGCATCGTCGAATTCGACGGACGAGAGGCGGTTGGCAACGCCGTTGGCGGTGGGGCCGCCGCCGTCGTCGTCCCTGGGCTCGGACCGAGTTCTCGAAGTTGCGTGAGGTCAGCCGCCGCGCGGAGGATCCTCTTCCTTCCGTCGCGCCTTCTTCTTGCATGGCGGGTTGGCCGGTCGAGCGAGCGCGCGCGCGCCGATAAATCGCAAAAAAAGGAGGAGCCGCGCGCAGGATTTATAATTCCAGAGCCGGCACGCGGCTTGCGCGCGAACCGAACGAGCCCTGCCCCCTCCCTGCCCTCCGCCACGTTCGAGTTGCATTCCGGAATGCGTCCGAATGACCGTCGGCTAACCCCAGCCTCAGCCCTGGACTCTCGAGTGCAATCCGGAGACCAGTCGAGTGGTCTCGACTCGAAACAACTTCGAGTAACCCGCCAATGATCGACGCCGATAATCGTCGCGTCATCCGGAGGTTCGGCCGATTTGCTCGAATGTGCTTGGAATTTTTCCGTCTCTCTCTCCTCTCTCTCTCTCTCTCTCTCTCTGCTTTTTACGCAAACATTCCGTTTTCCACACGATTTATGCAAACCGATTTCACCGGCGATATTCCACACGCCGCTGACGAGGAAGGCACTCGCGATTTCGATCTGTCCGCGGTGATCGAGCGAGCGAACGATCCAGCGATCGATCGATCGATCCTCACGCCCGCGATCAACGGTGCCGTAACTCGATTTTCCAGAGATCGCGGAACGCCCGGAGCTGCGCTCGATTAAATCGCGTGGGTACGCGCGGAGTCAGGTCGGTGGTCGATTGGTTTTTCCTCTCTGCGGGGGAATGCGGCCGGTGAAACTTCCGTGGGATGGGAGCCAGGGCCACGACGATGGGGTCGGCACGTGGGCCGCCGATCCTGAAGACAAATCGAATCGCGGTGGGCAGAGCGCGCGAGTAATTGTCCGCGCCGATTGCGAAACGTCGAGATCGGCGAGCGCCGCCTCCCCTCCTGCCCCCGGCCACCCTCGCCAGGATCATCGGAGTTCCCTGAGGATGATCTCGCGCGGTTGCGGCGTTCGTCCAAGCGCGGCGACGGCGATGGCCGACGAGCGAGTCGATTTCTCATGAAATTTACGTCGCCGAGCTCTTCGGATCGTTCGGCGGCGCTTTCCATCGCGCGGCGGCGGGGGGAGGGGGTTCGAACCCGTGCGAAAGGTGTGGCCCGTGCTCGACGCTCGCCTCGGGTTACCGGTTAATGTTATTTAATAGCGGCGGCGTAGCCGATTCCGCTAGATCGCGGCGCCCTTTCGGGACGCCATCGGTCCCGAAGAATTTCCCTTCTCCGTCCGCGGTCGCACCAGCTCCGGACTCCGACTCCTCTTCCCTCTTCCCTCGCCCAGGGATCTGGCGGACTACCGGAGGAACCTGGTGCACGTCGCGCGCGGGGGCGGATCGTCACGACTCATCCACTCGTTCCTCGTTCTTTCTCTCCTCCTGATGAAGAGGAGGATGCCAGAGGGTGAGGGGAAAGGGATGCGTCGTAGCCGTCGTCGAGGAACGAGCGAGCGTCCCCTCAGCATTTTCCTCCTCCCACTGATGTCATTTATTTGTTCTCGTCGAAACGGAGATACGAACTTCGAGGAATCGCTGGCTAAGCGGCTGGTAAACAGTCGGCTCGAATGCGCGTAGTTTAGCCTAGCGCCGATGCTCCTTAATAAGGGAAGTTCAAAGTTGATCCGGGGGATCACGGTCCGGAGTTCGCGGTCCTAACGATCTCACCGCGTTATCGCGCGGCGTTCCTCAAAAACGGATAAGACTGTGTTTGCCTCCTCGTCGGAAGTCCAGAGCGCAGCTTTTCCGATAAAATTCCAAGATGGCGGAGCCAATTGGGCGAGATCGGAGTAATTAGGAGCTTGGTAGCACCGGTACCACCGCCACCACCACCACCACCACCACCACGAGGAGCCGCGCAACTTTGGCCGATCGACATCGGGGAGTGGATGTCCCGGAGCGGGAGGGAGGGGGGAGGGGGATTCGGTGCATTTTCTCAAGGTTCTCGCTAGTCGGAGGAATTTTCACGTCCTTGGCGTTGGGTCGCGCGAACTTTGACGATCCGCGGTGAGAAAAGGAGGCACGAGGAGGTAAAAAGACCGCGGAAGGTCGTTGAGGGGAAGGCAAGGGAGTCGCGTAGGCAGGCGACTCGAAGCCGTGCGAAAGGTGTGGTGGACCCCGGATTGTTCATTCGTTTGCTCTCTCTCTCTCTCTCTTGCGACGAGATCTCAGACCTACGAGCTCCTATACGCTTCTCAGATATACCACCGAGAAACCCATGCGCATTATTGCACCGAACTCCACGACGACACGCACTTGCAGTCTCTCGTTCGTGTTGTGTCGTGTTGCGTTGCGCCACGCGTTTCCAAGAATCCTGCACTCGTGTTTGCTCCCGCCACCTCCTCGTCGGTCTCCGGCTGCACCTGGAGGAGGCTCGTCGCCGTCGCGTCGTACTTCCAGTGGTAACGCGGATAGCGCGAGAGATTCCTGCTCGCTTCGTTTCGCGCGTAGGAGAAAAATGCGCCGCAGGTGCGGTCGATCGCGGTTCTCCTCGTCGCAATTACCACGCCGGAGGAGGAATCCGATAAGGCGCGCGCGCGCGCGCGCGTAGGAGTCTACCTGGTGCGTCCACGACGTCGGGTTCCTCCGGCAAAGTAGGAAATCGTGTAGCTGCGAGGGGGAGAGCAAGATTTGCTCGGTATTGCGCAAATCCGATGATATTCTCGATCGGGAGAAGAGGGAGAGACGCGCGAGAGTCTCTCGAGTTTACGAGTCGAGAGCTGACGGGCGGCAGTCGGCCATCCAGCGAGGCAGACCTTGAAGAACGCGTGCACTTGATTAAACGGAATCGGACCGTTCGAAATTCGAGAGGGATGAGTCAGAGTCTCGGAAGTCCAATCGGTGAGATCAATAAGGAGGCGAATCGGGCCCCGGGGCCCTGCGGCCCCTCGCGGTTATCGTTACGTCGGCGACGTTCGACTTGCGGTTATCTCGCAGAAGGAATGCTAAAGAGATCTGTCACCCTCGTGTTCCTCGGTCACTCGACACCGCGATGAGAGTATATATCTCGGAGGTCTTCGCCCAAGCTCGTGAAACGTGCACGCTTACACGTACATTTACTCACGGTTAACCTCCTATTTCTCGCACCACTGAACTCCTTTTTTCCTCTCCCCTCTCCTCTCCAGTTTTTTCACCTCTCGGTTCCTCCCTCCCCCCGTTTCTTCCTCCTCGCTTCAATTGGACGCGCAGGACTCCTCCGACAGGAGCTCGTATCGAGATGGAAATTAATGCGTTCGCGTCAGATTCGCCGAGATAAGAGCGACGATTGCCGTCCGTGGATTCTCGATGATGTCTCCCGATGAAATTGAGCGTGGAATCTTGCGCGTGGTGAAACGAGGCGAGAGCGAGTTTTTCCACGGAGATCTATCGAGATCGGTACGGTCGGTTTCGTTCAGGGATCCTCCGACTTGCGAGGAATGCAAGGTTTATCGGTTTTTCACAAGCGCGTTATTAACATTGAGTAGGTCGTCGGGCGTTTTTCTAAGCGGGAGCGCGATGCCCGCCGCGCGTTCCTCGTGAAATGATAAGTGCATTTATCGTCGCGGGAGGGGCGAGGGAGGAAGGAGGAGCTTTTCGAGGTGGAACGGTCGATCATCGGGCATCGCGCAAAGATCGTTGGGCGAACCTCTCTTTAAAATAATGTCCGGTTTCGTCCGTGTTCCCGGCTCTTCGGCATCGGGGCTGCCGCGCCTCGTCCCCAGCCTCTAATTTTACGAGCGATCACTCGAAATCGTCTTCCATTCATTAGGGACGCGACGCGGCCAAGAATCAGGGGATCTACCCATTCCGATCGCGAACACCTGTAAGTGGCGAATAGCCCGCGAAAGGGGAAAAAGGTGGGACGAGATGGAACGATCGATAAACGAGAGATTTTTTAACGCGCGCACAGCCCTCGGTGCTCTAACAGCCGATAATTTGGGTCCTGCGCACTTTTTTCAGCTTGAACGCGAAGAGGACTCTCCGCGAGCAACCGCAATCTCACCCTCCCCTTCCCTCCCTCTCGCCAATCCAGAAGCGCATTCACAGAAAAGAAAACCGAAGCAAATGAAATCGTTTAGTGTGTACTCGACCACTCGGTAGGTAGACTACACCACTTGGCTTTGCTCCTTTTTCCTCGGTTTCTTTTTCTTTTTTTTTTTTTTCCTTAACGAAAGAGGTTGACCGGTGGGAAAAAGTTGATCGCACTTCCGCTACTCCGCAGTCTTGATGGCTCTCGAGGGACGTCGCTTAATAAAATCGACATGCGAGCAGCAGTTTTTTCAGCGGCTACCTTTAACTTTCTGCGCTGAGTCTTCCGTGGCCGCGGTATCCGCTTTAATTATCCTCCGGTAATTAATAACATCCGCTTTAGCGTAAAAGCGGCAAAAGTGTGTGCGCGCGCGCGCGCGGAGCAGAGCCGGCATTGTTGCATTAATCAGGAACAAACTTCGTTAACCTCTTTCGCTCGACTTCGCCAATTTTCTCACGCGTAATTTTGGCAAACTTGTCCAAGGTCCTCGACGAAGAAGCTCCGGACCGCAGACCCAGGGATGTTCGCTCGCTCCGATCAATTAGCGCGAAAAACGCGACTGCGGGCCCGTTCTCACGCGAATCGTCATCGTTTGAGACACTCTCCTCTCTCCCTCCCCCCCAACTCGGGTAGAAACTCGATTATGTTAATGGGTCGTGGCATAAGTCAAGATCGCAGAACTCGAGCGATCGTGGAAATCGGCTCGGCCGTCCGGAGCGAATAGCGCCAAGTAATTTATGATGGCGGTTTTTGCAGGATTTTGTAACGGGCCGCCGTAAAAAAAGGGGCTGAGGCCAAAGCAATTGGCCAGCAGCAGCGGCAGCAACAGCAACGGTGCCTCGACTCGAGTTCGGTTTACAATGATTACGATTCATCGAGGAGAGCCTTGCAAAAAGCAGCAGGCTCATTATCGCGTTCCAGCCAAACGCTCGTGAGAAATGTTCATTTGAATGTTGGTTACGCCCCGTAATGCGTTCCGAGAGCTATCTCGAGGGGAAACATTCATTCCAGCGAGTGTCACCTATTATACTCGCGATCTACTTTCTCACGCACGATTCTTCGATCCATTAGCTCAATCGTCGACTCGTCACCGTTGAAAAGGTTTCCCCCGATTGATATTGCAGACCCCGAAGTGCCTCCCCAAAGGAGCGGGAGCAAGCCCCGCGCTAGAACACCGTCGATGCCGCCGGTACCGGATCAGGGATCGCCTTAAGGTTTCTCGCCGGGCGTGAACTGTCATCATCGCGGGGACGCGGCTCGATCATTGGAAATTGGTTGTCGGTCATCGCTCGAGAAGGGACAACGCCGCTCTTCCGAGAAACATTCGACTGACGGTAGGAGCACCCTAGCACCCTAGCACCCGGTGGATGACGCGTTCGCTAGCTTCTGGCAGAGTCGATAGCGGCGTTAATGACCTTTCGCGGATCGTTGAGCCAGCGATATGCGGGTGGCAGGTTCGTCTCGCCCTCCGAGAATAATAACTCGCGCTCGGCGCGTACTTAGCGTGGCCTCCCAGAAGTAAACGGCACTCTCTGCAGTTTTACAGCGAAACTCGTTAGGATCTCGTTGTTGGCTGGCTGCCACGACTACAGCCACTTCCGGGCTTGAACCGCTCGACAAGCGGCCATTAATTAATTACTTTCGACGCCAGCTCGGTTAAGGTCGCTCGCACGATTTGCGATAAACAATTCGCCGACGGCGGGGGGATCCTGTGCGATCCACTTGCACCACCGCTAGGTACCCAACAACGGGATGCTAATTCCCGGAAAAGGAGCTCTTCCTCCTTCCTCGGCTCCCCCGTATCTTTTGAAATCACTTTAACGGTCCTCCGTTCATTTTGTCTTTTTCTCTCGTTCCAGATGCCACGGTCATTTCCAGCGAAATCCTGCAACCCTACGAGCCGCAACAGCTCATGGTGGGCTGCTACTTCCCTGCGGAATTCCAGGGTGAATTCGTGATGCAGGTGAGCGGAAAGGGGACCGGCGGTGCGTCCAACGAACCAGTTCAGTATTCCACGATCAACATTTCTTTCAACGCGATTCCAGTCTGGGGGTACTGCCACAAGAGGGTTAACGGCGATAATGTGCTGCTGATGGACAGGTGGGTCTCCCTCGTTTGACTCTCAACGCGGAGTCCAAAGTTCGACGCTAATTTCCCCTCGGTCCATCCATCATCGAGCGCGAAGAGGCCTCGAGCAATCTTGCGAATTCCTCCGCGAGGTAGAAGGTTCCAGGGCGAAGGGGCTTAAGGTTAAATCGGTGGTCCGGTCGCTCCTCTCGCGTGTACGGTCGGTCGAGAGTCGTCTGGCCGGAAATAGAGTCGTAGACGAGATCGGCACCGCGGGTCTTGTTTCGTTCCAACGAGGCCGACGCGGAAATTGACCTTTCGCCGCGTCCTAGACGCGTCCTTGTACATCCTAGAGAGGGACGACGAGTACCTCCGGGGACCACGATGGACTCTCGACTTACAACCGCGGCGCAGGATGCGACCGTTGATCGAGATCGCAACACCTGTAGGACCCACTACCACTCGTGATCCGGTCCGAACCGACCTGGTCCGGTCCGGTCCGGTCGGATTTAAAGCTGCGAAGCACCGAGGACCAAGGACCAGGGACTTCTTTTTCTCCTCTCTCATGCACCGGGCAAAAACTTGACTGCGGACCTCGATCTGACGTTTCGCAAGGTACGAGCCTCGAAATTCCATGGGAAAGAGGGTGGAACCCCTCGCGTGTGAACGTCGCGCAAGCTCTATTTAAAGAATGGATAAATCATGCAGCGCTTCCAGAAAGCTTCTGGTACCACGCAACTCAGTCATGGAATCCTAGGCCCCTAGTTCTGTTTGGTCGATGGCATCCAGTCTCCATAGGCAGTTTCGTACGTCGTTTCCCGGAATAGCGACGACGACGACGACGACGGCGGCGGCGTCGAAACACGCGTGGAGGTTGAAGTTTTTGGGAGGTGAAAGTCGTGGTTCTCGATGCAACGACGACTGGTCCGCGCGTTCACGAGCGAAATTCCACAGCCTCCGGGGCCGGTCGACTAGTGGGAGGCATATGACCGGCGGAGTCCTGGCGCGGTTCGATCGTAGGAATCCCGGTCGTGGGCCGGGGAGGATCCTCCTCGAGCCCAGCGTGGGTGTGGGCCACTGTGGAGAGTGCATAAATTCGCCAGGCCGCTTGTACTCGACGCCCTAAGTCGACTCGCTAATAAACCATTGTTCCTCGGACAGGCAGGCAGGCGGCAGGCAGACGCCCCTCCCCCCTCGAATCTCCGACGCATTGTCGTACCCCCCGCTCCCCCGTGAGGAGGAATCGCCGTAGCGAACTTTTCCACAGTCGCCCATGGGATGGAAAAGACCATCGCCCGGGTGAATTTACATAAAAATCCTGAGACTTGCTCGGGTGGTCCGTGACCTTGAGCCGAGAAGAGAGCGCGCGTTCGGGTTTGGGTCGACGGGAGGACCGCGCGCGAGGGTTCCGGAGAGATCGTCGGACCGGGACCATTGGAAGCGGCGACTCCTCGACGCGTAGCGCTAACACCAAACTCGGACAGGGGGAACATCGACGGGGGATATATCGTCTGGACGCGGGAACACGAGAGTTCGGCGCGCTCCACCACCTCGAGGTTCGCTCGGAGGAGAGCGTTCCTTTCGCCTCGTGCATGGGTACCATCTTCCTCCATTAATCTCGTCGCGACGAGGAGGAGCGACTGGTCCAACCAAGGTGGACCCAGTCTCTTCCACTTTCCATTTATCCCTGCTGCCTCGCAGCCTTGTCTTCGTCTCGTTTGTAAATATGCCGCGGTCTATACCGAGATCGAACGCCCTGCTCGCCTACCCCTTCACCCCCCCCCCCTTCTGCGAGCGAAGGAAGCACGAGGACATCTCCGTCGGCCAAGTAGCCGATAAATCCTTGGATCGTGTGGCCGGAAAACTTTCGCGCCAGTTTTGCAGTTCCGGTACGCGCGAAGCCCCTGCGATAATTCAGCGGCTCTCGTTGAAAACCTTCCGCCATCTTGCGCCGGCCAGAGCTGGACGATCGCTTCCCTCGAGGACTTCCGCGTTTTGCACCTGCCTCGTGCGAACAATGCGCGCGGTACCCTCCCCACCAGAAGCAGTCGTCCTTGTTCGCACTCCCCTTTTGGACTCTGGCGTCACTCTATTCCACGCGTCTAACGTTTCCAGGTACGGCGATGGCGAGTGCATCAGATGCTTCAGGCTGATCCGAAGGTCCAGGAACGTCATCGAGGTCTTCTCCGAGGACCTGAACAGGTGCTACACCTACGAGTCCGGTGCCATTGCCTCCTGCGAGACTCTAAACTCTACGTCTATTTTGTATCGTGAGTATATTTCCGTTTTTTGCATCTCTCTCTCTCTCTCTCTCTCTCTCTCTGGTTTTCGTTTCTCGTCTCTTCAATTAGCACTCGAACGCGTTTCTCTGATAGCCGGGACTTGTCGAGTTTCCGCGTGTGCTGGTCGGTATCGCGCGAACGAGGCGCTTATTAATTAGCGCTAATTGATGGTAGTTTGGAGGAAGCAGTGTCAGTTTGCGCAACGACGCAAGAACAATAAGTTCAGTGGCGGATGCTACTCCTTTACGAGGTCCCGCGTACGTACGCGCTGTAAAACAAGTACGCGCGCTCACCCGCGGAATATGCCAGGATACGAGGATCGATTTTCTAGGAGTTTCAATCGGCGACATCGTTGATTCGCGGCAAGATCACCGGGGAGTTTAAGGGTAGCCCGTGCGCGGACCCTCCACGTCGACGAAACGAGAGGTCCGAAGGGACCTCGCGCCGGGGACCGGAAGTCCCCGGAGCTCATCGATTTTCCGCCAATGTTTTCCGATCCGTCGGCGATTTCGGCGAGGCTCAAGGTCACGCGGTGGAGGAATGCGCAAGTCAGCCTCGACGGATTCGCACCTGTTGAATCTGTCGATACGCCGGATGATTCCACGCGATAAAGTCGATCGCAGCTTCTGTCACCACTCTCCCGATTTAGAGTCACGCTTCTTTTGCGGTTGCGGATCGTGAGAATCCGCTTGAGCGGCGGTGACGACCAAGCGGATTGGCGGAACGCGTGCGCGCGGCTTAGGCGCATTCCGAGACTTGTTCCACTCGGGGAATACTCGAGATTTATCGCGGCCGCTTCTTATTATTCCATCTGGCAGAGGTTGCGTTGCCTTCTCATCGTCCATCTTCTGCCTAGACAATTTGCGGATCTCCTCTCTTTATCGAGTTCCATCTCTTGGGCCGAAGCCTTTAGCTTTTTCTGCCCAGCCGTCGAGGGCCGGAAGTCGTCGCGTCGAATTACACCACTTTGCCCTACCCTACCCTACCCTGCGCTGCGCTGCCTGATCGACAATCCCATTGTGGCTAGATCGATCGAATTGCAGAACCGAGAGCTCCAACGTCACCTCCAAATCGCTTTCGATTACTCACGCGACGAGACCTCGGGAGAACCTCCCAAGGACTTCGAAGGTCCATCGCACCCTTCGTAAAACCACCCTGAAGACTCGCTTGTCTCTCGAGCCAATTGGGCCTCGCGCCTTCCGCGAAAGCGCCGCTGGGAATTTGAAGGTTCGACGGAAGGTTGGGATCAAGGTCGACGGTCGAGGGACCGTCGACTTCGGGTTGATCATCCGGCGACGATTTTCCGCGCGTGTTCGCGGTGATTTTTTCCGCTGGAGAAAGTTTCGGGCTGAACCACGAGGCAACCGAGAAAATCCGGGGAAAAAAAGGAGAAGGAACTCTCGTCGGTGGAGTTTCTCTCGGTGGATGCCGACGCCGCCGCCGCATTCCCGACCATTCTTCGACTTCTTCCTTTTCCCCACGCCGGCAATCCCGTCAAGGTGGTCGCAGGTATTCACTGGCAACAGGGAGTGGCCCAGTGAGGTCCTCGTCCTAATCGCCCTGCTGGAACTGCCAGGAAGCACCGAACCATTACGCTTCGGAGCATCCAATCAAGCATATTCCACTTCCGTCCTTTCTCTACCTTTTATTCTTCTCCTCTCTCTCTCTCTCTCTCTCTTCTCCTGCTTTTTCCCACCGCTGACCGGACCTGCACACTCGCTGGCAAATAAAAAGCGCTCTACCCTCGGATTACGCGGGTAGGTGCAAGAGTGCCACCCGGGGAGGGAGGGAGGGGTGTCATTTTTTCATATCCGACAAACGGAAGTTGCAAGCTCCCCCAACCACACCCCTCCCAGAAGAGAACCTTTGTTTTCCGTCGGTGGATGGGAGTAGCGAGCAGTGGTTGCTGATGAAGCGCGTGTAACTACTTTCGGGGCGCGGGGGTAGGAGGGGGGGCCTTGTTAGGTCCCGCGGAGCGACGTCGAAATTACAGGGAACCTGAGGAAGGCTTCAAAGAGCGCCGAAATGCGTAAAGTGAGAAACGCGATCAGGAAAGCAAGCGAGTTGGAAACTCGTTTTCCAATTTCATTCTTCTCCTCTTGCCCCTCTCTCTCTCTCTCTCTCTCTCTCGCGACGAACAGCGATGATCGTTGAGTTTCTTGCGAGTACAATTACAGAAGTCGTAAATCTGGTCGGATGCTGCCGAGCCCTCGCGCGGTACCTCGCGGACTCTCGACGTTTCGTTCTAGGAGCGAGCGAGCGAGCGAGCGAAGGAGCGAAGGAGCGGGCGAAGGAGCAATTTCTCATTCAGTCCATCGAGGATCTTATTCATTCATCCCACGAGCGAGGTCTCAATCTATGAAACAACGCGAGAGCGAAGGAATCCTTTTCCCCGAAGCGGACAAAGCATGAATGGTGGTCGCGTGGAACAGCGGGGAGTCGAGGGAGGGGGCTGGCAGGAAGTGGAAGAAGCAGAGATAAAGAGGAGAAAAGATCCGAGTCTACCTGGGGGCTACCTGTCGCGACCTTCTCTCGGCTCGCTGGAGTCACTCCCGACTGCTGGCAGCGGCAGCGGCAGCAGCATCCAAAAAACCTCTTATCTCCCCGGATCACCGGACTCGAGATTCCTCCAAATTGCATTTCGTTCCGTTTCCTGCAGCTGTTACCACCACCACCGTCGTCGTCGTCGTCGTCGTTGCACCGGACGAACGATCTTTCATTCAAGGCCATGGGTCCGCGCGTCAATATTTTGTCGTGCGTGAACCATTCATTCATTCATCCATCCATCCATCGACCCATGCGTGGTTTCGCTGGTAGGGAAAAGAGGGGGAGGGAGGGGCCCGCGGGAGAAGTGTCTCCAATTTCATGGAAGCGAATGGGCCTGGATCGCGGGGATCTCCCGCGTCGATCGAGGAATTCGGTTTGCTCTCCGGGAAAGATCGTGGCGGGCTTTTACGGGAAAGCCTCTCCGGTATGGAATTTCAGCTACTTCCTGTTCGCCGCTGACGCTGCCGCTGCCGCAGCCGCGCTATTGTAGTCGCCGTCCTGTTCCCGGGGTTCCACCGTTGCGGGTGGACGGAAACTAGACGCTCGAGACCAGAACCCTGGCCGGGATTTTCTCTCTGTGGGCCCCGGGACGCGTTGAAAGGAACAGCCCGCACGCACGCTCGCACGCACGCACGCAAACATACATACACAGACACACAGATGCGTTTGACGCCCATTCCTTTACACGCATACCTGTTGTCGCGTCTCTTTCGCGAACTGCGTGGAGAACGAGTGAATCCGAGCGATCGCATACGTTTCCCTCCCTCCCTCCTCCTCCTCCTCCTCCACCTTTCGCCACCGCTTCGACAAGTTCAGGGGTACTTTTATTTTGCCTTCTCGAAGGTCGCGCGAGTGATTCGATTCGGAGGGAGGGCCTCTGACCAACGCGAATAAACGAACACCTTTGTGGTACGCGCCATTTTTGTTTCGTTTTGAAGCACCGAAAGGGACTTATCTAGGGGAGGGAAAGAGCGAGGGGTACAGGGGTGAAATAAGAAACAGGACGAGAGGCGTTGATCCGAGGAACGAGACGAAATATGATTCTCACGGTGCGGGGGTTTTCTCGTTTCAGGAACAAAGGAAATAGCGGGAGAACCCATTAGAAACGAATACTGCCCGATCGCTGGCCGATATCACTTTAAGTACAGCCTGAACGATGGCTCGGGCCTCACGCAAGAATGCAATACTTTTTCATCGAACTTCAGTAATTGTCCCGATGGTTCCGTCTTCAACCTGAAGTTTAGCCGGTGCTCCTTCGACGCCCGCGGTAAGTATAATACTCGTACCCACGGATTTCTCGTTGGAAGGAGCCAAGTCCTCGACAGGAATCACGAGCACGAGCTATCGTCGTTCTCGTCGCTATCATCCACCAACACCTCGTTGTTTCTGTCCGTAGACGTAACGTACAACTGCCTGGGCGATTGGAGTGGCCCTAATGGTTCCAGATATATCGCCCTTCTAGATAGCAGTGTCGCTGGGGAAAATAGAACGCGATATCGCTGCGGCGTAAGTTTTGCGCTAATTTCACCATGGGGGTCAACTCTCGTTGCGTTACGTTAATCAAACCGCGAATGCCTTGCAGTTGTATCACGTGGACAACAAACGAGGGAAAACCTACATGGCGCTGAGCAGCGACTCGAGCTGTACGCAGAATTTGGAGAACCCCATGAGCGGCTACGAGACTCTGATCCTCAGCAAAACGACGAACCAGAAGAAGATGCCCATTTACGTGAAGACTCACGTAGCGACGTGAGTAGCAAGATCTATCCAGGGATCTTGAATGACCCTCGCTTGCCGCGAACCTCGCGAGAGGACATTACAGAAGCGTTTTAATTTTAGGTTCCCGAAGTGGGCGCAAGGTCTCTGGGAGGAATCTCTGATCGTCAATGGTACCATGACCTTCACCGATTTAAACGGGTACAATAGTTACACTTTTGTCACGGTGGAATCAAACGAAGAAACCGGCCGATACGTGGTCTACTCGAAGGACCAATGGTACGCCATTACTTTCTTATTCGATATTTTCAAGATCAGCCGCGAGAGATACGGCAATTCGCCTCTTACATCATTAACTTTTTTCCTATAGCGAGCAAGAGGTCTACGTATGTCTGATGATGCGACAGCGAAGTGAAAACGTGCTGGAGTTTACGATAGGTAAGCGTTTGCTTGGACCACGCTTCCCTCCGTCTCTCCTTTAAGAATGGAAGGGAATATTGTCCGGAGCAAATACAGCGAGAGTACCGCGCTTCCTAAAGGTTAACGTTTTATTACAGGAATGGTCATGAGTCCGGTGTATCAGAATTATTTGTGCGACGATCCTAATTTTGATAAGCCTGTTTGGATGACTCAAGCGCGTAAGTAGTTACCTTACTTATCCTAAGCTTCTAGTCTACCAAACGCGATAAGCTTCCTAGCTACAATTGGATTTCCCATGTTTCTAGGTATTGAGAGAGTAGTTGAATCACCATGCCCCATCACGGGTCAATACACAGGGATGATAACGGATATACCCGGAATGTGCGCTGAATTAAGTAGTAATTGCAACACTCGTGAAATAATGTACTTCAAAGTGAGCGATTGCGAGTCTGGAGAACTATACGAAGGTATCGCTTTTATTCGGCGAAGCTTTCGTAGAATTTCGTTGAATCATCAACTTATTCAATTAATTATTTGTTTGCAGAGCGCACTTATTTATGTTTGGGACAATGGGAAGAGAAAGGTGTAATGTATACCTATACCATGAGGAACGATACGGGCACCAACGAATGTTTCGTCGGACTGATCGTTAATGACGAAGAAATATATATCAAAGAAGCTGGCGATCATTGTATTCGAAATATAGATCCCAAAGAACAGGGAATGCGCCTGTACAAAAAAGGTAATTCTCTTAATTAACGGCGTTAACGATGACTATCCCCGATGATGATCTTATAACAAACTCACCCTTTTATTTTGCAGGTCAATGCTATGGTAATTCTCCTAGTCCTGCCCCAACACCAATGAAGCCAATTCCCCATGATCCAATAATGAGAATTACAAGCACCCCGAGAACCAGAACATCAGGTATACTTGTGAAAAGATCACATTTTTTATAAATCTACGGCACAGGGAATAATATTTGTTTTTAATAGTAGGAACTACGAGAGCTCCAGGAAATAGTATTCCATCGGCTGCATCTTGTGTCGAGTGTTCCAGCTTTGTGATATTTATTGGAATACTGATAACTGGCAGAGTCTTCACATTTTCGCTCGAATAACGACGACGGACGAAATTAGATAATGATTTGAAATAATCTGGCCGTTGACTTGTGTGTGTCAAGTATTGGAAAATAATGCAAACAAAATTGCAGTAAATGTTTATTGCTGAAAGTTTATATAGATATTCTATACATTGTAGAAAGTATAGGTGTAAATTGTAAAATTATTTTATATTTTCATACCGTATTATTTTTAATGATAAATATCGATAAAAATTTTATTCACTTCCTGTGGCCTTGACGCGAGTAAGATCAACGAGATAAACATTTAACTCATGACCTTACACAATCATGATAACCAGCACACTTGTAAAATACTTACACTAGGAAAGTCTGTGAGAAAACCTCACGACTGTAATCTCAATATCCAGTTAGAGAATATTTTGTAACGATAAGAAGAGGCTAGGACATTTCTTGACCTATATTTTCTTGGTAGACGAACTAATGTGTAAATAGTTGTTTGGACTACTTTGATATATAATTTTCATAAAAATTTTATAAAAAGAACTAAACATAATTTGTAACATTCGCATTTAAAAATCACGAGACTGCGCATTGAAAGAAAAGTCCAAAGAAGTATAAAAGATAAAAACGTTTAAATTGCAGCAATATATACATACACGTTCTCAATTGGAATTTCAAGAGTTTTCATCAAAAGTATTTATATTAAATAATAGGCACGTGTACTGCCTTTTAAATTTATTGCATAAATACTTTTCATCCCACTGCCATAATTGCTGCAATGAATACACTATCTAGTTTAATTAAAATATTATTTTTATATGTATCCTTTTCACACACACACATGCCCTTCATCAAGGAGACGAAATGCGGACATTTCACTTCTGCAAAATTACAGACTGCGCAATAATGAGAAAAATGAAATATTTATATTTTATTAAATGCAGGCCCCCCTCTTCGAGATATATAATAGCAACAAACTGTGTCATGCTAATAAAAAGAGTTTTACGCTAAGTAGCGCCGCGTGCTATATGTATATAGTATGGCCTATGACAAGACTGAGATACTCTCAAATGTGGTTTGAACTCTGGTAGGAAAAAATCAAGTTCATTGAAAATATTAATATTTTATACAGTTTTCCTTGAGCTATTTTATCTAATTGAAACAATCTAATCGAAAGGTTTTAATTGTTGTTTTTATGATTTTCTATTTTTTTTGTATGTATATAAAAAATTAATTTTGCTTATTATTCTCACTTTAAGTATACAATAATGTATGAAGAAAATAATTAAATTTGTAAATCAAACTTAAAATATGATTTTTAAGATAAAAATCTATTAAACTAATTTTATAGTAAAAAGTAAATACTTCTCATAGATAATTAGTTTAATGTATTTAAAGCTAATTAAAATATCTATTATATATGTGTACATAAACTTAATATTATTATTTATTAATGTATAGCTTATTAGTATATAACATATAAGATTATTATTCTTCCCATTATATGTTCTAATGATAACTTTACCGTAAAATATGTAATGCTAATACTTTGAAGTTATTTTCTGCTTCCACAAAAAATTAACAGTTTAAATTTAGAGCTAGATTGATCATGTCTCATAAAATGTCATGCAAAATCTTTTTGGTAAATATAAAAATAAATTATATAAAAAAATTTGAATTGTATGTATTATTTATTTAATGCATAGCAAGAAAAATATTTAATACTATATTATATATAATACAGGAATAAATAAAAACTCACTTTTTCTGCTCACTTTCATATTTCAGCATTTCATGTTTAAGCTCAACACCCCATTCAAATTTATCACTTCCTGTTTTTCCTTTAACACGATGACAAGGTATTAAATAACCAATTTTATTTTTAGATATGGCATTTCCAACTGCTCTTACTGCTTTAGGATTTTCAATTATATGCGCTACTTTTTCATATGTAAAGGATTCACCAGTAGGAATGGTTGTCAAAGCTTTCCAAACTTTTACTTGAAATTCTGTTCCTTTTAAAAGAACATGTATATGATCTCCATTATAATTAAAAATACTTTCAACAATCTTAGACGTAACATTTGTTTCGTCTTTTGTTAGTTTGGAATAGGGCCACTTAATGCCAAGCTCTTTCAAAGCATCATCCTTTGTTTTGTTAATAAATGATAAGTATAGTACCGCTTTATCAGTTTCACTTATTCCAATAAGACATACACCAAATGGACAATCTTCATATCCATATATAATATTGTACTTCTGAGTACATTCTTTATACTCTGTTGGGCTAATAGATGAAATTAATACTTCAGCTGTCATAATTACTAATATTTTAAAGTACTTATAGTCTTTTCTTTTTACTACGTGTACAATTTGTAAATTATATTATTAAGAATTTCTTAATTCTCTAATCACTTCAATCTGCTTAAAGGCAATTCTAAGTAATTTAAAATTTGTCACTTGATAACACTCATAACAGAACGAATCAAACTTCTAATTAAATAGTACACAACGTATAATACAATAAAAATGAACACTCACCCCATCTGCAGTTAATAACTCAAACTATTTTTTTCATGAACTAATTTACTTCACCTTAGTTAAGTAAGCAAAGTCGTTTTCTGCAAGAATTTGTTACGGCGCCGCAATTCTCCTGAAACATTCGGAGGCGATCGAAACGCCACTAGTGTAACTTTCATGAATTCACTTATACTAGTAATATTTAGTCGGTAAACGTAACTTATGGTAAACTCAAAAGGCCGACGCGACGATGGTCTTAACATTCCCGACGGAGGATGATCAACTTCGACCCTAGCAATTTTGTAAAAACAGGGGCACCTCGTGAAGGTATTGCTAGGATCTAGGCAAAAATGTCAGAGGCTCCTAATTGCAATTCCGTTACAATCGCATGACAGCCTTAGGGGACCGGCTCCCCCTTGCGCGCCCCGCGAAACGAGCCCCAACGATAAAATGATACAGAAAATCAAACGAAAAAGAAGACAAGAAAAAACCAGAGAAAAACAAGGTAAGAAAAAACAGGGAAAAGTAGGCAAAAGAAGAAAACCCTTGTAAAACTTACTAAAATTCTTTGAAATAATCCCACGATGGAAGTTCTTGCAGATATTCTGAAACAGAAAAGTTAAAGATTAAGTAGTATAAATAAATTTCCTGCATTGTTCACAGGTATCCTTCGTCGGAAGTTCTTGCAGAAAACCAATAAAAATAATTAGAAAACCAGAAAGAGAGAAAATAATGATTTTCCCTGAAAAGCTAGGGAGTAAACCAAAAGGACTGAGGAAAGAACAGAAAGCCAAAGAAAAAGCAGTAAACCAAAAAGCCAATGCAGCAAAACAGACAAAAAAAAAAGAAAAAGGAGAAAAGTAAAAGTAAAACTAAAAGTAAAAGCTTGTAAAACTTACTAAGTACTGTTTGAATTAATCCCACGCTGGAAGATCTTGAAGTACTTGTAAAAAAGCTGTAATTAATAATTAAAAACTAAGTCATTCGCATGATTTATTTACAAAAGAAATATACATTTACATTTATTAGCAGGATATATTTTTTCGCTTTATTTCATCTTTATTTTCGCACGCAATACTCGATCGCAATGATGAAGAATTCTAAGTATATTTCGTTAGTTTTTTCCCAGATGCTGCGGATCCAAAATGGTCAAAGTCGCATCTGGGCATGTACATTTCCGATGTACTTAAAACTAAAAATTGACAATTACGCGGTTCCTATTTTGTCAATTGCATTATTCTTCATCGGTTTTTTGCCAGATACTGCGGACCAAAAATGGTCAATGTCGTATCTAGGCCAGCTAATACAAAATTATACAATTCTTAAAACTAAATCGCTCGCAGTATTCGCTCGCATTGTTCGCACGCTTTATTTCGCTCGCATCCCACGTCGGAAGGTCTTGAAGTTCTTTGCAGAAAACCGACATCGACCCTAGCAATTTCGTTGAAACGGGGCCACCTCTTGAAGGTATTGCTAGGATCTAGGCAAAAATGTCAGAGGCGCCTTATTGCATCTCCGATGCAATCGCATGACAACCTTAGGGGACCGGCTCCCCCTTGCGCGCCCCGCGAAACGAGCCCAAAACACGAAAATAAAAAAAGAAAACCAAATAAAAAAGCAGCAAAAGAGAAGAAAAAAGAAAAGCAGAAAATAAGAAGAAGAACCTTGTAGTACTTAGTGAGAATTTTTCTAATTAATCCCACGATGGAAGTTCTTGTAGATAACCTGAAAAAAAAACTTAAAAACTAGGTCGCACGCATAATTCGCTCGCATAATCCGCACGCAATATTCGCTCGCTATGTTCGCACGCATAATTTGCTCGCATAATTCGGTCGCTATATTCGCACGCATTATTCGATCGCAATGATGAAGATCTCAATTATTTTTCGTTAGTTTTTTCCCAGATGCTGCGGATCCAAAATGGTCAAAGTCGCATCTGGGCATGTACATTTCCGATGTACTTAAAACTAAAAATTGACAATTACGCGGTTCCTATTTTGTCAATTTCATTAATCTTCATCGGGTTTTTGCCAGATACTGCGGACCAAAATGGTCAATGTCGTATCTAGGCCAGCTATTACAAAAATTTAACAATTTCGCAATTAAGTCGCTCGCATTCCTGAGATTTAGGGACCACTTTCGAGATGAAGAAAGTGAGGGTCGTGGCCGTGACGGAACTGCAAGAAGCCGGGGTGTGCAAGCCACCCCTGGCGGGACTGAACACAACCAAGCACCCCGGATCACGTAGTTGATAAATCAACTAAACGCGTGATTGGCTGCAATTCAGGAGGCCCCCCGTTGATGTGTCAAACCCAGAACCCCTTGTTGGACCGCCCCCGACCTAACGCCCTCGCAAATACTAAGATGGCTTCTAGGAAAGCTGAAGCCAAAAGGGGAAAAAAGATTCGGAAGTGGTCCCATTACATTCTCTGGGTTACAATTATTTTCGCTCGCTTTATTCGCACGCTATTTTCGCTCGCAATGATGAAGAATATAAAGTATTTTACGTTAGTTTTTTCCCAGATGCTGCGGATCCAAAATGGTCAAAGTCGCATCTGGGCATGTACATTTCCGATGTACTTAAAACTAAAAATTGACAATTACGCGGTTCCTAATTTGTCAATTGCATTATTCTTCATCGCATTTTTTGCCAGATACTGCGGACCAAAATGGTCAATGTCGTATCTAGGCCAGCTAATACAAAATTATACAATTCTTAAAACTAAATCGCTCGCAGTATTCGCTCGCATTGTTCGCACGCTTTTTATCGCTCGCATTGTTCGCACGCTTTTTTTCGCTCGCATAGTTCGCACGCTTTTTTTCGCTCGCATCCCACGTCGGAAGGTCTTGAAGTTCTTTGCAGAAAACCGACTTCGACCCTAGCAATTTCGTTGAAACGGGGCCACCTCTTGAAGGTATTGCTAGGATCTAGGCAAAAATGTCAGAGGCGCCTTATTGCATCTCCGATGCAATCGCATGACAACCTTAGGGGACCGGCTCCCCCTTGCGCGCCCCACGAAGCGAGCCCACACACGGAAATAAAAACAGAAAACCAAATAAAAAAGCAGCAAAGGAGAAGAAAAAGAAAAGAAAAAGCAGAGAAATAGAAAAACCTCGTAAACATGGCGTGAATTTTGTGAATGAATCCCACGATGGAAGTTCTTGAAGTTCTTGTAGATAACCTGAAAAAAAAAACTTAAAAAATAAATCGCTCGCATAATTCGCTCGCTATAATCGCACGCATAAATCGCTCGCTATATTCGCACACATAATTCGCTCGCAATGATGAAGATTTCTAATTAAATTTCGTTAGTTTTTTCCCAGATGCTGCGGATCCAAAATGGTCAAAGTCGCATCTGGGCATGTACATTTCCGATGTACTTAAAACTAAAAATTGACAATTACGCGGTTCCTATTTTGTCAATTTCATTAATCTTCATCGGGTTTTTGCCAGATACTGCGGACCAAAATGGTCAATGTCGTATCTAGGCCAGCTATTACAAAAATTTAACAATTTCGCATTTAAGTCGCTCGCATTCCTGAGATTTAGGGACCACTTTCGAGATGAAGAAAGTGAGGGTCGTGGCCGTGACGGAACTGCAAGAAGCCGGGGTGTGCAAGCCACCCCTGGCGGGACTGAACACAACCAAGCACCCCGGATCACGTAGTTGATAAATCAACTAAACGCGTGATTGGCTGCAATTCAGGAGGCCCCCCGTTGATGTGTCAAACCCAGAACCCCTTGTTGGACCGCCCCCGACCTAACGCCCTCGCAAATACTAAGATGGCTTCTAGGAAAGCTGAAGCCAAAAGGGGAAAAAAGATTCGGAAGTGGTCCCATTACATTCTCTGGGTTACAATTATTTTCGCTCGCTTTATTCGCACGCTATTTTCGCTCGCAATGATGAAGAATATAGAGTATTTTTTTCGTTAGTTTTTTCCCAGATGCTGCGGATCCAAAATGGTCAAAGTCGCATCTGGGCATGTACATTTCCGATGTACTTAAAACTAAAAATTGACAATTACGCGGTTCCTAATTTGTCAATTGCATTATTCTTCATCGCATTTTTTGCCAGATACTGCGGACCAAAATGGTCAATGTCGTATCTAGGCCAGCTAATACAAAATTATACAATTCTTAAAACTAAATCGCTCGCAGTATTCGCTCGCATTGTTCGCACGCTTTTTATCGCTCGCATTGTTCGCTCGCAGTATTCGCTCGCTTTTTTTCGCTCGCATCCCACGTCGGAAGGTCTTGAAGTTCTTTGCAGAAAACCGACGTCGACCCTAGCAATTTCGTTGAAACGGGGCCACCTCTTGAAGGTATTGCTAGGATCTAGGCAAAAATGTCAGAGGCGCCTTATTGCATCTCCGATGCAATCGCATGACAACCTTAGGGGACCGGCTCCCCCTTGCGCACCCCGCGAAACGAACCCCAACACGAAAATAAAAAAAGAAAACCAAATAAAAAAGAAGCAAAAGAGAAGAAAAAAGAAAAGCAGAAAATAAGAAGAGAAACCATGTAATACTTAATGAGAATTTTTTGTATGAATCCCACGATGGAAGTTCTTGAAGTTCTTGTGTAGATAGCCTGAAAAAAAACTTAAAAAATAATTCGCTCGCATAAATCGCTCGCATAATTCTCTCGCTATAATCGCACGCATTATTCGCTCGCTATAATCGCACGCATAATTTGCTCGCTATATTCGCAGACATACTTCGCACGCAATGATGAAGATCTCAATTATTTTTCGTTAGTTTTTTCCCAGATGCTGCGGATCCAAAATGGTCAAAGTCGCATCTGGGCATGTACATTTCCGATGTACTTAAAACTAAAAATTGACAATTACGCGGTTCCTATTTTGTCAATTTCATTAATCTTCATCGGGTTTTTGCCAGATACTGCGGACCAAAATGGTCAATGTCGTATCTAGGCCAACTAATACATAAATTTAACAATTTCGCAATTAAGTCGCTCGCATTCCTGAGATTTAGGGACCACTTTCGAGATGAAGAAAGTGAGGGTCGTGGCCGTGACGGAACTGCAAGAAGCCGGGGTGTGCAAGCCACCCCTGGCGGGACTGAACACAACCAAGCACCCCGGATCACGTAGTTGATAAATCAACTAAACGCGTGATTGGCTGCAATTCAGGAGGCCCCCCGTTGATGTGTCAAACCCAGAACCCCTTGTTGGACCGCCCCCGACCTAACGCCCTCGCAAATACTAAGATGGCTTCTAGGAAAGCTGAAGCCAAAAGGGGAAAAAAGATTCGGAAGTGGTCCCATTACATTCTCTGGGTTACAATTATTTTCGCTCGCTTTATTCGCACGCTATTTTCGCTCGCAATGATGAAGAATATAGAGTATTTTTTTCGTTAGTTTTTTCCCAGATGCTGCGGATCCAAAATGGTCAAAGTCGCATCTGGGCATGTACATTTCCGATGTACTTAAAACTAAAAATTGACAATTACGCGGTTCCTAATTTGTCAATTGCATTATTCTTCATCGCATTTTTTGCCAGATACTGCGGACCAAAATGGTCAATGTCGTATCTAGGCCAGCTAATACAAAATTATACAATTCTTAAAACTAAATCGCTCGCAGTATTCGCTCGCATTGTTCGCACGCTTTTTATCGCTCGCATTGTTCGCACGCTTTTTTTCGCTCGCATAGTTCGCACGCTTTTTTTCGCTCGCATCCCACGTCGGAAGGTCTTGAAGTTCTTTGCAGAAAACCGACTTCGACCCTAGCAATTTCGTTGAAACGGGGCCACCTCTTGAAGGTATTGCTAGGATCTAGGCAAAAATGTCAGAGGCGCCTTATTGCATCTCCGATGCAATCGCATGACAACCTTAGGGGACCGGCTCCCCCTTGCGCGCCCCGCGAAACGAGCCCAAAACACGAAAATAAAAAAAGAAAACCAAATAAAAAAGCAGCAAAAGAGAAGAAAAAAGAAAAGCAGAAAATAAGAAGAAGAACCTTGTAGTACTTAGTGAGAATTTTTCTAATTAATCCCACGATGGAAGTTCTTGAAGATCTTGTAGATAACCTGAAAAAAAAACTTAAAAACTAGGTCGCACGCATAATTCGCTCGCATAATCCGCACGCAATATTCGCTCGCTATGTTCGCACGCATAATTTGCTCGCATAATTCGGTCGCTATATTCGCACGCATTATTCGATCGCAATGATGAAGATTTCTAATTAAATTTCGTTAGTTTTTTCCCAGATGCTGCGGATCCAAAATGGTCAAAGTCGCATCTGGGCATGTACATTTCCGATGTACTTAAAACTAAAAATTGACAATTACGCGGATCCTATTTTGTCAATTGCATTAATCTTCATCGGGTGTTTGCCAGATACTGCGGACCAAAATGGTCAATGTCGTATCTAGGCCAACTAATACATAAATTTAACAATTTCGCAATTAAGTCGCTCGCATTCCTGAGATTTAGGGACCACTTTCGAGATGAAGAAAGTGAGGGTCGTGGCCGTGACGGAACTGCAAGAAGCCGGGGTGTGCAAGCCACCCCTGGCGGGACTGAACACAACCAAGCACCCCGGATCACGTAGTTGATAAATCAACTAAACGCGTGATTGGCTGCAATTCAGGAGGCCCCCCGTTGATGTGTCAAACCCAGAACCCCTTGTTGGACCGCCCCCGACCTAACGCCCTCGCAAATACTAAGATGGCTTCTAGGAAAGCTGAAGCCAAAAGGGGAAAAAAGATTCGGAAGTGGTCCCATTACATTCTCTGGGTTACATTTATTTTCGCTCGCTTTATTCGCACGCTATTTTCGCTCGCAATGATGAAGAATATAAAGTATTTTACGTTAGTTTTTTCCCAGATGCTGCGGATCCAAAATGGTCAAAGTCGCATCTGGGCATGTACATTTCCGATGTACTTAAAACTAAAAATTGACAATTACGCGGTTCCTATTTTGTCAATTGCATTATTCTTCATCGGTTTTTTGCCAGATACTGCGGACCAAAAATGGTCAATGTCGTATCTAGGCCAGCTAATACAAAATTATACAATTCTTAAAACTAATTCGCTCGCAGTATTCGCTCGCATTGTTCGCACGCTTTTTATCGCTCGCATTGTTCGCTCGCAGTATTCGCTCGCTTTTTTTCGCTCGCATCCCACGTCGGAAGGTCTTGAAGTTCTTTGCAGAAAACCGACTTCGACCCTAGCAATTTCGTTGAAACGGGGCCACCTCTTGAAGGTATTGCTAGGATCTAGGCAAAAATGTCAGAGGCGCCTTATTGCATCTCCGATGCAATCGCATGACAACCTTAGGGGACCGGCTCCCCCTTGCGCGCCCCACGAAACGAACCTAAATACTAATATGGTGCAGAAAACCAAACGAAAAAGAAGACATGAACAAAACCAGAGAGAAAGAAGGAGAGCAAAAGGAAACACGGAAAAGTAGAAGGAAAATTTGTAATATCTCATAATGACTTACTTGAATTAATCCCACGATGGAAGTTGTTCAGTTTCTTGTAGAAAGGCTGAAAGGAAAACTTACAAACTAAATCGCTCGCATAATTCGCTGATATTATTCGCTCGCAAATTAAAGGAAAGGAAAAGGAAGGGAAATAATTGCGTAAATTTTATATATTTCTTAAAACTAAGATCTCGCTCTTTTCGCACGCATTTTTGAGAATGCATTAAAATTTGGGATAATAGAAAATAGATTTATAATACCCGGTTAAATGAAAATGATGAAATAATAGAACAATAAAATTACAGAGAATAATGTATATAGTATAAAATAATGTAATTAATATTATATGTAATTGAATATATAATATGAATTTATCTCTTTTTATATTGTTATATTATTATGCATTTACGTACATTCTGTATTTGTTCTACCTAGTTGTAATTATTGTAATAGCTTAAACTGGTATACCGACTTATGTATCAATTTTGTAAGTTTAAGGGCTTATACCCCGTGAAATAGATATACTAAATACTAAATAATATAATAGAATAGAATAATAAAATATTTGAGCGCACAGCACTCCACTCACCACTTTGATGCCCTTTGTCGTTGTACTTGGAGAGTCCGAGTCTTCCTTCAGATGTTTTAATATTAGTCGGCCAGTCATCCTTATCTGCTTTCTGTCCAATCTTTAGCTGTTCAATTCACCAGAAGATTCTTTGTTTCTGCTTCCTTCCTCGTTCTTGTTCCTCTCGTATTATGGGTGGTTGGGTAATACTGTATTAATTAAAAATCCTGTATTAATTAAATATACTGAACAATGAGTAGTTGGTGGTGAGTGGTGGGTGGCTAGTAATGTTATTTAGATTCTAAACTACTAAAAATGTTGAGGAAGCTACTAAAAATTGTAGGAACAGTGAATTAAGAATTGGAACGAATTCAAATTGAAAAAGGGAAATTGGGAGGAGTGGGGGAGGAGGTGGGAGTGGCGCGAAATAAATTTAAAGATGACGTTGAGGGTGAGGCGAATGTAAAGTTCAAAAATTATCAAAACTTTGAAAGTGACGTGGGTGGTTGGTGGTGGGGATATATGAAGGAAGAGTGACGCGGAGACGAGGTCAATCCAAGTCGAAGAGCAAAATTGTAATAAAAATTCAAAATCTTTACCTCTCATTCTAACCGAGTTTCTCCCACTCCAAAGTGACGTAGGTGATTGATGGTGGGGATGTATGAAGCTGAAATGACGTAGAGAAGAGATTCGTTCAAGTCAGAGTGCAAAATCGTAATGAAAATTCAAAATCTTTACCTCTCTTTCTAACCGAGTTTCTCCCACTCCAATGTGACGTAGAGGTTGGTGGTGGGGATGTATGAAGCTAAAATGACGTAGAGAAGAGATTCGTTCAAGTCAAAGTGCAAAATCGTAATGAAAATTCAAAATCTTTACCTCTCTTTCTAACCGAGTTTCTCCCACTCCAAAGTGACGTAGGTGATTGATGGTGGGGATGTATGAAGCTGAAATGACGTAGAGAAGAGATTCGTTCAAGTCAGAGTGCGAAATCGTAATGAAAATTCAAAATCTTTACCTCTCTTTCTAACCGAGTTTCTCCCACTCCAAAGTGACGTAGGTGATTGATGGTGGGGATGTATGAAGCTGAAATGACGTAGAGAAGAGATTCGTTCAAGTCAGAGTGCAAAATCGTAATGAAAATTCAAAATCTTTACCTCTCTTTCTAACCGAGTTTCTCCCACTCCAAAGTGACGTAGGTGATTGATGGTGGGGATGTATGAAGCTGAAATGACGTAGAGAAGAGATTCGTTCAAGTCAGAGTGCAAAATCGTAATGAAAATTCAAAATCTTTACCTCTCTTTCTAACCGAGTTTCTCCCACTCCAAAGTGACGTAGAGGTTGGTGGTGGGGATGTATGAAGCTAAAATGACGTAGAGAAGAGATTCGTTCAAGTGAGAGTGCAAAATCGTAATGAAAATTCAAAATCTTTACCTCTCTTTCTAACCGAGTTTCTCCCACTCCAAAGTGACGTAGGTGATTGATGGTGGGGATGTATGAAGCTGAAATGACGTAGAGAAGAGATTCGTTCAAGTCAAAGTGCAAAATCGTAATGAAAATTCAAAATCTTTACCTCTCTTTCTAACCGAGTTTCTCCCACTCCAAAGTGACGTAGGTGATTGATGGTGGGGATGTATGAAGCTGAAATGACGTAGAGAAGAGATTCGTTCAAGTCAGAGTGCAAAATCGTAATGAAAATTCAAAATCTTTACCTCTCTTTCTAACCGAGTTTCTCCCACTCCAAAGTGACGTAGAGGTTGGTGGTGGGGATGTATGAAGCTAAAATGACGTAGAGAAGAGATTCGTTCAAGTCAAAGTGCAAAATCGTAATGAAAATTCAAAATCTTTACCTCTCTTTCTAACCGAGTTTCTCCCACTCCAAAGTGACGTAGGTGATTGATGGTGGGGATGTATGAAGCTGAAATGACGTAGAGAAGAGATTCGTTCAAGTCAGAGTGCGAAATCGTAATGAAAATTCAAAATCTTTACCTCTCTTTCTAACCGAGTTTCTCCCACTCCAAAGTGACGTAGAGGTTGGTGGTGGGGATGTATGAAGCTAAAATGACGTAGAGAAGAGATTCGTTCAAGTGAGAGTGCAAAATCGTAATGAAAATTCAAAATCTTTACCTCTCTTTCTAACCGAGTTTCTCCCACTCCAAAGTGACGTAGGTGATTGATGGTGGGGATGTATGAAGCTGAAATGACGTAGAGAAGAGATTCGTTCAAGTCAAAGTGCAAAATCGTAATGAAAATTCAAAATCTTTACCTCTCTTTCTAACCGAGTTTCTCCCACTCCAAAGTGACGTAGGTGATTGATGGTGGGGATGTATGAAGCTGAAATGACGTAGAGAAGAGATTCGTTCAAGTGAGAGTGCAAAATCGTAATGAAAATTCAAAATCTTTACCTCTCTTTCTAACCGAGTTTCTCCCACTCCAAAGTGACGTAGAGGTTGGTGGTGGGGATGTATGAAGCTAAAATGACGTAGAGAAGAGATTCGTTCAAGTCAAAGTGCAAAATCGTAATGAAAATTCAAAATCTTTACCTCTCTTTCTAACCGAGTTTCTCCCACTCCAAAGTGACGTAGGTGATTGATGGTGGGGATGTATGAAGCTGAAATGACGTAGAGAAGAGATTCGTTCAAGTCAAAGTGCAAAATCGTAATGAAAATTCAAAATCTTTACCTCTCTTTCTAACCGAGTTTCTCCCACTCCAAAGTGACGTAGAGGTTGGTGGTGGGGATGTTTGAAGCTAAAGTAACGTGGAGACGAGGTCCGTCCAAGTCGGAGCACAAAATTATAATGAAAATTCAAAATCCTTACCTCTCCTTCTAACTAACTTTCTCCCACTCTTTACCCCCTCTCCCTTTCCCACTCCAAAAACTAAATTTTTAATAATATTAACTAAATTTTATATTAACCCATCATTTACCACCTTCTCAGACTATTATGGTGGTAATAGTCTATAGCAGTCCCACAGTATCCCTATAATATTTTAAATGGTTGGTAAGATAGAAGGATAACAGTGCCATCTTCACAAAAATCATTCAACTAATTCTTAGTAACTTTTAGTAAATATTTGGTCAAGTCCTTCGTTGTGACACGTCGAGTCCTATTTTTTCGTTTTACTCCTTCAAAACATTTTAATACAAGTGAAACAATTTGTATTGCATTGTGTGAAAGTTATTGCAGCGCTTTAAGATGTAGAGAACTTTTGAAATTTAACAGATTTGATCGAAGCGCAACTAGTTTCCATCTCAAGAATTAAATATTTCGAAGAGCATGACGTCGGTAAACTTATCGTACAATAATTTATGCAGTCGATATCGTAGATGATGATATTTTCGATTGGCAAAGAAAGAATTGAACAGTGAATTCAAAGTTCAATTCATTTGTTTATTTCCAAGGTAATATATCATGAGATGAGAATATTTATTCTTTATTGTGCATTGATAGAAGCAATTATACATCTAATAGTTGTCGTTTAAATATTAAATTCTGTTATTTTTACACAAAATTTTCGTTTTTAAACTTATAACAAAAACAATAAACTTGTAACTATTTGCAAATTAAACATAAGCTTCACTTTTCTTACTTCTAACTTATTTTTGGTATTTAGTATATTCATTCATATACATATTAATCAAAAATAGTAGAAAAATAGTTAGATTGTCTTCGATAATAGGTACTTATTAACAAGATTAATTCAAAATGACTAATTAAAAGATCAGTAATTTAACTTGCAAAATTTAGTTTTTTTTATAAATGGTACACATCAGTCTTTTCCAATATATGTAAGGCCTTTGATAAATCCATAAATTTAAAACTACGATAAAAATATAAATTATCTTTTAAATGTGAATAACATTAATTAAAAAAAATAATTATTTTCTCAATTCACATTACTTTTATCGTAATAATTCGGTAAAAACAAAAGTTTTAAAAGTAATCAAAACAATTGATTATATAGCCTATGAACGGTTCTACGATGAAAGCTTATTAATTAATTTAATGAGGTGTAAAAGATGAGCTCTGGAATTTGTCCTTCTTCTACTTTTGTTCCATTATTATCCTCTGTCTCCGTACTAAACTCAAACTTCACTTTTCCACTTGCAGAATTAGTATCTACTACTACAGTTCGCATTCCATTTATTCCATAATGAGAATAAGGACCCTTTAAATAATTTTTTATAAATTATTACATCACACGCACAAATTTCTCAAATTCTTATCATGTAATAATGTTAAAAGAAATATATGAACCTTAAATGTTATCGATGCAGTGTAAACTGTATTTGGTAATATCTCCACTAACTCTTCAAACATAAGATGATAAGTATACTTTGAACCATCACAGCCAAAACTTGTTGATTTTGTAGCAATTACTTTCCTTGATGCTGTATGAATTAATTCTATAAGACCTTCATATATTGCTGGCCCAAGCATGCTACCAAAAACTCCATAGCCAATAAGAAATATACGTTTATCAACGCTAAATCTATTAAAATTTATTTTTATTATACATAAGAAAATAATAAATACAATTGATAGAAAAGGGTTTATTTTTTTACCGTATGCAATCGCTTGTACCATTGTACCCCCATCTCCGTTTTGAATGCTGAAATCGACAAACTGTTTGCTCTTTGCCCGTTATGCCACATCTTGGCATTGTTTGAAATCCTACTAAAGGTTTAGGATTTAAGATAAAATATGAGAATAGTGAAAGTACCTGTAAAATATAAACGTCCAATGTTTTGTTTTAAATAAATAAAAGCAAATATATATTTACTTCTGAGTAATTCAATAGTCCAGATTGAGCTGGACCAGCTGTGAATTCCTCTTTAGACATAAGAGGAAAACGGATCAAGGATAATGCATTGCCCAAGACTGAACGTTGATTTTCAGTTGTAACTGAAAGCTGCTTTCTTATACATTCTGCTTCAGACCATCTATTAGATAAGAAATACTTTTGTAAAATAAATTTTGGGTAAAGATAGAGTAATTGATGAAATAATTACTTCACAACTGCTTGAAATATTTTAGACTCTCTGGCACGTAGACTATCCCTCTTTAAAACAGCCATCAATGTATTAATATCAATATCAGTAAATCCATCAGCATTTAAAGCTTCAGTTGTAAATCTATCAATAGTTTCCAAACAAAGAGCAGCTAACTGGGGCTCGTCGAATAGACGTGCTTGTGACAAGAGTAGAAAAGCATTGTCACTTGTCAAATTATTTTTTAAATATTCAACACAATGTTTTTCTAATACAGACACTGCATATTTCTTTGCAGTGTAAAGCGTTGTCATCACAGTTTCTGGATCTATCTGTACTTCATCGGTATATAAAAAAAGAAGTACAGCTAAAAATGCAGCTGGCTCTATATCAGGAATTTCTATCTCTGAAGATGTAGTTGCAAGAGTTCCATTGAACATTGCATAAAATACAGCACTACCAGAGGACAAGACCAATTTGTGAGCCGGTATAGTCTGTTTTTGCTCCCCTTTTCCAACTAGAAATTTAACATCCGACAAGATTTCGTTATTAAATAGAAACACAATTCTATCTCGCAGTGTAGCTTTTGTTCCTTGCCAATTATAAGTTGCCGTAGTACCAGGATTGGATAAGTTAATTTCCAAGCCTGGATTGTTCTGAGAGTGACCTTCCGCTTGAGATACGTTTGCAGCATTGGTAGGTGGTCGACTAAAATATGAGAAAATTATTTGGAGAAAAGTTTAAAGAAATTTTAAAAGAATTCTTTACTGGACAATTACTTATCAGCAATAAATGGCAATGGATCGTGTAATCTTAACGAAGATGGTGCTTCGTCATAGACGAAATTTAAGCCTTGACGAGCACGGGAATTGGAATTTAAGGGCAATTCCGAGTCTTCCCTCATTATTTCCACGACTTCCCTTTCACCCGCATTCTCGTCCTCATACCCTATTCTCAAATTATGAAGTCTAGCCACAACTTGAGGCACTTCATTCAAGTCCGATGACATTTTCACGTATGGTATACAGAATTTTTCAATGTATTGCCCCGTTTAATTTGTCTTTCATTTAAAATGTGTTTCAAGATAAATCTGCGAACTTAGAGGGTTCGCATTGTAACCGAAGTTTTGGCACGGGCACGATAAAGCATCACTCGATGTCTTATCATTGAGAAATAATGAAAACAAATGCTAATGACATACTGTATAGAGCTCGTTTCTTCTATTGCATCAGAGAGCTTTTTGCATACATAAAGCCACGCGCTTATTATGTAATTTCGTGCAATGGACGAAGATAAGGTTAAATTAAGATTGCAAGCATCAACGGACCCCGGAAGATTTGAATTGATTGAAATGCTCGAATTTCATAAACTTTATAATTGACGGAACAAATAAATGTCTTAGGAGTTACTAGATTTGCAATACCTGTAATGTGTCCCGACACATGCGCAGTCTGCAAAATACTCACTTTTAAAAATATTCGTTTCATTTCAAGAGTTATCTCTCCTTAACTGTTAAACGATAAATTATTTATAAACAAACAATTGCCTGCCTGGTAGCGGCAGGCTTGATTATTTTAATCGATTATCATTGGCATGATACATCACAAATTTTCGATACTCGTAGAGAGGACTACGAGGAAAGCACCGATGCACATGCGCCAAGGCAGCGCTGCACTTGCAACTCTGGTGATATTTTTCGCGAGAAAATACGTCGCAGTCGATAAACAAGAGTTCTGCGAAAAAACTAAATTATTCCTAGGAAATATTCGAATCGTTGAAAATTTTATTCATCGCTCGATAAATTTATTTTGTAGTGAACGCTTGAAAGAGTTTACTTGAATTATCGCCATCAAAAAAGTGTCTGTGTTGTAACCGCCAGTCTGCAAAAGTCCTGAAGAAATTTCTTCCGAAAAGAAGGGAGACACGGTTGTTGGAACGTTTAAAAATTGCAGATTTTTCGATAAGGATTGTGAGCTGAAAGGTTAAAAGGATGCGCGCGTAAATAAATGGCGCAATAACCTGTACACGAAAAATGAAAATCCTTAAGAAAGCCTATCGCAGATATCGTCTCGCGGGAAAATCCGGTGAGTATCAGAAAAACACGTAAAATATGTACATAGTTGAAAGTTGAGACGAAAGTTTGAGGGCGTTTTAATTTATTCGTTATGCTAATTTTAAGGGATGAAATCCTTACAAGTGAAATAATGTAAGAAGGGCTGTAGCAATATCAATACAGCAGTCTGGGGTGCGTCTTTTATAAACTAATCACTGGATAATGGGTGAATTTATATTCCTGGTCGACGACCCTCGGCGATGATGGCGTTGAACGTCAACCTGTCACTACTTCGAATCTTCCGCATCCCCATCTGAAACCAAGTCAAGTTTCTTAATTAGAGATCCTGCTGCTCCACGACGCCGCTGCCGTATTCTCTTCCTCCGACTATTGAGATTTCGAAGATTTTTAATCGAGGTAAGCCCCACGAATCTATTTGTAAAATATTCTACTCAACAGAAAGTGCGTCTGTTCGTTTGTCGAAAAACGGAATGAAAAGTCGATGGAAAGGAGCGTCGTCGATGGTTGTTCCGACACTCCTGAGAGAAAAACTCCAAGGAGGGCATGGCGGGAAGAGAGGAAAGAAGAAAAAAAGCAAAAGAGAAAGAGAGAGAGAGAGAGAGAGAGGGAAAGAGGAAAGAAGAGGAGGAATTGGAAATCCGACGAGGGCGTTTGTACTCGGGCTGCATGTCCGAGAGAGCGCGTTCCGGCTGATCGCTCACATACATTTTCGTTAAAACGCGTGTTCCGTCCGTTTCATTAATTTTAATGCCCGGCGAGCGAGCATTCTGTTCATTTCTGCGCAACATATGAATACGGGATTCAGTCCCCACCCTCTGCCAGGGGGTATCCTGGTCTACCCTGGTTTGGTTGTGCCCTCTATCCATGAATTTCTCTTTCTTTCTCTTTATCGGGGAGCTTCCCGATTATCTCCGTCTATCGCGTTTTCTGCGCGCGACACGTAGCAACACATAGCGCCACGTAGCAACACACAGCCCAATCCAGCGTTTACGCGGGTAGGTTTGCGTGGGGTTGCGTGAGCGCTGAGTTTGCTCATGCGGACGCAGCCTCGGGTTGGTTGATATTAATTAATAATCAGAAACAGATGCGGCCTCCAGGAGGGGGTCGGTTCCAAACGATAATTATTTAAGTCCCTCCCTCTGCCTCTGCCTCTCCCTCTCGCCCACCCCCTTCCGCCACCATGCGCGACCTCCCTCCCTCTCACCCGCAATTTCTTCCTCGCGAGCACGGTGTGCTAATTAAAGAGCACTCGCCTACGAATTTTACGCGGATCTCGCTTCGTTATGCACGGCCCGTTACCCCCGGCACCCTTTTCCGGAGGAATACCCTCGAGACCTTGTGCTACTTTTCATTCTTCCGCTGTCGAGGCGCGCGAGCGAAAAACCTTCGAGTTAATCAGCTCGCGACACTTCGGGGACTCGCTCTGGCTTCCTGATTAACTGCTGCTAGCACCGATCGTTCTGTATTTCCGTTGCTCCTCGAGACTCTTCCTCGGCACTCTTCTCACAGGGGTATCTCGAAGCCTCCAGCCTGGAGGAGGGTGGCTCGGCGGCTGTCCGGTGTTTACGATCGAGCCGGAAGATCGACGGATCTTTCCGGCCAGAGGGTGTGGAAGGATATCCGAGAAAGAGCCTCCGGGAGTGTGTTAGAATGGAAGATCTACGATAAGGAGAAGGAGAAGCGCGAGGAAGAGCAGGAGGAGAGCAAAAGGGGTGGAATGGGGGTGCAGGGACCGTGGATGGCGCTTAGCCAGCGACGCTCCCAGTGTCTGCCTTAATATCCGCCACTAACATTATTTCATAAAAGTATTACTATAAATCCAAAGTCGCGTTATTTAAGCTTGCTAGGTCTCACCCACCCCCTCCCTCTTACCCTCGGACCGCGCGACGCGGGCCCGGAAAGTCTTCGTTCGCCGAGCATCGACCGTTCTCCTTACATTATACCGCGTGGAGCAAGTTTTGCCACCCTCTTTTCCCTCCGCCACATTAGAGATATATTATGCAGATAGTGGTGCCACCGCCGCAGCTACCACCGTCAGAAACGGCAGGGAACTGCGGAAATTTAAAACTTTATTTACCCTACGGCGAACGGTCTCGCTTTCTCTTCCTCTCCCATTTTCTTCATCGCCACTCCCCTCATCCCCCAGCTCCGACCCTCCTTCGACACCGCGCTCGTCTACGTTCGTCGTCGTCGTCGTCGTCGCCGTCGCCGCGCTTTCCTTATTTCCAAAGTATTTATTCGTTGATGGGAAAAGAAACGATAAGGGGGAAAAAGCGAGGGACTCTCCAGTTTCGACGCTGGCCCTCGGCAAAATCAGTTTTAATTTCTGGTATTCGGCACCCTCGGCTGTCGAACTTTTTCCAGAGGCACGGAGCACGCGGAGCAACGGTAGTGGGAAAGTATACTCGAGGTGTATTTAATTCCGAGTATTTAGTCAATTGATTCGATCGATCGATCACGGAGTGAAAAAGGGTGCGGGGGGGGGGGGGTCGCTGGAAATTCGAGGCTACGGTTTCCGGTTCCGGCTCTTTGAACTGGTTCAAGGAGGATCGGTACTTGCACCCTCCGCGAAGCGCAATCACACTCAGTGGTGATTGCGAGCGACGGAGGGTGAAAAAACTCGACCACCCCTTCTCTTCCTTTCACACCGCTTCCTCCACCCTCGCAGACGATCATCGGCGGGCGAGCCGTTTGGCCGGTTGATTAGTTACCGAACATCTTTCGCCTTATCCGCTGAAATGTTCTCCTCGGATTTTCTCTCTCTCTTGCCGATACGGATGAAGAAATTCGCACACCCCTTTCCCCTCGTCGCTCCATTCGCGCGCTGTAACGGTCCGCATCGATTTCCCTCTTGATTTCGCTCGCGCGAGTCCACGCGCGAGAGCGTCGGCAGCATCGTCGATTAGACTCGACATCGACAATGGCCACTGGATTTATTATTCGTCGCCGTATGAAAAAAAAATGGCCCCTCGCGAAGTTTTGCAGGGGACTCTTTGCTTGTGGTGAGTGGGCAAAAAACGTGGCGGATTAGATGATTTTCGTTCGCATCCCCGATGAACCCACGCTGAACTCGTCCCGTGCAAGCGGCGCTGGGACTTGTTAGGACCCTGGGTACTCAACGAGGCGAACTCGCACGAGTGAAAATCGCTCGCTCGCGCGATCAACCCCATAAATATTGTAGCGACGCGAGCCGCGGGGGGTTTTCTGACTGGTTGCCGCTAATACGCACCCCCTGTCGCCCCTTGTCGCCCCGGCTCGGTCCCCTCCTCCCCCCGATCCTACCCGACATTCCCGGAAACTTAATAAAAAATCACATTTTATTAAACTCCCCGCACCCCCGCGCTCCTTCCCTCGCTACAATATTTAACTAAAATTACACCTCTCGGTTCACGAGCTCTAACGTCAACGCTCGTAATACACGTATGATGTATCGTTGTCGGAAAGTAAGAATAAATGGCGAAGCTTAAAATAAATTTAGTGGCTAGCGTGGAAAATGAAGGCGTCACCCTTTTACGATAAATCCACGAGAACGCGCGATAGCTTTGAAAATAATGAAAAAATGAGAGAGAGAGAGAGAGAGAGAGAGAGAGGGGAGTCGTCTCCTTCCCGGGGGGATGGAGTTTTTCACCAGCTTGGAGTTATTCCTCCGCGAGGGTAAAAAATGATCGAGTCCCGTATCGAGATGGACGCGCGCGATCGGCTTCCGAGCAAAGAGGAGAGTCGCTCAAGAGACTTCCGCAAGCTGTAAATATTGTAGTCCGCTGACTGCGGGTGATTGGGGAGGGGTGGCAAGGCAACTTTTTCCCGGTGCGCGGGGTGCTAACGCATGCCGTCTTGCCCCCTGAAGTGGTCCGTGCGATATGGCGGAAGAATCGATTGCACACGAAGAGACCGAAGAAGAAATGCTTAAACCTTTCCGAGACGAAAGCTTGAAAGCTCTCGAGCTTTCTTCCGGAAACGCGCGTGTCATCCGTAATCCTTTTGCGGACTGGCCATTGCGTAATCGGAAAAGGGTGCGTTTCTCTCGATACAAACTGAATACCCACCCATGTACTCTGGGAAACTCTTTAACGAGTTTTCAGGCTCGATTAAACACCTTTGTTCTTTTACCACCTTCAAGATACTCTCTCGCTCTCCCGTTCTCTCGCTCCCTCGCGCGCTCTCTGTATTAGAAATGGCAGAAAAACACTCTCCTTTCGATACGTCTCTCGAAGCTTCGAGGAGTTCAAGGGAGTCTTCGCGTTTATTAAAAGTAAATTATGAGAAGGGAAAAGAGATTCGGGGGTGGTGTTCTCGCAAAGTATTAAAAGTCAGTTTATATTTCGGTGGCTCTTGTCGAATTTGCTCCGCCTTAAAATTATCCGATCGACCGATTTCATGGAAGTGTCTCTTGGGATAAGGAAGGAGCGTGTCCGAAAGATACTTGGTCCTCCGTGAAATATACCATGGAAGGAATCCGGTCCCTTCTCCCAACCCCTCCCCCGAGAGGGAGAGACAGGCGATTTTAATGTCGCGCGCACCACTTTTTCCAGTATTTCACGTTCAACGCACTTCGACCCCTATCTCGACCTTAAGGGACTAAACTTGTCGCACTCTATTATGCAAATAAGCTCGTATAAATAAAATCACCCGGGCGATAGTTAAATTAATGAAAAGTCTCGGCATATTAAGATTTAATTGTTCGTGGCATTTCTCAGCGAGACAAACGCGTGTCCCGATGCGGCCATAAAATTATCATAATTTCCCCGTCGGGGGGTTGCTACCCCCGGATAGCGATATCGGAGCAATCGCGTAAATAAAATTAGCCTCGCAGTAAATTTGGTGCTCTCGGTCGACGACACCTTCCACTCGACTCTGAGAGTAACAAATTTCCATTTCCCATGAAAAATCCAGCAGAGCGTCTCGAAGGTGATTTACCCGTCGAGCATCCGTCCACGGATCCACGGGGGTTTGTCGCGTTTGTGATTAATGGCGCGTTTACCGGTACTCGCTGAGACTCCTGGCATTGTACGGACTTAAACGAGCTTGGAATATGCCATAAATAAGTGGAACAAAGGTGTATCGCTGTCGAAGAAGGTGTCGCTGGGATGATTTCTCATTTTTTCCTCGGGGTAGCGTGACAGAGGAGGAGGAGGAGGAGGGCGAAGGAGGAGAAGAAGAAAAGGATGAAGCTGAATGGTACCAATGGCACTTTCGTGGTATAATGCGCCAGGCGCGCGCACGCACTTCATAATGGAGTCACATCACATCGGTTACACAATCACAATACTAATTCGACATAATGACCAGCTACGTTCCTTCCGTTGGGGCGAAAAACACGCGCGCAGGTCCAGAATGCCACTGGCAGGCGTTTCGGGGCCCAACCGGTGCAACGGTTCTCCGAAAGAAAAGACTCGGCCAATCGGAGAAGAACTCGCGGGCCTTCCGCTGTTAGCAGCCACTTTAAAAACGCTATACGCCCCTCTTCAACTTCGGCTTCCGAGAGGCATATGTTGACGCATCGGAATTATTAGGCGCCATTGTGATTGCCCAGCGAGCGACATTTCCCTTAATTGCCCAAGTCCATAAATAAACTGACCGAGAATTGCGCGGCTGGAGGGGGATGCGACAAAAATTAAGAAACTTCCGGAGATACCGGGGGAGGGAGGGGGTTGACCGAAATTTCAAGTAGAAATTGCATTCATAATTCTCGCGCGTATCAAGATTCCCGGAACAAGGTTGAAGATGAGGAGGCGAAAGAAGGTGAAAGAGGTGGGCGGAGAGGAGCGTGAGAGGGTGGGAAGAGGTAACTTGGAAAGTTGCAGCACACATTCCGTCTCTCTCGAACCTTTTGGGCAGTAGCAGCAGCAGCAGCGGCAGCGGCAGCGCGATATTCCACGGTGGCTCGTCATACAATTTATTGGTAAACTTTGCTAGCTTGTTAGAGGGTTACGTGCGCTGGGATAAGAAATATCTCGAGAGTGGATGGAATGGGGAGCCTCTGCCCCTTTCGGATGCGATTCCACCCCCGCGCAGCCCCGCAATCCCTTCTTGAGAATCTTTGGCAACGAAGAAGGCAATGCCAGAAGGAATAGGAGTGATAATAGCAATAGGAGCTGCGAAATCATCGTGGCGTGGATGGCAGGGCAGCGACCGATAGTGCCACTGGCAGCAGCAACGCAGAAGCAAACCTCCTCCCCCTCCCCTCCCGGTAGCTATAGGGTTAGAATACCAGGGTTGCCTCCATCGGGCCACTGGTCTGCACCACTGCCTTCGACGCTCTGCCAACCACCGTTCCACCCCCACCTTCAACCCCCAGGCAGACTCTGCCAAGAATATGAATATCATACGTTGCTCTCTCTCTCTCTCACCCCTTCTTCGTCCAAACCCTAAAGTCTCTCGATATTCGCGCGGCCCGAGTTCCAATTCTTCCTCGAAGAGACTCACCTTTTTCTTTTTTTTTTATAGCCAGTTGAATTATCAGTTGACGCGTGGGATATAAGGGATAAAAATGAAATTAATCTCTCGTTTGATCGCCGCGCGAAGGGAGGTCGGGAGTCTTGAGAGCAGAAGAGAACCTCGATGATGAATTTCATGGAAGGCAACGCGGAGAAAAAAGTGGTCTTTCTCATTTTTAAGCTCGACGACGGGAAAGCTGCAGGACTGTGGGAATCTGTTTTCCCGTGCGCGTTTTGCATTCCGAGAGAAAAACCGTGCTCGATAGGTGGGGGAAGGAAGAACGTGCCGGATGAAGCTCGAAGCCGGAAAGAAGGAGAAGCGGGAGACGGAGGAGGATGAGAGAAAGAGGAGGAGATTCCGGAAAGCTCGGGTGAATTTTCGGCGACGCTGGAACTCCCGAGGGAAGAAGAGCCAGGGGAGGGGATAAGGAACGACAATAACTTCTCGACTCGGCATACAATTTGATTTTATGCAACGCTAGGCACGCCTCTTAGCGCGAGATATCCTTATAACGTTTAACTAGATTGTTATGATTGTTGTCCCCGGCACTGCTTTCCTCTGTCTTTCTCATTCCACCCCTTTTCACTGCCTTTAACCCGTCCCAACCTTCTTCCGTCTCCTTCCAAGGCCTCCGGAGGGTTTACCTTACCCCCACCCCTGGCACAAATACAAGTACGTGCAAAACGCAGTCCTTGCTACCAAAATACCGCGTGTGAATCTCAATCCCCTTCCACCCTGCTTCCCGTCTTCTCTCTCTCGCCCTTTCCACCCCCGCCAGCCTGGCTGCAACTACCCGAGGAAGTTGGGCATATCCGCGCTTCGTTTCGCTCGCAAAATACCGACTGCAGCTGCTAATAGAACGAGCCGATTGCGGAAATTAAGGAAATTTAGGAATGACCTACACGATATTCGTCTCCCGATGTACCTTCAACCCCCACCCCCCCACGCACACTCCACTCCACTCTACCCCGCCGTTTCTCTCGAATTTTCTCGCTTTTTTAACGAGCGAGCATTTTAATTGATTTCGCTGGCGTCGATCGCGAAGACAAGCCGCAAACCCCGTTTTCGTTAACGATATCGGATAATTACTACCCTAAGCGTGGATCCTCGAAATAGGGTAATGGAGACCTCGCAAAATCGGCTTGAGGGTTAAATTGGAATTGAAATCACTTGAAATTACTCGTCAACTCGCCGACGCGAGAGCTATCGAGGAAAACGATGCTCGTTTATCTCGAAAATCGAATAACCAGTCATGTCCCACCACTCCTTTTCCACGGAGGAAACTTTGCGCTCTCAATTTTCCCATACGTGAAAACGTGTTAAACGCAGGAATGTCATTGTGTGTGTGTGTGTGTGTGTGTGTGATTTAAATGGGGATGACGGAAGAACATTGAAAAGCCCAAATCGGATTCTGAGATTTCTCGCGATTTACGTTAAATCGTTGGCATTCCCACAAGCACCGTAGGGTGGAAGCAGGGAAAAATGGTAGAACGCTGGAGAAACTGGCGACTGGTAAAGGGGGGTAAGAATAGCGTGGATCTTCGTTAAGGGATGCCCGCGGGGCAGAGTTAAAACGAAGCGGAGAATCAAAAGATCGATTAGAATCGAGGTGCGCCACGGGATTCTCGGAGGTTCGAGGGGTGTTTAGCAGTCTCACCCTCATGCGCCGAAGAGAAGAAAAAGTCAAGGGCCCAGGGGGCTCTCTCTGGCTCGCCTCACCCCCCTTCTTCGCTCCTTTGCACCAGTGCAACAACGTCCATTTCTGCCTTTCTGCGGAAATTCAATATTTTGGCTATCGAGTTTCGCCTGGAAAGACTTTATTCCCCTCCATTTTTCGGCGGAAAGCCCCGCCGGGGTGGTTTTCGAATTATCCACGAGCCACCGAACGGGAATGACCCCTCGACAGAGTCCGCGCGCCTCTTTTTTAATTTCTCCGAACACGAGGCGACTTACTTTTCCCGATTGTTCGACATTAACGTCGATTTACATGTCGCTTTTCGCGCGCACTCCTCCTTTATCCCGTTTGACCTGTTTCCGCCCCCTGACCCGCTTTCCGCGCGATTTTCTTTCAATAAAAATCCAACGCCTAAAAATCCGATTAGCGAGCAAATATTTTTTCCGCCACGGCTACCCGTAGCGCACAATAACCGAGTTTATTACAATACTTTTACTTACTCGTGATGGTGGTGGTGATGCTGGTGGATGCCGCTCTCAAAGGTGAAGCTTCATTGAATTAGGCACCTCCCGAGACTTTTCCATAGAGGCACGTGGAAAGGTGTGAAGGAAGGAGCCACTCAAAGCTGCTCAAAGCTGAAGAGGAGGGTAGAGTGACCGCCACTTCCGGTCAGCCGCCACATAATTTCGTTATTTCGGTCAAAATTGGATCAAGGGCTTCGTTAGGGTGGCATTAGAGTGGCATGTCCTAGGAAGGACATTGTCCTCGATTTTCAATGGCTCACCGTTGCTCTTTCTCTCTCTCTCTCTCTCTTACCTTTCTTCTTTCTCCGGTCCAGAGACACTATGCAAAGTTTTCGGTCCGGTACTGGCTGACAGGGTGAAGAAGAAGAAGAAGATGAAGAAGAAGCGATACGGAGACGGATGGCGGAGGGGAAGAGGGAAGAGAGAATCATCGCGAAATTCCTCTTCCGTGGCAATCGGATCTTCTCCAGCGGGGTACTAACTACCAGAGTCCGACCTGGCTGGTCCAGGTCCCGTGGGATCGCGAGTCGGAGCTCTCCCGTCGTGCGGAATAGCGAGCTGGGCGTGGCGGGAAAACATCGAGTCACAATGTTGGTCCAACTACACGACAATTATCCTCTCGACGAGGCCCGTAATTAAGTGGCCCCGCGTATCTGGCCATCTCCGTCGGTGCTTCCTGCGGCGGCAATCCGGTTGCGTGTCTCCTCGTGCAGGTACGCATGCGGGCTACTGTAACTGCCTCCTCGACTTCTTCATTTTATTCTCCAGGCAGCAGCGGGCGACCACTCGCTGCGCCATTGTCGCCATTGTTCTCATCTTTCGATGGGAAATCCACGCTAAACCCTTCGATCTCGATCTCGATCTCGATCTCGACCTCGACCTCGATCTCGAACCTTCGATCGGGCGTAACGCTTCCTTCTAACTTCCGTTTTTGCTCTTAACTTTGAGACTCCACCGTGAGTATGAGCGTGCGAAAGAAATGGGGGAGAGTGATTTGGTAATTAAGGGAACAAGTCGACGATCTTTCCTGGAAGAAGAGACAAGTCCCAAGGGTTGCATCGTGTATCTGTTTAACAGTCATGGGGTTCGCCATATGTGGCATGGGATGGCACCAAGGGGGATTATCATCGGGGAGATCCGTTATCTCGGTGGCACGCGCTGCTCTCTCTCTCTCTCTCTCTCTCTCTCTCTCTCTCTCGATTCCACTTTCACACACACACACACATACACATACTTACACAGATACACATACTGTCCTCCTTTATGGTCTCTACGTGATAATAGAGATGTCATCCTGTCGCTGCTTTGACAACCCCATAACACGAGCGTCCACGCTATGCCGTGTGAAACACGCCACTCCGTTCCCAGGAGATCTTCGAAAATGTCGCTGTACGCCCAACTTGCACCCGGATTTTCCTCCGTTCGATATATCTCGAGATTCTCAAAGAAAAACCTCTAATCTCCTCCTCTCTTTCCTCTCTCACCCAGATCGAATTTATCTTTCCTCGAGTCGAAATGCAACTTTTCGTCCCTCACCTCCTCTTCTCTTATCACCACCACCACAACTCTACTACCATTACCCTGAATTTCAGAATAATTTCGAGAAAACAAATTTTTCCATTTCCGGAGATTTCCCGAATTTCCGGGTAGCCGAGTGTCTGCGAGGAGGAGGTGGAGGACCAACGGGAGGAACGAGCGTGAATAGGTCATGGGTCATTTGTCAAGAGGACTGTGCCGGTGGACTATCCGATTTTAAATCTGCCAATAATACCGTGATGGAGGATCAGGTCATTTGCGATAGTTAGCGCCCTGGCACGCGTCGACGAGTATTTAAGATCGACGGATAAGGCCAGTCACGTGTCGATAGGATCCTCGACGCTTTTATTGAGCTCCTTCCGTCAGCCAGGACGATGTATTCCTTTTTAAAAGACTTGAAAAGCTTTATCGATCGTGCGATACATTAAGTGTTGGCTTATGGTCCTTTATCGTTTTTTTTTTTTACTGCAATTCAATGTGCCGATTTTTATTCGCATTCTATATCTCCGCTAGAAATCATCCGTTCGCCGTCTCTCCCCGTCCCCCAACCCCCGAGGGTTTCCTCTCCAGTGAAAAAGAAGAGCGGTAAAAATGAGAAATGAAAGTAAGAGGCGTGGAGCGGAGGAAAGTGGAGTGAAAATAAGCGAGGGGGAGGGAGGAGAAATATTTTTGTGATTTTGCACTCGGAGGAGTGGAGAGGATCGATCGGTAACAAATACGAGAGAGCACGGTGGTAGTCCTGCAGCAGGCTCGTTATCGCATTATCTCGGATACCGGAGGCCTGCACGGGGACTCTATTCTATGGGGAACTTGCGTTTCATGGGGTTCGGTTCGGCCGCCGATCGGTTCCATTATGCCAACGGAACGTATCGCGTCGTGTATCTCCGCCCGGGCACGCCCGGCCCCGATAACATTGACGTCACGATAATTTTGTAATATCGCACACGCACACGCACACGCACACGCGTCCGCGCTATACATTACACACGTCAGTCCTGTCACGCTGCCACTATCGCGTTTCGAAAATCTTCCTCGAAATAAATAAAAGCCCAGCATGGCCGCGGCCGCCATTGCCTCCGCGTCCCACGATACCGCTTCCGGTTTCATCCTGAGGGAGCATCGTCGTGCTTCCGCGATCGTTCCCGGCTACTCCGTCCGGGAACGGGAGGAATCGCGTCGAAGTGACCCCGCGGGCGTGCTGGGTCCGCCCAAACGATCGTGACCTCCTGAGAACGTTTGACTTTGCTGCTGCATGATTGCAGGGTGAATTTCTCCGGAGTTTGTCGCATTGTCCTTGAAGAATAAGGGGGGAGTTGCTGCGGCCTGAGGGCTGCGAGTTTCGGGGCCCTGAGAAGATTTCAAATTACGGCCTCCCCCCTGGGGCCCCCGATCCACGGGGGGTGGTGCCGCTGGTGCCGGTGGAATTCTCCGGAGTTTTCTGCTCCACTTGCCGATATTATCGACGCGACCACCCAACCCTGGGTAAGAATCCTGGTTCGCAGCGACCCCTCCCCCTTCCCCGTACCTTGATGAAAGCAACCCCTCGACCGCGCCGCGTCACCTTTTAATTGCGCGCGATTTTCTGTTACTCCGGAATAATGACGGCTGCTTGCTCCTTTCATTAAAGCTCGACTTTGGCGAGGAGCCCCGCCACTTTCCCTCGTCATCCAGCTGCTTCCGGAAGGAACGATTCTCCTTCGGCAATTCCGAATCTTCCCGGGAATCCCCTCGCGAGCTTCCCTCGCGCTGCAGGTGCGCAGCTGCGTGCTTACGACCGCGTGGAAGTTAACCAACCGATCGGCAAGCTCGATCGTCCTCGGGGGAAAAAAAAGAAAAACGACCTCCTTGATTGGAAAGTAATTGGCGCACGGGGTGCGCGGCACCCGCGAATCCGCCACCACTTTATCTCCGACATTAGCGAGAGGATAAAAAGCCGCGCGACGGGTTCCGGGGGGAGAGTTTTAATGAAAGTATCGGCTCGGAGCTTTTTCGAGACAAACGCCAGTTTTTGCGAGGAGCGAGAGAATCGGTGGAGGGTGCCGTGCGTCTGTGCGCGTGTTTTCACCGATAGAGGAGACCGTCGCGGCGTCGGGGGGAGGGAAAGGGGGGAGAGAGCTAATAATCGCACGACGACGCGTATATCGCGCGCAGCTGTTTTGAAGCAGAGAGTTTCTCTCGCAAAGCCTTTGATGAGAGAGAGGGAGAGTTGCCGGAGAGAGGACAAAGATGGCAAGGATGACAAAGAGGGGGCATCCCGGCAGAGTGGGAGGGGGAGGGAGGGACACGCCGCTGGCAGTGAAACCACGGGAGTGTGAAAATGTTTTGCAATTTCGAAATCAGGCGTGCGGATGCCGCGCGGCAAAGCGCGTTACCGGAAGCTGCCATTGCAGCTGCGAGCGGACACTGCTCTGGAGCTTCGACTCGCCACAAAAGCCGATTGCGGTTCCGCCGCTGGGTAACACCTATTAAAAACGCCTCACGCACATTTATTCGCCCCGTATCACTCGCGAGCACTACCACCACCACCACCACCACCACCATCACCGCCCTCTCTCCCTCCGATTTACCACGAGGACTATGAAAAATTCGCGAGCGCGACCCCGCCCCCGCTTCGAAAATTTCAAGATTCCGCCGAATCCGGGAACTACCCCTCCCATCCACCCCCCGAGTCAAATCGTCCATTCGTGGCTAAAGTTTAATGGGGTTCTCTTGTTTCCCCGCGAGCCACTCGGAATTTTTCCACTTACGCGACACCCCCCCCGCCCCCTCGTTCAGCCAGGCGATAAAAAAATACTCGACGCTAATCGGATTTAGCAGCGGCAGCGGTAGCGACAGCTGCAACAGCGACGAGCTTTTTCCTCCTCTTATTTTCTTCTTTTCGAGGATTTTCGAATTTCCTCAATTACGCGAGAAATCTGTTCGGCTACAGCGTTCCAACCGTGGCGCGTGTTTAATGAATTGGTCGGAATGCTCGATTGAGTGGATCCCCGGGAGGAAGGGAGGACGAGGCTCTTTTCGCGAAGGATTTCCGCGCGTGGCCATGAAAAGAGCCACGGGGATAAAAATCACCGGGGAAAACTGTCCCGGCGAGACAACGTCCGCCCCCCCGGGTTATTCGCATCGGGAAATCAAGGAAAAATACATTCGCGCGAATTGGAAGCGATAGAGGAGCTTTGGATAATTTTCCTTCTCTAAGAAACATCACGGTGGTGATGGTGGTGGTGGTATGTAAATCGGGCTAGGTTTGTACATTAGTCTTAATGTATTCCGGATTATTCCGAGTCGAAATCGCTGGCTGGAGTCGGATGTTCCGGATGATCCTAGCACGTAGCGAGCACGCAGTGTTTCAGGACTCGATCGGGAGCACTCATTGGGTTCACGTCCCGGAATAATTTAATGACTCCGCCCTCCGGCACTTGGCTTCTCTGCCTCTTGTGTCACCACGACACTCACCGCTGGATAAACTCTCCACAATTAAACGCGAGAATCCGACGAGTCGAGGCTCTTCCTCCTCCGGGAGGAAAACCTTCGCCGTCGGATTCTCGTCTTTTTCCGCTAAACGATGGAACGAGATCGAAAGCAGCCCCGCGAGTATCCGCGAGGAGACGGCGTCGGTCCCGTCGGGACTCCGGGGGATGAAAAAACCTTGAGGGTTCGCGCGATGAACTCTAACGAAATTTCTTTTATTGGCTGCCACTGCGAGTATCCGCTGCTCAAGAGTACCAAGTATTTTCCTTCTAAATGAAGGGGTGAGAGAGAGAGAGAGAGAGAGAGAAGGGAGAGCGAAAAGCGAGACGGGGAAAGGGTTAAAGGGTAACAGTACAGCACAGAGAAGAAGGGGTAAGAAGAAAAGGGTGAAGAGAAGGGGGAGCAGACTAGACTGGCGGAGAGACGAGACGAGAAGAGACGAGACGATCGGAGTGAAAATCCATGGGGGGCCCGGACGACCCTTTGACGACGATCTCGTACACGCGGTCGACCCTTTGATCTCGCCGACGGCGCCGTCGACTCCTTCGGGTCCTTCGTTATGGCTCGTTCCGCGAGCGCACAAAGATCTCTCTTCGGCCTTTTTTTTTTTTCACCGCCAATGCCAGTGCCTTTTCCACGCCGGATTAAATCTCACCTCCCCTTCCCTCTCCACCCCCATCCCTCCAGCGAGGATCCCCGTCGCTAATTCGAACGATCCGTCGATCTCCAGCTGACCAATGAGGACCGTGGCGCATATCAGACTGCTTTCTCCTATTCATCATCGATCTTCCACCCCCTTCAACCCTCCCCCCCCCCCCACCTCGTTGACGATAGTTTCGGTCTAGAACGTTGCGTTACTCTTCGTCCATCGGGCTCTTAATTGCCGTCGAATGCCCCGGACGAATAATTTAGCCGGCGGCTGCGTACCCGCTCGTATTGGCAGGCTGTCCGTCAGTGAAACGAGTCTTCCGGCGAACGATTTTGTTTGCCAACACGTTTCTTTGCTGCTGAAGGATCGTTTTTCGAAGCCACTGACTCGCAACGTCCTTCTCGTTCGACGTCCCGCGGTTCCCGCACGGATTTTGCACGTGCCAATCCAAATTCCCGTTGCCACTCGAGGTTCGACCCTTGAATTATTCCGGCGCTGGATCGGGGAAAACCCGCTGCTTCCCCCCCCCCCCCCTCTCGCGGTGCCCTCCGCGAGTTTCCCCGGGAGTTTTCACCGAAATCGACGCGACTCGGTGCGGGGAGTGCAAAGGGGACGGGGGTGGAAACGAGGGAGGAGGCTCCGTTGGAAAACCGATCGAGGCTGCGTCGACGGTAGAACGGGGGAGGCCGGACGAATTATCTGGCTAAACCACTGGATTAACATCTACTTTCGGATCGCGAAAAATATCAGCGTACTCGGACAGGTCTACGATAGAGGAGCCTCCGGCGGGTACGTCCGCCACGGGAAAAGGCTCCGATGATTTTTCGAGCGCATTTCCGCTTTCGCCAGCGGCCACGCTCTCTTCCGCTTCGCTTTCCGTCCGAACAGGCAGATTTCGCGCGCGCGTGTCAGAATATCATTCGCAAAAGCTTTTTCCGCGAAGCCTCTCTGAGAGGCTTCAACGAGCCCAATCGGATTTCCCCCGGATTCCCAAAACAGCGTTGCCAAATCGACTCGCGCGGTTCTGGAGGAAGCTGGAGGGAGCCGGGGCTCCGTTTTAACGGGTGGTGGTGGTGGTGGTGCACCAGGAGGTAGACCCCTCGCGGTCGTCTCTCGGTCGTTCGACGTTTCATCCGCTAACGAAGCCCGCGGGCTCCTCCCTCCCGCCCTCCACTCCACTCCGGCAACCGGAGGAGACGAGAAAGAAGCGAGTGCTGGGCGAAATCGGGGAAAACCACGACGGGGACACCCCGTGGCTACGGACTGTGACTAAATCCGCGGGGCCCATGCAGTGTTTACACTCGAGATGATGCGTCCTAATGCTAATACGCGCCGCTCGCTCGGCTTCTGCTTGGTTTCTTAATGCTCAATCGCAATCCAATGAAAAGTGGATGAATGCCTGGCGATTATCAAGTCGAGCGGGCGCCTTCAATGTGTCCGCCGAGGCGTCCGCGGTGTCCCCGCTGCGCCAACCGACCGGTCGAACCAGCCAAATGCTACCAAAGTTCCACCCCTCGCCCTCCTCATCTGGCTCCACTGGTCCACCGGCTCCCATAATTATGCGAAACGATATTTTCGCTTCTGTTTCCCCGTCGTTCCCTCGGTCCCCGCTTTTCCTCCAGAGTTCGCGCGCTCCTGGTCCACGATCCGCTCCAGGAGAAGAGTCTGGCGTCGCCTCCGTCACGCGCGCGAAAGCAAATCCCTCGGAGAAAGCGAGATAGGAAGAGACGGAGGAGGCTGCCGGTTAGGCTTGTTAATGAGTTTACGAGGGAGATTACGGGAGTTTATCCAATTAGCTTTCAGCTCGATTTACGAAACTGGAAGAGCGGGACGCACGGGAAGGCTGCCCGGGAATTTGTCGCCGCCCGGATAAACCTTGCCCGACGTATCGTATCGTATCGGCTTATGCGCGTTTTTTCCGTCTCTCCCGTGCGTGCGTGCGTGCGTGCGCGCACCCGAGACCCAAAATATGCTCCCGAATTCTACCTAGGAGCATCGCGTGCGCGTGTGCGTGCGTGTAACGAGATACTTTAATCCTCCGGAGGAGAAAATCACAGGAGCGCGTGATGTTCGTGGCTGGAAGCTGAGCGCCAGATTTTGACGGACGAGACCACGAATTAGTCCCGGGGCCCCGGGCGTGATCCTTTTTATCCAATCTGCGAGCCGGCAAATCCCTCGGGGAAGGCACCGCGCGCTCCGCTCCGCTAAGTCGGTCAGTTCCGTTTAGTCGAGCGCGAGAGTGACAAAACCGAGCGGCCCGTTTCTCCGACTCGCTCCTTTTCTCACGTGGAAATTAGCTCGGAAATCCTTTCGGGGCCCGCGAGGATCATCGGCAATCGCCCGTGAAAGTGAAATCGTCCGAAAAATCCCGCGCAAACAAATAACGCGCCCCTCCCGAGGTGCCTTCTCTCCCCCCGCAAGAAAACAACCCCCAAAGGTCGTCGCGTAGATCCCCGCGAGACTCGACTACCTTCAGGCATCTCGTCCAGATCTCCTGTCAACGCGGTCTGACTTTTCTTTTCGGGAAAATGTGAGTGAAACTCTCGATGTCCCCTCTCCACCCCCTGGGCTGGAAATCGGCTCCGAGGGTGGCTACAGCGAGAAACCGCGAGGCCGATTTGTTCGGGGGGACTCGCTCGGGACTCGTCGTCCATTTTTTCCTCCCAATTCCCAGGTGCCTTAACCTAACCGGTGAAATATCTCCGTTCTCGTTGATTTTCAGGAGTGCCGCAACCCCGGAGGATGCCAACGATTACGACCCTTTCGCCAACCGGGACGTGCCGAAGCCAGTCTCGTTAGTTTCCGGCGAACCTCCGCCCCCGACCCACCACCCCACCCCAATAACCCGACTGAAACCGAACTGAATTCTTTCCAGGAATTTCGGCTCCATGACGAATCTCATCAAGAGTTCGATCGGCACGGCGATGTTCGCCATGCCCAACGCTTTCGCTTGCGTCGGTCTCATCAACGGGATCATAGGGACTTGCCTGATCGGACTCCTGGTGACTGTGACCACGCACTTCATGCTGATAGCGCACCACACCCTCTGCGTCCGTCTGAAAACTCCCACCCTGATGTACGACAAGCTGTCCATCGCCTCTGTCACCGAGAGTCCAGCCAAGTCCTGGGTCTCCCTCACGGTCACCACGTTCGTAGTTCCTATAAGAGCGGAACTGGGAAATGGGGTGCAGGACCGAGTAACGGGGAAATCGGTTTCAGGATCATCGTCGATATCGCGTTACTCACGTGCTACATAGGAATCGGATCGGTTTACGTGGTCTTCGTCTTCGGGATAATTCAGGAAGGCTTCGGCTTCGAGATCCCCTCCGGACCGAACTACTCGACCTTCGTCATGTTCCCGTTCTTCCTCCTGATGAACATGATGAAGCATCTCAAAGAAATCGCCCCGCTCTCCATGGCTGGGAACTTGCTGCTGATCGGGTCCGCCATGATAGGGATAGTCTATTGCTTGAAAGATGGCCTCGAGGACACTTGGGTCTACTTCGTTCCGTCCATCGACAAGTATCCCAGTTTCATAGGCACCGTCATCTTCAGCTTATCTTCCCCGGGTGTGGTAAGTCCGGCTACTCGCGAATCCCGTGTGACCTCTCACCCCGCTCGATCCTCCCCGCTTCCCCTCGTACAGATACTCGCCATAGACCACTCCATGAAGTACCCCTGGAACTTTGCTAAGACCTGCGGGATCCTCAACTGGGGAATGGTGATCATCGTGGTCATTCACATCTTCGTCGGAACCATCGGCTACTTCAAGTGGGGTCCGGACTCCCTACCAAACTTCATCCGCAACCACAGGGAGAACGACATGTAGGGCGCATCGTAGCAACTTCCATTGAGTCGAACTACTGAAAATTCCTCCGTTTCCGCAGACCGACTTTCATGGCGCTCGTTATGCAGGCCTCGGCGATCTATCTTTCCTACGGACTGCAGTGCTACACGCCGATCGCGTTTTCCCTGACCAAGTACGTTATGCCCAGATTGGAGGATGGCACCCTCAAAGGGTCCCCGGCCGTGTGGGACTTTATCGTGCGTCTGACCATGACCCTGATAACGTGTAAGTAGCGACGAGTTTCCGGCGACACGTCGATGTGGAGCAACGACAATTTCTCGTTCCTTTCGCAGGTGTCCTGGCGGTGTTCATACCAAAACTCGATCTATTCATGGGACTGGTCGGTTGCGTCAGTCTGTCCCTTCTCTCGATATTCTTCCCCCTGATCATGTACACGCTCTTGTACTACGGCAATTACGGCAAGTGCAAGTGGCGATTGATCCTCGTCTGCGTAATTTTCGTCGCAGGATCAATCTGTTCCGTGAGTGGCTTCATCATGAACGTGACTGCCCTGAAAGAGTACTTGATCGGTTGACTTCCCCCGGTCAACCCCTCAATTTTCCCTAACTCGCCACTGTTCGTCTGTCGCAAATAAAGATGGAACTCCCGGTCCACCGAGATCGCGCGTCGATCAATTGTCAATTAATCGGAGGGGAGAGAGAGAGAGGGCGATCGCGTGACGAAGGAGAAGTCGCAGCGGAAAAGTCCGCTGAAAAGAACCGCTGGCGTCTGCCAGCGGGGGAGAAAGCTCGGCCGAGCTTTCCTTCGGCAAAAAAGGGACGAGGCGCGACGAATAATCGCGTCAGATCACCGAAGCGTCCAGCTCTCGGCTTATCGCGCACGCGTGACAAAAGAGACGCGCACACACGCGCGTGTCGGAAGCTCGGAAGAGCTCGCGCAACCAGCCAGGCCAACCTATCATCCCACATAACGCGTTTCCCTCGCGGTATTTATGTCCCCCCGTAAAACGAAACCAGCGACGAGACCAAATGGCCAACTCTATTCGAGAGCCAATTGAAGTTCGATCGCGGAGATGATTGAAGGAAGCTCGAAGCTCTCGGGCGAGAACTTCGCGGAGAGTGAGACTCTCGAGGAGTACGAGGCTGGACGAGGCTTCCTTCCAAGGACAGAAGGATCTGGCTGGCCTTGGCCATGAGAAATCAATCGAATTGCCTTGAAAAGAGTCGTCGATTCCTTTCGAAGGACGCGAAAGCATATTTTAATGTTGGAGTACATATCCATGGCTAAAAGTCCCCTGACGGTAAGCAGGTGTTAATACAGTGTTACATGCGTGTGCACGTGGGGGTCCTCGAAGGCGTCGGTGACGAAGTGCTGGTTCGAGGGGTGCGGGGATTGGAAAGGGACGAAGCGGTTGCAACGGGCGAGAAAAGAGGGACGACGGGATACGGAAGGGTGCTTTCATCGTGCAGACTCGCACAGAGAGAGGACGCAACCCCTTTTAGTGGCTAGTCTCCCCCTCGCAGCCGCCCCCGCCTGTCTGCCAACCTGCCTGCCTGCCTGCCTGCCCGTTCATCCGTTTGCCAGTTCAAGGTGGCTGCGTTCATTACCGGAGGAGTCCCCTCCCCAATCGACTCGCCATCCGGCTTAATAATTATTTCGATAAACCGGCGAAAATCCACCCCCGTCATCCTTGGTCGTTTCTTCTTCCAATTATCGCGGGAGGTTTCTCCGCTGGTATCGTCGCAAAATCGACAAGTTTTTTGACAGAAATCCACCCCGTTAAAATGACCTTGAGAAAAACGTTCTGCCACCCCGCGGTTCACGGATTCGGAGGAACTTGGCAGGTCCTCCGACATCTCCGTGGTATCGGGGCAATTTCATCGATGCCAAAACACTTAATCACTGCAGGAACCTCTAACCCCGAGTAACTAAGGGTTGATAGCGCGCTGCACCTGTTGGAATGTCAGGGCGATTACGGGGGTGGATTATCGGCGGCAGATTGGACGGGCACGGGCACGTGCGCGTCGCTCGCGGGGTCGCAGCAGCGTCTTTGATGTTCCTTCTTTCTAATTGGGTTGAGCGAAAACCACTGAAATCACCAGAAGAGCCGATTGTCCAATCGACGACACGTGCCTCTAAATGCTCGCTAATTGTTCCATCGGTGATTCCACTTGGCCTAACCCCCTCTCCCGACCTTCTCCCCCCGGCTCCACTTTTCAGGGGAATTTCCAAGAAGCTGCCTAGAAATTTTCCGGTGAATTGCGAGGCCGAAAGAAAGCGGCTAAAAATCGAGGGGAGCGTATAAGAAAGGGGAGGATGAGAGGAGGAGGAGGAGGAGGAGCGGCAGGAAGAGGAAACTCGTGGAAGGAAGTGGAAAGTGTGGGTGGCTGGCTTCGGGGAAGAGGAACGGAGACGGAGACGAAGACGGAGACGAGGATGGTGAGGCGGGGGTTGGGGGTTGGAGTTGGGGTTGGAGTTGGATGGCGAGGCCGGATAAGCAGATATTAACCGAGTTTACGGCGGCAGCGTCGGCTCTGCGTAGCAACCAGAAGGGGTTTGCTCGCGGCTTTCCTCCTCGAAATCCTCCTGAGCATCCTCGGCATCCTCACCGGCATCCCCCTATGCGCCTTAGCTCCCGTTCACACCGTCGGAAACCGGCTTTCCTTATCTCGAGTCTGCAAGACTGCCTCCGGTAATACCGTGCGCTCCTGGATACCCTTACAAGCGAATCCCGTGAAATATCGCTAAACGCCACCAACCCCCGCCCCTACACAGCTCCCGCCCCCGTCCCTTTCTGACGTTTTGACCCTTTCGCGACAGCCCCGATCGAACGCTATTGAAATCCTCCCCGCGCCACCCCTCCTTATCCTCCGCTTTGTCCGTTCTCTCTTTCTGCCAGGTGCGATAACGCTTACACTCACTATCGCCCCATCCCCACGCACGAAATTCTTAGCGTCTCGGGGGTTGACGGCTCCCCGAGTTGTTTTCCCAAGTTTGGCAAACGCGCGGCGAGAGAGGCCAGATGGATTTTTGTCCGTACGCCACGAGATGACCTTGACGCGAGTTGCGAGAAGCAAGGGATGTGGCGTTCGTCAAAGAGAAAATTCGAGAGAGAGAGAGAGAGAGAGAGAGTCGAATTACTGCATTAGCGCGAGGCGACCAGTCGACCGTGACCCGCTGCTGCAGAGGAGGAAGAGCTGAGCCTCCTGGAGGAATGGCCCCCGGGGCGGAAGGGCGCTTCTAAATTTAGGCGAGCCCAGGAACTTTGGCAGAAGACGAGGAAGTCGAGCACGAGGAAAGGAACGAGCTCGCTTCATTATAAGCGACGCTCGCACGCTTCGTTTATCCCCGGAAGTCGCGTTTTGCGAGAAGGCATCGGAGTCGGAGGGGGTGCGAAGGAGGGTTGAATTAATACAATCACGGTGTGCCCGCCACTCGTAGCGGGGCCAAGGCGCGGATAACCACCCCTTTGCTTGTCATCGAAATTATACGCCGCCGTCACTCGACCTCGTTTACGATTCCTCCTGGAGCCCCAGCCCTCTCGAGGTACGTTCAGGTGCAGCCAGGGGTAAACAGCATCTTCGAGCTGCAAGTTTCGAGCGCGAGCGAGAGTGAAACAAGCGAATGGAGAAAAGACCATTTTTTCCTGCCCATCTCGGACGAGAGTCCTTGCGAGGACCAAAGCAATTTCATCGTTATCGAAAAGCAACCCCGTCTCACAAACGGCAAACCCGACACCATTTCCAATTCCAGCACCACCACCACCACCACCACCCCCTCGATTCCGCCTGGTTCGTCCCCATCCGAAAAATCCCTCAAGCCAACCTGCATATTTCCACCTCGCACGCCTCACCGGCTGCCTGATTTTATTAAAAACCTTTCTAACCCGGCTAACGGGTAGTAACCCCCGTTCCACGCTCCTCGACTTTCTCCATTTTCCCCCGAGACAAACGGCATCCTATCCAGCGCACGCCTATGCCAGAGAAATATATTTTATTGACAAGGGATTATTGAAATTCTTACCATTATCCTTAGCATTTCGATCGGGGGGTAAAAAGCGGCGCGCGTCCAAAGAAGAAATTAGATCGACGGACGGAGAAATTGAATGACGGTAGAATTTTTTTTCTTCCTTTTTATACACGGGAAAACGATTTCTCGAGAAAAGTTGAAATCTCGTTGTTTCACATTCTGATGGATGGGGTTGCGAGTGTCGCCGGAGTTTTGCCATGGTCAGGTTGGAATTGTGTCACGGTGAAACGGTGCGAAGTAGAGGGCACAGTCGATAAAGGTGACAAATGTTGGGTGGGAAGGAGAGCTGGGAGTTGGTGTCGCGGCAACGGGGAGCACTTATGGGGCGCCATTCGCTTTATGGTGTTTCTTATCGGGCTGCTGCCAGCCCATAAACGCATCTCCGGCGTATACGAGCCGTTTTGCCAACGCGTTTACACGTGGCCGCTGTTTTTATCGAGTACCGCGGACTTTACGCGCCAAACAGGTATCTTCAGCCCCTTTCCCCATTCTCCATCCCCTCGGTTCACCCCTCTCAGCTCCTTGACGCGTCGTACCTTCCCTCGTTTGTCGTTTCAAGCTAAATCTCGATCCATAAAAGAAAGCACCTCACCGCTATCTTTCGACCTCGGCTGGATTCACGCTTGAAAAAAAATTGCGGCTATCGATTAAAACTAGAAATAGTGCTAATAAAGTTCTATTAATGGCGAAAACCTGACCTCGTTCCTTCTCTCTCTCTCTCTCTATTTCACGTAACTGACGCTACCACCGAATCGCGAAGAATCATTTTCTTTGATTCGCCTGCGATTCGTTGTTAGCGTTAAAGAAGAATCTCTCTCTCTCTTCGTCTCTCTCTTTTCCCCGTATATCTGAATAAAAATACCGAAATCAAAGATTTCCAACGAGACGCTCCTTTTATCAAGCGCTCACAGATTATCTCGACGGGGTCGAGGGAAACAATTTAAAAAAGGACAAGGGATCCCATTAAAAATCTTATCCTTCGAGGTATCGGAGGAGTAAGAAAGATGAAAATTTTACAGAGGAAATGAGAGTGGGAGAGCGAGAGAAAGAGAGAGAGAGATAGAAATATCCGTCTGTCAGCTTGTATATCTACCCTTGTAGGGTGGAAATTTCGCAACGGGGGTGATTTTCCGCGGGGGATGGCCAGCCCCGTCCCCGCTTTAAACCTGATTGGATGCAGAGTTATCTCGCGCTGCGTTACTTCCGGATGATTGGTCGCTGCGGTCGTCATGACTACCTCACCACCACCACCACCATCACCACCAGCAACCCTCCACCACCCACGTGGCCCGCTTCCACTCTCTCCGCAACCCCTGCATGCTCAGATAACGCGTCTACCAGATACGCGACACCCCCAGCCCTGACCAACACCACCTTTCTGCTATTTCTGCCTCTCGCTAAATCTCACTATCCTTCTCTCCTTTTTTCTTCTCTCTTTTTTTCTCCATTTTCAAGTCTCGCTCCAATACTCTGACGCACGTTCGCACTCATCTTCTCTTTTTAGTCGCTGCGGCTGCTGCTGCTGCTGCCTCGTTGCCCACAAAATTATCCGCTCTGCTTTACAATCCTTGTGCTTACGATTTACTTGTGCACAACTTTAAACCGAGGTGCATTAACGATTCCACGAAGAATTCGTGAAATTCCGACTTTTCAAAGGAGAGGCAACTTTGAGATTGGTCCGTCGCGCACGATCTAGCGCGCATACCGGCGAATCGCGCGAGAGAGAGAGAGGGAGAGAGTGCATCGGTGAATCGAATTTTCAAAATTAACACGGCTACAGGGTGTCTCGAAGCAAGCGCACGCTTCCAGTTCAATTTTGAGCGAAATTAATATTACGAGCCAACAGACTCGAAAACACCAATCTGCCATATAGGTGGTGGAGTCATCCCGTTATAGCAAACAAGTGATGGACCAATTTGTTATACCGTAGAGCAGCTGATTTGTTTCGCTTTCGAGAGATTTAGTCGCGAACAAAGGGCGAGATTCGTAGGGCAAACCATAACACGTCATAGTTGGTCGTAGGCCGACTCGACACTCGATCGCCGAGCAAAAACCGACGACACGCGGCACTCGACAGCGGGCCGCGACGAATCGCACAAAAGTTGACGTCTCCATCTCTCACGATTCGCCAAACGAGACTGGGAATTCGCCAAACAAGGGAACCCTGCACGAGTCACGCCTTCCCTAGCCCTTTTCTCATACAACGAACAACATCATCCAGCTAAGATTTATTACAGAGGCCACGACGTATATTCTCATTTTCCACACTTTTCTCTCACTCCGAATATTCACCCTCGCCCTTTGCGCGCTCTCTCTCTCTCTCTCTCTCTCTCTCTTCTCGTTCTTCTCGCTCTTCGCCCATCGTCCATCGCCCTTCGACCTTTCAGTTTGTGCCAGTTCCACTCCGCTATTCGAGAGAATCGACCGCTTCGCGAAACTCTTCGTTTCCGGCCTGGCATACGCGCGGAAAATGAGAAAATGAGAGAACGTAGAAAAAGAGAAAAGATTTTTAATCGTTCGACGAGCCTCGCTCGATTTTTTCCTCCGTCCAATAAAGCGACGGACGTCGTTTCATTTGCGAAAAGCGAATCTACCGTGAGCAAAACGGGAAAAATATTTCTATAATTCTCCCGTAACAAGTAGTTAAACTCAAGCTCGGCTCTCGCATCCACCTAATAAAGTTTTCCGTCACATAAAACAGCCAGACTTCCGCGTTTCTCCGGCGATGGGCGATGGGCGATGGGCGATGGGCGATGGGCGATTTTACAGGGCCGGGGCAAGCTGAGTAACGAGCGCAATTGCCATTTTGTTTCAAGTTTGACGCGCCGCCGGTTCAAAAGCGGCAGAGTCCAGCGTTCATTCGGTCCTTACGCAAAAAGTATTTCACGCGTGCCCTGCTATTTCGAGAATTACGTTGTCCATTAAACGTCGCGCTGCCTTTCATTCGGCGAGGATTAATGGCGCGAACGTTCCGCCGGGATTTTCGCTGACGTTGCCGTCCCGATGAAAATCACCTCGCCAATGTTTCACCAGTCCTCCCCCTCCCTCCCCCTCCCCTCGGAACTATTTCGGAGGAGGTTAGGGGAGAGTCGGCGACTCCTATGAAAATGAATCGTCGCCGACCGCCGACCGCCGACCGCCGGGTTTTCCCGAGCGACGAGTTGTTTTCCACGAAGATCGAGACAAGCTTGTTAGCTCGTTCGCCGCGCAAGGTCTTTCATTTTCATTTCCATCTTTCATTTCCGAGGAGCCCGCGCGCGCGTTAAGCCAATTCGATTACTCGAACGACGCGTTGGCTCTACCTCGCATCCCGCACGGGCCATTTGCTCGTTCGCCGATCGACCAGACGACCCACCGGAGAAGAGAGGGAAGATGGCGCGTGGGTGGTGTGCTCGGTTTCGCGAGTCTCTGCTGAGTCAGAAAGTCGAACATCGATCACTTATTGTTAGAGCGGCCAAGCATGCGTTCGATCGTGACTGCACTTATTTACCTCGACACCCTTTTCGCCGACACACTTCTGTCATTTCCATGAGAGACCGGCAACCGACGTGATAGATCGGCCTTCCACTTCCACTTCCAGCTCCAGTTCCAGCAGGGCGATCTCTCGAACCTCCCGGAGACACTCGGTCGCCCTTTCGCAAGGACACGTTTTGCGACGACTGACCGAATCCGGTCGCGCCTTAAACACCTCGCTGGAAATTGCATTCCTTCCAGAGACTACTCCGTCTCCTTGAAAAATCGATTGGGTCGTTGCAGAAGTAAAGCGATCGGTATCGCGTTACGCAAAGTCCGACGGAATTCCACCAGTGTTTTTCTCCGTTGGCATTTTCTCCTCGATGACTCCCGCCGGTGGGGTGGACGGACGATATGGGCTAGGGTAGGAGAGAGAGAGAGAGAGAGAGAGAGAGATTCACCGGTGTCACTGGCAAAGTTTCACGGTGGTCCATTTCCCATCGTTCGTCATCTGCCGTGGCCGAGGAAGTCGCTGCGCGTATAAGGTGTCCCGCCCTCTTCTCTCTCGTCGGGTCATCCAATACTCGAAGGATGCATTTTTTCCCGGGCGACGCGTTTAGGAGTCGCGAAGGAGCCACGCGGGAAGTTCAGGGGCTACGGGGCTAACGTTACGCTTCTGGGTGGCTCGCGATTTCACGAATGAATTCTTTCTCTTAAAATACTCCCGTCCCTTAATCCATTTGCCGCGAGAGAGGAAACGAGTAGGAGAATAATAAGTAATCGGCAATCAGCGATTGGAGGCTGAACTTTATTTTGAGTATCCATAAAGACATTTATAGAGAGATACGTCGAATAGGTTTATTGTGTTCGTTATACCATCGAGGCTTCTTAGCGTTGCCCATTGAGAAGAAAACGGGACGAGCGTGTCGGTAATAAGGGAGGATTTATAGCCCTTGCTTGCCACTACTTCACTTTAATCCGCCGCAACCCCATGCGTTTCTTCTTCTTTCTTCTCTTACTCTTCCTCCGCCTCCTCCTCCTCCTCCTCCATCCTTCGCCATCCTTCTCACCGAGGCACCTCGAAGCCACGAGGTTCCCCTTCTTTTCTCTCTCGTCTCTCTTTCATTCGCGCGAGATTTTCCTAACCACTCCAAACGCGAAATGTCCTCATTGTCAAATTTCTGAATGTCCGCCCTCGAAACGTGGCCACCTTTTGCCACGTGTGGGAAAAGTGAGTTTCTTCAAGCTGGATTAGATGCGCAGGTACCCGAAGATCTTGGCTTCGTTGCTGGTTGCCTCCCTTTCGTCCAGGAAAATCTTTCTCAGCCAAGTAGGCGAGAGATTCCAGCTTATCTCATAAGATCTCGGTGCAGCCTATATTTTAATCAGTCACCCCAAGCATCCACGTACTTTTTTCCTTCGCTTATCCCACTCGAGTCCCACTCATTTCTTCGCAATTTTCTTCTTCTTCTTCTTCTTGGTAGACCAGTGACCGTAGTACCCCGTACTCCTTTTTCCCGATTCCCTCGAGAGCTGCCGGAATAAAAAGCAAGCAACCTCTCTCCCCAGCTTGCCACCGCTGGATCACGGCAATTTCTCGAGGATCAAGAGTGGCCATCTTTCACGCGTCTCCTCCTCGTTCTTTCTCGCTTATTGTCAGAATTTTTCGAGCAGCGACTTATGGTCACCGAACGCCGTCACTCAGTTTCGTGTTTATCATCGTGTCTGCTTTTCTCTCAAGCTCCCGTATTGTATCAATTTTTCGAGTGTCACGCAGGGACATCTTTCAGGGATCGACAATGCATCGATGTGTACCAGCAAGCATTTCAGTAGCCGGGATACCGTCGGAGGGTCATCTCCCGCTTGCTCCAGGAGGCATCTGGCCGAAATTATGAGATTCTCATTGTACGACTGGCGCATAGTTCGCATTTCGTCAGTCCATTTTCGATGCGAAGAATGAGAGGGACGGAGAGAGAAAGAGAGAGGGGAGGGGAGAGGGTCGTAGAGCCGTGACCAGGAGCATGATTAGTACGCGCACACTTGACCTGGCAGACCCATTGTCGAGGGGAGAATACCATTATACCGATACCGAACACGAAGACCCCATTATTCGACACCTCCAGTACCCTCTACCCCCCTTCTTTCGACTTTATTACGGATGCGAGCCAACACGGTTACATATGTACATTTGTAAATGGGGATTTTTACTGATTTCCAGCGATCTCTGCCGATCGCAAACGCGAAAATCTCCATTGTTCAATGGAGCCCCGCACCCCTCGCACGGTCCACCCTCCCCCTTTTCACGAATACGATTACACGCGTCTTGATGCACGCGTATTAAACATGCATATGTTTAATACTCTACTTTCATCCCGTCAGTTCTCTCCAAAAGATTTATCGATTTCCACACACACGTACAGAGAGAGAGAGAGAGAGAGAGAGAGAGAGAGGGATTCTCTCTCTCTCGACAATGTTACACAGGGATCAAAGAACCAGCGACTCGAAAATTCTCGTTTGTTGGATTTCTCGAAGAGAGGAATGTCAAAAGTTTCGCACAGGGGAGGCCCGGTGGTGATTCTCTCTTCCACTTTATTAAAACAGAGAAAAGTCCCCCCATCCTCGAGACGAGCGGCGTGTCCTATAGTTCCTAAAAAAAGGAAACACGAGCAAGGCAAATGTTTGGCACTACCATCGAGAAAGCAAAGTTCGCGCAGTCAAGTTAGCGGGGAGATTCCAGAAAGACAAACGAGGCGGAGGGACGATATCGGATAATTTTCAGGGAATCTCGGCTAAGCGATATGATGGATAGTCCAGGGAGAGACGTGGGATGAGGGATGCCGAAGGGGAGAAGGGGGAAGGGGGTTAGCTCGGTAACGTGTGAAATTTTTGAGAGGCAAACGTGGCGAGCGCGATCTCGCGCTCGACCGTGCGTACTGGTCGAGGTACACACGTTACTCCAACAATTTATGGCACCCCGTCTTTCCAGCTCCCCCCAGCCCTCCCTCCTGGAAGTTGAAATCGCGTCAGCATTTAGCTGGCAGTATATTAGGCAAAATACAGCCGGATATCCTCTCACGGGCCATTACTGTTACCTTTGATCATCGCATGACCAGAGTGGTTAACGCTGCGTCATCGGAGCATGAATTTCTCTCTATCTGCCGGCATAATTTACAATCCACCCCTTGGCCGATCCCCCGCTCTCTCCGGGTACATACGATTATGAGCATCGCTGAGGTTTCCATTTCCACACTCCTCCCACTCGTAGCTACTCGAATTTCTTCTCGTAATTTCTTGCTCCAATTACCTGTGTGTATCAACCGTTCGTTGCGCCACCCCCGCAGCTCGACCACGCGGGATCGATGGAGATCGAATCGCGTTCTCTCGCAATTCTATCGAGCTCGAGGAAGCTCGAGGAAGCTCGCCCGCAGCTCCCAGCGTGACTCGATTCGGACGATAGCGGCGGAGTCCAGATGGTTCCGCCATTTTTTATTTTCCAGGAGATCGGGTTTCATCGGACCGCGCATTATCATAATTATTACGGGGAGGAATTATTCGGTGCCCCTTCAATTAGCTTTGTGTTTCGATTAAGGGTGAGATACCGCGCGTATTGCATGCTGTTGTATCTCTGGAATTAATTAAACAGTGTTAACGAGTGAATATTGTTCAGCTCTATGGAAAACTTCCTTTCCTGAGAATATCTCGTTCTCTCGCTCCTGCAAAACCGATTTAAGAGCTACGTGCGTGAAACGCATCTTTCCCATCATTCAAGTCTCTGATAGAACTGCTGGCCTTCTTCTTCCTCTCCTGCTTCCACTTCTCTTCTCCTCTGTTTCTTCCTCTTCCTCCTCTTCCTCTCCTTTTCGTCTCGAGAGTCACACGCCACTCCTCGAACTTGTCGCGCGTTTACTTTTCAGCCAGGCCAACGGAGGAGTCGCGTGATCGTTTCATTAGGTAGAGGCAAAACTCGGGAGGTAATTAGATTAAAAGGTAACAGGGTTGCTAATTGAAAAGGATCGATGGGGCTTAGAAAATGTTTGAGCAGGTACAGAAGGGTTTGTTGGGTTTTGTCGGTTTTTGGAGAGCAGCCTGTTGCATGCCCAGCATCGGCTGACGTCATTTCCACCACCGTATCCATTCTGCTCCGGTAGTGGGGGGAGGGAATGAGGGGCGTTCGAGGTGGTGGGGTAAAAAGGGGAATATGACGCTCGGAGGGCGTGCTTGACAAAGGCGTGGTTACCGTGTCCCCACCCAACAATAAACAAGCGACTCTGACGTTAATTTGTTTGTTTTGTCCTTCCACCCTCCTCTCTTCCTCATATTTCGCACTCTTTCTCACTTTCAACCCCTTTGCTTCTCTCGTACCCTCTCGTCTCTCCTTTCCTGAGATCGACCTTCTTCCTTCCTCCTCCTGCGAGAGAGAGATAGAGAGAGTCTCACACCTGTTCCGTTTAACCACTTATCTTACTTCATTCCCCGACTGAAGCAGCCTCCAAGTTTATCGGCTAAAATGCAACTTTGTCTCACCCCTAAATCACGGAGCTTTCTCAGAAGTTTTGCTTTTTTACCGCGCTCTCAAGTTCATTACGTAATTTTCCGGCTAAATCTGTCGGTGATTAATAAATTGTAATAACAACGAGTCGAGATTTTTATCGAGTCTCTCGCTCCAGTCATCTTCAGGATCTAACGATAACTTCGAGATCTATATACGTGTATCTATAATGACGCACTTTTTGTATTTGCTGATATTTCGCGCGATCTCTCGTCTCCCACAATCATTTTCTACTGGAAAGAAAGTGAAATACTCGAGCGAATGAGAGAGAGAGAGAGAGAGAGAGAGAGAGAGAGAGAAGGGCACTGACATCATTTGACAATTGTGTAAATCAACTGATATGTTAATTTGGTGAAGCTAAACAGTACATAGAGAACCGAACACCGAGCAACATCGAAACTTCACTTCGCCAAACTTTTAGGCCTGGGAGTTTCTTCGTTTGCTCAAGTGCTCCCGGACAATTAAAGAAGCTTGTACGACAGCTTGATAACAGACTCGTTAAACGAATTAATTTCCTAATGGTTCTGACTAACGATTTCAATGGATAAATTTAAGCTTAAGCGTGCTCCACTGACGTTTTTACTAGATACGCGTATTTTCGCAATAGTCTTGATCAAACAAGACCGTTTCTCACATAACATTCGTCATCTCAGAGTCTGAGCCCTAATTACAATCATCACTCCCGTTCCTTATCGATTCTCCATTAATTGGTCTTTATTGTCAAACTCGCCTGATTTTCACATTATTTCTCTGTTTTTCATCCGAACGATTTTATTCATCAACATTTGTCATCTATTGCATCATCGGCTGACTGAAACATCAGAGCTTTCCATCGGAATACTCCAACTGTTAATTCATCCCTCCCCCCCCCTTCCCTCCTTCTCCATTGTCTTATTCTAATATCGCGGGGGTGAGATTCCCCTCGAGTCGTTATTTCGTTGGATATCGTCGAGTTTCACCTTTTCCTCGGTCGTGGCTTTTATTCATTTTTTTTTTTTTTTTTTTCAGGGACGATGTTAACTATCGGGCAGGATCTTTGAGAGATAACGTTTTGCCGAAGGAGAAGAAAAATGGAGGCATACGGATCGCGTCGTTTGGAAGAGGACGTGTGTGCCCGACGATGTGAAGTCGGCTTTAGGATGTTCCACGCGGTGGAAGTAACGCGATTCGATTTTGCGTTAGCTCAGCTACGCGTGAACCCAGCCAAGGTCAAGTCGTTCCCCGTCCCCGTGCATCCCTCCGACTACTCGGGCAGGGCTCTTAAGATCGATTCCGACCAATTTTATACATAGGGTGGACCCACACGTTAAACTCGTACTCTTATCAGGAACGACTGTCAAGTTTCACTGGACTTTATCATTGAGAGTTGACCCGCACCCACCTCCCCCTCCACCCTCCCCGCACGGCTCGGGGGCGTAGAATTTATCGAATTCGACGGAGACGATTCTCGTTTTATCGTGACCCGTGGAGAAGGGAGATTTCCTTTCGCTTTTTTTGGGGGACTACCGATACGAGCGGATACCTATTTGCATTCTGAAGTTGCTCGACAATTCGGCAAGGTAAATAATCTCTTTTTAGGCAGCCTTATGTGACCATGAACGAAACGTTATGTGACGCACACCCTGGCGAGGTCGGAACAAACACCAATTACGCGTGAATTGGCTCAAACAGAATCAAATCAGAAGGCCAAGTATTGCGTGCCGTTTGCTCAATCCGCTGTCTGTTCTTTCCGCTGCTTATCGTCATCGATAAATCAGCGAGATGGGGTGGGGGTGGTCATGAATGGCATGCATATATTTGAAAATTACCAAGTCCCGTGAATGAGAGCAAGATTCGTTGGGCGAAAGATGGAAGACACAATGAGAGAGGAGGGTGAGATGGATCTAGGTGGAGAGAGAGAGAGGTGATTGCGAGACATTTTCTCAAAAATTTTTTTCGAGTTTTTCTGCGAAAACTCACTTTCCAGCAGGCAAGTTTGGCATATTGGCAGAGGCGTTTAGTGTGAAACTAACTTGTGTCTTAGCGAGGGAGAGCCATAGACGTACGCGCTAGTGACAAGGGTGGATGCGTTTACCCCCTCAGTCCTCCGAGCAGGGGAAGGACTGGAAGAGGGTGAGTCACCCCGAGTGGCGCACTCTGGCGTGCGTAACAACCACAGCCAACCCACGCGTGACTAGATACCGTTTTGCACAAAGGGGACAAATGTCAATTATATTTTAATACTCCCCGATTTTCTTATTAAGAAATTCCACGCGGCTCTCTCAGAGAGAGGAAGGAGGAAAGAGGAGGAGAGCTTACCCGTTCGTCTGTTCGTCCGTGTCCGTGTCCGTCGTCCTTTTGACTCGCCTTATCCTCGCGAGACAGATCAGATTTCAACGCTCTTCAAGGTATCGTGCAAACGTACCTAGCTCGCAAGAAACACGCACATCTACGGAATAAAAAAGCATGGCAAAGGGCACGTGTGTGCGCGCGCGCGTGAGCGCGAGGGAGAAAAGAAAAGAAGTGGATATTTCAGGAGGATCGGGAGGACGAAAGTTTGATCATAATCATAATCTAGCCCTGGTTCCTGGAAAGGGGCGAAAAGTTGCACCGTCGTCGATCAGTGGAGGAAATTTAAAGATCCAATTAAACGGAGAAGCATCAGGGGTGGCGAGAAGAAGACGACGAGGGAGAGAGTAAAAATAGCTGGAAGCGCGAATCTGCTTCCGAATAGGAAAACAGTTGAACTGGATCTGCGCTCTTGGAAGTTGGGGACCCTTGCGCCCTGTTGGAATAGGAAGCACGCATGCTCAAAAGGGGTTGTAGGTTCCGTATGGGTAGGGGTGGTCGGGGGGTTGGGACACAGCACGCGCCCTCCGATGTGCCTTCCGCACGGTTGAGCATCTCCACCATTCAGAATCGATGATGTCACGAAGCGGAGCCAGCATCCCCTCCCTCCGGAGTGCTGGTGGGGGTTGGAGGGATATCGGAGGGTGCTGGAGGGGGTCGGGGGCGGTACAGGATTGGTCCGTCGGTATCGGCAAAGGCTTTTGCGAGCCGCGACCCAACGAGAGTCCAACGCGAGTCGGTGCGTGACAGTCCGTGCGTGTGTGCTCGCCTAATAATATCCACCGGCGGAAAACCACCTCTCACCCCCTCCTTCGCATCAACCACCGCGCGTCCTCCACCTCTTGGACCGCGTCGACGATTTCGCCTAGCCCGAAAACGGCAATAGCACGTGTGCGCCGCACTCGCGCAGACAACCCGCAGCAGAGCTCTAGCGCATTCGCCAGGATATCCCGTTTCGAGTCATCGTCGCCACCACCACCACCACCACCACCGCCACCATCGCCACCACCACCACGACCACCACCACCGTAGCCGCCACCATCGCCAGGAAGTACCCTGAGGAATTTATCCGGAGGTACGCCGCGACACTTCCTGCGCTCCGAAAATACTCGAGGAAAAACTCTCGTTCGAGCTCCTGCTGCAGCAAAGGAGACCTCCTTCGTTTCAAGTCTCTCCCGTTCCTGAAGATTCCACCGCAAAACTCGACCGAGTCTTCGCCGCTCCGGAAGTCCCGTGATATCCTGGGGAAATGTCTGCTCGTCGCCGAGAACTTTCAGTGCACTGCCACCCGCGCGAGATGACGACGGAGTGAGAGCATCGGAGCACCGGAGGATTTCTCAATGCTCGAGAACGCCGTCGCCGTCGCCGTCGCCGTCACAGTGAACGAATATTTTTGCTAGAATTTCATTTTCCCTCCGAATTTCTACTCCGCGCGTGTACGTCCCGATCTTCCTAGGATTCTTCTTCATCAACCCTCTTCGTCCTCGTCGAGAGATCGATGAGAGAGTAGCAACCACCGGTGCTCAGTAGCACTCGCGTAGACCTCTCGAAGTTCGAAAGAGAGAAAAGTCCGCGCGCCTACTCTTGTGTGTGTGTATGTGTGTACCAGTGGCAACGGCGGAGATTCTCTACGGGGAGAATCAACTCCCGGCCTGTAAAATCCCCCGTCCGATGGTAAAGGGAAATTCGGTCGTATGGTGACGTCGGCTCTCGGCAGATGCAAGTGCAATTTCAAGAGTCGCGAAGGTCGAGCCGAGCCGAGCCGAGCCGAGCTGAGCTGAGCTGAGCCGAGCCGAGCAGAGCGGAGCGGAACGGAACGGAACGAAAGGGAAACGGGAAACTGGACTATTTTTCTATGCAAGTGAAGTTGGCCAGGCGTACCGGGCAAGTGTGCTGGTGCTCCCTCAGGATCGTCGGATCACGAAACTTCGTCGAGTGTCCCCGTAAGGATCCCGGCGAGGAATAAGTGAGCGTCCGGAGCCGCGTGACGCGGTGATCTCCCAGGAGCAGCGTCGGCCGTCGGCGAATCTTGGTGAGTCTCGCTCTTGTTTCTTTCAGTATCAGTCTCAGTCACGTGGTTCTTTACCCCACGGGTCGACCTCCTGTTGTATGGTTTCGGTCGTCGATCCACGCGCGTCAAACAACCACCTTTTAATCCGTTTTGTCGACTTTCCCGTCGACGACTGCCAGTCAATGTCTCTCCGTATTCCACCGGAAAGAAAATTACCCTCGGAAAATTGCAGAGAAAATTCTCCGACGAGGTAAACCGTGTTTTCTTGCAGCGTTTCGTTGCACGTCGGCTGCGTCGACTACGTCGCTTATCGCGATTTCCACGGTTTGGCACGCTGGAAGCCAATTAACACGCGACATTAAGCGCATCTTCCGGTCCAACCCTTGTCTTCCTAGCCAACAGTCAATATCAGTCGGGGCTGCATACATGCAGCATGCGTGCGAATGCAGATTGCATAGAATCCGTCGCATAATACAGCTTAAAGCACAATACACGCTCCCAACGTGCTGCTATACGCCAGATGAATGTACCTCGATGTATTCCCGTCCCGTCACCTCTCTCTCTCTCTCTCTCTCTTCTCTTACCTCTCTCCTCTTTCCTCCGGCCTTCGATATTTCTCATCTCTTCTCCACCCCTTGCCGAGGAATTTCTTCCGTCTCGTTATTTCACAGCGCGTTACACGGGGGTGTGAATTAAGCGATTCCGAACGTCCACGAGGAAGAAAATGAGAAACTGGTGCGCTCGACTCTGAATGGCCCGGTGAATACAAGTGCGGACACCCCGCGGCGGAGTTCCGTCGCCGCGTATTGTACGGGTCCTTTTCCCGGTGAAGGGCCCTCGCGCGAACTAATTCTACCGGCAAGAGAATGTCCCGATCGCGGGACCAAAAGGTCCGGCAGAGCCCTTTGCCCGATGGAAAAATTGGATTTTCGTGGAAACGTCGATTTTCCTTTCGGAAAAATCTCCTCCCTCCCCGTTTCTCTCCCTTTGTAACGTCGAGAATTAATGCGAGCACAGTCGAGAGATCGGTCGTCGTCGAGCGGAAGGATTTTGCGAGTAACGTTGAAAGGGTTGCGGAGGAGGAGGAGGAGGAAAAGAGTCAACGCGGAAAAGCGTCGAGTTGTCGTTCCGAGAAGAATTTTGCAGGGCCCTCGAATCTCGAAAATGTACACCACTAATGAAAACTGGGTATATTCGCTGTCTCCGTCGGAGTTGTAGCTCGCCGCGGGGAATGGCAGAGGGGGAGGGTTGACAGCGCGCGCGAGAGACAAGAGGGGGTGGAAGGGGTTGCAAGCATTATACACGCGGATGGTAATAGGTTCCATATCCACGAGCTGCCGGCACATTATGCTTTACATTTCCGGCGAAACACTGTTAATGGCACCCTGGCGCTACAACCCCCCTGGAGCCATCGCACAGACCACCCCCTGCATCCCCGTTTACTCCGCTCCGTCCCTTTTTCACCCTTTACCGCCCCGTTTTCTCCCTCTCCACCCCCGGGAGAACCACTTGCACCGCACACTCACTTATACGCGCCATTATATCCGCTGTGAACACGTGTACGCGTGTGCATTAATTAATAATTCAAGCCGGGTCCTACATGCCGAGATATCAACTTCCGTCGAGTTCCTCCCCCTCGCTCCTCCCTCGCAACCCTCTTTGATTCTCTCGCGTTTTATCTCAAGATGAATAGCGGAACGCGCCCGTGTCGAGATTTTCTTTATTGCCAGGAACGTCCCGCCGCCCCAATTATCGAGAGGACTTTTTCACTTTTTTCACTTCTTTCGCTCTTTCGTCCTTTCGCTTTTTCATAAACTTTAGCACCCCCGTGAAGCGCGGACCGAAAAGACGCGGCGGGGATTGTTCGACGCTCCCCGGCGTTGGTCTTAATGAATTTTTTGGTCTCTCCCTCGACGGAGTGGGAGGAAACACGCGCGAATTACGGCGCTCGTAAATCCAAGAATCGGAACTTTACCGATTTCACGGATTCGACGAATTAGCTAGTTGTTTTACGCGGCGTGGCAGGGTGAGAGGGGAGGTAGGGAGGGAGCTTTTATAATCGAACAATGAAATTACGGGGAAATATTCATTGGTTCGAAGCGCGAGGAATCGACGAGGAAATACCTTGACGCGTTTGCCGCTTTAACGGTCGTTAGAGAAACTACTACCCCCTCGAGTCAACAGAACTACTTTCGTGCCGTCAACTCGGAGACTGCCTCCGGACAAACTTTTCCCAAGTGAAATCCTTCCACACAGTCCCGGTAAGAGACTTTCCCGCGCGGGCGGATTTCGCGTCGAGCGAGCTTCTCCCGTCTGCAAAGTGTCTGCGAACTATGTAAAATAATAACATGACTCTACAAAGTGCAAAATGAACATCCAAGAGCATCCCGAGAAGGTTGCTCGAGTTCGCCTCGCTTCCAAAGTTTCGCGGCGATCAGAGACCCTGCCACCCGCGAGAATCAGCGGAATTACGCGGAAAACTCCGGCCGAGATCGGAAAAATTGGAAAAACTGGAAAAACCTGGTAAAATCACGACGCAACGAGGTACGAGCTATGACGGAACAAAAAGGCCTGGTAGTTGCCGTTGTCGGTGGTAGTAGCAGCAGGGGGTGGTTTTTCTTGGGCGATTTACATTCTCGGTGTCTAAACTTTTTTCCAGGCTGTAAAGTTTCCTGGAAAATGATGGGGGTTTGTTTATCGCTGCTGCTGGGGGGTTTCTGTATCATTCGACTGGCGTTCGATGGAGTTCTCGGCGGTGCATTAAATCGACAGCTCGGCGTCTTGTAAACACGAGCTCGTGAGAGATCCTGTTTGCGCTCAGTCGGGCATAATCCGAGGTAATCCTCTTGCACAATATGCGAACGCGACGTATTCCTCCCCCTCGCGCGTCGCTCCTTCTCCCGTTCCCTACCCCCGCATCGGAAAACTCGCGCGAGCAGAAAAAAAAGCTTTGGAAAACTTTACGCCGAAGTCCTGTAAGCACTTACTTAGCACTATTCATTCTTCTCCATCCCCCTCGTAAATCTATCGCAAAGTTTCATCCCTTCGCGCGAGGATTCCGAGAATCCAGGCCGAAGGGAATCGCTCTCGCGGAGAATTTTCCAGAATTTCCCGGCAAACGCCCCCCATCGATCGACGCAATCTCTCGCGTCAACCGCGGGCTTGCAGGAAATTCGCGTTCGTTATGGCCAAGTGGAGGAATCGTCTGGAATAATGCGTCTGTGTACGCGCGGAGGCAATGGAAGGGGGTTGCGGGGGTGGGTGTGACACGGTCGCGCTACCGGGGCTAAATTTTTTCTTTTCTCGAGCTCTCGCGCGCTACTCTAATTATCCCACTTAATCTCGGCGATCTCATCTTCCTCCCTCTCCTCTCCTCTCCTCTCCCGTGCGCGGGCCTCGAGCATATTTCAAGAGCGTTACGTTTGCGAGTAGTTTACATTCTCCGAGAGAGCGGGAGACTCCGGTAATTGCGACACTTCACCTCCCCCAACGAGACACGCGAACCTCGTGGAGAATTCGCGCGAGAAGTGTCATTTCCAATGCGAGCTTTCAATGGGACGAATTTCGAGTCCCTCCCCCATCCCTCCGGCACTCTTTGCGTTTCGTAAATGGCCCTAATTGCGTCACTACTTAAACCCCCTGAATAAAAGGCGCGAGCGCCGGCTGATTGTAGGGAATATTTTCAACGACTCGTCTGGGACGACGCGGGCGCATCTCAAAAGTGGAAAATTCCCCCGAGGGGATGAAAAACCGTCGCGTGTAATATCGCGTGCTAATGACCGTGGCCCAATGGACAGCTCCGAACGATTTACGTGGGAGTGACGTAGACAGTTTGCATGACCTAAAAAGTCCAAAAGGAATTGGAGTGACACTGCGCGTACAGTTTTACGTCGAAAGCCGAGAATAAATTATGATAAGGAGGGAGAGAGAGAGAGAGAGAGTTTCAGTAGTCTCTAAGAATCGACGCAAGGGCTTTGTCGGGTCTTTATTTCCATGATCCGCAGACATATTGGCAGGTATCTCTCGTTGCATAAGAAAGTTCAAGGTTTACTCGGAAACATTGTGGTAGGATAGTGACCGGTGTACCGAACGATTAGAAATAACGGGGGGCGGAATAGGCTCGTTTTATCCGTCTCTCGCCAAGGCGACTCCCGGCTACACTTGCGCGCCGATATGCAAATGCTCCCGGGATTTACACAGGTGGCAGTGGTTTTTTTGGAAAAAGCGGCAACTACGCACAAAAATCATGCCCCGCTCTTCCAGTTCGCGAGAGACACCGGCAGCGAAAAGTCTCCGCTCTTTCTCACGCTGTTTCTCCGCTCCCCCGGGGCTCTTCCTCCTCCTTTCACCTCGTCATCTTCCCTCGGAAACGAGAGGCAATCGTTTCCGGTAAGTAACCGATTTCCCACTTCGATCGCGCAACTCGATTGCCTCCGCGGATTAAGATGGGGATGGGGATGGGGGTGATGAGAGTGGGAGCGGTGGGAGTGCGCGGGGGTGCGCGACCTACCGCAGCAGTTTCTCCATGGACTTTTGTAAAATGGCGTTTTGCCTTGCTTGTTTGTTGCAGTGACCGCAAGTGTAGAAAAGCCCGAAGATTCTGCCTTCGCAGCAATTGGGCGCTGCGGTCGCTCCATGGCCGGGCGCCACCGGCCTCCTAGCCTCCGTCACCGCTGACGATATGGCACACAAAGGTAAGATTTCACGTAATTCCACCCCACCCCACCCCACCCCCTCCCCTCCCCGAGACCCTCGCGCAAAGTCGCAACATCGCCTAGAACCGCAATCCTCGAGGTCTATGATGAACTTGATGAACGGGCAGATCGCGGATTGTTTGAAGAATTCTGGACGCGGGAAAACTTTGCACGACCAAGGTTTCCTCTCCGTCGGATGGGAATTGCAAAAATTTCTCTCTTCGATCGGATTCGTCCCGAACGCTTTGCATCCTTATCGTGGTAGTAAAGCTAATTAGCGTTCCCGTTGATTATTGCGAATCCGCGCAGATCTCACGAGAGACCCGGGAGAGGGAAGAGAGTAACTTGCTAGGAGAGAACTTGCGGAGAGCGGCGAGAGTGTTGGAAGGCGTAAGAGAATGGAAATCAATACGTGAAGTGAGCAGCAGCGGGAGCTTCGCTTTAGAAAGCCTTGAGACGTCGTCTGCTCGTCCTATCCGGGGTCCCTCGTGTTAAGAGAGCCACCCCTGAAGAGCGAGGGGGAGGAGGGGGTGACCAAAAGCCCTCGAAGAGAGGACTCCCATTGAGGACTAATGGGGTTAAACGCCTTAGCCATCAACCGAACTTCTCTCCTTCTCCTCCCTGTCTCTCTCTCTCTCTCTCTCTCTCTCTTCCTCTTCCTTATTAATAAACGACTCTCTCTCTCTCTCTCTCTCTCTCTCTCTCTCTCTCTCTCTCTCTTCCTCTCCTCTTCTCTCTCGTTCTCCTGAGATTCTCGGACATTTCGATTCCTACCCTTATCGAATCTCCAAATCTTGATGCTCTTCCGCCGATCGTCCCCCGGTTTTTTTTGTCAAATTTTGCCACGAGCACTGTCATGATTCTATTTTGTCATAAATCGTCGTACGCTATAAAATTTGGATTCGCTTCGTTCGGAGACGCTACGCGGATACTACGGTGGCGATGGAACACAGGGTGGCTCGGAGTTTGTGTTTTGAGAGGAGAATCGGGGAAACGGGCGGGAACCAATCTGCGAGATTTACATGAGAGAGAAAATTTGGCGTTTCGAGTATGGCAGTTACTCGCCATTCGCATTCCACGGCCATCAGGCAGAAGACATTAAGTTTTATGCTCCTTACGTGGGTATTTCAGAGGGGCTCTTGTCCTCCATAAGGGTTTTATCATAATCGCTCGCGCGATGGCCCCTCGTAATCGAATGCCGGATTGGAAAATGATGCACGACCCCCGGGACCGGAACTTACGGCGAGTCTCCGCGAAACGAATGGCAGAGTGCTCCTCCGACCCCTCCGGCGACCCACCCTCTCTTCCTTTCCACGTCACTCCGCCATTTTGCCACGAGGAGTGCCACGGGGCGCGAGAACCAAAGTCAACGGACACAAGCCGAAAGTTTTCACTCGATTCTTTCGCGCAGCGTGGACGAAGACCGTAACTCGTCGTAGTCCGCCGATTTCCAATAATTGAAATTTCACGCGACGATATCAATATTCCCGAGGTCGCGAGGAAAGAGAATTTCCCGATGCCAGTCGTCGAGATATCCTATCTCGAGAACTCCATCAGGACAGGAGCATTCAAAGGCCTTCCAACAAACCGTGAGATTCGAGGTTCGAGGTTTGAGATCGCAAATATCGCTCGGAGAGAGAGAGAGAGAGAGAGAAAGCGAGCGAACGGGGTGAGAGCAACCACCCTCTGTCGGTGCCGTAAACCGTGAGAGTTGGATGGCAGAGAAGCTCGTTTGTTCTTCTCGCGAAGAGATGCCGGAAACGCGATTTGTACGTTCGATCGATCAAAACCCTCGCGCCTGGTGTGGCCCCGTGGCTCGGTGATGAGGGGCGGCGGGGGTCCATCGGGCCGATTCGATGAGCTAACGCCAACTTAACGCTACACACCTCACTGAGCCGCACTCGGTCAGATAACTCAGCTGGATGTTCGAGCGTCCTCGCTTTCCCGCTTTCCCGCTTTCCCGCTTTCCCGCTTTCCCGAACCGTGCCAGCCAGCCGATCGTGGACATTTATTCACTTGTGGATTCGCCCGATTCCACGGAAAACCGGTCCGGCGATATTGCGGTAATAACGCTTGCTCGCTGTATCGCAAATCCTAAACTCAGGTCCACGCGAAAAAACGATCTGCCAATTTCGACGGACACCCACCCTCTGGACGCTCGACCTTGACTGATGGCGATACCGTTCAGCCGGATCTCGGCTCTTCTTCCCCTGCCGATCTTTTCACCTTGCGCGGTTTATCTCGTCGTTTATTCTTGCCGTTTCCTTCATTATCGTTTTCGCGAGTGTTTTTTGACTCCCCTTTCTCCCCTTTGGCTCTTCCCTTTGTCCCTTTTTTCCCTTTTCCTTTTTCTCCTCGCTACTACTCTGACCGCTCGCCGTGAATAAGTCTGCGAGAATAAGAAGACTTTTTATCGGAGCATAAAGTTTGACTTTTCGAGCTGAGGAATTTCCCTGGCGCGCTTTTATCAACGATTTAACCGCGGCAACTCCTCGTAAATCCAGGACACGCGTTATCCGCATAAATCCAGGCTGAACGCGAATCACGAGACTCCCAGTCTGAGAGCTCGCGACTTTTCGTGCTGAGAGAGCCGGAGATTTCCGGAAGTTTGGCAAATCGTTCGACCTCCGTTTCACCGCGAAGAGTCGGCTGTCGGCACGACGTCTCGACGATTCTGGAAAAGGGGACAGAAGGAGGGAGGGAGAGAGGGAGGTTGCAAGTTGAAAGAAGAAAATAGGAAGGGAAAAAACTCGGCGTTATCTCTGACCCACTCTCCCTCGCGTTGTCTCGAGTGCGACGGAGAGTGAGAGAGAGGAAAGATGCTGAGGAATTGCGAGAGGGGTAGAGAGGGTGAACCCTCCGGGAAGAAAATAGGAATAAGAAGGAATTTGGCGTTATCTCTGACCCACTCTAGTCCAAAAGCGAAAGAAGGAGGAAAAAGTCTGAAAGAAGGAAAAAGGAGGTGAAGGAATGGTAAAATGGGAGGAGGAGGAGGAGGAGTCGGGGGTTGGAGCATTGATCGTTCCTGAATTCCGAGTAGACGGCAGGCAGCGCCTAGCGTTTCTTCACCCTCGAACAACCCTCGACGCGGTTCTGGTTATACCAGGGGGGCTCATACGTTACCGAGAAGGGAATGGGGAAAGGAGAGGAACCTTGAGGGTGGCAAAATGCGAGACGCTCTTTAAAACGACTCACCGCCACGCAAAATAGACAAGACTCTTTTGATGCCCTTCCTCTTCCTCTTTCTCAACTCTTTTCTTCCTCCTCCTCCTCCTCCTCCTCCTCTTTCTTCTCTTCTTCCTCAATCTCCTACCATACCGGTTTTTCTTCTAGCACTCCCTCTCCTCATCGTTCGCTTCACCCTTTTTAGACGACAGTTGGTTGATTCTTATTCAATTAAAGCAACGTCGACGACCATGAAATTTCATCAAAGTAACCGAAGCCCTAACTAAAATTCACCTGGAAAACGTTGTCTCTCACAAGGGTCCTCCAATTCCACCGTGGGTCTTTATTTTCAAGATTTCCCTCTTCCGGCGGCGAGTCTCACTTTTTTCCCGAAATTCCACAAAATTTTCTTTCATAATTCATAACGCTCGGTTACTCGAGCATCATTTACACAGTTTCACTATCATTATTATCATTATTTCTAATGAGGAGAATTCAATTGATTTACCCCCAAGTGTAAGTGCAAGTGGAAGTGAAAGGTACGAGAAACTCTGTCTCGAAGAACAAGTATCCTCGCCGAGTTACGCGCTCGAGAGGTTTCTTTGCACCATCTCTCTCTCTCTCTCTCTCCTATGCATTTCGTTCCTTACGGGGAAAGTCCTTCGCTTTTTCGTCGGCACCTTGTCAAGAGCCGCAAAACGCCAACTGTAATTAGCCGTTCCACGTTGTTGCTTACCTGCTTCTAATTGTCCTCTTCTCTTTTCATCCTCCATCCCCTTCTCTCCCTCCCCATTTTTCTCGACCTCCAATTAATGGCACCCTCGAGGTATCACTGCCGCCGCCTCCGCCCACCCTCTCAACTTCAGAAGCCGCGCTGAACTTTCTCCTGCATTTTTCTCCTCTCGGCAGAAGCTTATCGTTTCTCGCGAGTTTCTTTATCTCGGACTCGACACCAAAGTGGTCGAGAATGATTCGATGACTCGATGATTCTTTACGACGCCATTAGCGTCGTTCCTCGGCCAGTTCGTCACTCGAATGCAGTCGAGGTCCGTGCGTCGGGGCTCGGCGGAGCGTGAAATTTCCTCTCGAGGAGGACGCGACAGGCCAGCCCGAGGTTGCATGCAAGAATTCGGAGGCTTCGGCTGGTTTCTAACACAACACACGTACGAAATGGCTCGATAGATAGCCGAAGAGTCCTGCCGAGTCCCGGAGGACCCCAGGCGGAAGGAAAGTGGCCCTTCTGTCCGTCCCAGTTGAGATGCAAACCAGCCAGTCAGCCAGTCTCTCTCGATATTCCTTCCTCCGAACGGGCATAAAAATCTTTTGGAGCTACGTACGCTCCGGTCGTTCGGGGGGAGGGAGGGAGACCCTCTTCGGACGGTCGTTCCCCGATATATCGCCCAATCCCCAAAAAGCTATCTCGTGTTTTCCCCGAATTTCCCAACATTTTCCCAAACAAACGCTAATTGGACTCGCTCGCTCGCTCGCTCGCTCGCTCTCCTCGGAAAGATAATTGAGACGTTCCTCTAGATCATAGATCAATATGGCCGAAGAACCTGTTACTTCGACGATTCGACTCATCCTCCATCGGCAAATAGACGTTTAGACATCTTCCAAGCGATGACCTCCCGAATACTCCGGGTACTCCGAAAAACTATTGCACTCCAAGGTTGCACCTGTTAGCGAGCGACTCCGAGCAAATATTTGCCTTGCGTCGCTGTGAAATCATTTGGGTTTATCGGCAGATAAACCTAATTAACCTACATAATGTTATCGTGTTTTTTCTTTCCCTCTGTCGAAAATTTTCTCGAGCGTTCAGTCGATGTTTTTCCACTTTCGAAAAACTTCTTCACCCTTCGCGCGCTGTTTTTTTTTATTTTTTTGGTTTCTTTGCGATAATTGGAAAAGAGCTAAAATGCCCGTTGGATTTAATTAGTCCAGGCCTACCGGCATGCGCGATGGTTGGTAAAATGAATGCGAAACGCGAGTTAATGGAATTCTTAATGGGAAATGGAATCGATTAATGAGAGAATCGATCGTTCCGGGGGTTGAAGATTTTTTAGGGCGAGACGGAGGCAGGCAGGGGAGGAGGTGTTTTTCTTGGAAGTGGGAAGAGAGCGGGGGAGTGAAAATAATCAGAGACTCGTTCGAGATAAAAGTGGCGCGGGAGTAAAGCGGAAGCTCATTAACGCGACTGGGAGTAGCTCGACCCTCTGCATTATTACGACTAGCCAAGCTATTGCGACAGGGATTTCATGGATTCATGGCGGCCATCGCGAATCTCGTCTCGATCGTTCCGCTGATTTAACGTGCCAACCTGGACTGAGGACTTCCAGACAAAGTGCGATTAGATCCTTTCGCTAAAAGCCTCTCCTCCTGACCTTAACCTGCCTCTTCCTTAAACACTTCAGCTTCACAGACCTTGGAGCTGATTAAATCCATGGCCCTCGTCGACATTATCCGAGTTTATCTTCGGTATTACACGCACGCACGGACATCCTGGTCCTCCCCCTCCCCCCAAAATGAATGAGATCCCGGTAGCTTTCTCTCTACCCCGGTTTCCACCCCCGCCCCTTCCATAATTTTTAGTTTTTGCTCGACCTCTCCCACGCGACTCTTATCTCCAGTGGGGGGAGAGAGTTCTTCCCATCGATCTTTCGAATTTACAAAGAGTTATCATCCCTCTGCGGCATTTCCAATTTTTGTTTCCTCAACCCCTCTGTTTCTTCGCGAACAGTCATCTTCCTGATACTGCAGCCATCGTTCACGCGCCATCTTTCAGTAGCTTGGCTGGTTGAAACAAAAAAGCTCTGACGTAAACCGCGCACTCGTACACGGGAAAAGGGTGGAAGAGGGGCGGCAGGAGGGTGGGGGCGTGAAAGGCGACGGCGACGGCGACGGCGACGCCACCGACGCCGACGTCGCTTTTGTCCCCGATGTATTAATCGTCCCGACAACAGGCTCGTGAAAGAATTAAAACACTTTTCTGATTATTTTCTTAGATATCGCTGACCACCACCCTCCCCCTCATCCCTTATCGTTGTCAATCGTCGCGAGCGATCCATCGATCGATCTCCGGAGGGAAAACTCATTTTCCGTGTTTGAATACGCGAAACTATACAGGCCGCCGCCCATTACCATTTCTCCTAGAGCTGAATTCATTAATGCTAATTTCCCCTCCCCCGAGGGAGCACGGGCTTCCTTCGTAAAAGCGAAATTCGGCGGGATCGATTTTTACGGAGGTCCACGCAGCTGGAGGGATTTCCGTTGGAATCGCGAAATCACAATGGCGCGGGACATGTGTTCGCTGGTAATCCTTGGCAGAAACGCTGGAAAAAAGGGAAATTCGCCGAAAGCTTAGTTCCGAAGGAAGACAGAGTTGGAGAGAGGGGGTTCCCTGGATTTTTGCAGAAGAGGGGTGCTTTTCGGTTATTACGAAAAACGCCGAGAGGGTCCAGCATTAGGGGGGCAGGAAACGCGAATGAGGACCCCTCAGCGACGGCTAAACACAATCGTACAAGGTGCACAATGACATCGTCGTATTGTGGTCGCGAAGGGCCCGTTCCCATGGGACTTGTGCCCATGAGGCTTTTCATATAATTAGACTTCGTATCGGAATGATCAGCTGTGGGAATTCCTACAGTCTCTGGCTCCGTGTTTTCTCCTACGTCCCCTCTCCGCCTTCCCATTCGCGAATCGCCACGTGCAATGCGATTGTGAATAATTATTATGGACAAAATGGGGTGGTCATGGGGGGGGGGCGGTCGGAGCACTTGAATCGCGAGGAAGACAAGAAAGAAAAGATGATCCCGAAAAGAGGAATGGTTAATTGCAAAAGTAGCAATGTCATTCTTGAAATAGCAGCACGGTGTCTGATATCCGTTTTCCATGGAGCCAAGAAGCTTATGGGGTTTCAATGAAAGACCGCGGTCCACGGAGTGGCACGTACAATGAGAGACCGATGTAATCTCCGGAAACGTTTAGGGGAAAATTGGGTCGACGGTTGCTCCAGTACCCACGGGTACATCCACGGATGGTCCCCTTACTCCTCGCGCGCTATTTGTCAAAACATTTATTTAGCAAGGCGTCTCTTTTTTTATGGGCGATCGCTGCCGTTTGTTTTGGTCGACCTTGCCAGTTCCTAGGGCCTCGCCGGAAACCTTTTCATGGTTTAGCGTAAGAAGGCGATTAATCGATCGGCCCACAGGGAAATCCCTCGAAACTACCCCCGAACTTTCCCCCGTGTAGCGCGGCAACTTTTTTAGTGTCTAATTTGCACGAGGAAGGGATTCTCTCTCTCTCTCTCCCACACACTTTCCCCCATGGATTTTCGGTGTTCGAAAAACGCTGCTGAATGTTTCGCTGAATGGGCAAAAGAGTTCTCGCCGAAATCGCTATGCCCGCTGAATTATTCGTTGTTACCCGCGACTCGCGGCGGAAACTTGGCGGAAGAATGCGCACCAGGGGGTGGTGGAGCGCGGGGGTAAGAGCGTCGGCAGAAGGCGCGCGGGATCGTTAGCCGCGCTTAGTCGTGTCGCGATAATGACGTCATTTGGCGAACTGCGGAACTTTCATTTGATTTTTCGAAAGGTTCGTTTATGCAGGCACCGTTTGCATCGCCAACTTACACTTGCACCCCCCTCGCCCTCTTTCCGCCTTCCTCCCCCCAGTCATCCGACGGCACCACCCACTTCTCTTTTCGCTGCTTCGCTTAAACGCCCGTGTTGTGCGCCAGTAAAGACCTTTTTTCCTTTCCTGAAAGAACTCTCGAGAGGTCTTCCACTTCAGAACCGTCCTCTCGCACAATAATAACGATTCCACCCGCACACCTGCTTCTGTGCCGAGCGAACCTCCTCCACCCTCCACTACCCCTCTCAACCACGCGCTGCTCCACTGAAAATTATCCGACACATATTCCGCATTCTTCTCCCTCTCTCTTCATCGAGATCCATCGAGATGATCCGCCGCCGCTAATCTTTGACTCGATGACTAGTTTCACGAGAGTCCAGGATAGCCGGAGGAAGTTCGGTAAACAGGAAGCGAGACGCTGAAGGAAGAAGCGTGCGAATTGGATCTAGGGCCTTTTGACGGGGGTGTAGTCGAGGAGAAGGAGGAGAAGGAGAAGGAGAAGGTAGAGAGGGGCAAGATTGGGCTTCCTGACAGCGGGGCCGCTCTTCCGGGTCGAATTATCCAATTACCTGGAGGGCAACCTGTGCCGGTGTGCTGCTCCGGGCAGTGGCCCTGGCCCAAAGCGGCCCGGACAAAGAGCTCGTAAACGCGTTATTCCACGCCAACGAATCTGTCAGAGCCGCTCGTCTCGGCCCAAGCCACGCTATGCCACGCTACACCACGTCTACCACACTCTCTCCCCTTACCTTCCATCCCTCTCTCTCCCCCTCTTTGCCTCACCCGCGCGATATCTCCTCATCTAGATTGCAGCTTAGCTCGAAACAAGACTCGATAATCCGTGCCTAACTTTACCCTGATTGATGCTCCTTTCGCTCAAATTGATTTTACCTTGCGATATCACCCCCTTGCTTCTCCCCACCTCCCCCTCGTCGCAGTCGAGTAAGAAAATCCCTAAAGGAACAAAAATATCCGCGTTTCCACGAGTTTTTCCTGAGATTCTTCACGGAAACGAGGATTTGATTCGGTGGGGGATGTCCGGGGGGGTGGTGATGGTGGTTTGTCAATTAGCGTCGTTTAGGATCATCGACCGTGCGGTAACGAGTAGTGACTATTCATCATCCCTCACGTCGGGGAATAAGCCGCGTGGCCAATGGAGAGAGCCGAAATGCCACTCGTTGAGTGTCAATACGGAAAGTATGATCGTGCATAGAAAATGGGGGATGGGAGGGGAGGGGGAGAGCATCTGTCCAGATTGTGGAAAATGTCGTCGAATCGAGTTGTCAATGGTCAGCCATTAATAACACTAATAACTGTCGGGCGCACGTTTTCGGGAAAAGGTCCGCTCGGGAAAAAGTATAGAAGGCCCACGGGGGTGGAGGGGAGAAAGGGGAGTTGGACGAGAGTAGTTCAGGTCAAAGGCAGATTGGCTACAAACAGCGGCACAACAAATACTCGAGAGCTCATTGTGCACCCTCAGGACACTCATAGACGTCGCCGACGCTATGTTCGTTCGTGAGGTGCTTACGGGGGGAGGGGGCCGCCGGGCCCGCAGGAGGGATCCTCATTTTCAAAACATGTCCGCAACAATGAGGCCATTATGACGATCCGTCGTTATTCATCTTTCCTATTCTCGAGATGCCTATGCTCTTCTTCCTGCTGCAACTATTCCTGAGACACTCTCCTCTTCCAACGTTTTCTCATAATTGGCATTTTGACCGTCGTCGAACGAACAAATCTCAAACTTCCTCTCTTTCCCTCTTCAATCGAGAGATTTCAGCGATTTTCACCATTTTTCGAATCCTTTAATCGTTTCACGAGCGGGGCAGGCTGTTTGTTCTCCAAATTGTCCAAGTATCATCGATTGCCGCTTTGCCGGGCAACGAGGGCAACCGAGCGATGATTATTTCTCGATGAAAACACGATTTTGTTTGTGAAAACTCTCGGGGAAGGAAACAGGTCGCGATCCCAGTACCCCGGGGGCAAGTATTTCCAGCCATCCTTACCTGTGTGTGTGTGTGTGTGTGTGTGTGTCGGTCAATTCTCTTCTGTACCCTCGTCACTTTTCGGCGTCTCAATAAGCTCCCCCTGCTTTTTGTCGAACAATTTCATCCAGAAAATAGAAAGACACCACACCACCCATTTCGCGCATGTTGCTGGCTTGTCGGAAAACCGGAAAGCAACTTGTCCCAGTTGCATCTGGCAACTGGCAATCTCATAAATTATCTCTCACAGTGTATCGTTCGAGGAGGAGAACTCATCTCGGAATTATCTCCGCCATTTCTCAATGCTGGAATTTCAAGGGTGGTTCTCTCTCGATGATCTCTCGAGACGCTACGCGATTCAGGATTTACGTGAAAAAACCTCGGAGAATGATTGTCGTCACTCTTCGAATAAAGTCACAAAGCAGCTGGATTTCATTCTCTCTCTCTCTCTCTCTGTTTCATTCTTTTTTTCTTTTCTCTTCTCCGTCCAAAGTTCCACGTTCTAATTCTCGAGCGACACACGCGTTTTATAGGAATTCAATTGAATTCGATTCACAGCTCACCCAGAGAGAGAGAGAGAGAGAGAGAGAGAGAGAGAGAGGAGTAGGGGAGAAGCGAACAAAAAATTAAGCTTATTATACTCGAAGAGTTTGATATTTGCACAGTTATGATACAAGTGTATTTGTGAGAGAATGAATGAGAGGGGTGGAGGAGGGGGGCGAGAAAGTACGACGGGAATATCGAAGGGGTGAGTTCTCGAGTGGGCATTCTACTAGTCTGTTTTGATATTGTAGCGTTTGTATTAAATATCGGTCGACCCTTGGCCCCCTTCCGAGCCGTTTATTAGGACTTCATTAGGCAGCCCTCGTCCCTTCGACTCGCACCCTTTGGCATTAGCTTCCGGAGGACCCGGTCACGCGCTAATAAAAAAAAACCTGCCACGAAATTCTGGGCTTTCTCAGAGCGATCGCACGATATCGCACCGGGAAACGCTGAATTCGACCGGACTCGAAATCCCTCCATTTCGCGGTGTTCTTTTTTCCTCGAGTGTTTCCCCGATAAAATTGGAGATTGCGGAGGGTGCTACTCAAGCTAACACCCACCCGGGGTGGAGTCGGGGGTAGAAAGGAAAACTCGGTATAATCTCGAGTCGAGTCGAGGATGTAAGACGCGCGTAGGATAAATAGATAAGGAGAGATTAGCGCGACGGGCTGGGCAGGGGTGGTTTTTGCAGGGGTTCTCGGAGATAGGCGAAGAACTTCCGACAGCAACAAAGATGGCACGGGGTGCGCGCCGATAGAAAAAGGGGAAGCTCGTTTACAAACGAGCGACAGAGCTCCGCTGACGCGATGCCTCAGACGGCACATTCATCATCTTCACCCTCTTCCACCCCTATCCCCCTCCATTTTCTCTCGCTTTCCCTCTTTTTCCTCCCGACCCTCCTCGGCGCCTAATCGATTAGCACGCACGAACAGATTACCCGGAATTTCACTTCTCTCTTTTATCTAGCGGACTTTTATACCTCCCAACGCACCAAGCCAGTTTGTTAATTATCCTTCAACGAGAGGAATTTAACCTAGTGTGAAATTCGAGGATGAACTCGGTTTACTTCTCTCGCAGATTATTCCTCCTCCTTCTCCTTATTAATATTATTCTCTCACGGTGCTTCTTTCTCGCGCTATTCTTTTTCCTCTTTTTCTATGTTTTTTTTTTTTTTTTTTTTCTTCTTTCATCAAACCTCGAGCGATTACCTTGGAAAATTTTGAGTCGTCGCGCGAGCGTGCCGCGCCACGCACTTTTGGCCTCCATTTTCCAGGAGATGCGAATTAATCGAGGGAGGAGACAGAGGGGCGCTTGGAAATCAATGGCAAGAACAATGAGGATGATAATAATAATTATTATAATAACTATGACGATGATCGGAGCTCGTTCAGGTGAGGTTTTAACAGCGGAGCTTCCGCCTTAACGCCACCCTTAAATCCACGAATACACTCGGCAGAGTTGCGAAGGCCACCGTAATTCGCTCGAGTTCACAATGGGCACGCGGGAACTATCGTTCTGCCGGAGACTCGCGTTATTTGCACGAGTTATTATCGCTCGTTACGAAGCGGTATTCACACTGCGACAATTTGCTCTTTCACCCCAACCCTGACTCCGATCCCTTCCCCGACGCTGTCCTTCCCGGTACCTTTCAGCCGCCCCCGTCCCCTCCTCGGCACTCGAACGAGATTCAAACTCGACACTCTTAATTTGTTATGGCGGAAATATCGTCTGCTCGCCGAAAGAGCACACAGAGGGCTCCTCGCGGAATCTGCCAGCCAGTGGAGGAAAAGTGGAGGAAAGCCCTCCTTAGCCACGGAGAAGACGGGCGGGAGGGACCGAACCGAGTGCGGCATTCAGCGTAAAACAAGCACGTCAGGGCACTCGTCGTTGGCGGTGCGCTCGTTTAATTAAATGTTTTCTCCAAGTTCGCCATGTAATTAAATCCCGACCCCCCCCCATCCCCCGCGCAGCCCCCGCTGTTTTCCGGGCTAATTAACCGTTTGGCTAAGCGCGTTCGGACGTCCATCGTTAGAGCGAAGAGAAGACGTCGCCACCACCGAGGAAAATAATCGGCGTGGCGCGGAACTCGAGGGATATGGTCGTGCATCCCTCGAGGGGTGGCCAGGGGAATCCTCGCACCCTCCCCCCCCCCCCGTTTTCGAGAGAAGAGCACGATTCGAAAATTTCCCTCGAAGCTAATTCGACTGGCACCACCGGCAGAGTTGTAAGGGAGATTTACGAGCGTGCGCGATCGACGAAAGGGACTCACGCTCGATTGACTTCCGAAAATGAATCTTGACGCCCATCGCGCTACCAGATGCAACCGATTTCTCGCGTGCCGCCTCGAAACCTCCCGGTCCTCCATACAAAGTACACCGGAGGATCTCACAAATCATTACTACTTGGCAGCGCGCGCGCCGGCCTTTCAATCGTAGACACTCGTCGAACGGCCTCGCAAGGTTCATTGTCGCAATTCCTCGTCGAGGTGTTCATCGTTGATTCGACAAACTCGAGAAATCGACTACGAGGGGCTGAAATCTCTCTGCCTGCCCCCTCTCTCTCTCTCTCTCTCTCTCTCTCTCTCTGTCGCGCGCGCGCGATATCTGGCTTGTTAATTAATTTTACTCCCAAAGTCATTTCGAAGGCCAAGGGGTGGCGAGGGTAGGAGGACATTCACCTCTTAGGTCAAGGGAGAAGAATCGAGCTTCCACTCGTGGAAGATCCTTGGAAAAATTAGGGCGTGTCGACGAAGGATCCGCTAGAGCGGGTAAGGACCACTGCGGAGACGAGGGTGAAAAGCACCTTGAGGGTTCCTCGATCGCACGAGGAACGCGAGGACAGAGCGTCCTCTTCGGGGCTTGTCATCGGCACAATGAGCCAAAGTTATCTATGATAGAATTCGCTGACGTTGTAAGGTCTGCACCCTCCTTATTTCTGCGGGGAGAGAGGGAGGGGGATGGTAGCCACCCCCTCTCGCAGCCTGAAAAAAGGAGCCTGGGAAAAAAGGCTCCTTTTCTCAGGAGAGAGGGACCCTGACAAAAATACATGATCTATGACCGAGATCTATGAATCTCTCTCGCTTCCTCCATTGTTCGGGGTAGCAGAGCGCGTTGGAAACGCCGGTTATTCTTATTTTGATTCCAACGCTGGTAGAGCCTGGCTGGTTGGTTCCATTCTGCCAAACAACGCAACTGTTACCTAATTCCCTGCTAATCGATATACTCCGGCACGACGCGTATGCAGTATCGAGCACCACGAGGTAACAGGGTGAATTTTCCTTTCTGTTCGCAGGTCACAGCGGAGTGAACCAATTGGGGGGTGTCTTCGTCGGCGGAAGACCACTTCCGGACTCGACGAGGCAAAAGATCGTCGAGTTGGCGCACTCCGGGGCACGACCCTGCGATATCTCGAGGATCCTGCAGGTCAGCAATGGCTGCGTCTCCAAAATCCTTGGCAGGTTGGTTGAAATATTGCTCGCTCCGGAATCCTCCATCGCGATGCCCCAAAAATGAACGCGCGCGCGCGCGTGCGTTCGATGAAAAGAGGTCGTGAAAAAAGAGGAACCCCCTCGTCGGAGAGTCAATCCTTATTGGAAAAATGTTTGCCACTATCGACTTACCGGCGGGGGAATACGGAATGCAAGAAATGAAAAAGACAAAGCTGAAGTGGGAAAGGACATTCGTGGCACGCCACAAGAATGCTAGCAATGTCTTTATCATTTGGCACACCCTCGACACATTCCTCAACGTACTCCTGTAATAATATACCGTGTTCATAGTCCAGTGAACCCCCACCGCGCAGTCCACTCGTATTTGCAAGCGTTTCCATCTAAATTTTTAATAGACCAGGCCCCCTCCCCTCCTCCCACCTCACCCTCTACCCTCCTACCATTCGCGGACGAACTCTCGCAATCGTCCGATTTTTCTTTCCACGCGATAGAAGGACGCGGGGGAAGAAGATACGCCTGCTAAATTGTACGGCAAAATATTATTGTTGCAGATACTATGAAACCGGATCTATCAGGCCCAGGGCCATAGGTGGTAGCAAGCCCCGGGTGGCTACGGCGGAAGTCGTCAGCAAAATTTCCCTCTACAAGAGCGAGTGTCCCTCGATCTTCGCCTGGGAGATTCGAGATCGTCTACTGCAAGAGGGTGTCTGCAGCAACGACAACATACCCAGCGTGAGTACTGGCAAATGCACTTTGCAAATATGAATTATTAATGCATTAATTAGGGAGGGGCGGGGGGGGGGTCAAGAGAGCCAAGAGAGCGGCAAGAGAGATCGAAGCGCGACAATGTCTCGTCTTCTTACACCGAGCGAAACCATTTATTTACACGAGTCTCCGCTGTTAGAAATTGTTAATTCATCTTGCGTCATTTCCGTTGTCCGACAAGACAATTAATGATAACAACATTCCGAGCCATGCGGCAAAACACATTTAATGGTGTTTGAGTTTTTGGGGCGGTTCTCGCAGGCTTTGTCTACCCACGCAAAACAGGCCAACATTTACGCAGATAGCGTCGTATTTAGAAGGGAGGAGGGGGTGGTGGTGGTGGTGAAAAGCAGCAAGGGTGAAAACAGGGTGTTTATGCGAACCGATGGAGTCCGAGGAGTGACGTAACGCGGGCAATTTCATTTCCAGCATCCCTTGCCGCTCGTTTGTGCACGTGCTCGTTTAACGATCGTCGTTCGGGTTAACTTCGACGAAACGACCGTGAAAAGTTGTCGGGGACAGTTTTCGAAAAATTTGCTTCGTTACGATTTTTATGAGTCGTTTCTGACAGAATTAACAGTTAAATTGACTCGTCGCGGAAAGATCCGTTTGAAGAGGAGAGGATTGGCAAAGCGCGCGGGATATAGCGCGGTGAAATTGATCCGGGAGAGATGAAATGGCTGGGCCAGAAAGTCGACGATTTGGAGGAGGAAGACGCGCGGGGGTGTAGGCTAGCAGGGGTTGGCGTCGATCGCAAGTGATTTCGCCAGATTTCTCGTCGCGGACGGCGAGCCTTTGACATTTTTTCTCACGTCGATAAGAATGCTGCCCCTTTTTCTCGAGGGTGGCGCGTACACCTCGAAGCCATTACTCCGAGAGGGTAGCGAAGAGAGGTGGAGAAGCCTGCGGGTGGTGGGGGTGAGAGAAAAAGGAAAGGAAAAGAGAATTTAGCGACCCTCTTTCGCTTTTTACCCTAAGCAAGTCGAGAGCCCCTTAGCCACCGTTTATTGGACGCATGCAAATATCCATGGCAACCGTCCGCGCGAGAACTACCCCCTCTCCGTATGCCCCATGCCACCCCCATTCGCGAACTTTAACTGAGAGACAGGGAGGAATCGGCCCCCCGAGAAAAAGAGAGCCGTCATGGAATTTTCTTTTGATCCGTGCGTTACCTCCTTCCAGCTATTTCTTAATTAAATCTTTTCTTTTCAATCCCCCCTACCCCCTCCTCCTCTCCTTCTCCCTTTCTCCGTGCTTGCTTCTTGCGTTTTTCGATCTTGGGAAATACTCGTCGTTCAGCGTTACTGCTTCAATTACAGATGCAAATCAAATCGCGCAAATGCCACACCTCGTACAGTCTAATCGACTTTTTACAGAAATTTTCATTTATCCAAAAGTATCCTGGACGATTCGTCTTTTACTCGATGCATGAAAATTTCCAACGAAAATCACCGAGGTTTGTCCTAAGAGAGAAAAGAGAGCGTTAAAAAGCAAGAAGAAAGAGGGAGGGAGAGAGAGATGACTCGAAGAAAAGTTGGAAAAGCGGTTATTTCCTCTGGTAGTTTACCGCCATCTCGTTTTCCTCGAGAGCTCCGCCCCCGCCGCCGTCGACGCAATAATTCTCGAACGAACTGTACGTAATGGAATATTACACGGGCCATTAAAGAAACGTTAATCTTGGCCACAACAAGTTCAGAAGCTCGCAGGATGCTCAAACGCGGCTGGGATTATACGCTGCCTGCTCTTGCTCGCCTTTCTACTCTCGATCCTGCCTACTCTTCTTTGCTCTTGCTCTCGCTCTTACTTACCTCTGCCTGCCGGCTTTGATCCTCAATCGACCCCCAGGCACTTTCCGGAAAGGCCCACCCGTGAAATTTGTTAAAACGCCAAATTCGTTCTCCTCTACTCCCCGAGGATTAAACTCCTCCGCAAATCTGATTTTACGCGCGTTAGATAATCAACGCTAATTAATGCTATAAATTTTCAAACAGCTTGTTACAATGCATTTATTTCAGGTGTTTGACGATTACTCTCTTTCTCTCTCTCTCTCTCTCTCTCTGTCTCATTTGCCAACAGTTGAAAAAAGAAGATGACATTTCGCGCGCGATAACGCAATGAAATTGCAAGGTGAAAGCGAAAAAAAAAGTCATGTATTTGTGGAAATGAAATTTAATTTGGAGGCCTCTCTCAATATTGCCAGCGCAGCTGTAAAATTATCGGCGAGGAAATTCCTAAGTAAATTGCAATTTAATACTCGAAGAAAAGTAAAGGTTGGCTGAAGCAAATGGAAGATTGCTTGGAAGTTCGAAGCTTTGATGGCGAGCGAAATAACTCGCGAATGGGATTGATTCGAGACGTTACCTGTTCTCCATCTTCTTGTACAGTGTAACCTTGGCGAATGATGAAGAAGAACAGAGTAGAAGGGGTGGTGGACTGAGGTATTCCGGGCGAGTCGCGGTGATTGGGGGAAATTTCATTATTCTCAGACATTACCCCCGTTATTGTAATGCCATCAAATTGGATACGCTTCGTACACTCCAGCAACTGTGGAGTCTCTCCGGGAATATCCCGGAGCTTCCTGCTTTACCTCCTACCACTACCACCCATCCTACCACTCCAGAAGGAGCATCCTCCAGGATTCCCGCTCCCGGAGAATCTTTCACCTTGCAGAAATTTTACTCGAGGATTTCTCAACGAATCATAGGAACTTCCACGCACGACTTCCGCTCAACCATTTGGCCTTGTGTACTTTTTGCCGCCAGCTTCCTCTCCTCTCCTCTCCTCTCCTTCTCCTTTTTCAAGCAAAAGTTTCATGCTGATTTAAGTGACTCGAATTGTCCGTATCGTTCGTTTGCGTATTACGAAGAATAGATTAAAGGGTAGTTTTTTTTTTTTTTTTTTTTTTTTCTTTGCTTCGGGGTTTTAAATATTTCTATTATGCAGCGAGAGATGCGCTAGTTTATATAACGTCAATTTCACGGGGTTCGGAGTCTGGTGTGGCGTGGCGCGGTGTGGTGTGGATAGAATCGAGCCAATGGCGTGACAAACTGGAAAAGCCCGCAGGACTCGCAGAAGAGACGGATTCGAAATGTCCTGTACTATCCATTCGTTCGCCGACGACGACGGAATCCGTTTTGGTCCCCGCCGGATTTGAATCTGGCACCCGGCGTGGCGGACGCGTTATTGGTTTACTCGCACCACTGCCTCTGGGATACCGACAGTGGTTCTCAATTCATCCGAAAGCTCCTCTCGTTTTATCCGATCAATCCCATTTATCATCCACGCCTTCGAATTGCGAATCGCTGTTTCTCTCGTTCTTTCCAGTTTCATCCGGGGGAGAAATTGCACGGAGATTTCTAGAAAAGGGTATTAAGTACAATCGTGTCCCTTCTTAAATACCTTCCGAGGAACGCGTCCCGCTATCCGCATTACTCCAGAATCCAGAGTGTACGCGAGTCAATCGAGCGATCGATCGATCGCATCACGATCGCGTGTTTTCGTTCGTCTGCGTTTCTCCGAAAGATTTTCCTCGTAAAAAAGCACCGCTGGTCAGAGTGAGATTACATTTGTCGAGCTTGCGGCGACTCCTCTTTCTCCCCTATCGGTATACTATCCAGTATTTCTGCTTATGTATAGCCGGGGAGAGATATGGAGTCTCCGACGACACTAACGGCAACATTCTGTGCGGTCTCCCATCATTTTGCGCGTCACTCGAGTAAAGACGATCCAAACGCCGCAAAGAAACGAAATAAATAAAAAACACTGTCCACACGCTAGAAATCGAGAATCAATGACGCTGACGTTGACACGATGATCGTGTGGTGGGAAACAACCGAATGTTTCTCCTGCAAACGTTGCGAGAGCTCCATATCCGTCTCTGGCTATACACGCGTCTCTAAATGTGTATGTGCGCGTGGAGGGTGGGGGGTGTCAATGGCAACCCCTCTCTTGGCTGGCTGGAAAGTCATGATACCAAAAGGGAGGGGTAGTTTCCCGCGGTGACCAAGCGTGTCCCTGTAATTAATAGTCCCAGGACTACACGACAGGATTCCCTGCAAGGATTTACAGATTATTTCCACGCGTAAGAGCGAATCCAACGCTCGTTTAAGCCATTGGTCGGATCCTACGAACTGGACACGCCTCGCATGCCAATTTCACAATGTTCAATTGATGTAATTTACCTCCGAACATGTACTAAACATTTAATGGCACATATCCCGCAAACGACGCGCAACTTGGATAATTGGAAAACCCAATGTCCAAACAGTATCCTTGCGGCATCCTCTCCTCGAGTATGCATTACCGTGTCTCGTTATATTCAGTCTCTTCCACTGTGAGGAACGGCGCAACGAATACGGGCCTGAGAATACAATGAATTAATGGAGAAAGTACTCATCGAATTTCACGAAAGGAACGTAAGAACCATCTTGAGGGGTGAACAGGGAAAGAGGGAGGCTCGGCATAGGAAATTAATTCCGTGAAACCGACGCGACAGCGTCCAGCAGGAATGGCGGCGGACTGGTGATTAAAAGGAGCAAGTAGAAAAAGACTTTTGCTGCGAAGAGAACGGGTCGATCCGGGAAAAAGCGAGAATCAAGACGCCATTCCGTAGTAGAGAGGAAAAAAATACGAAAGGAGCATGGCAAAGAAGCGTTTCGACGTAAGAAGCAAGGGTGAGAGAGAGAGAGAAAGAGAGAGAGAGAGAGAGACATGAAATAAAGATAAAGAAAAAAAGAATATAAAAGTAACTCGTGAAATTCTTAAGAAAAAATCAGTTCGGGATGAGAAGGGAGAGGGGGAGTAAGAGAGCGAGAGGTAACAAAAAACAAAAAAAAACTCAAGAATAGAGATGAAATATCAAAGGAACAACAAATAAATCCACGATGAGTAACTGTTATCATTGTGCATTAAAAAAGAGAATCCGGAAACATGGGAGAAACGAATAAGAAACTCGTAGCGAATGTAACGAGTGATTAAACAATGTGAAAGGAGGATAAAAAATAAACTATAGGCGAAAGGTGAAAGCATAAAAAGCAAAAGAGCGAGAAAAGGAAGAAAGAATAAAGAGAATAGAGAGAAGATGGCGCGAGGAATAAAGAGGGGATGAAGAGGTGAGGGGGAGAGGATGGAAGTTAACGGGGCGGGTTGGTGAGAAATACATAATGCAGTAGCCGGACGTCTCCGACACCCCGGCCGGGGTAACTCGAAGGAGAAGAAGGGTAGGAGGTGAAATGGGGGTGGACGGGGTGGGTACGAAAAGGGGGTGCATTGATTTACGTGGCAGGGCCAGCCGAGGGTGTCTCCAAGGCGGACGTGCAGGGGCCAACAATTCACTCGCCTCGGGTTCCAGAGGCCATCCATTACTTTACCCCCCTGACCACCCTCTTCCTACATCCTCCCGCACCCTCTTTCTTGGCATTGTTGCGGTTACTTACCGCGTCCATCGAGCACATCGCCGTTGTCACCTAGCAAAAGGACTCCCCGAACGTCTGGATAAACCTTTCCTTTTTTCACTTCCTCCTCTACTTTGTCGACATTGCTTCCTTTTTCCACTTTTCTCACTCGCGGTCTCTCCTCCGCGATCTTAGGTAAAATGATATTTTAAGAAATAAACCGTGGGGTTCACGCTCGAGTAGCGATACTACCTTTTAATTTGCCACATTACCGTCTATCTAGGATTCGTTGGCGGAGCTTCATCAACCATGTAAATAGTACGTGCAATCTGCCACGAGACTTAATTAGCGTTTTAATAAATTACGAGAGTTTTTCGTAGAGCGACCGTAGAGCGGGGCTGGGAAAAATCGCAAAACCCCCCTCGGCGAAAGAATCTCGAGTCCACTCGAAAGAGGGGTGGGGACAGGGGTCACGCCAGCAAGATACAAATTACATTTAAATAGAAGTTGAGGAACGCGCGGCATTCGCAATTTAAGCCCAGTGAAACACATAGCCTGGCAGAGGCGGCGGGAGGCAGGGGTCCGCGAAAAAGAGAGGAGAGCATAAAGCGTGTGCAAAACGCGATGTAAGAGAGAAACTCGCCGAGGCTGACAGCGCGAATTGCGATCCTGCTTCCTCGTTTTTCATTCTTGTTTAATAATAAATGTACGATAAACATTTCTTATTCTCGCTTTCCAAGCTGCACGTGGATTTTCGGATTAAAATACAGAGAGTGCGATATCGCACTGGTTTAACTCTGGAATTAAAATTAAGTTTTCATTCCCAGAGTCTCGCTTCTCGGGGTAGAGAACGAGGGGAGAAGGGGCACGGGGAGGAGGAGGGTAGGCGGGCATTTTGAAAGTCGACTAAATAACTCGGACATCTTTTCGTGGGTTCGCTTGTTCTAAGAAATTTCTCGTAGCGATTACAGCACGCGCGTTTAATCGTAGCTCTTAGCCTGGCATGGCGAGGGGTGGTTTTCGAGGCGTGGGGGTGCGGTATTTAGCTTGCGTCGAGGGGCCCGAAATTTCGGGGGTGGCACGCGTCAGGCGTTATTGCCTCTTGGACGAGCAACTGCCACCAATCGGGGCCCCACCACCAATTTCATCCCCCAAGCGCCACTTTCACAGTCGAGGACTCCAAGATCTCCCTCTCTCTCTCTCTCTCTCTCTCTCTTTCTCTCTCTTTCTTCCTCCTCCACTCTTAGCAAAGTCACGTGTGCGTGTTGTTTCGCGAATACTCTGGAGGAACATGCGAAAGAAGGTTCCAAGGTGCAACCTTGAACGCGAGTGATTTTATTAGGAAATTCCACTCGGGTCTCGTACAAAATGTAAACGAGTGTCCGGCTAGCGCAGAAAGGAGATCCGCTTCATCCGATTGGAATTTGCGGATTGAAAATGGTCTGGCAGCCGTCAGGTAGATAAGTGGATAGACGGGCTGGCGGCACATAGCTGTCGATAAGCAGTAGCAAAAAGTTACTCGAGAAATCCACCGTAGGATTCTACCGGCGTAGTAGGAAATTATCAGCATAATTAATCTCTGAAATCCGATCACAGCGAGAAGAGAGAATTGCGCAAAATAAGCTTCGTCGGAAAGCGAAAACGAAAGCAAAAGCGAAAACGAAAACGAAAACGAAAACGAAAACGAAAACGAGAACGAGAACGAAAAGATACAGAATACTCGTTGAAAAATGAAGGTTTTAGAGTAGAAAGCGTAGGGCGGTGGAACGTCGAGCTGGAGGGAGTGGTCGAAAAAAGCGGGAGATCGGCGCGTTGATAAGATCCGAAGGAAAATGTCCCGGAGAGACAATCGGGCTGTAAGCCGATATCCTTCGACGGCCGCGGGAGGAACAGCCTGGTGGACGTTGCTTGGCAGCAACGTTGCTGATTGGACGGGACAGCCGCTGTACGCTGGATGAACTTGGGTGTTGGGTTGCGAAGCCAGTCAGCGGTTAAAATGACGTTAACTGCTCCGACAGAGGAATCTGCCCAACTCTCTTCCTTCTCCTTTCCCGCGTATATCGTATTGAAAAAAAAAAAAAAGAACCTTGCGCCTTTTTGGCAGATGCCACTTGTTGTCTGGAAAGAGTCGACCGGGGCTGCTTTTTCCGCGCACTCTTTTGCATCTCGAGCTAAATGTTGCAGCGCGATCGCGACGGCGATCGGGAAACAAAAGTCCGTCGACGGACTTGGGGTTGAAAATGAAAATGAAAATGTTGCCATCGGAGATTAATCTCTCCGGCGGGTGGTAGGGCTCGAGGGGGATGAATCGAGCATTTGGCATTATCAGATCGAATTAACTGGGGCCCACGATGTCACAGTAACGGGCGCGCATAATAGAGCCGTCAGCGATTGCCGGCCCCCTCCCGCACCCCCTCCCTACGCGGACGCGCGTGTCCTGCGATTTTTTATTCGATCCCGCTCCGATTTCCCACGACACGCTCGCTCATTGTCCGTATCGGCGCGTGCCACTCCCGGTCCCGCCATCTTCGCATTCGTTGCGATCGTAATTTCGAATAATCGCCGAGAAATTGCTTCCCCTCCTCTCCCCCTCCCGACACCTCCCTCTCGACACGCTCTCCGATTTCGTCAAGTGGGAAATTTCTCGATTCACCGACGGATTCATCAGCGACGGTTTACTCTCGAGTCTGTTTCTCTTTTCGAGTACAAGAGGGGAAGAAAAAATGGTTGTTGCGGAGGAGGTGGAGGAGGGGTGGGTTTTCGCGCGTGATAAAAATCGTCCGCGAGACGATCGGGACGGAAGTTGGCGCCTCGGCACAAAGAATCTTGTGTTTTATTAGCGACTGGGGAACAATGGGTGGCCTCGATGTTTTTTTCTACGTCGTGTAACGCATCACGATATAAAAAATTCGTCGCACAAAAGATCCTGTGCGTTTAATCCTTTGTCCAAGCGTGCAAGGGATAAAAGGGGGAGGAGGGGGTCGTTGAAAACATGGCAGGAAGTAGACGCGGATCGATGGAAATTAGCATGAAGCGCGAAGAGGGTGCAACCAGGATAAACTCGTCATAATATTGTCTCTCTCTCTCTCTCTCTCTCTCTCTCTCTCTCTCCCCCCCTTATCCGCACCCTCTTGCGCTCAAAGTTTTTTCGCGTTTTCAACCATCGCGTGCCTCCACTCGGGGAGAGACTCGTCCGGATAGATTCTTGGATCATTCGCATCAACGTTAAGAATCTGTTTCCCAAATTGTGTGAAAAATATCCATGAAAAAAAAGGGTGGGAACGGGGAAAGTCGGAGGAGGAGGAGGAGGAGGAGGGGGATGACGTAATTTCTGGGCAAATGGTACGAACCACAAAGTAAATCCATACGGGTCTTGCATCCCATCATTATTCGGCAATATATGGCAACCGATACAGGGGGTGAATGGGGGTGGGCCGGGACTCGCGTAACCTGTGATTTAGATGCTCACGCGTGGTCCTCCCACGTCCCTCGAACGTGGGGTGACTTAATGACGGGTTATGACATTTCAAGTACGTGTCTGTCCACGGCCCACTGCTCCGTCCCCGTGTTCGTGTGCGTAAAGCACGTGCCACGTATCATCGCACCCCCGCGTCTCCTTTCGAATGGCAAACAGGACGCCACCACCACCATCACCACCACCTCCACCTCCGCGAGGAAGCAACGAGAGATTCATAAGCCTCGATTAAAGCGTTGCGTCATTTAAAACTCAATTCGTTTCAACCCAACCCCACGTCCCACCCCACGCGTTCGTACTTCTCTTTGCTATTGTTGCACCCCTCCACGCTCCGTCTCTCCTATCCAATTACAAATAAAACCACACGGCTTTTGTTTCTTTGTCCCGAATTATTCTGGCTGTTACTTCGTTCCACGTTTATTCGCGCGCTGTATGGAATATGCCGCTTAATCGGCCGTATGATATTTTAATGAATATTTTTAAACGCCGCTCGCCAAAACGAGAATCCGCATCGCCGTATAAAATCACGCTGCCCGTTCGATAATATCATTATCATTATCATCGTTATCAGTGACCGGGGAGAGCGCATCCCGCGCAGCGGTGTCTTATTTGACTGGGAGTCTGGTACTGGAGGATGGCGAGGGGACGGAGGGGAGAGATCAGGTCGGGGGTGAGTTTTTCCAGGAATTTCCTTCTCTTTCCAAGTTCGGTGGTGCACGGCACAGCAATTTAGAGGCAGAGTCCGTATAACGTGGAAGGTGTCCAGAGTTCGGGATTACGTGGGAGCGCGGTGGGATTGGTAGAGTCGCCGAGGACGACGGCGGACGGTGGTGGCCGGGGGTGTGGGCAGGGGCGAGGGTCGTCGGGGCTTGTTAGATGCGGTGTCAGGGCCCCACGGCGTTGAAACGCTCTGACATCTTTCGAACCCCAGGCCGCACGCCGGCGTTCCAGTTACGGTCACGGAGGAGATGTCACCGCCATTCCTCCCCCTCCCCCTCTTCCTTGTCTTCGACATCCCTCGCCGATACCACCCCCGCCAAATGCCCGGTAGGCTCTCTATCAGTTCGACCGGGACACACCTGCTGCCTGCCGCTGCCCTTTTCCTACGACTCGACTTCGACGTCCGATTGACGAAAGTTTCCATAATTATTTGCTCTCCCGAGGATGCGAGGGAGCCGACGGAAGAAAATCACCCTGGTTCGCGAAATCGGAAGATAGCCCGGTGGATTTGAATCGTCCGCTGCTTCCTAGGAAATTTAATTAACGTCCAGAAGAGGTGAAAGGCGAGAAAAGAGAAAACGGGGAAAAAGAAGCGGGAGGAAAAAGGTGGTTCGTGGTTGGGAAAGAGGGCGGTTGGGGGGGGGGGCAGAGGTTTAAGGAACGGGGAGCAGCGGCGAGCCATGGAAAGTCGCTGGATGTCAAAGGCGTCGGACAATGGAGAAGAGATCGTTGGCAGAAGGAGTTTCGATGACAAAGCGAACCTCTCCTGGCTCTCCTGGCTCTCTTGGCGATGGCTGCCAGTCAAACGACAATCTAAGCTTTTGCGTGACATCGAGTGTCCGACTGTTTGACCGTTTTTTGATTGACGTCGACCGCAAATATGGCTCGCCCTCGGCGTTTATTGCCGGTATCGTCGCACAATGCCAAACCGTGACACAAAGCGGGCTTTTGTCGCCTCTCTCTCGCTCGCTCTCTGTGTCTCCCGTTCCTGCCTCACCTCCAACGCCATGCGACACACTTAATTCCATTCTGCAAAAGCACGCACTTCCTTCTCGAATTAATTTCCAAGTGACGTTTTCGGTACCGCCGGCACTCGAGAAGATGCACAAAGCCCCCGGAGGACACTTCGGTCGGAAGGTCGCAGGAAAATTTCGGCCGGTCCGTGAAAATCGAGAAATTTTAGGACGAGTCGCGCGCGAGTTCCGCGTAGAAATGGCCAGGTTTCACTGAGAAATCGTCGAGTCGCGGCCGATAAAAAATACAGAACCGCGCGGGAGATAAATCGGCGAACTATCGGAACTTCGGGAGCTGAAAACGACTCGCTCCATACTCCGAGGGTGTCCACGGAAATTTATTCGGGCCTTGCACGTGACAGAAGTCGCGAAAGCACGGACGTCGATGGGTGAGAATAACGTCGCAGGAGAGACAGAGAGAGAGAGAGGGAGAGAGAGAGAGAATCGAACGACCAAGATTATTGGCAAAACTTATCTTGACGCGAGTCACTAAATTTCAAACGGCCTAATTAAAAACGCGGGGGAGGAACTATTTTTCAAAATAAAACGCCTTTTATCTCTCGGTACCTAATGAAATTACAGCGTCAATATCCACAGAAAGTATTAAATTATAATGGAGTTGTTAATTAAATCGGAGCCGAATAATAGCATCGGAGCTTTGTTACGGCTAAAACCGCATACTTCATTAATTTCGCGCTTGATGCTATCTACTCTCTACAACAATCCGCGCGGTGTTTCGCGTAAGTTACTGAAAATGAACAAAGCTCCGATGAAACGAAAAGTAATTAATTCTACGAGCTCTTGAATATCCAGCGATTCGATTAAGGCATCGCTCCATTAAAATTTGATCGAATCCTCGAGGGTCGAATAGGTCGGAGCAAACTCGATCAGTTTCCTTGAAAAATTAGGATGGAGGCGAGGAGTGGGGAAGGGGAGAGGTGGAAGAATCATTGGAAATTTCATTTTGGCAAGAATCTCGTTCGAACGTTAAGGGTAATTTTCCTCAGTGAGATCTATTGGCACTTTCTCTCTCTCTCTCTCTCTCTCTCTCTGGATGTTTGTTGTAAGCAAAAGCACGAGTGAATTCAGAGTTTGCTACTTGGGAGTCGAGGGGGTGGATATGCCCGATGAAATGTGACGAGAACGGTAATTAAAATGATGCGGCACGGTTGCCGGTTGCCGGTTGCTGGTTGCTGGTTGCCAGTGTGTGCTTGAGAGAGGGAGGAGGGGGTGGCAACCGAAGGAGGGAGTTAATTACCTCCGCCTTCAATTATATCCAGCTAACGTCACTCGCTCCAAGGGGATCATGCAAGTGCTCGCAAACTTCTCTTGCAGGCACTTCCGATCACTCGTAAAAATACAGGACTTTGTCTGTCTGTCTGTCCAAACCAACGTATATTTTATTATCCTTTTATTCCTCGCGTTCCAGGTTTCATCCATCAATAGGGTACTGAGGAATTTGGCTGCGCAGAAAGAACAAAGACAGCAACAGCAACAACAGCAACAGGGGGTTGGAGGCGTAGGCGTTGGCGCAGGTAGTCCTGGAGACAGCGTCTATGACAAACTTAGGCTACTCAATGGTCAACCTGCTCCTTGGACGAGATCCAACCCCTGGTAAGTGATCGCCATTACCCTATATTTGCCTTTCGCGGAACAATTGTCCTTTTCTTTCCTCGATTCTCTTTCTCCTCCCTCTTGCTTTTTTCCGTCGCTTTGTTTCACGCGTCTTTAAAAGTCATTCTCCAATTAATTTTTCTAGCTTTTACACCAGGTACGCATCAGGAGCCGGTAGTCCTTTTTCAACCCTACAACCCAGCCTGAGTCCAAGCCACTGCACGGCGTTACCACCGGATTCCGTGGACATCCTGCACGCGAAAAAGGGTGAGTCTTGAAAATTCATTACTTTCCGGTGGTGTTGGCGGCGGCGGCGGCGGCGGCGGTGGCGGTGGCAGCTCTTATGGCGAAAGATTTCCCAGGAGGGAAAGTTCTCCTGGAAGTTTGCTGTCATTGAAAAAGTGCCGCGGTGCTCGGGTGTAATAATTGAAAGTGGAGAATTTCGCGAAGAATCGTAGACTTTCAGGAAATCGGCGGAGTACTGCTGGAGTGAGAAAGAGAGGAAGGAGGGGGTGGTAGGGGGTAGCGGAGGGGAGAAGCGGAAAGCGTTTGATCGCATTTTAAGCGCGGCGAAATTGCGCGTGTGGAAAACCGCAATCCGCAAGTTCCCCTGTTCGAATAACGTGCACGATGAAAATCCATCCCCCGATGGAACGGCTGGAATGATTTTGCAATATACACTCGCGTATTTTCGCTCTGTGCGTGAATGCCGGCCACGCTCGGAAGGAAGAGGGGAGCGAAATACTACAATTAATTAGTCTGGCCCGGGCTAAACGATTATTATATCAGCGCGGATTTATTGTGGTCAAAGATGGAAAAACGCGGGAGTGCAAATTACATTGAAACGAAAAAAAAAGTAAAAAAATAAAATAAAAAAGATACGGAAGAAAAGCGAGCGGAGAAAAAAGGGGAAAATCTCATTTCCAAATTAGAGAGAATGTAATTCGAGATGAAATTAACGCTGTACAAATTCAACCTGGTAAATTCAATCGACGAAATTAATCTCACAGCAGCAGAGTCTGATAAAGCAATTTTGTTAAAATACAATTCAACGGAATTATCGAGTCTTGGCATTTCAGAGAGATCGCTCTCGAATATCCCTCGAAATCAAGTTTAACGTCATTTTTCAGCCCCGACAACCCCTTATTCGTAACACATTCGCGATTCAGTCTAATTTTCACGCATTAATCTCTCCCTCGTTTCGATCGACGGCGAACGCCGGAGATTTTTGCAGGCGCGGTACGAATCGTTGGCCCGGTTTCTCTTTCTCGGGGGTTGTTTCGCCGTGGCGTTGCGCGATGATTTTGCCCGGTTTTCCCTCTCTCGTTCGTTTCGAGCCCCGCGAGCTGCTTCCACCCCCGAGCGCCCGCGCGCACCGCCAGCTACCGCGATTCGCTTAAACGTTACAATTATTACTGGAAAAGCGCTGCACACGCATGTGGGAAACCGCGGACCCACCGACGGAATTACATTGATATTAGTATCGTTTCGCCCGGCAGATTAATTAATTAAAACGCACCTCCGCACGGCCCCACCCCTCCCCCATTTCTCACATCCCGTGGCGGCACTCGCTACAAAGTGAATTTTCATGGCGCACGGCGAGTACCACGCGCGCTCGGTATAATTCGCATAATACCCGCGGACTTTGCGCGGTCCGAACTTGCGGCTTGCGGTTTTCCCGGTGCCTCTTCCTCCACCCCCCGCCCCCCCACCCGCAAGTTTCCTCGCAGCGGCAGATTCTTCCAACTTGCACGCGCAGTTCGATTTGCTTCGGGAGAAAAAGAGAACGCGTAAGAAGCTGCCAAAAGCGGCAAGGGGATTCCAAGGTTGCGGGGGTGGGGTTGGGGGTGAGAAAAGAGAAACACGCTACACTCGAAGCAGCCAACAAAACTGAGCCCTCCCTGCGGGCCTGCCTTCCCTTTGGCGGCACATCAAACGCGCGCGCGCGATTTCTTTGCTCGGCTATTTTTCTCTCCGCTTCGTGTCACGAGCAGCGAAAACCGCTTCGCTAGCCTCGCTATACCCATAAGAATTTTTCAAGATCCTCGACAAACATGTTTTGCATGAAATTTTCTAAAGGTCTCACCGCTCGCGCGCGATTCGCGTTATCGTTTATATTTCTCCTCCGCTTCTCTCGGCGCGACGGAGAGACGACGATAGGACCAGCGGCGGCGTCGATCGAAGAAATTTCTTCTCCAAATAGTTTTCGAAAGACCTTGGAGCATGGTGGTGGTGGTGGTGGTCCACTTCGATACGATCGAATTACAAGAGCGGTACATCTTTTTAGATCGAGATTCAAAGTTGGGAAGAGGGGTCCGCGAGGGTAGTTTGGAAACGGCATTCCGTATTCCGCGAGGGTAGAAAGGAAAGGGGGTTTCCAACGGGAGTGAGTGGGAAGAGTTAGGGGGAGGGGGGACACAATCAAATATGGTAACTGTTGCGAGCGCTCAACCGCACGCGGACCCCGGGGGCCGGATTATCATGAGGAGGGGGTGGCGCCGTTTATAGGATAACCTGTACATATCAGGAGGGTTTCAGGAGGGTTGTTTCTCCCCGACGTATCCCGCCAGACGTTACTGGCTGTTCCCGATGGATCCTACCCGATCGGGAGACCTAACGACGCCCTCGGCACCGAAAGCAAAGCGAAAGCAGATTACGCTCCAATCATCTCGGCTACCCGTCTCTCAGCCACCCTCCTCTCTCGATTCCCTCTTTCTTTTCCTTCTCCCTCCCTCCCTCCTTCCCTCGCGACAAACACCTTCGGAGTTCTCGCAAAATCCTTCATTGCCCGTATTGACTGTAACGACCGATCATTCTTCTCGCGTTTTTTCCAATTTTCCAATTTTCACCCCCACTCTCGACATTAAAGTCGAAACGCATTTTTGTGTTTCTTCGCAAAAAAAAAAAAAAAAAAAAAAGTGAAAAGCGAGATTCCGCGTAGGTTGCGCAAAAAAGGGCAAGTAGAGGCCGGGAATAAAACAAAGCATCCTGTCATCGGGAAGTCCTCTCGGTATCGTCAGAGACGAAACCGAATCGTCGCCGACGCGGGGTTGTCTGGCTGATCCACAATGCGTCTGTCCCGGTTGCATTGTACGAGAATGCAAGCTCGCGAGAGACATCGCTATGCACATGCAAGAATATCAGGAGGAAGGAGGGCGGCCACCCCGATACAGCCTGCAGCAGGAGGTTTAGAAACGAAGAAAGGCTGAAAGGTACACAAGAGCTTGCAGTACCGATTGCGAAAACGAGCTTTCGGGTCGTGTGTCGCTTTTGTCTCCTCATCTCCGGAGGGGGGGGGGTCTCGGTAGCCGAAGAGAGACGGAGAATATGACGAAAGCTTATCCTCAAACCACGCGTCGTTCGTTATCTTTATTTCGGGCTCTTTCAATATACACCACCTCCCCTAGGAGAGCGACGAGATCGTAGTACCGGTCTCGCCGGTTTTCCCAATGTTTTCTCCCTTTTTGCGCAAATTTTCATCCAAACGTGGACGCGCTACGTTCGATCGCGTTTGAAGTCTCGCGAGCACGAATGGCAAAAAAGTTCGCGAAGCTTCGGTATTTCTCGATGAACCTGCAAGATTCAGGAACAATTCTTATTCCCGGTAGGAGGGAGCGTACAGGGAGCGGGAGAAACAGAGGGAGAGAGAGCGGAGAATACAGTTTTGTCAGCAAAGGAGTATTTGTGGAGCATTTCGAGATCTCCCGCCGTGATGGAAAGGTAAAACAATAAAATGGCCGCCCGGTGGGTTCCGCCGCGATGGCTGAGGGCATTATTGTCGACCTTTTTATCTGGTGCAGCCGATCTCTCGCTTTTCCCGCATCTTTTCCTCCTTCCCCTCGAGAGCTTTGGCTCGTTTCATCCTTTTCTCCTCCTTTTTCTAGGCAGTCTCGTCTCGGTAGCGGCATGTAAAACCTTTTATCGTCGTCGAAAACAATGGCGGCTTCGTCCTCGTTGTTCCTCTCGCTCGAAACGCGCGCGCGATCCGCATATCAATGCCCCTTCAATATCGTCCCGCGACGGAAAAGAAACTCCGTTACTCCGCCTTTAATCTCGCTAAATGTGGATGGGACTTCCGGCTCTTCCAGAAGAAACTGTGACCTCGGAACGAAAAGGTTGCACCGCTGCCGCCGCCGCCGCCGCCGCCGCCGCCGCCGTCACGTCGACGAGGCGCTCTCTCCTGAAAGAAAGAGGAAAAAAGAAAAAAGATAATTCCTTCATCTCGTCATTAACGTTATATTAATTTCGTTGATCGACGCGACTCGTCCACTCGGAAAGTGGCACGCGCCACTGAATTTTTGCCAATAATCAGTTGCTTGGCGCGCAATTTTGAAAATACGGGGATTATCCAATTCGCAAACCGACAAGCCGATTTTCAGCCGGCGATTCGACACGGTGGAGCATCCTCTGGACAAAAGGGATTACGAGGATTCGATTCTATAGATTACCGCCGGTTTCCTCGCAATGATAAAAGCTCAAGCGCATTGTCTTCGCTTCGCCAATTTCGCTCTGTCCCGTTGTGCGCAACAGAAATCATATCCGAATGTTTTAGAAAAATCCCCATTGTAAGCCCAATCTTTCCGGATGAAGCGTTGCGCAACGTTGGAATGCCGCTGGCCAACGAATAGAATTTTAATTCCAATTAAAAATCTCATCCGTTAAATTAACCAACTCGCTTTACGGATCAAACACGGTAGCTAATTAACGCGCGGGATTCGTCGAACGAGAGTCTCTCTCGCGCGCAAAGCGAGATCGCCGGAAATAGGAAAATTCTTCGCAAAATTATTCAAAGGGCATCACGCCGGATGCCGTGTCTCTCCCTCCCTCCATCTCTCTCTCCCTTCCTCTCCGTGTTCCTCGCGATCATAAATTATTCGCGGGGTTCCAGGCTCTCCTGATTTTGGAGGCTGCGTTCGAGCTGGACGATCCGCCTCGCGTTGCGTAAGAGCGAGCACCAGGATGTTGCGCAACCGCGCAAAGTCCTTGAGCCTCGCGCGAGATTCATCGAGGAAAGAACCGAACGAATCGAATTGACAGGGCGATGTGAATAATAGGGCGCGGTTATTAATTATTAGAGTCGAGAGCCAACGCGAGAGGGAGACAAGGTGAAAAAGAGAGAGTGAGAGAGGTATGAAAAAAATATTGGCTGGAATCGCGTAACTCGATCCGTAGCGGGAGGTCAGTTTTTCGAGATTGACGAGCGCGATAAATCGACCGGGACGCGACGCGACAACTCACTGACCTGCGAATCCAATGCATAGCGAGTTTCTCCGCGGGAACGTATGTGCTGGAGCAAGGAAAACCTCGTACCTCGTAAATATTCCTGTTTACACGTCGTACACCTACCGCGCGAAACCGCTGACCGACTCGGCGCGAGTATATCCGGTTTGGGGGTTTGGCGTCCGTGGAAATCTAGAACGCGCGAAAGACAACGGGCGAGGAGAGGCGATAAAATGTGGCAAAAACGATGGGTACCCAATCAAGACTGAGTAGGATGGGGGGGGGGGGCGGGGAGGCGGTGGTGAGAGAAAAGCGACGGGGTCTAGGGTGGAAAAGGCGTAAGTCACGCAGCGTGTCGTTTACCAAGCAGATCTCACGCGGATCTCGGGCATTATTCATAGGCGCGTCACGTTATATTCACCCTCGTCGACGTCGACACCGACACCGACACCTAAAGAAGCGTCGTCGTCGTCGTCGTCGTCGTCGTCGTCGTCGCCGTCGCCATCGTCACCACCGCCGTCGTCGAAAGGGTAACAGGGGGTGGGATAGTATATCGATTGGCATTACGGGGCAGATCGTTGCAGAAAGCAACGTATCTCTCGAAGAACCAGCGGCTGAGGAAAGAGATCTCTTTTAACCCCCAACTACCCCTTCGGTAATTCCTTTGCAGCTCCACCCTTCCGCTTTGCCTTTGTCACCTAGCCCCTTTTAGGCTTTGACGCGATACGAGGAGGTTTCCGTACAGTGGTCTAAGAAAAATTGTTATCCCGCTCGCGGGGGGTTGGGGGTGTTTCGCAATTGTGCAATTTCCGCGCTAATCGAGTAAAAGTTTCTTCCCCCCTCCCCTTCCGCCTGGAAGACAATTCGTCGGGAGTGCACTCGAAATGATTTCTCGCTTTAGAATCGGCGGAGGGTCGGGAGGGAAAGAGAGAGAGAGAGAGAGAGAGGGAGGAAGTTTCGGTCTCGACCCCACGTGGCGTTTGGCGAAAAGAGGGTGGCGATGGAAGAGAGGAAGAAAATAGATAGATCCCATATATACTCGTACAGAGGTACGTAGGAGGCTGTGATTGGAGAACCCCCGTCGACAAACACGTCGAACTCTTTTGATTCTTTCGAACTCGGCACCTGCTTCTATACCAGAGAGCCTTTGTCACGAGCTTCTCCCCTCTCTCCCTCCTTCTGTTTCCTATGCCTACGCGATGCAACAACGCATTGCGTCACAGGCCACGTCGATATTACACTCAGGAGGGGGCACCGTGAAAACAATACAATTTCTACGGTTACTGCGAAAACTCTACCCCTCGTCCTTCGCCGCTTTCTTTGTCCCTCTAGGAATCGCCTCTTGATTAATATTGCCGAATTAATTCCGCGATAGTTCGCTTCTTGCCAAATTCTACCTTATTGTACACTCGCCACCCTCCCCCCGCCTAAGATAATCACGCGCCACCATTGAGAATTTGTGAAATTGCCAAGTTTCTCTCGGATTCGTTAGGAAATCAGCTAGAGAGAGAGAGAGTGGATTAATATCGGAGAAATGTTGAAACGGGTAGAGTAGGAGCAAAAAGTGGAGAGGGAAAGAGGATCTTCTTGGAGTTGCAGATTATCGACGCGAGGTTCTTGCGCAATTCACGGGACAGCTCGCAAATATTAAGTCGATCGCGAAACTGAATCATACGAAATTCCGCTGGCGAGAGCCATAATTCAATCAGCTGTGGCGCGATGAGCTACGCTCCTCGGTCATTGTGCAATATTGCGCCATGTGGCTGATTGATCGAGCTACTCCTGTATTCTCCACTCGTGTAATTGATCCTTTGCCGAATCATACGATAGACTCCCCCCGTCGACTCGTTAACCTCGGGATTTTCGCAAATTTCCACCATTCGATTCTCCGTCAAAGAGTAAAAACGTCATATCCGGCCGAGTATTTTTCGGCAATCGCCGGAATTAGTCCGACACGCGCAAAACACCCCGAATGCATTTGCAGGCGGGATGAATTTATTTAAGAGGGTTGCGAGCGAGGGGGCTGTTTGTCGAGGAATGGCAGTCAAGGAGGAGGAGGAGGAGGAGGAGGAGGAGGAGGTGGACGAGGAGGGAGACGTGCGTGAAAGCTGGCGCCGCGGGATTCTTGTTTGTTTCGTCCGCGGGGTGGAGGGTTCGCGGGAGGAGATTAAGAAAATAGCGGGAGGCCCCGCGGTGCTTGTGTGGGAACCAAAGCAAACCAGCCGCCGAATCATCCACGACTTCTTTCCGGGGAAACTTTTGCTCTCACGAGGATTCTCCCGCGCGACTAATTCAATTCCTCCGGAAACTTTGCTAATTGGGACACCCAATGGCCTCGCCGCGGCCCGATTCTCAATCATCGAGAAATCCTCGCTTTAACTCGAGAGCGTAAAATTATCGATGGCGCGATAAAAGAATAAAAAAGTTTTTATCGGCGCTCTCCTTAAAAATTTATCAGGGTTGTCGCGTCCGCTTATGGAATTTTACGCTCGCCGAGTAATTTCGCGTATTTGATCCGTCCGAGGTATTTTTCGCGCGAAAATCCGAGATTTCCGCCGCATCGCGCGGCTGCGAGTCGAGTTTGACCAGATGTCACCAGAGAGATCATCCGGTAGCCTCTCCATCGCTTTTCCTTCGCCGGCGAATTCTCAGCCCCCAACCCCCCCATTCTCCACCCTTTCCTACACGTCCTTGCGTTCTTACGCTCTCAGGAGTCGTCACGCGCGGCGCGTTCTACCAAAACCATCGCCAGGATCCTTTGTTCCTTTCGATCGAACCACCTCTCTCTCTCTCTCCAGCAACGTCCCTCCTATTTAATAGTTTACCCCTTTCTCTCTAACCTTCTCCGCTTTGTTCTCCTCTTCCTTTCTTCCGTGCGAGGTACCAGAGCCACGCGATAAACCGGCCACGATATCCTACGCTCTCCTCTCGATACGTCAACCCCGCTGACTTTTTCTTCCGGACTTTAACTGGGAATTGTGGGAAAACGATCATTTCATTTTGCCCCGCGTGTCGTGGTCGTTGTTGTTGGACGAGGCAGAGAGATGCAATTGGAATTGCATCATCGCGATTGGCCTGGTTAAATTTCCAAGAAACAGGACAATTATTCTCGAGAGACTGGACCGAGGGAGCGGTAGTGCGGATGGTTGCTCGCCGAATCGACTAATCAGATTGCTCGTACTTCCATTTAGTTTCTTCTCCCGCTTTTTTACAGGCTGCTTTGTTTTATCACACTCGAACTTGCTCCCTCCCCCGCGTATCGACACCTGAGACGCAATCGAAAACACATCGTGAGGAGAAAATTCTGGAAATTCTTCATCCGTCTCCTCCTCCTCCTCCTCCTCCTCGTTGTCCCTAGCCCTTTTTTACCAGTGGAAAAATGATTAACGAAATTAATGGGACGTGATTTTCCAAAATGATTTCTCAAGTTAACCGTGAAATGAAGTTGCTCGCTCGAAAGGAACGCGAACGGATTACCACCGCGCTTGTGTCGAGAGAAGAAAAAAGGGGCGCGGGAGAAAAATGACTCGCTAATTTGTTGTTACACATTCTTAACTGACCGGCGCCTCCTAATAAAGAAGTTAACGAGAGAAGAGGCTCGACGTTAATCCGATCGCGGCCATCCTATTATTTCCGCAATTTGCATAAAAACGCGGAAAAAGCGGACTCGCCGAAAATAGCTTCTTGGAAATCTCGAGGATGAAGAGGAGTTGGAGGAGATTATACAGAAATACGAGGGAGTGCGCACACACGCGTTCTACGGGGTTCAGAAAAAAGTGTAAAACTTGCTTAACAAGCTGTCCCGCGAAAAAGTGTCGTAATGAGAAGGAAAAAAGAGGCCGTTTAATACGGTTGGTGAACGAATTGGCCGCTGAAAGAGAAGAGCTCTGGATACCTTCGAAAGAAAGAGGAAAAGGGAAACACAGAGTGTGGCGACGCAAGAAGAGAAGAGAAGAGAAGAGAGCGCGTAAAGGGAGCGAGCGAAAGAAAAACTGAGAGGTATACGAGGAATGAATTATAAAAGTATCAGAGTGAAAGTGAGAAAAAGCAGCAACGCTGAAAGGGAGAGAAAGAATAAAAATCAGCATTGGCAGCGAGAAAAACAGCGGGAGTGATGGAAACAATAAGAAGGCAGCTGCATTGGTAGCGGGAAAAACATTGAAAATAAAGGGAGAGAGCAAAAAGAGACACTCTCCCATTAAGAAAAACTCGGGGAGAAAAAGAGAGAAGGAAGCCGCGCAGTAAGTGAGAGAGAGAGACAGAGAAAATAAGATAGAACACGACTGAAGGTGCGGCAAGATAAAATATAATTAATAAGATCGAAGAACGCAGTTGAGAAAAAGTGTAATAACGAGCAATCGCGCGTAAGTAGAAAAAGACGCGGCGACGTCTGGATGGGGAAGAAGGTGGAAGAGAGGCGTGCATAATAAAAATGAATGAGATAGGAAGAGTACAACAGCCGAGGACAGATGCGTTGTATACGGAGTTACTCCAAAATACAAAGTCGAAGAAAAATGGCGTACGCGTAACCGAAAGCCAGGAAGAGCGAGAGGAAGAGGAGGAGGGAAAAGGTGTGTGGGGGTGAGAAGAAAGTCGACCAAGCTGGCGAAGGGAAAAAGTGGATTTTATCGGGGATTTCGCTGAAATGAAATCGCGGCCGCAGAAAAAATGGTAGGCGGAGGCAAGTTCCGGAAAAATTAATATCCCATGGAAAGAGGGGAAAGTTGCCCCTTCCCCGTTTTCTCTTTCCCCTCGTTCCCCTCATTCCCCGTCGTATGCGCCGGCTGTTTGACTCGACTGCAAACGCGCTTGCGGAGAAACTTTGTTCTCCAATCGGTCTTCCGGCGGTGGTTACGCGACGAAACTTTGCTCCAAGAAACTTGAACCTCGACCCGAGGAACGTCTCCCATTGGCCAATCACCGTACGCCAAGGCCACTCGAATTTAATTGATCTTGACCGCTTGACCGAGCTGATTACTCGGCCACTTAGTCGACGAGCGTCATCCCTTTGTACCCTCGATAGTCCTTCGCCGCTTGCCAAATTCTCCAGAATCGACCCTCTCTCTCTCTCTCTCCCTTGGAATTCCCTTGGGAGAGCTCTCTCTTCTCGCCAATGGAACGCGAGAACTTCCGGGGGGGGGGGGGGGCTGGTCGGTCGCGGATTTCGAAACGGCACTTGACTCATCAAAAGCCTCCATCGTTTCTGCATGTTCCGAAGAAACTCGACGATGGAACATGGAAGGGCTGCAGGAATTTCGTAGACGAGACACGCGTACGTAGGTACAAAAAGACGAAGGGAAAAGCAGGAAGATCAGTGTTCTCGAGTAGTAAAGTTTTAGCGGTGGATGTTGTTGCGATAGAAAGAAAAAGAAGGGGGAAGGGTTGGAAAGGAAGAGGGAGGGAGAGAGAGAACTCTCTCGGAGAGTGAACTTATGAAACGATCTCTGGCAGGGGTGGTAGGGCGATATTAAATTTCTGGAATTTTGCGGTTAGGCGCGCGTCTACGTGCCAACGGGTGGCCCGAATACGACGACGTGTCTGCCTCACCCACACGTCCAGGTCTCCACGTGCCATGGAAAACCATAGCGGCTCGTAGAACCTGCTCCTTCCCCAGCAGCGCCGATCGGGTATCAGCAAACGTCAAGCTTCAAAGGAATAACTTCCCGACGTATGAAGGATATCGGTCCCATTATTGATTGCAAATATCCATGGAAAAACAAGCGATCCACTCGCGGATATTAAATTGCCGCGGTACCACCACACTGCCACGTTGTTGCTACCCACCACGGAACAAGGGCGAGGGTGAAAGAAACGAAGATTGGCTTTCGGAGAATGACTTTATTTGCCGCGAAGGCTTCGACTTAGCCTAGGGTAGCCGGTTCATTTACAGCGAGTATACAAGATTTACAAGTAGGATCCTCGGGGAGAAGGGGCCGATCACTGAATAGTGAGCAGGAATCTGGAATCTCCCGCGGGAACCTGATAGTTGGCGGTGTAGGTGGTGTACGAGGAGCTCACGGGGGTGGAGAGGGGGACGACACCAGCAGGATTGTCCAGTTGATACTGAACTTGGGCAGCGATCGGTTGGACCTGCAATTTCGGGGACTCTGCGCTGAGCTTCTCGGCCTTGGCGGGTTCCTGGGGCACCGCGGGTGACACCGCCAGCTGAAGACCCGCCGGGAGGATCTGGAGCTTCTGCAGGGGCGCGTAGGCGTAGATGGGACCGCGCAGCGGCTCCACGTTTTCCGCGCGGACCTTGGCGAAGTACTTCATGGCTTCCAGGTCCTGGCGGGACACGTACGTCACCTTTTGCAGACGGCCGTCGGGGAGGGCCACGTAGTACTCCCCGGACTGACGGTTCTCGCTCTGCTCATCCACTTCCTCGTCCTCCAGTTCGTTCACGGAGTTAACGGGCTCGGACTGTAAAACGGAGAAGAGGAACTCGATGAAATTCGCGTTCATCGGGGGGATGCTGGTGGTCGTCGACCACCCCCGACGGGAGTGGCAACCGCGACGACCTCCCGCGCACAAATCACGTCCGGGGCGTCACCGGTTCTGCGTCAGCCAGCACGAATTCGTCGCGGGCATCGGCACGCGTGCTTGAACCACGATCGAAAGTAAATCGCGCCTGGAATATTAATCTCCGGGGTATGAGGGCTACCGTATTCAAATTCCTCGGGAGTGCCGACTCCCGTCAGCCGATACCCCGGTGAACTACCGACGAAGAAGAGTCCTCCGTGTCAAACCCTGTTAGACCTACCTCGGCTTCAGTGGAGTTGGGCACTGTGGTCTCGTCGTCGAATTCGGTGCTGCTGGGGGTCTCGGTGGTGGTAGCCCTCTCCAATTGGGGAGCTCCGTATTGTTTCTGGGGGGTGGTGTTGGGGTACTGTTGCTGCTGAGGTGTTCCGTACTGTTGCCGAGGAGCAGCGGACTGACGCTGAGGCGTCGGTCTCTGGTATTGCTGCTGCTGCTGCTGAGGAGCCCCGTATTGTTGTCGAGGAGCCTCGGGGGCACCGTATTGCTGCTCCGGTGCCCCGTACTGTTGCTGGGGAGCTCCGTACTGTTGCTGAGGAGCGGCGGATTGACGCTGAGGCGCCGAGGGTCTCTTGTACTGTTGTTGCGGAGTTCCGAACTGTTGCTGGGGAGCCCCGTACTGTTGCTCAGGCACCTCGGGAGCACCGTATTGCTGTTCGGGGATACCGTACTGTTGCTGAGGAGCCACTGCTTGAGGAGCCCCGTATTGCTGCTGAGGTTCCGCTTGAACTTGCCTCTGAGGAAGGTCAAAGGCTGGGCCCGCTGGTCTCCATCCTCTACCCGGGTAGGGTGCCGCCGCCGTCGCCGGGTCCTCCTGTTGTCGGGCGAAGTAAAACTGACGCTGTTGCTGGCGGTAGAGTGGCGGTTCCGCGAAAACCGCGGATGCCAAGAGGATAGCTCCCAAAATGACCTGTTTGCAAAAAATTCTCCTATTATTTCGAGGCGGGGAAGCAGCGAATCGCGTGGTCCTCTCGAATCAGCGAAATTGCGGAATAGTGGAAATGACGCGATATCGCCCCGAGGGAAAACTCTAAAATCCCACATCCGTCTCTATCCGGTTTTCCCCGATAAGGACGAGGACGCTTTGAAACGATCGCGAGCTTATCACTGGTTCAATGATCCACGCCGGGATTTAGTTAGCTCGACGGGAAACTCTAGCTAAGAGAAGATTAGGGTACCTTCATGTTGTACGAGTGGTTAGCCGGTTGTATTTTCGAGCTGACTGATTTCCAAAGGCAACCGCCACCGGATTATATACACGATGTTCCGCGCGCGTTCTGCATGTTTAAGAAGATCAGACGCGCACTGGCAATGTTTGCCGGCCACCAAGTGACATTGGCCTCCTAAAAGTCTCACTGACCGATCGACTGACTCTGACTGACTGACGAATCCTTCCCCTCCTGCCCCCCGGCCCTCCTCCTCCTCCTCTTTCGACTCGGACGAGAGAGCGTGCGAGACGAGTCCATTTCTACATTCCTCAGGAACAAACACAGGACCCAAAAAACAAACACGTCTCCTCCTCTCGGTACACCAAACCCATTAACTTGATCCATTACGACGCGTCCATTACGCGTCGGAGGAAAACTTTTTCACGAATTCCCACACGAGTTCAGTCGCTCTTTCACGCGGCGGCGGCGGCGACGCTACGTCGCATTCCGCTGAGAGAATTTGCAAAAGGTTCTTCTCTCGAGAGACTTCCGGGTGGAGTCTCGTCTCGTCCACTCGTTCTCGAGGCTAATCGTCCCTCGATGCGGCTACTGAAAGCGCTCTCCCACGGGTGAAGCGGGAGGGGGAGGGCCCCGGGGAGAGCTTTCGCGATTTTTCGCCAGACTCGAGAAAGAGGCCGGTCGCTCGGCATTTCGCAAGCGACGATTGCACAATCGGCCGGGCATCGTCCTTTTCTCATTGTTCACGGCCGATTGGCTCGAGAGATGAGTCACAAAGCTCCTTTTTTTCTGCGCCATTGTGCAGCGCGCGATTACGTCGACTTAATTTCAACTTTGCGCGGCGCGTGCACGCGCGAATATTCCACGCACGCCCAGTCCAGCGGTGCGACGCGCGGCGACGATGATGCGAGCTAATAAATTCAACGGTGCTCCCGTTCGACGACGGCCATCATCGTCATCCTCGAGGACGCTCCAATTATCGAGGACACTCGATACTCTCGAGCCCCCTCCCCCCCGGAGGGGTGGAACCGAACCCGCGCGAATTTATCTACCGACGCCCACGATTTTCTCTCCTCCTTCTCCTCCTCTTCTACTTCCGGTGACCTTGAAACTATCGATAAGATCCGATCGATTCGATCGGGCGTCGAGAGGATGCCTCGACGATGGTCTCTCTCGTCCTTAACTTTGATGCATCTCGTTATTTCTATCGGTGCGTGCGCGCGTGTCCCCGCGCTGGACGTCTGCCGCGTCGACGATTGATGTTGCCGAGTCACATCGTTCGAGTGTGACGAGACTGTCAAGCGACGACACCGCGCGCTTTCTGAGAAACGTAATGCGATATTCCAACGATTCTCCGAGCTGAAAAAGAAGAAGCGATCGATCCGCAGAAACGAAAAGCAGCTGCGAGAGTCGAGGACCTCGGAAAATTCAATTAACTCGTCGCCACTTCCTCCGTCGAATGGAACTCCACGAGATTTTCCGGGGAATATCAATGGGAAAATTGATAGAAAGAGAGAGAGAGAGAAGTGTGCCGGGAGGCGCGAGCGAGCTTTTTCCTATGCGGACGAGCAAACCTCCGCAAGAAAAGCTCGCTTTTCCGGATTTTCGCGGAAACTCCGCTTCGTTCCGGGGTATTCAGCGCGCGCAATCGTGCCGGCGCTGAAAATCTTTCTGCGCAAGTAGTTTTCCATGGAGAGCGAAAGGTGGGGCGGGGCCGGGGGAGGAAATTCCATGGAAATTCGCGTATAGCCAACGATTTAACGGAACATCAGTAGAAAGTTGGAAATCGTGGCCGCGACGAGAAGGTTGGCAACACCAGAAGGGGGTTGCACGAGGAGGAGGGGGTTGGGGATGGAGCAACAAGGAAGGGTGGCCCGGGCAAAGCAAATTATTCACAGTCAAACGACTCCATTTCAATATCGGGCCTCGGCCCAGGGACAAAAGAAGGGCGAGATGCCTGTCTCCCTTCTGCTTTAGCTTTGCCATGCTGCCAGTGTGCCAGCGACCGACCGATGCTGCCGCTGCCGCTGCCGCTGCTGCTGCTGCTGTTTCTGTCTGCAGCCTGCAGGCTTAACTCACTCCAACCCCCCCCCCCCCAGCCTCCACCACGTTCCTCTTTGCCCTCGATGCTTTCTTTTTCCTTTGGCTTCTCTCTCTCTCTCTCTCTCTTTCTCCTTTTTTCACATCCCTCTCTTTCCACCTCAAACATACTGTTTTGCAAGAATTTATAGATTCCGCTTAGATCCCCTTCTCACCACCCCACGCGACAATTTGTTTCTGCTACATTCTGAAAACCACCCCCCGTCAGCCTGTGATTCGCAGAATTTGAAAATGTCTCTCCGCCGTTCCCGCGGGCGAGGAAAAGTCGCGTGGCTTAAATGGGGCGGCGAGTCGGGGGTGAAATAAAGTTCGCGCCGCGAATCCGTGCCGGTAGCAGGTAGCTCGTAATTGAATATATTTAAGCGGAGGAGAGACGTTTGTGTGGATTCTCGGCTTACGAGAACCACCCCTTACCGGCGGGGGTAGCGGCGCGTCTGCGAGTAAACTGGATTAATTGTCTATGAAGGGAACCCACAACCCCCCGGTGCATTCGTTCGCAATCGAAACTCCCCTGGGGAATTTCAGTTTCAATTTTCCATCGATTAACGAGTCGACGATAATCTCGTAAGAAGAGGATGGTCGTCGGCCCATCTCGGGTTTTTTTTCTTTTTCCTCTTAGAGACGATAGAACCGCCATCCCCCGAGAGAGTGCGCAAAAAAGTATGGGAAAAGAGACACGCGAAACAGTTTCGGGTGAAACCTCCATGATACGCGCGTACCCCCATGAATCATTGATGAGCGCCGCGTACATCTTCGGGACCGGGCCATACTTGATGGGCTCACGGCTGAAGACGATCAATTAACGACAGCGGCCCAAGGTAGTGGCAATTTATTCAGCGACGCGAGGCTTCCAGTGGTTTTGCTCCTGATTGTAATGCGAGTCAGAGTCGGGCCGAGCCCGACAATTACCGAAACGTTGCGGCGACACCTTGCGCAAAGAATCTTGCGGCTAATCTCGCCCTTGGCCTCGCCCCGGTCGGACGAGCGGACTCCTCGCCTCTGGTCATTTGCAGTTCGAGCAAGTGGCACCTCTGTGCTCGCTCGCTCGCGTTGCGCAATCGGCCCGTGAATTTTGGTGAAACCGCGCGAAACAGCGTGAAACCGCGTGAAACGGCACGAAATCGCGCGAAACCACCAACGCTTTGTGGGAATTTCTCGCGCCCAAGGTCATCCGGAAAACTGGAGCAGCATACAACAACGGTTGCGAGAGCCTGGGCTCGCGATCGAAAAGCGTGCGAGGGGAGCGAGAGACGAGGATGGAAGTCGATTGAACGAAGGTGGGGGAGAGGGGCAGGTCGAAGTTCGAGGTGCGCTAATGAGTCGGGCAAACTTCGCGGAGTCCAACACGCTTCTCTGAATCGGCAAACATTGACCGACGGTATCCCCCCGGACGTGCCGCCTCGTGCCTCGTGTCGTCCAGGTTCGCCGTGGCCTTGGGGGGCTTTTCCTCTCCTCTCTTTCCTTTTCGAGAAGCAGAGCGAAGCTCGTTAATTTTCGTGCGAAAATTCTGGTGGTTTCGGCGGATCTCCGGTCGGAGCGCGCTCGAAATTGCCTAGAGAATCACTTTCAGCGGTGGCTCAAGGGCAATTACGGTGGTCCCGCGTCGCTTGCCAAATCGACGAAGCCACCGTGGTAGTTTTAGTCGCCAATGGCCCCCCTGGGACGACGGGCGACTGTAACCGAGCGCAAACTGTTTGCCAACCAGTTGCGCTCCGCTCCGCTCCCAAAAGGCTCGTTTTGCAAGTCGTAAACGAATTAGGAACTTGCCGCGAGCGAACCACCACCACCACCACCACCACTACACCACCGGGGGGTGCCTCCACCCTCGTGGCTGCTGATTTACGAATCTCCTCCTGGTGTCGTTGGGGCGAGTCCCATGGAAATTACGAGCGCGTCGAGATAATTGATAGAAGAAAAAGCTAGCGAAGAAGCTTTCATTAGAGAGCGGAGATCGTTTACCGCCACATTTCGGATCAGCTGTTGGAAAAAGCACAATCAGGATATCAGAGGGCGATGGTGGTGGTTGCGGGGGAAAAAGCGACAAAAGCACCCCGGAAGTGACGATTACGTCGAGCGAGGAACCGCAAACAAACCTAACGAGCTAACGACAATTAACACGCCACCGGAGAGAGCTCGGGGGTGGCCATCGATCAAGAGTCCGGGGATGGGGTGGGGGAGGGTGCGCGAAGAATAGAACGGAGCAGAGATAGCCCGCTGCTGGCACGGGCAACAAGCTCCGAAAGCTCCGAAAGCTCCAGTTTTCTCCGGATCGTTACGTTCGCTCGCGCAAACCTCCTTCATTTGCATTCCGCACACTTCGCGGCTGAATTTGTCGAATAAAGTCAAATAGAGCAAAAAGGCGAAAGAGAAGAGAAGGAGGAGGAGGAGGAGGAGGAGGAGGAAAAAAAGACCCCGTCGACCGTCATGGGGAAATTTTTTGGGGGAGGACGAGAAGAATGCGCGCCACGAGTTCGCGTGCACTTTGGAGAAAAAAGTACACCATACGGGGGCTTGGAAAAAGGCGCGCGCGGTACTCGATTTCTGGTCCGGGTAGTCCGGGAGGCAAATTTGATCGAGTCGCGCATAAGGAGATTTGGCGCGAGGGAAAACTCGCCGGAGCGTTTGTTGGCAAAGAGGATTGTCAGCGACGGGGGTGGAGACAGCGACGGGGGGGCGACTGAGAAAAGGTAGCTGAAGGCGAAACGAACGAGATGGGGGCTACAAATGAATCGCGTAATAACCCCCATGACTCGCGACTCCGTTCTCTCTCTCTCTCTCTCTCTCTCTCTTCCTCGTTCTCTCATTCATTCTTTCCTCTCGGCGCGCGAGCTGCTTACGGTTTCCACCGCACGCCTCGTTGCATCCGCTTTTAATGGGGTTTCCAACATCTCCGCTGTCCCGTACTCCACCGACCCCTTTATCGAATCACGAAATTATCCACGAACACCTGAGGCTGGAAAACCTGGCGCTCCTTCCTCCCTCCCCGCTCCCTCGCCTAATATCAATTGATATAATCTCAGCCGTTTTTAGTCTCTCCCGACTTATCCTCGAGTTTTCCACTAATTCCCTCCTAATTTTTATGCGCGCTAATCCGATAAAACGTAATTGGGTGGCGTGTTCGCGCACACCCGAGGGGTTGACGAGTGGTGGCGATGACGATGATAGTGGTGGTGGTGGTGGTGGTATTTTTCCACGGAGGGAAACCACGCGTGGAAGGGAGGGATGGATCTCCAGGTTGATTCTCCGCGCGTGTTATCACGGCTAAAATTTCAGCTGGGAACCTCGAGCGCGGTTTTAGGGGCTTAAGCATATAATTCAGGATGAAGATATCCGGGGGGCTGGAATTTCGGGGTAGGAGCGATAGATAATTCGGGGTAAGTTCGGGTTGGCAAGTGTTCCGCGTCGTCTGCAAGTACGAGCCTCTGCCGAAACCGCTGTGTGAACTAGCGAAAACTAGTGTTCCACGCTAGGAAGAGAGTCGCGAGGAAACTTCGCTGCGTAAACGGGGCTTAACCGCATCCACCCTGGCTGGGGGTGGCGGCGGGGGATGGGGACGCCAGCAGGAAGTCTCAAGGCGAAACTTGCGCAAGTACATCGTGACTCAAGAAGCCGGAAGTAATCGCGCGAGTTCCAAGCCAGGGATCCGCTCGATTTTACGGCGTTTACTAGCGTTTACTGACTTGCGAAGCTTCCACCCCCCCCCCCCCCCCGTTCACCCCTCGAAGAAAAGTCCAGCCGTTTATCCCGAGGACGAGAGTTTCGAGACAATTATTCTTGTTCCACCGGATATTTGAGCGACGTCGAGTTCAAGGATGGACCGACCGGTGATTTTTGAAAATCTTCTCTCGTCTTAATCTCCCCCGACCCCCCGCCAGATTCGCGTTTTATTGGCCGCGGAGGATACATTTTGTTACCGCGTTCATTGGGCACATCCATCGAAAAGATTGATTTTCGATTAATACGCGAAATTGCTTTCATTCCCGACCACGGACAAATTCAGCGTCAATCAACAAAGACAAAGTCTAAATCCGGAAATGGATGACAGGGAGATTTTTCCAGCGACATACCTGCGAGCACGAATTAATTGAATCGCAAACTGTCCTCTTCCATATATTCGCCTGGCATCGGATGAAATGTCACGCTTCCGCGCACCCCTCCCCCTCCGACATCCCTCGGTGGCTTTCGGCGAATGGCCGTTACCGACGAGCGACGCATCATGGCCGTCCATTGTGACGGCTTCCCGTGTTAAAAAATGATAATCGTCGGTTAGGGGTGAGAGGTGTCGTTGCAACCAGGGAGGGGGCACCCAGAAGGATCGGGGGAACCATTTAGGATGTCTCCCGGGAAAGGGGAGGTGGTTCTTCCAAACGCGCGAGAACATCCCCCGACGTGTTTCCGTCGCGGAAGGGGAAGGGTGGTTCTCAAGGTGTCATCTTCGTGACTTTGGAGAACCAGGAGGGGTGCTGCTACCCCCCTCTGAAATATTTCCGGCCTGAGGAATTCCCCGCGATATTCCAGAATGGCGGACGAAAAGCTCCCCCTCTTCAAGGTTACCGGGCCAGAGGGATGCTTGTCCCAAAAATGTAGAGGGGCACGCGGTTGGCATTACACGTTATTAGCCAACCCTAATAATATAGCCGGAGCTTTTTGTCGCCGCGTCAACTCCCAGCGTTTCCGCGCGCTCACCATCCCTGACCCGCCTCTGACGTCAGTCCGCTCCGGTGAGCATACTCAATTCCCTTTTAACATCTGTATCATTGTCGCTATTCTCGCATTCGACACGAACACGAGACCATCTGGTTACCCCCTGCCCTCTCCCTCGGCGAGCGACGCTAAACGTTTCTCTCTCTCTCTCTCTTCCTCGTCATCGCGCCATCTTTGGTTTTGGCTCGTGCAAATTTGGCCACATTAGCGATCGCATTTCAACTGGAAAAGTGCAAAGTATTCGAAGAGTAGCTGAAGAGCCTGCGCGCACGTGGAAGTCGGAGTCGAGCAGCGGGTCCATCGAAACGTCGTTGGACCTATCGAAGTGTAGCGGCGGCGGTGGCGGCAGAAAAAATCAAGTGGATTAGTGACGCTCGGGTAAAGTCGCTCGACTCGGCCACTTCGCGTTCGTCGAAGACCCGGAGAACTCGAGGAGTCGTTCTCCGGACAAGCATCGCCGGAGGAGGCTGCGACGTGGCAACAATCGCAGTTAACCGCAAGTGTCACGCGACGTTTAGTCAAGGCCCTTCGCCCCGCGCATTGTGTCCGGCGGCGAATATCGTAGCTTTGTTCCTTCTTAAAGGGCGAGCTCTTAATTGCTTCCGTACCACCGGATTCTCGAGTGGGGGGTGAGGGGTAAGCGATTACCGGTAACGTGTGCCGAATATCGAGCGAGTCGTTAAAATCCAAAAGAAGTCGAGCAGGGGGGGGGGCAAAAATCGTAGGGGGAGGAAAGTTGGCGATCGGCTAGCATTTAATTAACGAGAGTTCCTGACCGTCGGTGGTGTCAGGTGTGGAGCAGAGGAGAGGAGAGGAGAGGAGAGAAGAGGAGAGGAGAGAAGCAGCTGCAAGGCGGGGGAACCGAGTCTCTCCCTGCCGCGCCGACCCACCCATCCTGCGTGTCCTGTTCTCGTCCGTCCTATTATCCACCAACCCGAGCTCGGGGGCGCTCAAGCGTGATGGCGGCTCGTCCTTTCCACGCCGGGCCTCCCCCCGCGTACGATATTTCAGGCATTCCCCGAGCTTTCCTTCGCTAAACTATTTCTTATCTATCGATAACTTCGCTCTCGATGCGGACCCTGGCAACCTTTCAAAATATCGATTTTCAAGCGCACGGAAATACACTGGAACCACGAAAGAGAGAGAGAGAGAGAGAGCGAGTTTTTTTCGTTCGTTTCGACTGACTCGTTCGAGTTCCGTCCCTTCCTCGACTAATGGCACTCTCGTGCAGGTTTTATCAACGGCCGTGAGGTTGAGTCCTCCGGCTAGGGAGGTTGGGGGGTTCTTTGGCCTCTGGAAAGTGCCGCTTGAATTTTGCTAGGCCGCAACAATAGCGCCGTGATTGAATCGTGGCGAGTGGCCAGTAGTTTATTTTTCATCGGATCAAAACACAGGAAACGTTTGCCGAAGGACCTCTGGAGAACACCGGTGCTACCAATTCGGTAATAGTTGGAGCAAAGGGCGCGGACCAGCCTCGAGGGTCGTAGTGGCAAAGAAAAGCCATTGCCCTCGTACCATTTCGTTCACTCGACTGTTGCCTTTATGTTACTCGCGTGCTCCCAAGTGCCTTTCTTGGCAATCGCTTGTAAAGCTGATTTAAGAAGTGTTACCAACCCCCTCCCCTCTCCAACCCCTACGCGTTCTCCAGCGAAATTTACTGCCAAACCCACTCTATTCCACTCCACTCCACTCCACTCCACTCCACTCTACCGCACTCCGCGCTCTCTGCTAAAACTCCTTCGATATTTATAATTATTCTCTTCGTCTCTCACGAGTTTCTCCGGGGGATGATGATCAGAGCTGAAGCTCTCATCGAGGAAGATGTCGAGGAATCGCGGGTTTAGCCGGACCACGGAGCTATCGTACGATCCAGTTGTTCGTAACGCATTTGGAGGGGTGGGAGGAGAGGGTTTTGAGGGATCTCGTGGAAACTGGAAACTGTTGATAAGTTGGAAGGAAGGAAGGAAGGAAGGAAGGAAGGAAGGGATGATCCTGCTGCAGCCACGGAGGACAAAGTTGCTCTCGAGCGAACGGAGAGACAGACTCTCTCCCGTGCGGGGGAAGCGTGTGGGCGGCGGTTTTAATTGCTGCTTAAGACACCCTCGTCGCGTTAACCTCGTACTAGCGGCAGCCACCCTAAAGATATCGTTGCTATGCGGCCTCTCCCCTTATCCGCCCGTCGTTTAACGCTCGTGATGCCTTCGCTGCTCCGGAGTCAACGGCTAAAGCCACCGGCAAAGACGCGAAGCCTGCAAAAGCAAAAGCATCAGGAATTTCGAGGGGAAGAGTCTCTCTCTCTCTCTCTCTTTCTCTCTGGTACTGATCTGATAAAAATAACTCGAGATAACGCAACACGTAAAATGGAGCAGAAAAACCTGTAAGACATCGCCGGGAAAATTCTCCTTTCGGTCTCTCGCATATTTCTCACAAAGTCCTCCCCCGACTCGACTCGAGTCGAGTCGATGTGCGCGGTAGCTTTTAAGTTCAGCAGCTTTTACCTCGACTCCGCGAAGCGAGGGGTCGCTTGAAAAAAGGGGGCGCGAGAGACGAAGAAACTCTCGGTCTTTCTCTTCTGGTACTTTGTACCGCCGCCGGTGTACCAGCTTAGTTATTCGCGAGAGGTTTACTCCGCTACGTGGCTCGCTGCCAGATTCCCTGAAAGCAAGCACCTACTTTTGCATTCACGGTGCTTATCTCTCGCAATTTTATCTCTTATCTATCCGTCCCGTGTCGCGTCGCGTCGCGTCGTGTCGCGCGGTACTTATCACGCAATCCCTAAATTCCCGTTAGTAACGCGCTGGATTCTCACTCCCGCAGGACAATAATTCCTTCGCGAGGACCGTGGGAGGAGGAACGTCCTCGCGATTTCGAGAAAAACATGGCGGACGTGACGGAAGAAGACACCGATGACGATTGAAATCGATCCAGCCCGCTGCTGATCGTATTAAAGAAACGGAATCAAAGCGAACTTTAATAAACGAGTTTATGAGGGTTTATCGGGCAGAATCTACAACAAAGCAGTATAATAAAAAAAAGGAATATATGGAAGGAACCTGGAGGAGAGACAGACAAGAGCGAAGAAAGGAGAACAAGGGAGAGTATCCGATAAAGCCTGACGCAGGAAAGCAATGAAGAAAGAGGGTGCGGGAGGGGGATGGGCCGATAAGGGGAACGGAAGTACGGAGATAGCGGAGAGGAGGATGGAGAGGAGGAGGGTTGGAAGGGTGACAGGGGCGTATCGTAGGGGGTAGGAAGGGGGAGAGGCGTCTTATCGCGTGGCCCACCCTTCGCAGTTTCTTCTCTGCCATTCTCTCTCTCTCTCTCTCTCTCTCTCTCTCTCTCTCTCTCTCTCTTCCTCCCCATCTTCCTCTCCTTCCCCTCCGTATTTCTCTCTCCGTTCAAACTGTTCCGCTCTGGATTTTCCGTCTCTCTCGTTCAGAGACACCGAGCCAAAACCCGGTGACGCCTCGACGCGTTCACCCAGAAACCGACGATAAGGCCAGAGCTTCACCCCCGACTACGGTTCCACGTTCTCGCATACGTCGACACGCTCCTCGCGCACGCAGCTCGAGGTCGCGAACCAAATGGCGCCCTTGCCATCTATTTTTACCTTGGGAACTCCCGTCCAGAACCCAAGGATCCTCCCACCTCCGCTTAAAACTAGCGCAAAACTCCGAGGGTTCGGAGAGAAAATGGGAAATTTCGCGAAATCGAGGAAACAGCTTGAAACCGTGGAAACCAAGTGTCTCTGCAACGCTGGATTCTTTTTTGCTCGCAGTCGCTGAACTGGAGGGAGGCACCCACTCGGACGAGACAAACAGCGGCGGGGACAACAGCAACGCCGGTAGCGTCTCCGGCGGCGCCGACGACGACCAGGCTCGGCTCCGCCTCAAGAGGAAACTCCAGAGGAACCGCACGAGCTTCAGCAACGAGCAAATCGACGCTCTCGAGAAGGAATTCGAAAGGACCCACTACCCGGACGTCTTCGCCAGGGAACGACTAGCCGGAAAGATCGGCCTACCGGAAGCTCGAATACAGGTGACTATCTTTTCCTCCCTGCTCTCCAGCCCTCCCCTGGTACACACCTCCGCCTGTATCTATCGCGCTCGAGGTCGTTGATCGCGGGGGTGGGGGTGGGGGTGCCGGCGACGACGACGCTCAGTAGCCTAGCGATTGACCTATATCTTCGTCTGTCTTCTCATTCACTAACTCAGGTCTGGTTTTCGAATCGGCGCGCAAAGTGGCGGCGCGAGGACAAGTTGCGCGCGCAACGGAGGGACACCCCGCAGCAACAGCAACAACAGCAGCAGCAGCAGCAGCAACAGCAGCAGCAGCAGCAGCCGCAGCAGCAGCACACGCCGGGGGTCAGCCTCGTGGGAACCGGCGGGCACCCGACGCCTCCGCCGCCGACGGGCATCCTTGGCGGCCAACCCCCTCCCCAAGCACCACCCTCGCCACCCAGGATCCACCATGGATTCGCACCCACCGCCGTCTACCCTGGAATCCCCAGCATGCCGGACTCCTACAGGTGAGCTTCGATTCTCCCTCGAAACCTTCGTCCGCCCCACCTCCACCACGACCACCACCAACACCCTCTCTCTCCCTCCTTCCGGAGCCCTTCCTCCTCGAACTCCCGAACTAACCGGTGCTTTTTTCTTGCAAATATCGCTGGTGGAGCAGTCCGATGACGTCGATGCCGAGCTTTACGATGTCCGGCGGCAGTCAGCAGAATCAGCACACGACCAGCATGTCCTCGCTGTCGGGGGGTGGCATGGGACCGATGGGCATGACCGTGGGGATGACGGTCGGTCCAAGCCCGGGCGCGTGTCTCCAGCAACGCGACAACGGCTACTCCTGCGGGGTCGCCAGGCCACCCAGCTACGAGCCGCTTCATCTGGGCTATGGCGCCAGGCCCACCTGCAGTCCGACCCAACCCTATCACACGTCGGGCCTCAACCAATACAACCAGAACGCCAGCTCGACCGGTGAGTGTCTACCGCACTCACTGCACTCGCTGCTTGCACTTTAGCCGATGGACTATGGCTACCATGGATAACACGCTATCGAACCTGCCGGTAATCGATCACTCTCTCGCCTCTTTCGCTTCTTTTTTTTTTTTTTTTTTCTGTTGCTTTCTTTACTTTCTTGCTTTCTCCTCTCTTCCCTCTACACACCTCTCATCCAACTAGCCAAAATCCCCTGGTCAAACTCTTCTGTTCGGATAATCCGATTCCGCTTGACCGGATCCAGAGATCCCGTGGCAAAGCACAGCTTTTCATTAGAAACGCGTTGTGTTGCCGTGTGCACACGGAGCTTGCACTTTCCGTGCAGGTGCGCTTGCACCCTTGATAGTGGCTCGCGCACGCTCCATAAATAGCTAATTAGTAATCTGCCGCGGAGATAATTACTGGCCAAATGCCCGCGGATAGAAGCCCAAAACTAGTCCTATAATTCCCCATTGAATTCTAATCTCCGAGTAGTAGTAGTAGTAATAGTAGTAGTAGTAGTTTACTCGCGCGAGCTTTACCCCGGACGCGTAATCGTACGCTCGCTGTGTGCTTGCGCAAACTTTGCCGTCTCGTTCGCCGAATGCTAATTGGCCGTTGGAGAAGCTTCTGTGTTATTGATGAAACGGTACCGGAGTTCAGCGCCACCCCCCGCAGCTACATCCACACCCACACCCACACCCACGCCTCTTTGCAGGATAATGTTCTAGTTGAGATTTTGCCGGGGAAGGAAAATTTCTTTTCTCGCGCTGAGATTCTGGGGAAAGTGAATTTTCGTTTCTCGAACTTCCTGAGACGCCGCTTTAAGTGACGCGTGCGCGCGCGCGTGTGTGTGTGTGTGTGTGTGCGTGTGTGCGTGAAATTAAGCAGGATATTTTTACAGGTTTGATATCTCCCGGCGTGAGTGTGCCGATCGCGGTTCCAGGGCAGCCAGCACCGGATATGGCGGCACAGTATTGGTCCCCGAGGCTTCAGTGACCGTCGTGGTGGCCGTCGACGCCGACCTCGTCGCCGTAGAACCCGAGGCCTCCCCACACTTCGACGGAGTTTTGGCCCACCGCAGAGGAAAATTTGCGCCCGCGACTCCACGAAGGTTCGCGGGATTCTATCGTAAGAATTTCGAGTCATCCGCACAGCGTAGAATGACTCCTCGCGATCGCCATCGTCTATCGAGAGCGAGTCGCGCAATCCCGAAGCTTCCATCAATTTTCGAAGCTTCAGTTCGACGAGCTTTTTCCACCGCCAGGAGAGAATGCGCGATTGGTCACAAAGTTTTGCGCGCGAGCGCAAACTATTTCGCGGATTTTGTCATCTTGTTGCTTTCTTAGGAAAAGACGAGAAAGAAAGAGAGAGAGAGAGAGAGAGAGAGAGAGAGAGAATTATAAATAGAATTATTGAATTTTAAGATAACAATGACGTCGATTGCGAAATCCGAAAGTACGGAGGGGAGTAGAGTCGGCTGATTTTTGTCAAGGAAAATTGTACGATTTATTTATTAGGAAATCGTTAAGCGAGCTCTTAGCCAATGAATTTATCGATGGATTTTATCACCCGGTGTGTAGGTATGTACACTCACTCGTTAACCGCAGCTTCGCTAATTCATTCGAATGGACTATTTACTTATCGCGATATAAATTCTCGGCACGACTAATCTCTTTTCTCGTGTAGCCACGCGCTTTTGCAAGTCCCCGAAACGTCTCGAGTAATCCGCGAATACAATTTGAAAGTATATTATCAGTCGGTAGTTAAAAATTTGCAATTTCGCGCGAGTCGGTACAAAGCTGAGTTTATAATGCGACACGGCGTTGCGATGCCTCTGTTGGTGTTTATAGTCGTTTAATGGCAATCCAAGAAGAATCCGCGAGCTAGCTCGAAACTTTTCAAGCTTAATTACCTCTTTTCTACGTCCTTTCCTCCGATACTCACCGCCCTCCTCGCTGACTAGAGAACCGCAAGATCCATCAATCCAGAGAATAGGAAGACTCGCGTTCGTCCCGTAAATTGTTAATTGTTATTTCGAAATCTTAATGATATAAAGTTAAAATTCATGTTGGGAAATTTGCTGATTTTTACACATTGCTCCTAATAAATATAAATAGGATTGTCGAATAGAATGAAATTTCTTTTTCAAAGATTTAGTCAGCGCGTGTGTGACTGGTTGTCATCGTAAAAGAGAGAGAGAGAGAGTGAGAAAACCACTTGTAAAGTAATAAGAATCTATTATTCGCAGAATGGCAATGCGGGCCCTCATCCACAAAATCTTTTAAGCTAGATAAATAAAGAAAAAAATAAAATAGCTTCTAAGTCGGTATTACCACTATTATTTATATTCATGTAACGAATGGAGCCAGGAGAATAATGAAAGTTTATTGTGTGTACATCGTAAGAATATCGGCAGTCATTTATATATATATATACACACATATATATATAGTTGATGCTAATCCTAAGTAACTTGATAAAATTGATACATAATTTATATTCGATAAAAGGTCGAAGAGAGTGACGACAAGGACCGATTGTGATTTCCCTTAGGGCCAGGTATGTTAAGCATACGATTATGCATTCTAAATAAATAGTGTGTGCATTCAACAAGGACTTTTCAATATTTGATTTCTAATAGACAAATGGAGTAGGAAGAAAAAACGCACATTTCGCTTAAACTCCGTAATTCCCACTATCCTCGACAAATGTCTATTAGAAATCAACGATTCCTATTCTTTCCAAATTCTTCATTGTTACAAAAGTACGTATACTTACATGGATATTTTTATGTTACTCCACTTGAATATTTTAATTTCTCACTTGTACAAATGCAATAATTTCACGGAAATTGATTGTTCTCAATACCTCTATGCATATAGGTAAAAAGATATGTTCGAAAAACACTGTATCTTGTAGGAAATGTTTTTGTAAAGTAATAAATTTATTTATAATTATTCTTGTTGATATAAAGGCGGATGAGAGAGGATAACAGTAATAACTTGCAAATGTAACAATCGTATATTTACTACAATAATAATTTGTTTATATAATTGGGAAACATTATAATTCAATGCGTTACAGAGACATAAATTTAAATCAGCAAGAAAGACATTTGCTAACTTAATTAGTAATGAAATAATGTAAAGCTTAATTCCAACTTTATCTTTTAACGTGTCGTTAAAATACAAATTTTCTCTATGTACAATTAGAACTCATTTTTACAATTAAATAACGTGAAGAGGATCAAATTAAAATTACAATAAGGGCAGGCGCTCTCTTAATCACTTTTCCTTCTTAATTATCTATAGGTGATGCGAGAAACAGACAAATTACAAATTATGTGACGTAAGTATAAGACGTAAATGTATCAGATACAACACACACACACACATACACACACAATAATATTAAAATTGTGAAAGTTGTTTTATCCGTGCAAGTAATATCATTTTACTTGAATTCAGTCTAAAGTTTCTATTCGAGGGTATTAACGAGAGGTTAAAGGTTTTTCTATATAAAGTGGTGGAAAATTAAATTAAATTAAAATTAGTTAGAGGGGATGTGTACAATTTTAATTAAATTTCATAGAATTCTTAAAATTAAATGGACATCGCTATACCTACATTACTAATAGTTACATATTGCCAAATATGTACAATCAAGAGGGTTCTTAGGATCTATGCATTCTTCTCTATCGCATAATAATTGGCCTTCTATAATTTTGCGCTTAAGTAAGTTTTTTTTAATCTCAGTGTAATAAACCAGTACGAAACCAATCGCGTCAAAGACGACTCTAATTCACAATCACATGGACACAAAACCTGAGAGTCAAAGTATACCGAGCTCCAGTGTTCAAATCAGAATGTCGCAACACTTTCACGTTTCACTCTTATCCGTGAGTAGAGCGTCTATGTCATTGAGAATATCGTCCGAATTTTCATGGACATCCAGCAGCAAAATTTCATCGTCGTTGACACTTAGGAGGCTGTCGCATATTTGTTTCGAGTCTACCAAAGATTTCGCCCTCTCGGTGCATTCTTCCTCCATCCGTCCGTTTCCTTGTTCTTCGGCGAGACTCTTCGGCAGCCTAGACGAGGCAGCAGCTTTGCGAAGCTTTTCACAAGGACCATCCGTGGTGTTGTCCGTACTACTGTCGCATATCCCAACTTGGACGTTCTCCTCCGCCGTGCATTCGGCAGCGGATGTTTCATCCGTCGATCTACTCGATTGTTCGCCGACCGCCTCGCTCCTCCTCTCTTCGCGCAATTCGGTTATCCTCCGATGCTTCTTGCTGCTGGGGTCGTTCTCCGTCTGGAGCGCATAATTACGCGACCTTTTCAGCTTAACAGGTGGAATTGTGGAACTCGCGGAACTTCTGCAAGTCTTCTCCGCGGAATTATCCGATTTTCGTTTACGAGCGTTTTGCCTCGTGGAATCGATACTCGTCAATTTCGAGAGACTCTTTATCGCGTCCTTCAATAAATCGGTCGTCGACTGCTGTTCCGTCGACGTTGTTGCATCAGCCCTGTTGTCCTTGCTAGGCGTCGAAGTAGCAAAGTTTAGCGCCAACTTGGAATCGATCAGTTCCTCGATGCTTCTCAACTCTCTCCTTTTTCTAATCTCTTCCAAAGTCATCACTTGAAAGTCCAGTGTTTCCCCGTTGTCCTCGCTCCTCTTCCTCCTCTCCTCCTCCTTCTCCTCGTTATAGTTTACTCTCGTGTAAAGACTGACCTTTCTCTTACTTCTGGCAGCGCTGACTTTCTTTGCTTTACCTCCGCCAATGTCTTCCTTAAAGTCGTCCGCCTGGTAGGAATAGAAGGCTGCGCTTTCCGCCTGAATCTCCTCCAGCCTGATCTCCTCGTATGTCTTGCAGTATGGCACCACCTTCCGCTGTGGCTTTTTTGGCGACGGTGTACTTTCATTGTCAGATTCTGGAAGAAGCACACGAAGAAGTTCGAAAATTATGCCATATTTGAGTGGCGGTGGTTCAATTGCTCTGCTATCCAACTTTCTCGCTCTTTCTTAAACACTGTCAATACTTGAATCTCTCCCTTCTTTTTTTTTTTTTTTTTTTTTTGGTCTCTATCTCTTTCTTTGTTGGATTCAACGTTCTTCCCTCGCGGTCAACCATTCAACATGTATTCATCATTGTCATTGTCATCATTGCCATCATCATTATCACCATCGTTATCGTTATCATCATCATCGTTATCATCATCATCATCATCATCATCACCACCACATATTTTAATAGCGAAATAACATGGGAGTATCCATCGCTAGATTAGCTAAGATTCACTTGCTAGACTCTATATATGCCTATCAATGCATCGGAAAACCAGGAATGCCGTCACTTTAATTCCTCATTTCTAATTTCTGCTGACTTCAATGTTTTCCCAGGCTTATCCTTTTTACGCAACGGTGATTATATTAGGTTACACGATAGATTTGTATCTTGAATTGTCACGATCCACTTATCCTTACATAGTACTCTCACGGAAATCTTCGAATCCTGGTCACTCGATGGTGAGGATGGAAATACAAAAGCTTTTTAGAATTGCTGAAAGTTTTATGGTTTAGGTCCAGAAATAATAGGAAACAAGGATGCTGACTTTTTATTAAAAAAAAAAAAAAAAAAAAAATTGTAAAAAAAATATTGAAAATTACACAAAAAAATAGTTTGATTCAGTAAAGTAAATGCAAGGAGAGAGAAAGAGAGAGGAGCGTAAAGTTACAGAGAGAAAAATTAATAAGGAATAAGGTATGAAATTGAGAAAAGCCTGAGTGCCCAGTGTCATTTAATTAATTCTGATTTTGAGGTATCAAGTTTATTGAAATCCAAATATCATTTTGGAAATGAAAAGTATTAATTTCCATTCGCTTACATCGATTCGTATAATAATTGCGCATTGCGTGTTCGGCATATATAATTTTTTCTCTTTCTTTTTTTTCAATTTTTTATCATCACTTGCGTTGGTCTTAACATCAAAAATCATTAAATCGACATAATGACAATTGCATTCCACAAGGTTTTCACTTGGAAATATTATATCCACAGACTATTAGCATCGAAAGGTAAATCATTTGATATTGGTCCAAGTCTCATAGCCGAACGAACGAACATCTTTTTCATTCATAATTTCTTTAATCGTTCTACGTACGCTAAATCGAATTGAAAATTGATTAGATCCAATATTCCGTGAAATTGTATTATAGGTAGGATGAGAGAGTGCAATGGTCATTACGCTGATTGTACAATACTTTAGCAGTGTACAGTGAAAATACAGGATTTCATATGAAATGATATTTAAAAAAATAAAAAATAAAAAAAACAAGAAAAACACAAATTTCCTCCCAGATACGATTCCAAATGAATAAAAATTGCAACAAGACACGCACAAGTTCTGAATGATCAAAGTTCTTAGACAAAACGCAGGGAGGTTCGAAGATTCATGTCGATAACATAACACAAGGAAAAGTGCGTGGAGATTCGTTAGAACGGAGCACAAAATCAGGGAAAATTGTTGGTCAAAAGAATTTTCAGCGATTTTGTCGGAGGATGCACATAATTTTATATGTTCACTCTCTGTCTAGCGTCCAAGATGTATGGACGCTGATAATTATTAATCTCTCCTTGAGCATTCTCGAGCATCGACAGTCAATTTCAACGCGCACCGCATTTGGTTCGAGAGAAGGAACGAATTTCGAGATAAAACGATGAATATTGTTAAGCGTGCACGATGCATTGCGTCGCAGAGAGAGAGAGAGAGAGAGAGAGAGAGAGAGAGAGAGAGAGATTGCACCAGAATAGCGCATAGATAGCAAAAAGATATGGACAGAGGTACATCTTTGAACGGTGTGAGAAAACAATGCGATGTAACGCGATGCAATGCTCGCTCTGCCGATGATGCTGAGTTTGCTCCAAGAGAGACATTTTAATATATTTTGCTAATTCTTAAATATATATTTATATATAATATATAATATATATATTTATATATTTTTTTCTTTTCGCTTTTTTAATCTCGTCTTAATCGTCACGCACAGTCGCAGGTGCGTTTCGAGCAAGAAAAAAAATAAAGGGCTGCCTCGAGACACTCGAAGTGTTTTTACAGCCCAAAACAATTTGCTCACTGATATTTGCAATAGCCCTTTTTAATCGATCGGTCAGTTTAAAGCTCAAAGAAAACAAAAGGAAACAAAAAAGAAAAGTAAAATGGAAAAAAGCCAAACGATTGGTTCCGGCTGTGTTAACGCGAAACAAATCAATCTTCTTCAAATCAACAAGAGGGAAATGCTTGAAATCAAACGATAAGGTATAGAAGTAAGAGTGCGCAGGAAATGAATCCTTAAAAAGATTTTAAATAAAATGCACCATTCTTTTTGTTTTTTTTCATTTCTTTTCGCGGTACTCTTGCCTCTTCGGACAGTTCAACCATCTACGAGATCTCGAGACAAATCGTCAGTAGAAACGTCACCGGAGAATCACCAAAGTAATTGAAATTGGCAATTGTTCCTGGTGCGTTCTTACCAATGCAATATGGATCCTGACAAACTTCCGGCGCCCAAAGGGTCAATTATCGCGGTTAATTAACAGTTAATCGATACATTTGCATGGGTTCTAATATCGAATGTACGATCATTGTACGTACGTCGTAAAATCACCGACCGAGCAGTTTTCGTTCGCTCACCAGAAGTTAAATTCAGTAATATTCTACTACTCTAACTTCTTTTCTTCATCATACTGCACATTTTAATTCTCTTGTACTCTTTCTTTCACACTTTCTCATTCTTTTTCTTTTACCCCCATAACTCTCTCTCTCTCTCTCTTTCTCTCTCTCTTACACGCTCTTTTTCAATTTCTTTCATTAAAACGCATGCATGCATTCTAAACGTTTCTCCTGGCAAACACCCCCATATCCCCATTCGCACACACATGCACACAATATTTTAATAAATTCTATGATAGATCCTCGCTACTCGCACGCGCGGTTTATCACCAGGACACTCGCACGTTGAACGGTTTAGTTCTCGTTAACTAAAAACGGTGCGTATAAAAATTGTTAAAAAGCGAAAAACAGGATCTTTAGGCAACGCGCGATTGTCCCAGAATCCGGACTTCACACACCGACACAGTTATCTCAGTTATATAAATATTGTTAGTAGTTAAATATAGAATATTTCATATGTTGCGTGTCGTCATAATAAAGATTATTAGTTTTCTAGTTACTTTATGTATGTGTACGTGTGTGTATGTGTGTATGACATACGTTACGTCCGAGTGTTTTAGTGTACACGTTAACCTCGGATCATCCAAGGACTATACAACCACATATACGAGTATACTGAATAGTTTTCTTGCATTAGAAATGCATTTGACTCTTGTTTGACATTTCGTGTCAATTTAGCTTGCCAAAGACACCGACGGGATTTTGGTGCCATTTCGAATCATTTAAAATGCATCTATTTTTCTTTTTTTTACTTTTCATCTCTACCATTAGTCTAAGTACCACCAGATTATTGGTGCAATTTTTCGACAATATATAATAATACGCCTAAGCCTCCTACTTCGTAAAGTGTGATGCCATTTTGCTTCCGTTTCTTCTCCTAAACTTCAGACTACACAGTAAGAGTAAGAGAAGATCTTGTCTCTCTCTCTCTCTCTCAAACGGAAATTCACCAGATGCAGTTCACCGGAGATCAGAGACTATGTCTAATTTTTCTTTCTCTCTCATTCTTTCTGTCCTATCAAAACTTCAATTATCGACTATGTCGTTTCTCGCTTCGCGAAGCTAAGGAACTTTTTTTTAGCGATCCCACCTTCGCTGCCAAACAAGGCTAAGAAGAGAACAAACGACACAGATTCCCTTGACGTCGCGGGCTTCTACGTTCTATGGGGAATACGTATGATTTTCTTATAAAGAATTTTAGATCTGCTACTTCTTTCTTCTTATCCTCATCATCCATCCTCCTTCTCCTCCTCCTCCTCCACCACCATCATCACCTATTCTTATTGTTTTCTTAAATCTCATTCAAAACTGATCTCGAGTACTCAAGAAAAATAATGCATATCAATATTCTATCAATAATATTACATGCGGAAAAGTAAACTGTTATTCTTTTTCTCAATTTGATCTTTCGAACACTATACATTTGAACGAGTTTTAATTCTATTTTCCAACTTTCTCATTCTTTCACTTTCTAAGCCTGATTAGTCAGTGACAGTCTTTCTTACAATGTGCTAATGTATTATTGCGTCCTATGTCGTTTGAGACTCGCAAATTTATGTCAAAAGCCAAAACATATGAAGGCATATTATTATTATTATTACTAGTGCACGCATCAAAACAACGATTACTTCTTATATCCTAGAAAGAAAAAGTTGGTGCACTCGGACTTTTAATGCGCTTTCTTTAATCTTTTTTTTTTTTCAGTTTTTTGACAATTTTGCCAAATCGAAACTTCTTTCTCTATTCTTTCCTCGGTACATTGCCCGTTCTCGTTTAGCGGAACACACGCGATTCCATTTATCATCATGCGATTTTAGGATAATAATACTTTAAGTGGATTCGTGTAAAGTATCGTGTGTGAATCCTACGCGAGGATCTTATTTGTTTAAAGAATTAAGTATTGATCCCTTTTCCCAAATCGTGTACACGCATCATCACAAACCGTATCTCGGGAAAGCAATAGAATCAAAATTGAAATAAGTGTTGAAAACCGGAAAAATCGCGTGAATCAAAAATCTAGGTTGAAAACTTTACTCTCTCAATGGTTTAACTCGGAGTCTTCGTTAAAACTAGATTTTGAATTCAGTGTTCTTTTTTTTTTTTTTTTTCTAACGGAGATACCATTCGTGTTGAAATTTTAAGTTTCTAATAAAATATAGTTGTCGTTCTACGTATATTTTGTTAGAGGACTGAAAATTGCAGAGTAGTTCATTTTGCAGCGAAACTGGAATCAATTTTCAAGCGAGAAACGAACTAATCTAATGAATTGATTTATTAAATATATGTAATGTTAATTCTTCCTATTAAAAAAAAAAAGTATGATATTTTGTGTAAGTGTGTGTGTGTGTATGTGTGTGGGATGTAAAGCGATAATCTATGGCTACTTTCTTGTTTTAAAATAAATTTTCAAACGATTGCTTCACGATTCTTTCGTTCATACTCTCGGAAAATTAAAACTTTTGAGAAAAGTTTCGTTCAAGATAAGTAGCCATAGCCTGTTACAAAGCTACGGATAAATTTTAGATATAGCAATTCTTGCAAGTAATTCGGTATCGTTTCAACATACTTCTTAATTGTATTATGCAAAAATTTATAATTGCTTCTCGACAAGTATTTCGTGTGGATATTGCTTAAAACTTATAGCAATAAAAAATAAAAGCTTCATACTGTCGAAAAATTACTTAATAAAAATCTACATATGAGCTAAGGCCATTATAATTTTGTTATTAAAATATTTCTATTATAGACTGACTTAGAAATTTCTTTTTCGTGACTGATTTAAAGAACTTAAATAATAACTTAAATATTCTTAATTCGATCTAAATGTTGCATATTATTTCTGTATAAGTGAATTTGAACTTAGATCATTTTCCTAGAAAAATAAATAAAACTCTATAATTCATACATAATCATGATTATGATAACAACTCATGCAATCGCAAATTTGACTACAATATTAATTTTAAAATCCACATAACGTTAATTAACAAAATATTTTTTTAATCGCAAACAAAACCTATTAACTTCGCGCCTTTCAATAATAAAGACAGTAGCGTGTATAATTCAGTTAGTTGATTGTTTAATTATTTAAGAGTACTTGAGCGAGAAACGCCTTCTTTCACACGTGTTTAACAATACAAACTTCCCTCTCGTATCATTCGTTTTTAAAGAAGGCAGTCTTTACCAATGAAAAACAAATTCTCATTCATGAAGATATTCATGCTACAAAATATTTTATTAAAAACGGTTGGAGATATCAACTGATACGCAAAGATATTGAGATATTCCTAGTCTAATCCATTCTGCATATGGAACAACATTAACTGGAGGTCAGTTACGTATCGGAAATATATAAGCATTCCTGGCACCCATATAATTGAATTGTCACTACATCCAAAACAAAATGGTCATGTTCTCTCGTTTTAACGAGCCAAATATTCTCTAATGCCAATGATCCAAATATATCAATTCTTGTAAGCAGAGAGATACTTTCGTAGAAAACTTCTATGCTTGAAGCATATCCTTCTCTTGTTCCCTTAAATAGTTTTCACCTATATAATGTTAAATGAAATTTAGTATTTAGCTAGCAGCACACAATTTCACATGATATATAAATTCTTCAAAAGTATCCATCTGAATTGGCTGACGAACGAGGGAAATTACATTGCTATGAATATCGCTGATATTAAAATCGCCTAAAAGACGTTACACTCAGGAACGGAAAGGGAAATCTTGACGCCTGTGGCTGCGTAGATTGTTGCGTATGTATGGGAGAATAAGACGGCTGCTGAAGGAGCGGAGAATTCTGCTGATTTTGCAACGGCGACAAAGACTGTCCATGGGAGTGTAAATTTGGTTGGTGGGGATAAGTTATGGTATGATGACAGGAGGAACTTTGAGAAGTTTGTATATTGAGCTGTGGCACGTTTAAGTGGTTGGTGATGCTGATGTTACTGGAGATGCCAATACTGTTGGGAATGTTGTTAGGAATTGTCAGGCTATTGGGAATTTTCAATGGATTGGGGAGATTTATATTTGATTGTAAGCTAGGGGGAAGGGATAGAGTTCCTGGTGCAAGGTAATGTACATTGAAAGATGGACAGGGGGGCTAGTAAAGCCTCATACCTTCTTCAAATTTGACGATAAGAGGATCAACAGCTGGACTGCCTATGAAACTTCCCGCTTCGCTGCTTCCCCTACCTGGATCCGACTCAGTACCACTACCATCAAACTTTGTATCATCTGCTTAAACAGACACCAATACATGTACACACACATATTTATATATCTCAATTAAATCAAGTAAAACACACCTGACATATATTACATACCCTGACGAATCGAAGTTTCTTGATTTGTTGGCTTTGTCGGAGAGTCCCCTGTTTTGACAGGATTGATTGGATCCGAAGGAACTCCTCTAGCATTTTTATGCATAAAAGAACAGTGTGGTTTTCTACACCCACTGGGTTGTGTTTCCCAATAACAAGGAATCAATTTGCGGTTCTTCTAAACATGGAAAAGGAAACAACGTATGTATACAAGTTGCGCAAACTTTATCCATACGATTATTTAACGGTAATTCCTTAATAGAAGCTGCACTTACTTTTAGTTCCATATGTCTGAAGTTACAATGCTCGTTAAAGCATATCCCCTGTTGCCAATACGGACACATTGTTTCACAGCCCAAAGCAGTAGGTTCATGTCTATATAGACAACTATCACCCTGCGAATAATTTAAAACGAAGCAAATAAGTATAAAGTTGTTTGCAAAAATAGAGAAACTTAAGGACTACACGATCTACCGCGGGTTCTCGCTATATCTGTAGTGCTCCGTTTTTTATACTACAGATACAAAATTCAATTTTACAATTTCATAAGATCAGAGTCGATCGTGATACGAGAAACAAACAATTGGAAAATATTCGTGTATCCGCGATGATAAAACTGAGCAAGACAATAAGTTTACAATGATCAGGATCGTTCATGCAGGTTTAACGTAAACTACTCCAAAAACGAGGAGTGTATCACCACATCGCGCAACATGGACAACATGGCTGACATAACCTTCGAGTTTCAATCATAGCAAGGAACGTAGAACAGATTCCTCGTTAAATCCATAAATTTTGCAGGCTCGATCGATATTCGCTTAAAGTTTCCACGTGAAATCCAAAGAGCTTACCTTTTTACACGTTGAATAATAGAAAAAGTAGCAGTCAGTATCCTTGTGATTATTCTCCATTTGCAAGAATCGGAAAAAAGACGAGTGATCGTGTTCTTTGCTGTAAAACAGTTAAAAATTGATAGAAACGATACTGGGATTCTCATTCGCGATGATACGCGCGGCAGGGGAAAAGCAGTATTCAAGGTAAAAGTGAAAAACGAAACGTTACCATTTTGTGGGAAACATGATTGCGCTTTTACACTTTTGTTGTACACACAGGTCGAGCTATGACTAAAAGGACCCGTTTGAATTTCGATTTTCATCGACTTCATCGACTTCATCGACGTGTATCGTCAACAACGAAAATACTTTTTTTCTTTCTGTTTTGAATACGGTGTAGTGTCACTTACCTGCGATACCTTTTGATGACTTTTTTTTTGCCCTATCGCTTTGCCCCACACACAAATTCGACACACACAAATTCTAGAAGTCAGTTTCGACCAAGAGCAGGAGGAAAGGGGTAAAGAGGGAAAGTCACAGATCTCAAATATATATAGCCTTGCGTACGCCGTGGACTCGAGGAAATCATCGAGAGAGCGAAACTCGAGGTTAGATCAAACTATTCCGAGCGCCATCTTTCGGTTTCGCCGATGGAGACACGAGTGTGTCGGTCGATGAGACAGATGTCGGAATAAAGGCGGTTTCCATCGCAGACCGCCGAAATTTGTCCGAAACGACGACGCGATATGGCGAAATTTGGCGGAAACCCGAGAAATTCGGAGATTTTCAGTGAAAAACGTGGAATTTCGTTCTCGCGGGGTAAAAACTCGCGCGTCTTTCGTGGATCCGGGGAATTCCTCGAGACTAGAGAGATCGTGTTTTTGAGCCATGCTCGATTTGCCCCACCCCACCCCATCGATGGAAGATCGAGCGAACAGGCGGGCAGGCGGGCGGACGGCGGCGGCCATATTATCAGTGAGGTGTCAGGTATTTTCTCAACGTGTGACGGGATTTTTGGGTGTGGATCACACACGATTTCCTGCTGCCGTTTCTTGCCGCGGTTACGGTGTGCAAGTGTGCATGTTGTGTCACTAGCGTTTTGTGAATGTGCGGCACGCGCCTCAGAGAAAGTCCATTTTTCGAAGAAATTCAGGTAAAGTCTAGAGTAAAATTCCTCGTCGCATAGTTGTTGATCGAATATCTTGAAAATCCGAGTGGACCGCGAGGAAAATTTTCAAAACACCGACACGGGAGTGATCGATCGAGTTCCCCGCTGGATCGAGAGCCCATCGAGTTCCATTACTTTCCTCGGGGAAAACTGGCGAATTCGTCGAGTGTCTCGGTGGCTAACCTACGTAACATAGGTTATACCTCGGGGGAAAAAAGCTGTCTCTCTCCAGCGTTTCCAAGAAATCTCCTCTTCCTTCGTCGGAGTTTTCACTCGTACGCGCCCCCCGGGACACGCGACTTCCTTCCAATTGTCCCCACGTCCGTCGTCGATGATGATCCATCCGACGTTTCGGTTCTTCCCTCAGCCTTCGATTTAGCCCTCGGAAGCGGTGTAAACACAACAATCGGGCTCCCCTGTACGTATTATACACAGTTGCGATTAGAAGCAGATTTTCTATTTGTTCCCGTGCGACATACGCTCGCTCGCCTACACACACACACACACACATACGCGCGCGCGTCTCAACATTCGATCAATTACACGACGCATTGTGTCCCACGCTTCTTTTTCCTTTCATTTTATTTCCTGCTCGAAGATGAGGGAAGAACGAATTTAACGAGAAGACTCTCCTCTCTCTCTCTCTCTCTCTCCATTCCCCATACGGCTGAGAATTGTTCAAAGTTCGCCTGGAGAATCTGCACGCGCGCCGCATTATTTAACTTTGTCTCTCTCTTCTCTACCGCACCACGACGATTCCTTCCTTTTTTTTATTTATACGAGTGGTAAAAGCGCGCGATGATGGTGAAAAGCGTGTGAGAGATCTCCCGGTATGCTTGTTGGGATCTATGCAAACAGGATGCGCGTATAGATCACCTGTTGGAGGAGAGCTACACGTTAGTATGTTACGTTCAAGTCACCGCTACTTGTTGTGCGACGATATGCGTTTTTAAATACACGAGTGCCAAGCTCTGAGTTTTTATCTTTTGAAATTGTTGCCCTCGAGTAAACGCGTAATGTTTACCGCGAGCAAGGTAGAGGAAAGATTGGATGATCCGGATGATGCTTCACGGTCTGTGCTATGTTCATTTTGTAAAACAGTATGTTTTTTTTTGTATAGGGGATTTTGTAGTACTCGATTGGACGAGATTAAGAATCTGTGAATCGGTGAAATGCAGGAAAACCGAGGGGTCTTCGACCGGGGTATAATTCAGAGAGGTGAAATGAGCGCACGGTTCGCGTCAATGAGTGGCCTTGAAAGGGAGACTCGACAGTTAGAGATTATTAAGCAGTTTTCTACCACACGATGTACGTTCGGTCACTGTTATACGCGTATAACGTTATCAACGTGAAGCTTCGGGCAAAATTCAATGAGAAAGAAACTCGGGGTTTTTTTTTTATACGTAAATGGAATTAATATTGTCATTTTCAGCTATTACATAAGACATCATCGAGCAGATACATACCCACGTACTCCACTAGTCTCTAATTTTTATCTCGATATGCCATTTTTTTTTAGCTGTAGGAATGGGGATTCTGGCAAAAATTATGTTGCTAGTAGAATTTTAAGTAAGATATAAAGCTGCTGCATTCTACGTACTGTCTACTCGGTGTACTATGTGGTCCTAGATAAAAAGGAAATGCTAGACACTCCTCACTGCCGGCGGATGTCGGTCACGCGGATTTGCATTATAACCTGTCTCTCCATCCAATATGGAGACTTGTAGCGCCACATACACTTGGAAAGATACATAAAACTTTTTTTCCACTTACCTCCAACATTAAACTATCTACAAACAAACATTAAAGTGATTTATTTCTAGTAAAACAAATTACCTCTAGCTCACTATTATACCGTCTCCAGTATTCCAATTTTTTCCAAAAGCAAGAGTAATAGTCAAATTCCACAATAGTAGATTGTTTGTTGTACGGCACATTTTGTAAGATATTCATTCAACTGTTATTTCTGGAGAGGTAGAGTTTTTTTGCTTTCTTTTTTTCTCTAACAAAGAAGGAACAAGAAGAGGTAACAGGTTTGATGCATGGATTTCTCTTTTTCTATAACATTTAAAATGTTTATATGTAATTTTTCCTTTTGCCTTCGCAGGTGTTACATAATAGATAAGTGTACGCGTCGTCGGTTTGATGTACACGCGTAAAATAAGTTATAACGCGCGAGACTCTCCAGACACAATCTAGGAAGCCCTGTTTATTCAGATGTGGGATAACCAGGGATTAAATTTGGCTAACGCTTTTTTAGTCTTCCGCAAATTTTACAAGCCTAATTGTACGTCTATATATAGAAAATTGACTTTTAAACCACGGCGTTATGTTAATCTCTACAAGTAAGAACTTTCTAACGATTGGTGGGCTACGGCTAATTTGCCAAAAGCAAATAGTCGACAGATTCACAATCGCATCGTGTAAAACCGGCAGTCGGTAAAAAATAACTTAATTTCAATGATCTTGCTTCAGAGCTTTAAGTTCTCTGAATAGCACGATTGAATTTAGCGATTACCTCAGTTGTGTTCTAGTATTTAAACGACTTTCGATCAACGAATTAATCAACGTTAATGTGTTTTCTTTTGCTTGCAGATTCTAACGATCCAGAGGTTCGGATAAGCAGCAACAGCCACCATGCCTAAATCGGTACGTTATCAAGCATTGAATCGTCGGGGCACGCATTCTTGTCTCTTCCACGAAATAATCGTAAAATACCTGCACGAATATTCTGAGCCTTTTGCGTAAAAGAGATAGTCTTCTCTTAACAATACTTACTGAGAAGATAAGGCAATCTTTGCGTGTGTATGTGTGCGTGTGCGCACGCGCGCGCATACTTGTGCAATGTACGATGCTCATTCATTTTATTAGGATAAGATAATGTAGAGCACTCGATTGCTGAAATCAACGTGCTTGGAATCGGAAAAATTCAAGCTGTCACGGACAGAAAAAAATCCCTGGCAAAAAGTCTGTTGAGAAATCGAAATTCAATTAGTCGATTGAATAATGATCGCGACAGGATATTTTTTTATACCGATCTATTACCATTTGCCACGCGTCACCAAAGACATTTATAAGTTTCGATGGACAGCCAAATGTCGTATCTGCCATTTCCAATCGTCACAACAGTGTGCGTGAGCAAAAAGCAACGAAAGCCGTGCGAGCACGTAAAATTTCCAAGAAAGCTCTAACATACCCACCGCAGGAAAACTTTCCAAAACTCGACAATGAGCTTGAAAGGTAAAAGAGGAAGATGAGGAACGTTACTCGAAACACACCGGAATCGCAGGGCGAAGCACTCTAGAAAGAGAGAAGGTAGAGAAGAGGGGGAGAATAAAGAGAGAGAAGGTACATACAAATGCTAAGGAAAATATGTTAAAGTTTCAGGTGAAAACCATTAGAGTACAGATGGAAAATATGATATTGAGACTTGACTCACGTACAGGCGGGATACTTTTGAAGACTAGAGTCGGCTACAAAGGCTTTTTTGTCCTTTAATGGATTTAAGCCGAGGCCAAGTGTAAAATGCTCGATACTTTTTGTAAGAACGACTCGCAGACGACGGTTGCGAGCCGTTTGCAATGTGGTTTCCTTCCGTACATCCAGTATCTTAGCTCGAATCTCATTGGCTGGCTTATTGCGAACCGGCTTCGTCACGTGACCACGCTGAGGTTCTGCTAGGTTATCCTCGTCTATCCCGACATTTACGCAAATGCGTGAAAGAGGGATGGAAAAAGACGATGCATCATGGTGCACCAGCCCGGAAGAGGGGGAAAGACGCTGCCGTCTGCACTTGTCCGTTGACCATTGGGCCCATTGTACGATCCGCGACCGGCAAACGGAGATCGTCGTTGCTCCTACGGACCAAACTAAATTTTGCACTGCCTATCTCGTCTCGTTGTCGAAGGTCGGCCGTTTTTATCGTTGCATTGTGTGTGCGCGCGCGCGCGCGTCTTCGGCCAACTGTGTAAAAAAAAGCCTTTGCCTCGAGAGTGTCCCAAGACCGCACGAGAGAACAACCACCTTTGAATTTTCTTCGATCCTGCGGCTGCCACCGAACTCTTCTTCCTTTTTTTTCTTTTACCTCGCTTCCTCCCTTTCCCTCTCTCTCTCTCTCTCTCTCTCTAGTCATGGTTGTCGGGACAAAAATGGTAAGCCATGGGAGGAGGATCTCAACTTTGAATGCAAAGAACGAACGCTTCTCTCTTTCATTTACTCTTAAAAATAACGTGTACAAAAATACTTTGGCACACGAGAACTACTGGAATAATTGTGGGATGATGATGATGATGATGAGGATAATGGTAGTGTGATGGTGGTGGTGGTGGTGTGACGGTGGTGGTTGTGGTTGTTGTTTTTTCAACTCGAGCCAACGGTCTCTTAGTAGAGAATAATAGCTGAAGAAATCTCATTTTTCTACAATAGATTCACGGGGTCACGAGGAAATACGCGTCTCTCGTCTCCATTATATATACCGGGTGTCCCAGAAGACCAAAACGCTCTGGTCACTGGGACTCTCCACCTTAAGGTGTTCCCTCGATCGCTCGAGCGTTGCCAACGAAGAAAATTTCACGAGAAAACAACTTTTTTTTTCTCTTTTCTCTATTTTTTTTTTTTTTTTTCCTCTTTTCTTTTCTTATATATATATTGCTCGTACGTGCGTTGCGCGTGGTGCGAGTGAACGCGTGTGCGTGCGTGGAGGATGTTAAACTCTCCCTCTCTCTGTTTCTACGCCCACGCAACGCATTCACTGGTCATTCTACCAACGTTAAGATTATTCTAATATCCGGAAGTCGACTGACCGATAAAGTATCCATCTTGCCATAATTTCCGCTCACTGGGAGGAGAATTGACGAAAGTACTCGGCGAAAGATAGTCGCAGCTATGATTAAGACCAATAGAAAGGTATTAAAAAGTGTAAGAGAGCACTCGCGTGCTTCTTAGGTATTTGTCGCTTAAGGCTCTCGTAGTAGTTTGCGAGGTAGCGCATTCCCTTTTAGTAATCGAGGGAACGGCTCTTGGCTCGTAATGGTCAAGTGTGAAAGAGTGGGTAGAGGGGAAAGAGGGAGGAAAAACGAAATGGAACGGAAGCACCTGTTTCTTCCAACGAGACGCGACTGTTGGCGAAATTGGCTAATTTCTGTTTTTCTATTTTTCATGTGCGCCCAAAGATGAACGTCAGGGTGACGACTATGGACGCGGAGCTGGAGTTCGCGATCCAGCACACGACCACGGGGAAACAATTGTTCGACCAGGTCGTTAAAACGATAGGACTCCGCGAGATATGGTTCTTCGGCCTTCAATACACCGACACCAAGGGTGACTTAACATGGATCAAGCTCTACAAAAAGGTAGAACACCAGATCTCTATTGAACTCAACCACCGAATTTCTCGACGCTTATCTCGTTATTTTGTTTATTGAGCATTCGAGCACTCGAGCATTTTTACTGCTGGACGATCGCTCGTTCGCCATAATTCCATATAATTAGTCCTCCCCCCTCGGCAATTACTTATTTACGATAACTTACTTTTAATTGTGTACCGCGATTGTTGCTCTTACCCGGCCATTGTTTTATTAGTTGTAATAGCTGCTTTGTCATTTGTCGTTTCCTCTTACCTGCTTCCTTGAGACGTTCTCTGAAAAATTGAAAATTTAAGGGACCCTGTGCACCTCCGGATCAAGAACGCGAGGGCCTCCTCTCCCCGTGCACTCGCTTGGGACCTCGCTTAAGAATTTTTCAGCTACAAGCTTGTAGATATAAGTCTTTCGTAATAGGTTACAACACGTATGTTAATATCCTATAGCAAACTACATAGAAAAGCAGCCAGTAAATATGCAGTATATTATAAAGATTCTTTAGCGTTACGCAATCGCTGTTTAATCGTTTCATTTCACAAGTATTGCCAGGTACTCGTCGTTTTCACTTTGCGCCTTTGGAGGGAGAAAGAAGGATGCATAGATTTTCATTGAATGGTATCGGCTGAAATGATGGCGATTGATTCCCCCGGAGGTTCAGCAGGGGCTACGAAAGCTTTTTTGTATCAGCTGGCTAAACACCCGTATGCGTACGTCAATTAGTTAATGTTTAACCCACACACTTCCGCGCTGCGTCGTTGCTGCGTGGAGGAGCCTCCTCCCATCGCTCGGTTAGCCGAATGAAAAAAGTTATAAGGATGTTCGTGGTTGGGCTCTGACGTCATCGATTATTTTAGCATCAAGTTTTAGTGTCATCCGCCTGAGAAATGTCTCCTGCGCGCCTCGTTTTTCGCTCGAACGAAAAAACTTCCCTCTCCGTTCCATTCCCCCGCCCCTATTTCGATCATTTAACATCTTTCCTTCCCATTATTAAGTTATTATCGATCGTCGAATGTTTCGCTAATGAAACAACGATGATTTCTCCGTTTCTTTTTGTGCTCGCCTCCTGATGCGTAAATTTGCGTCTCTTATCGTACTTTTTGCAAGGTCTATATGTTCTTCTTAAATTAACACGTAGATTGGAACGAGGCAAATTTTGCTTCTTTTATCCGTCTATGGACAGCATTGACACCCGAATTGAGTACAGTTCTTTTCACATAGATACTCCAGCATTGGAGCTTTCACCGATCAGTCTCTATTAGAATGGAGTAGGAGGATGAGGAGGTGGTAGTGGTGGTGGTGGTGGTGGTGGTGGTGGTGATGGTGGTGGTGGTAGTGGTACCTTCACCTTGACACAGTCAGGTTTACGTTGCTGCTTCTCCATTTCTAGATTTTACCCAGTTTTTATGGTTTCATCGAGTTCTCGTTTAACTCGCTGCACAATGTTTCTCATTTTTTCCTTCGCCTCTCCTCTCCACTCGATGCTGGAAAAAGTTCTTCTCGTTCGTTGATTCATCGACAGAGATAATTGCACGTCTATCTGTAAATAAACGAATGCGAAGGGAAGAGAAGGGGGGTGATTGATAAACGCTCGCCAGTAATAATTCTTCCTTGGAAATCGAAGAGTCGTTAACATTTGAAATCAGAAGAATGTAATGAAACAAGAAAATGGAAACAGGTGGCCCGACAGGTGCACGTGAGTTGTTACTGGTTAAGGCTGGAAATAGGGAAGTGAAATAACGGACGTTCGAAAGTTAGCGAGTGGGAATAGGGAAAGACTTTCTCACGAATTTCAATCATTCCCCGTACCTTGTATCTCGCCAAGGAATTCAGATGGTGAAACATATAAGTCAGTCTCTCTGTTTCTCAAAGATTCATTGTATTTTTCAGCACCCATGTTTTTATCCACTTTTAACCTGATTAGATAGCTTAATTACAATATCTGCAATTAGAGATAACAATAAGCATTGTTTCTTCAGAAGAGAATATTTGGCCATGGCCCGTGGAGACTAATTATATTACCTATTGCTATTCTAGTAAGTATTTCATTTCTCGACTGGTAAGAATCTCCGAGTAGAAACGTAGAGTTCCGCCATATCCCGTAGTTTAGAGAATAGTCCGTAGTAGTCCCAAAGTAAAGTATTTCGTTGGTATTGTTGCTGTTTTGGTGTCGCTACTAGATCCCTCGGAGAAGAGACGGAGAAAGAGATTGTAGAAATGAAAAGAAAAAGGCGAGAACACCGTTAATCAATTGTCACTTGCACGCAGCCGGAAAGCGCAATAACGAGGGTCGTGAAAAAGGAGGTGAAGAAGAAAGTTCGAAAGCTGAGGGGCCGCTCCGATTCCGACAGCGACGACGAGTACGAGGACGATCTGGTAAGGGACTCGTGGAAGAAGAAGAAGAAGAAGAATGAGAAAATAGAACACGGATCCTAGGAGAATTCGATCGATCTAGCAATGCTGACGCGTGTCGTTGCCAGATCAAAGACACGTCGCGAGAAGATTGGATAATCGTTCGGGCGAACGTTTCAATTCGCCAGCCAGTCGCCATTGATCCTGCAGCGAGAACATCGAGGATAATGTAAACGGAGAAACGATCAAAATGCAAGATGAGCCATTCTCTTTGGCAAAGCTCCAGTGAATTAGCTGTGCGAACCTCGTTGTAGCGCGTGCAGATAATACGATTTTGCGACACGCTCGTTACTTTAGCAAGAGCGCGCACAGTCGCCGACTGTTATGCAAATGGCAGCCGCCAGTTCTTTGCCACCGAAACGAACCGCCATTCACGATGGCCTTTCCAGCCAAACGCTGGATTATTACTCGTTTTCTCAATTACGTCTGGTGGATCATCGATTACGATCATCTTCTTACGAAATACCACGTTCCTGTTTTCAATGTCTACCTTCGAGGAAGACCTTACGATCGATCGATCGACCGACCGACCGACCCTCTTATCGTTGCGACGTCAACTTCTCACTCCTCTCGTCGAGATTCTTCCTGGGTGGAAGACACGTGCCAAGGTCCTTCACACAGAGAGTATTCTATTAATAATGGTCGCGGAACCTTTAATCTTTGCTCTCTTGTGGAGGGTTGGCTGACCTAGCCATCGGTCTCAAAGTCTCCGAGCTTTTTCTAAAGGAACTTTGCCCGGAATTCCTCGAGACACGATCGAAAACCATGACGAAGGTCTCTCGTGAATGCTCGCTCTCATACTTTATGTGAAAATGTTGAGTTTTAAGATTTTTTCCTAGATCGATCGATCGTCGAACTCCTTATTTTTTTCATCCTTACCATCGTTACCAAAACTCGTGCGTTTCATTGTTGGTAGACTGCTAGAGATTTCTATGAGAGAAGCTTATCAAGTTCCTTCGATAAACTGGAGAAATAAAGGAACCTCTGTATTGTCCGCGTTCGCATTGTCTGCAGCGGTCAGCTTTTATTAGCCGTTTTCAGCTGGCTCCGTTGCGTCAGTTACACGAAAGTGTTACATGAGTCATTTTTAAGATAAAACCAGGGAACTCGCTTGCGCGATGATGCACCGACTTCTCCTTTCAGCCATGAGTTCTTCACGACTGTAGGAAATATGTAAGAATTCTGTATATACGGGAATTACGACTGCTGTCACTGAAATTTATTCAGCATTATTCACCGATTTCTTTAGAAGAACCACCGGCTGCGATCGAGCAAGAGAAAACTATTTGCTTTGAATCATCGTGAAAATAAGCCTAAAGATTTTTCCCTAAAAGGAATCGAGTTTCCACAAAGAATCTCGAAGGAGAGCAATCGACGGGAATTAAAAGCTCGCTCGATCTTAATGGAAATATGAAAAATTCTTGGAATTTCGGTAGATGAAAACTTATCTGATTTCAATGGGGCTCGAAAGTATGTTTATCTTGCTTGACATCAATTAATTTGAGCCTTTCTCGTAACTACTTTCATACGCTGGTATGCTGTTTCCCTGTACTGTCATTCGCATTAACCTTTTAAAAGAGGTCAGAACCCAGAGATGCGTGTGCCGCATGAATCACGTACATTTGTCGCACGCAACTCCCTTACTTTGATTGTATTACTTCTGTTCTTTATCGTACCAATACGAATGTGCTGATACAAATAACTTCCTGGCGCAAGTGAAACTTGTCGCAAAAACCTTTATTATCCGCATTCTTCTTATTACTCTCATTATTGTTACGTCGTTGCTCTTTGCTCTTTTATTCCATTGTTATTATTACCATCGTCATTATCGAGCATTCGAGTTTCCGACGATTGATCGACATAGAGGCGTTGCCGATCGCAAGAATCCGAGGGAGTCGTTCCGAGGAGTAATTAGGGGAGAATCGGCGGTACTTATGAGTAGTAGCATTTCAGTGAAAGGTAGTAATGGCAACGGTGCTCGTAGACGGTATTCATGAGAATCGATTAAACTACGATGACGGATTCACCGTTCGATGAGATAATTGATAAATGATTGAAAGAACAATATTGACGAAAGATAATTAAGTGTTTCAGGGAGAGTTTCGACAGAATTGCCGTTCAGGCTAATGGCTTGGCGGCGAGTTTTAAATGGCTGAATGAGAATTTAGTTTGCTCCAAAGCAAAGCGCAATCCATGACTGACCATTGCAGGCTGGCTATGTGGCACATTTAGTCTTACGTCGCTGCCCCGTCCGACGTCGGTGCCGGTGTCGGTGCCGGTGCCATATAGATATTTATCTTGGATTTACGAGGCACTATCGCATGATTAAATAGAGCATTTAACGAACAGCACATTTAGCTAAGAGAATTTCTATCAGGTAAATTCGAAAAGCTTGTTCTTCGCAAGTACCTCTGAAATCGAAGCTCCACCGACCAATTTTATCTTATGTTTAAACATTTCTAATTCAAACACGCCACACGCTATTACTTATAAAACAAGTGAGTCAGCTGATTAACGAGGATCTTCTGTATTAACTTACGTTATTATCTTCCCAGTTAATTATTGCTACTGTCTTATCATGAATTCCATGTGCCCACTCTGTAGCTTTGCCGAGGTAATGAAGTCACGCTAATTATGAAATATTTCCAAGTGACCTCGTGATCGAGTTTTCAGAATTTTCTTGGAAAATGCCTCTCCGGCACCTTTTCCCCACCGAGATGCAATTGGGATAGGTTGAGATCAGGCTAGAGCGATGTTGTTTCAGGGGGCAAGCTGTGCATACGACGCGGTCGTAGGTACCGGTGACCTTGAACGGCTGGGGATACAGGTTGGATATTCCATTCGAGCAAATCGAAAAGACAGATAGATCGTACAGGTGCTCGCACACGGACTGTGGACTCTTACGTAATAAATGCGGCGCTACAACGTTTAACAACTGTTGTATGCTGTTCCGCGTAATGCTCCAGCCATTTCTTCAACGTCTCTCTTATATCTCTCCTCTCGGGCTCCTCCTGGGTTATCTATCTGTCTCAACGACGTTTAACTCAAGGCCACTTGACTTCTCATTCTCGTTGACAGTTTATCGATAAGGACGTCTATATTTTTCTATCGCTCCTCCGCTCTAATATTCATTCTCCAGTATCTATTTTTACCTGTTTACTGCTCGCAATTTACCATTTACTGTTACTGTGGCTCCTGGCTAAATATATAAAAGTCAAATTGCGCTGGCTTAGCCGAAGTCTCGACGTTGAGTTTTTGACGCCACACTCTCGTTTCCGCAGAACGGAATTGAATTCAGGTCTTCCGGTCTCTTAGGAAAACCACAAGTTTCTGCGGAATTATTTCAAACGATGACACGTCCCGACCGAGTTACCCAATTGTACGATTAAAGGGAAGCGAAAAGCAACATCGAGAAACGATGATTTATTTTTCTAAACTCATTTTCTTGGGTGCCAGAAATAAAATCTTTATTCGTCAATGAACATAACGGTGGGTTCGGAAAACCGATTGGACTAAGTCTCAGTTATTTTAGCTGTTAAGTAAATTTCAGAGATGACGATGCGGATTACATAAACATTTCGTAAAAACTGAGGGAATATTTGATATGCTTTGAATGTCATACGAAAAATATCACGTACGGCATAAATTTATATACGTTCCGGAGCAGCATTTTCTCTTCTTGCCCATTTTTCACGCTTCCTTTCTTTCTTTTTTATATCGTAACTTCTACCAAACACTTTATAAACGTCCAAAGACGATTTATAGCTCAGCGATATATCTTGCTAGATCGACAAAACTGAGAGTGCATCGTCTTCGAAATTTCTCGGAAATTTCGAGTATAATCGCTACTGCAAACTCCTCCACGAGATCATCCTTCTACGTTCGATTCTTTGGTTTCCCATGGGCTCTGGATTACCCCCCTGGTACTGGAGTGATCTACCGCGGTACATTCATTTCTTTGGCGATTGATCCTTGATAACTCACAAATGCCATGGCTGGAAATAAATTTCAAGGACGAGTGCACCTCTCGACGCGAATACATTCATAAATGATAAATTCGTATACTTTAATTCACTCTTTTTCATTCCTTAAACGCATGCCAACCATAATACTAACAACTGGAAGAGTGGACTTTCATTCTTGTCTAGGGTAAGTTATAAACAAGTTTAATTAGCGAATAAGTTGTATTGCATGTTGCTTTACCACACATGAAAGAACACATGTTCTCAAAGCAAGTCGCGTAAGCGCACGCGAATCATATGGTCGTGATGCAAGTGCTTCCATGTGAAAAGGAAACCATTAGGAATCGCTTAACGTTACGTCCCCTTAAACTTCTCGTTTCTCACTCGGTCGTTAAATTCGTCATTTCCATATCCCCGGCATCGATAATCCTCTTGTCTCTTACTGATTTTCATAGATGGAAAAAAACCTTGATTCTCCATGGATTCTCTCGAGTTTTCTCTTTTCGATTTTTTTAATTTTTTTGATTTTTTCTACTTGGAACAACAGTAAATCCACAGTCTTTGCAAGACTCGAGATAACACGAGTGATATAATTAAAGGAGCTACTCCATGAATATCTGCTTTTTCGATTTTGTAACATTAGCAAAGTGGTAGATTGTTAGTGCGTAAGTATTGTTAATTTTATGGTACCGTAGATTTATGTTGATTAACGGTGACTAGGATGTTTCCCTGCAACCTTGAATTCCTCGATGAAGTTTCGAAGATAACCGTTGTGCATGCAGGGTCCAGATTATTGCGAATATTGCAATAATCTCCTTTATTAGCTGCTTTTCTTTTTAATAAACTCTAATTTTACTCGCGACGATTGCTTATTTCGAGTTTTTTTTTTAGCTGCGAAGCAAAAAACGCAATTCTTAACAATTGATCATTATCAGATTGTTATTGGTAAATAATAATTGCAGGTGGTTCCCTGCGGCCTTCGAAGTATCTACCACGTAAGATTCGCTATAAATCTCTGTAAAAATGATTAATGTCTTGAAAAGCTTCTCGTGCACTTCCTCGCTCCTCAATTTTTATTCGTCCCTTTAACAAACTCAACTGCACTAATAGAAGTAACTAATTTAATGTCAGAATCCCTACTATTTTAGGATGCAATATGTAAACGAATTCAAAATCAAAGTGGAGTGGTTTCCTCAATGAAGTAATATTTAGTCACTTCGCTTGTCTCTCATTCAGATCTTGAAAATCAATTACTGTGAAATATTGTTGCTTTTACGAGTAACTTTTTTTCTCTCGTACTGGATCTGCACTGGATAAGTGTCTCGCGTTATATACTTTTTGTGGAACATTAGTTCGGAGGGAAAGAGCGCTTTAAACTTTTACGTTACAATTATCGAAATAGTAAAAATCGTAACTAGCGTAAAATTTAATCTGACACACTTTTTTCCAGAGATATCGGAACGAATGAGAGACCGATTTATGTTTTGCATCCAGAAATAGAGTAATAACCGAAGGTACATGTACATCCGTCTACACATACGTACATGTTGCGCACTTGTGTAATTCAATGGAAAATCATCAATTTAATTAGGGGACAAAAATCACTAAAGTTTTTTTCACTTGGTTTTTATCAAATTTTCAATTAAGGCGCAAAGCTATAAATATCCATGACGATCGAGTAGCTTGAATCAAATTTGATTTGATTCATTTCTGTATAAACTGTTCGATTGTTATTGATAAGAAACTCTGCTTACATTCACATTGCTATTGTTTCAATCACGTAATGAGTGATCATGGCAGAATATTTGCCATATAATCTGTCGTTGTCGGCAAATTATGTATCAGCGTGTCTTCGTATCGCACGTACCTTTTCTCGCACCTGCCGACGCCGACGACCGTTTTGCTTTTTGCATCGGTGCGACTGAGAATTACGCAACAACGGCTATCAATAATAATTATGAAAAATCATGTCACTGGCATTGACCCCGTGTGTCACGTATGGTCAAGGCGAGCACGTCTAGGATAAACTGCAACTGCAACTTCCGCAACCCGCAGCTGCAGCGGATACGCGGTTCCGTTTTCCTCGCTGAAACGGTATCGCGGAAATCAAACTGCGATTCACAGCGATTCTTTTAGCGCTCTTTTCATTTTTTGTTCAAAGCGGCAAAACTCTTACACAATCGAGTATCTTGAGAATACATCGTATCTCTCTTCTCTTGGGGCTGTCTCTTGTGATACGTATACTCCTATATGTGTAGTATAAAACCAATAACCGAATGATGGTTTAATGTTTTTTACCAAAACCTGTTAAAAAAAGAAAAGACAAAAATCGTAGATAACAATCTTTTTTACAACCCTCACGGTTGAGCAATATAATTCATGCCACGCTCTGCATGCGAAAATGAGCAAAGTTTGCACGTTCCTGGTTTTTCAATCACTGTCCTTGAGATTACGAAGTGATATTAGCAGATGGAAAGTGAAACACATTCTGAACTCTTCTCGCTTTTTAGGTGATGAACCAAGAGGTGAAAAAAGAATCTCCCCTGCAATTCAATTTCCGCGCAAAGTTCTACCCCGAGGATGTTGCCGAGGAATTGATTCAAGAAATTACACTTCGCCTATTTTATCTGCAAGTAAGTTCATTTGATAATACAACGAGAGGCAGTAAAGATTAGTAGTTCTCATATATAAGTAAATCATGTTTTCGAATTAAATTTCCAATTCATTGCGTTATATGTATCCCAAGGTTGTGTCATGAAACTGATTTATATTTATGGGACGAAATAGTGACAGCTTATTTTTTAGAGAGGATGAGTGGATCATTTTACGAATGTTATACAAGCTCGCGAAGAGTTTACTCCTATTTGTATTAGAAAATATTCTTGTAACCACAATTACTTGCAACTTACAAATTTCCATTTATGGCAATTATAGGTGAAAAATGCAATCTTGACCGATGATATTTATTGTCCTCCGGAAACATCGGTATTATTGGCTTCGTATGCTGTTCAAGCCAGGCATGGAGACTTCATAAAAGGAACGCATGTAGTGGGCTTTCTAGCGAATGATCGCTTACTTCCACAACGTGTTGTGGAACAACATAAAATGAGCAAAGAAGAATGGGAAAGCTCCATCACCAATTGGTGGCAGGAACATCGTGGAATGCTGCGTGAGGATGCTATGATGGAATATTTGAAAATTGCTCAGGTACATTGAAATAAATAGAAGAATGAATATTTATTCTTCTACTTTTACATTGCGATTCTCAATATTCCATTTGCTTCCTTTCATTGTCAGGATTTGGAAATGTATGGAGTAAATTATTTTGAAATTCGTAATAAGAAGGGAACAGAGCTATGGCTAGGCGTAGATGCTTTGGGTTTGAATATTTATGAGAAAGATGATAAATTGACTCCAAAAATCGGTTTCCCATGGTCAGAAATACGCAACATCTCTTTCAACGATCGTAAATTTATAATTAAACCCATAGATAAGAAGGCACCAGATTTCGTTTTCTTTGCGCCTAGAGTAAAGATTAATAAGAGAATTTTATCGCTCTGCATGGGCAATCACGAGTTATACATGCGTAGACGTAAACCCGACACCATTGATGTTCAACAAATGAAGGTAAAATAGTTCAAGTTTTATTTAACGAAGGAAAAAAGTTAATTCTTGAGTATTTTTGCAGGCTCAAGCCAGAGAAGAAAAGATCGCTAAGCAACAGCAGAGAGAAAAACTACAATTAGAAATTGCAGCGAGAGAACGCGCAGAAAAGAAACAACAAGAATACGAAGAAAGGCTTAGAAATATGGCTGAAGAAATGAATAGGCGGCAAGCTGAATTAAATGAAGCTCAAGAAATGATTCGTCGACAGAAAGAACAACTTAAACAATTACAAGCTGCCAAGGAAGAATTAGAAGACAGACAAAAGGTAGAATAAATTAACGATGATAACAACAACAACAACAACCAGTTGAATAACACAAAATAGACTCTGATCTTTTTGTAATGCATTACAGGAATTAACAGCAATGATGGAAAAACTTGAACTTTCACATGAAATGGAAGCTGCTGAACGTGCCAAGCTTGAACAAGAAATCAAAGATAAACAAGAAGAAGTTAAGCGTATTCAATCTGAAGTAGAAGTCAAGGATGCCGAAGCTAGAAGATTGCAGGAAGAATTTGAAGCAGCCAAGTAATTATTGCTTATAGTTCAAATTGAAGAAGCGTGATATGTATATATATTAATATAATAATAATAATAATAATAATACAATTATTGTTCTCATGTAGATTGAGACAAGAAGAAGCAGATCGAGCTTACCAAGCTACTACTACTACTCCTCATCATCATCATGTTGAAGAAAACGATGAAGGAGAAGAAGATGGAGAAGACGAGACTCCACATGGCGATGTTACTAAAGAGCTCGCCACTGACGAATCTATTATTGACCCAGTGGAAGAACGGCGTACATTAGCAGAAAGAAACGAGCGTCTTCACGATCAGCTTAAGGTAATTGAGCTGTTTACATCATCATCATCATCATCATGATAAATGTATTACTTACTATTTAAGTCTTACGATAAAATACTTCATTTACAGGCATTGAAGCAAGATCTTGCGCAATCACGAGATGAATCAAAAGAAACCGTAATGGATAAAATTCACAGGGAAAATGTACGTCAAGGACGTGACAAATACAAGACACTTCGCGAAATTCGTAAAGGCAACACCAAACGCCGTGTTGATCAATTTGAAAACATGTAAATTATGTATTCAATTCATTTATCCATCTGCAATCCACTTTACCCTGTTTTCAAATTCTCATCCGTCCTTTATAAGCGGAATTTTGAAATGCAGGGCAATGACATAGATTTTCCGACAGCTGTACGAAGGATTTCAGCATGAATATCTAAAGCATTAATGCTTTATAAACCTTATACTGACAGAAACCGATAATTAAATAGGCTTAACTGCATTTATACAGTCATTCGTACTGCAGACGGTAAATCTATCTCTCGAAATACAGAATTGGTAATGAACGCTGAATAAGCGCTCACTTTACACGGTCTTCCAGATATGCTCTTTTCGTGTTCGTTTTTAATTTCAATACTTCTCATGGAGAACAATGTTTGCCATTTTCATTAATGCAACTTCCATACAAGAGATAATCCATTACCCGATAGAGTTGCAGTAGCTAATATTATATATCTTGGTGATAATTTTGCTGAGATAACGAAAAATATTGCCTTATACATACTGTGAATATTAATGTTTTCTCCATGTGGTCATAGTCAAAATTTCAAATAACGGCGCGCCAGTAATTTTTAAGTATTACGATTGGTTGTCAAACAACGTGGTATAAAATGTTTAGAATCATATTGACGTATCTTCTTCAGCTTCACTATTTTTTGGCATTCTTATCATATTATCCGTTAATATAGCTATTGCTATTTTTAAGTGGAAATTCAATTTTCCACATCGATGATTAATCAATGATATAATCAAAATCCAATACCACAATTCCTTTTTAAATTATATTAGTATAGAATTTATACTAAACTTTAAATAAAATTTAACTGGATGCGACCGTTTTATTCAGAAAACGTTGAATAACATTTATCACTTGTAAAATTGTATCTATAACTATAGAACGAATCTTTATTAGTGATTTTATATCGAACACATTCGTGGCCTTTATCAATATGCATATATTGAGGTTCATTGTGAGAGAGTGATTTATGAATAAAGGAAGCCAAAACACTTTTCGAAAGTAAGCCTTCTGTCACGCAGAATATAAGATTCAGCCATTTGTGTGGATCCTTTAGTCAAAAATCATTATCCTTCAATTGTACTAAATACTAATACACTATACTAGAATAGAGAGATATAATATAGGAATATTACGCAACTCTTTGTATTGCAAGCCTTCAGCACGACATGATTGCGTTATTCCTTTCAAAGGGCTAGATATCAAGATATATGAAAGGAGGAGCGATTGCGAGAGAGAATGACATTAGGAGAATTGCACGAGAGAATGAATGCTAGAAGAATACATAATGGCAGTTGGTACGCCGTGTTATTTTTAAAAGTAACCAATCTACTCCTTTTTTGTTCTTTTTTTTTCCTTTTTTTTAATATAAAGAATATCCTTTGGAAGGCAACAGAATCAAACTAGTAAGGTGTTCAAGTATCAAGTACTTGAATCCTTCATATTGTATCACAAACATAAATCTTCGTTAAATGCTGCCAATTTTTTGACGGAATGCAAACAAAGAGCTATAAAACAAGGTAAAGACGTTTGTAATGAACAAAAATATCATCTTCAACAAAGTTTAAGAACTTTGTTTTACCATTACACGTTAATAAACCCATGAAGATGCAGAAAAAGAATGGAGGAGTAACGATAGAGATATTTTTTGATTATATTTAATATTAAAATTTACAAATTAGTAGCGTTATATTATTAATAATACTATTTACATTTTAGTAGCGTTATTATTATTATTATTAATATTATTATCATTGTGAAAAACGTTCAATGAGACCTATAAAAAGAAAGCATTTTATAGACGTCTATACACTTAAGTTCAAAAAATACGTGCAAGATAATAAAAGAGGAAATATTGCATGACATCACGTTATAGCAGTCGTAATAGGCGAATATGGTTTATTATAAAAATTCGTCTCGATACTCTACCAGCTTAAGCGTTTTGCGACAAAACGTTGATATTGAGACATTCCAATTACATTCGATACAATATGGTTTTTTTTTCTTTTTTTTTTTTTTTAGTCTACGTTGGGGTGTTTTTTTTATCAATAGCTAATCTTTCATCCACCGCTGTTTTACTTTCTTGTAAGTGTACTTAAGGCATAAGTATATCAAAATCTCGTCACAGAGTTGAATAATAATGATTATTATTATTCACAAGTAAAGAATACACACACACACACACGGATGAATACCCTAACGTAGGTTTAGTGGATGGTGGAAAATCTCACAAAGGTAGCGAATACAAGACGTTTTCTGATTCGTGCTATGTGTCAGGGGGACGGGTGAGTGAAATAGCCATTAATTGTCATACAATTTGTATATATGTAAATCAGTCCTGCTTCGACTTTATTCGTGGTCATTTTTTATTCGTTACCTTTTTGAGTTGCATAAATCAAGCAGTTTTTTATGTGTTTATCACGGTGCGCATCGCGATCAACGGTGCTAATCTAGCATTTTCTGTTTTTATAACAATTTTCTGGACGGGTGAATGGCAAGCAAACAAACATTTTTAATTAACAATTTACTAAGGTTCTGTAAATCTTAAGCCGGTAGTATAATTACATAACGTGATCTAATCGTCTTCAATTTAAAAAAAGTGACCTTTTCTAAACACAATCAGCTTTTTTATTGAAAATATTTTTATAGCAGTATTATCGAATAACTGAAACAACGATAAGCATGAAAGTAACATTGTATGACTACAAAGACGCATAGAACTTGTATTTAAATGAGAGCAATTTGCTGGTGCGAGGATTTATGAAAACTACTTGTAATTTGCTGAGGAAACTAGAGATTGTTTAAATAAAAAATCATATCATATTAGTTTGACTATTAATTTCCCACAGATCGATAAGTTCTAGTCGTAAGCGTTCACCGAAATTTCTTTTAATTTCAGTTTTTCTTTTTTAGATTGATACATAGAAGATTGCAGCACGTGTACGAACAAATTAAGAGAATCAGATCTAATTCTCTCTCAGAAGAAAGATATACATTCTATGAAGATAAGTAGGAGACGCTAATTGTAAAACATAAAAAATATATCAATTAGCATATTAAAGTGTGAAAGAAGGATGGGATGATGCGTGTAATAAAGTTGAATCTTTCTCTCTTCATTTAATTATTAATTTATTAAAGAATGTAATGTGGATTTTCATGTACATGTACAATTATGTTGTATGGTGTATCCGTATCTGCCGGTGGTTGTACAGTCTGAAACATGTGGCAACGGCGCATGCGCGTTACAGCTGCGCACTGGCTTGGCAAAATCGGAAGTAATTGTCAGGTTTAGAGGTGTCGATAAGAGAGTATGTCGTATTAACTCAATGTGAAGAATGTTTTTGGGTAATAGTAGGCATAGCGATGAGGATAACAATGACATTCCTGCCTCGGACCATTCCGAAGACGATGTTGACAACTATAGGTGAGCCTAGAGAATTTGTAGTTTGTATACAAGTCATGTGATTTGGAATTTCTGTTTCTCGTGTAGAACCGGTCCGTTTCCACTTGCTAATAATGATGTGCACTTTGTTTACATGTTCATCATAAAATACCTTTCCATTTTATGTTAGTTCAGGTACGTGACAGAGTTCCTTGCGATGATGACATCGTCACTTCCTAGATCTCTTGCATCCCTTTGTTGCTATTTGAAAAACCATGCACTAGTTTCTCCAGACGAGTCTCTTCATACGAAGCCAAGACACACACGCATACTTCCATTTAACTCTCTGTCCGATTCTAGCAAAGAGTGTGCCATTAAATTGACAGAATAGTAGCAATTGGAATGAAATACTAGGGTAGCTTCCTTCACTCGTGAAGAGTGAGTGAAAGTTCTTATGGGAAATCCGATTAAATAAGTAGTACACGCTTCATTCACTTATCGTACTGCTGTACAGTACACAGTTGTTACGAATCTTGTGTAAAAATTTAATAAATAAAAATTCTCTGTTCTAGTGATATATTCAATACTTATCTAACGCCTCCCTCCCATGATAACATCGCCTATATCGTTTTGTGTGTCATAAACAGCAAATAGTTTTTATTAATCTTCTGTATCTATGGCTTTAGCAGAGTCTGTAAATTTAAACAATGTATTCAAGAAATGCAGAGTTTAGCACGATCATCCGTCATTAAACTTCAAAAGGATTGTAAACCAACGATGATTTTGAGTTTTTTGCAATCGCTTCTTTTTTAATAGGAGGAAAAGGCAATATGTGTATTCTCGCGTTATTTTAGAACTGCACCAGTATTGGAATAAAGCCGGGGTATTTTAATCCAGATTATGCGTTAAGTATAAGAAAACAGGTTTAACACGTAACGGTGTTATTCAATGAATAATTCGGATCAGGATAAAGTAACTCGTGCATTCGGATTAATATGTATGCTGACGACGATGCTTTCAAATTTCCAATTTCCAATTTCCAATTTGCTTCTTTATGCTTAATCGAAATAAAATTTTATACGGATTCTCTTCGATATTGTAATTGGAGTACTCTCTCTCTCTCTCTGTTAGAATTAAATACATTCGTCTCTTCCCCTTACTCAAATTGACTGGTGGAGCTGCAGCTATTTGTTTATGCAGTTGAGGAGAAGGGGTTGAAGCTTTAACCCGCTTTAAATTCATACCACAAATATTTATATTAGGGCGAGGAGCCATTCCTCTTCTTCTTTCTAAAATTAAAATGCGGCGTTTAGGATGAAATTTTCCTTTAAATTTGCAGACGAAAGGAGTTCTGCATTAGTCCAACAAATGAATTTGAAGAGTCGATACAAGAGATGACTGATATTTATGGACAGACACCCCCTAGAACGCGCTTGAGTCGAAAGAAGAAACAGATTAAGCAAAGATTGAGCGGAGGGTATGTTTCTTTCTTCATGCTAATCGGACTATCAGGGAATAAAGTACCATTGTTTTACGACGAATCTTTCTAGAGAATATAGACCATCCGAGAAAGATAATCGGGCAAAAGTGACGATATGTCGTCGCAACACTTTAGATACGATCATTTTCAATGAGATGTGCGATAAAGCTGATAAGGATCGGGAGAATGAAGCCAAGGAAGAAGTAGCGAAGGAGGGTAGCAGAAAGAGCAAGAGAAGCTTGAAATTACTTCGCGGAAATGAACGAGACTTAAAGCTCGATTTGGATGCTGCCTATAATTATGCTGAGAAACTAGATAATTTTGTCGTCTCCACTCCCAATCATATGAAGGTAGAGGCCGATAATTGATGGGAATATCAGTTAAGCGAAGATCCGTAAGTTTTTAGGATCAGCGCTAAACGTAAAGTTGCATTATTTTTAGGTCGAAACTAGAAATAGATTCAGGTGTCTTCGATCCAAGCCTGTTGATATCGAGGAGAAGAAATCGGAAAGTCAACAAGTCAGCGAGAGGGATTCTATTTCAACTGAGGAAGAATCAACAGCGCAGTCCCCTAGAACTCAAAGCATAAAGGACAGAGAAATTTTTTACGAAACCTTTTCATTTATAATTCGCCTAGTGAGTTATTTCAGCCGCTATTCAGAATAGAGTTAGCATTAATGTTAGAATTAGTAGTAAACTGCTTTTAACGTGTTTTAATTCTAATTATTTATTGTTCAATGTAGGGAAGTACAGAGAGGAATTGTCGTCGGCAAATGAGCCATGAAGAAACACGATGGCAAAATGAATTAAAAGATTTAATATGGCTAGAATTACAGGCACATCACGCGGAGCGAAGTCCAATGGCGCAAGACGAATATCTATGCAAACAACGTGAAGCCATCGGTACATTGCTCACAGAAATTATTGAGTACAAGTAGGAAAACGTCTTATTCTCATTATAATAAAGCAAATGATACACTTATCATTTGCTATCAATGCTCAATGTTTCTTTATAGATACGATCCCCTAGCTAGTTTGAATGAAAATGGAGGGATGTCGGCTACTTCCAATGACAGTGGAATTGATAATATGAGTAATCAAGGTTTGAGTCCAAATATCGATTTAGGAGTTTGTCCAGGATGTCTGTCTATGTATTGTCGAGCCTGTCTAAGAGCTCAGGGGGAAGCTCTGAAGCAAGTGGAAGGGTTGCTGGCTAGGCTGGAAGCTGCTGAAGCACTTTATCCTTCGTCTCAGGCTTTTGCCGTTCACTATCCACTTTACAAAAGTCCTGAATTTACAGGGCGTGTGAAAGCAATGTGCCTATGGTACAATATGACAAAGCATCATAGATTAAAGTTACAAATAGTAGGGAAATTGCTTATGATGTTGCACGCAAAAAAGAAAACCGATGAATCTGCAGATTCGGGTTTGAGGTATGTAATCTCAGGACAGTTCATTTTTTCTGATAGATATATTCGCGTTTCTCTAAAACTTCATTCAATGCTTTTTCTTTCAGTTCACGAGCTTCCGATACCGTAGACTCATTAGAATCGAGACCGACGATTGTTCGTTTTGAAACGTGTCACGCAGACGACAGTTCTAGTCCATCTGATAGTAATAATAGTAATAATTCATCAGTTGGTGGTTTATCCTTTGGACAATCATGGCCATCGACACCAGAGTCTTCTTTTCGCTATATGGAAGATGAGAAACTTGACAAACTTGACTTTTATTTAGTTGAATTCGATAGATTAGCCTACAGAAAATATATTGAAGATATGCTAAAAACGAGAGGACTAAGAAAAAGCTTAAATTTCCTCGAAAGATTGCACACCTCTGTACTTAGGAAGGCAAGACTTACTCTTGAAAAAGAGACTGACTGTAATAGTAGTGAAGAATACGAAGGAGATCAGGAGTTACGGCGTTATGGCACTTGGAGCAACGAAGCAAAAGAATTAAATCTTCCGTCTTATAGGGCAGCTTTCTTATTTTTATCGAAAGTACCGCTTTGCGTAGTTCATGAATTCTTAAGAATGAGATTGGAGCAAAAACCTGAACAACCAAGCCCGCTGTCTGTTCGACAATTGATGAGGGAGCTTCGCGAGGGCATTAGAATTGCCTGTATTCATCGCGACAGGTTCGCTGAACATTCACGCGCAGCTATGGTAGTGGATGATGCCTGCTGCGAATTCTACTGCGAGGATGATCTTAAGGAATTCGACGAAAGTCTTAAAGCAGTTTTCGAAGTATATTTGGATTATCTGCAACAATGGGTAGAAATGGTGCAACACGATAGCTTTCATAAGAATTTGATTATGGATGAGTGGATGTTTGTTAAATCTATTGCTGGAAATATTTCTGATGGATACGAGATTGCTGGTGTTAAGTTTTGTGAAATTGGACAAATGATAATTAAGCAAGTAAATGAATTCCTTATTGATCGTCCTCGAGAGATCAAGGAAAATATGGAAATAAGAGGTGGCGAAGATTGGCCAAAAAGCTTCAGGTTTCATTTGATGTTTGTGGGTCGAGAATGGCAAGGAATGTTTGTGGAGGCTCGGGAAAAAGTTGTGAAAATTATTACTCTTGCCAAATGTTTAAAACGTGACATTGAGAAATGGCCGATTTCCAGTAAGAAGTTAGAGAATGCTGTGATTATTTTGAAGGAGGTAGTTATGGAATTGCGAGAAAGAATAACAACGGTGATAGAAAAATTTCATAAAGATATTGACGAAGCTGAAGAACCAAATAGCGAGGTTGATCTATATGCCATGAGGTCTAGGATTAGAGAAATTCTTCATCAAGCATATAGAATGGGCTTTGAGTATCACAAAGAAATCTGTAAGCTCTTTTCCCAAGAAGAGAAGATTGTTTTAACTAAAGGCTTGGTATCGTTTGCCCTGCTTTGGATGGAGTTTGTAAGAACTCGATGCGAACGTGGTAGAGGCTTGAGGCCAAGATGGGCAAATCAAGGATTAGAATTCTTAATAACTGTGTGTGAGCCTCATAACACTAAACACTTGACAGATCAAGAATTTGAAGAATTAAAAACATGTATGGATCGTTGTATCTCGCACGTTGTCGGAACTGCATCTGCTGCTGGAATGGAGGCTGAAGGTTTGAGAAGGCTACCTAGATCAAGGGCTTCGTCGCCCTCGCATAGTAGAAGCCGAGCAGCGAGTTTGACTCATTCTCAAAAACCGCGAGATATTATCAAGTCTCCAGAAATTGTATTAAATTCGAGAAAATCTATATCATCCAATCAGGTGGATGGAAGTATTCCCATTACTTTAAATACAATTGAACGCGGCAGCAGCTCAAGAGATGAAAGAATAGTGAAAGCCATCAAAAAGGTTGATCGTAATATCGATGAAAGACTGAGATCACGCGAACTTATCGGTCAAGTTACTGACAGAAAAGCGGTGGATAGAGTGCGCATTAAAGTACGTCGCGTTACATTTACTTGGCAAAGAGGAATTAAGATAGGTAAAAACTTAAAGCCATTAGATATATATATTAAGAATTATAGGATTTTCGTTTAATAATTATTTCCGTAGGACAAGGTAGATTTGGCAAAGTATATACAGTTGTTAATAATCAAACTGGTGAACTTTTAGCCATGAAAGAAGTACAATTACAACCTGGCGATCACAGAGCAATTAGAAGAGTTGCGGAAGAATTGCAAATATTTGAAGGAATCCAACACAAACATTTAGTACGGTATTATGGATTAGAGATTCATCGTGTAAGTGTTAAGCTGCTTGCTTATATTTTAGATTCAATTTAAGTTATAAGGGTTATTTAGTGTTCTTTCTTTATAGGAAGAAATGTTAATCTTTATGGAATTCTGCGCTGAAGGAACTTTGGAAAGTTTAATAGCCGGAAGTGGAAGTGGTTTACCCGAATCGTTAGTGAGGAAATACACCCACCAACTTTTATTAGCGGTAGCAGCTTTACATTCTAATGGAGTGGTTCACAGAGATATTAAGACTGCCAATATTTTTCTAACCGATGAAGGTAACTGTTTGAAACTTGGCGATTTTGGTAGTGCTGTACAAATCAAAGCTCACACTACTATGCCTGGTGAACTGCAAGGTTTTGTTGGAACTCAAGGTGAGTTTATTGATATAAGTCATAAAAAATAAAGTTTCGAAACGATTTACTAAATATTTTTTTGTTTTTTAATAATGGTGCAATAGCTTACATGGCACCGGAAGTTTTTATGAAAACGGAAACTGGTGGTCATGGAAGAGCAGCAGATATTTGGTCTGTTGGTTGTTGCATAATTGAGATGGCCAGTGGAAGAAGACCATGGTCAGAATATGATTCAAATTATCAAATTATGTTTAAGGCAAGTATTTAAAGAAAGCTGATATAACGCTGAAGTATATCTATCTCTCTATCGTAATGTGTTTTTCTATGTAGGTTGGTATGGGAGAAAGTCCGACAATACCAAAAGCTCTATCTGTCGAAGGTGTAGATTTTGTGAAAAAATGTTTACAACACGATCCTAAAAAGAGATTTACTGCAAATACGTTACTTACACTACCGTTTGCGCAAGCCTATGAAGATGTGAATGCAGATTTGACTGTTTCACGATTGTAATTTATATAATGTTTATGTAAAATTACCTATTTTTCTAAGTGTTTATAGACAGTATATTCAATACACTGAGTCACAAAACGCTTTTTACTTATTATTTTTTTGAATAAGAAAGTAATCATTTAGTTCGTATTAGGAAATGAAGTTTAGTTTTTTTAGTACTCAAAGGAAAATGAATGATGTAAAGAAAAATTTAAAAAAGCTTTTACATAAAAAATTAATTTATGATTATACCTCTTAGAAAAAGTATATATTATTAATGAAGTATATAGTTGATAAAACGATTTAATAATTTTGATCTGATGAAGATGACAGAGTATAAAAAATTTAGAAAAAATGATATAACTTAAAAAAAAATAAATTTTGAATAGCACACATTCCATATTTTGATAGCGTTTTGCAATTGGAATGTTTACGTTGATAAAATTCTACAGTTGTTAGCTTCCTGGTTGAAGCATCGTAATTGTTGACTGGAATGTATATTCTATTTTAAATAAATGTATATTCTATTTTAAATAAATTATACCATCTACTCTCGTATTTATGTACAGAAATGTGCAAATGATTTTTTTCTAAAAGAAGTGAATAAAAAATTATATTCTATCAATTGAAGTTATATTATTTAATCCCCTTTACCTTAATCGCTATCACTCGTTCAGGATTTCAGGAAACAAAAAGAAAACAATTACTCGTGTCATAATGGAGTTTACCTTTGTACAAGGAAACGTACACGCAATACAACACATACTTGTCTTTTCAGTAAGTTTTTTTTTCTTTTTTCTTTTTTTTACGGAGGTATGCTGTGTATACTTTCCGTACAAACAGAAAGTCGTATTTACTTATTCATTTAACGTGTAGGGCTGCTGAACGTACGAAAGTAACTAATAGAAGTGAAGCATTAACTAGACTTTAATGTTACAGAGGATTCCGCATTAAACCGAAAACAAATATCAATTATAAATAATGTTGTGCATATACTTATGTTCTATGGGGATTTGCAAAAGTGGATTTTAATGGAAAAGTATAAAGACTTCCTATTTTATTAAGAATAGTAACTTTCGTACGTGTTAAAAAATTATTGTGTAACGGATGTTATTTATAAAGGGTGTTGCGTCACTTGCGCGCATCCCTCTAAATCCTTAGAGATCGGGTCAGCCTTGAATGGAAAAGTTTGGAACAATTTTTTCTCAAAGCGAATAGTAAGAGAGTCAGTCATTAAAGACTTTTCGATTTAGGCTGGAGCTGATCTACGAATTCTATGAATTAAAAGTTTGAAAGGAGATGAGCGCAAGTGGTGCAACTCTCTAAGAAGATTTTTGGTGCTTGCCCTTTTACTTACGAGTAGTATATAGTATATAGTATATACCTTATTTGGAATGATTATTATCGCTACATTGGCTTTCGCCTGATATGCGCGTGATATTCTTGGCCGCAAAGACGCGATCACAATAGTTTCGCTGATATGCATTAATCACTACATTACTATTAAATAACATTCTGTCCTTAAAACTAATAGGTTTCATGTCCGAGTATTAAATCTAATACAGAATACTCTTATACTTATATATATTTCTAGTGGGCGTTTTTGAAGTTCTTTATATTTTCTCATAAATAATAATATATTTCCCGTATATATATAACATTATAACACATTCTAATACATTTGCATTGATAACAATTATCATAATTATAATTTTTTTCACATTTTGCCCACTAAAGATATATACGAACATTTAACTATTCATATTTAATGTATTTCTATTTCTTTGTGTATGTGTGTATATATTTATTTATTTATATATTTATAATATTTCTTTTTTTTACGATATTTAACAACAACGAAGAGATCATCGGAATCTCTCGCAGACTTATATTTCACATTAATCGCGTTACTTTAAAAAGCAGTTTTAAACTTTCAACATCTATGAACAGGCGATAAAAGTTACTTTTTCTTAACAAATTGAACAACGTAACACGTTATACATATTCGTATCTGCTCTTAATAAAATATTCCAGCCCTGAATTCGAGGGAAAATTATTATCCTATAACAAAAAGATATCCCTGCAACAATCGAACACATCTTAGAATCAGAATGTGGTATCAAGTTATAATCTTAACGCGTAGAGAGTACTGTGTTAATTAATTAATAATTGCATATATAAGATAAAACGTCTGTAAAACAACTCGTATAAATGCCATACAATAAAATCTTTGAACGTTCCAACATATAATTCTTAATGTAAAAGCAGCATCATTAGAGATTCAGCCTTTATATAAATAAGATTTCAACATTAATAAATAGTCACAGGAGTCGTAGTAAAATAAATCATATGTCCAAGCAAGTGATAGTTGTAATAAAGAAGAACTAGAAAATAATTTGATATGTCATTAAGGAAATTATAGTCAGCATGATAAAAATGTCGAATATAACATTTGTTCATTATAAGTATGCAAACATCGACTACTAGTCCCGTTATAGGGCCACACAAAGCGATATTATTAACAATAATGCGTTTTAAATCAGAAATAATTTAATTGTTTGCTCCCCCACATACAGAAAATATTGGAAATATCATCTGAATATAATCGCCTGAAAAATGATTAAATTATATGATGATTATAAAATATATGAGTATATTGAGAAACACTTTCATAAATATTAATCTAAATATTATAAAACATGTTACAAGAGATAAAGTATAGATCAACGTGGAATATCTCGTGATGGGAGCAAACAACTAATTAGATGGCGGACAGAAGGTCGGAAGATACCTTCTCGAACCGGGCCAATGCGTACAATAAAAGTTTAGCTATAGAGTTTAGTTTGTATAATTTGCTTTGGTTACAGGAGTAAAAGATTAGCGCGATAGACAGATAGTGCTATCATCGACGATCGCCAGGCTATTTTCAAGCGACAAATCGTCGACCTACCTAAGAATTGGACAAGAGTTTACTGTGCGGGCGCCATCAATTGACGATTGGCCAGAATTTTTTATTTCTTGCTGTGATAGACGAGGTCCGTAATAAGCTGAAAGACATTTCCCTCCACCCTTAACTCGTTTCGTTGTTTTATTTTATTTTATTCTTTTCACCCCCGTGTCCCGATGTTCCCACGAAGTTGGCGAAGTATGGCGAAATATGGCAATGTATGGGGTAAAAGTACAGGGTCAATTCCTCAAGTTTTTCGCGGAGGGAAGTATCTTCCAGCCAACGGGACATCGATCTCGAAGGACTTTACAAACGGATTAGAGTGTTTTATAACAGATGAATGTTTTATATTGCCTACTACACCACCACACACGCAACGCGCGCTACTATCGCTTAATATATTTACTTTTTTATTCATTAAAGCCCCTAATTAAAGCACCTGGGCCGGTCACCGTGATATAAATTTAAAAAGAACGTAAAATATCATAGCCCCCAAACGTAGCTTATTATTATTGTACAGATATGATGGCCATCGACCGAAGTCCTTCAGATCTGGAAATAGTGTTTTTCCCTTCCTCAAATTCTTCTTTTTACTAAGGCCATAAGGACCACGATCCTTGGCTTATTCGGAATTCATTTCTTTTGCCAGCAATTCGAATCGCGAATCAGAAGATCGTTCTGTGAAAAGACAACGATGACGTAATAGTACAAACTCGGAAAATCTATTGAATTTTATTAAAGCGATTAATTGCCCACGGTCCGATTTAAGTCGCAATTCTCTCTTTCTCGAATATTTTCTTCTCTCTTCTCTCCTTTTTTCCTTCGCGTCGAATCGAAGCGCGAGCAATCAATTTTGTTCATTATAAATTCAATGTCTTTTCAATTCTCGGGGATTTTTCTTTAAAAGTCACGACAGCTTTCGATGAGTTTCAGCGTCTTTCTTTCATGACGCTCGTTTTACTTTCAAGGAGATTATATCAAATCAGCGATAATCTAACAGTTGTACCAGCGTGAGATATATGAAATATTGCATTGTACTTGATATACATATATATATATATATATATACTCTTTTCATCATAAATTTTAGTATTCAAGCCTACACGCACCATGCTTGATAAATATTTTAGTCGTATCGGAGTACGTGTGTGTTCTCTCTCTCTCTCTCTCCCTCCCTTCCTCTCTCCTTTTCGCCGCTCTAATAAATTCTGTACGCGCATATATCCTATCTTCATTCAACTTTATAATTAATACTTTCTTTGTGTTTGTTTGTTTCTAATAAATATTCTTTCTTATATTTTCTCTCCTTGAGAGTTTAATCTTTTCGAACGAATTCCTCCACGTTTTCCTCCCTGACTTCTTCATCGGTCAGTTTCATAATTCATGCTCCTCCTTCCCTCGGGATTCCGTTTCCCTCGCAAATCGTTGTCCTGTGTGATTCCAAGAGACGGGGTTAGACACGGAGTTATCGCAGATTCGAGTCCTTCAGCATGGAAGCCATATCTCGCATTGATTTCTCGATGGTTTGAGCAAACTGCATCGCGTTGGTCCTGCCATCGCTGTGGAAAGCGGAAACCGAGAAGACGAAACCATTCTTCCGGATGTTGTAAGCACATCCGTAGCCATCGGGAACAACCGGACCATAACCGATGATGGCATCGTTCTTGGTTGTCACCTGGAGGCAACGGAAGGAGGGTCCGTTTTATGATCGTCGTCGTCGTCATCGTCATCGTCGTAACCAAACGACAAACATCCCTCCCCCCTCCCACCATTCCGAAACAAGCAAATACGATAAAGTTCTCGTGACACTGACCTGCGACGTGGAGAGTGCAAAGTGATTAACGATCTCGAAAGCATCGTCGGTGAAAATTTCCGGAATCGGTTCAGCAGCTTCCTTAGAGACGTATCGAAGACCCATCAGATGATTATCGATCCCATGCCCAGTGATATTGTCGTTCATTTCTTTCGTCTGCCTCTGCACTGCCAGGTGGAACAACTCCCTAATCCTCTCCTCCTGGAAAATCACTCGATAAATATCATCGGCACCCTTAAGCTTCCTCCCTCCAGTTCCGGAGAATATATTCAAAAGAGTCTCTCTCTTCTCCCCCACTTGACGCGGAGAGTTCTTTCTCGTACGGAAGGACGAGAACAGGGAAGGGGGTAGTTTACGCGACTATTTCGTTTAATTGCTTTCTGCTATTGGATCTCGGCGAACAAATCTATTATCGTACAAGGTCCTGTTGAAACAACTAAGTCGCATCCTGCAAAACCAACATTTGTTTACTCGTAGTATATGTGTAAATAATTCGTCCGTACGACTCGCGGGGAATATCGATTTCATTAGAGGGTGGAGGAGGCACGCGAAAGGAGAAATAACGAAATGCCGGCTGAGACAACAGTGCGGTAAACGTAGAAAAACAATTGGCTGTCGTGGGATCCTGTTGTTGTACTCGAGGGTGAACAGCGGAGAGAAAACAGAGGGAAAAATCCCCAGGAAATTCGCCCGAGGCCTCTCTCCAAGAGGGCAGTCTCGTGCAAACACTCGATGAGGAAAACGCGAATTGAGACTAACTGCTCTCTCTCTCTCTCTCTCTCTAATTGATTGGTCTTTTTCGCAAAGTTTTCCCTTTCGACCGATTCCATCCCCCAACACACACTCACACAGATTCTTTGAATATATTCTCCGGTGTCTCCGACCTTCGATTCGAGTATAATCTACTGTCTCTTAGAAGGTGAAAAGTGTGAGGAAACTCGAAGCTGTGAAAAGAAAAGTGTGAAAATTCGGACGGGTAAGAAGAAGAAGAAGAAGCTGAGAAGAGTAGGTAGGAGAAAAATCAAGTTGTTCGCTGATAAATGAGAGGAGAAATGGGAAGCGAGGGTAAGAGGCGCCAAGGGCTAATAATTGCACTATGGAGAAAATGTGAAATTTCAGTTACACTGTAAATGGTGAACTGAACTCTTTTGATGCCTTCCTCCTGAGCGTTGCTCTGCTGATTTCCGTTTTGACTCTCGGGATCTCCCTGACACATGGCTTTCGCCCAGGCTAGAGCTTCCGGGCTCGCGGCCCTTATGACGTCCACTCGTCCAAGGGCGAACCTTCGTATCCCGGCACTTTCGTACGTGGCCACTAAACGCCCGTGCATTCTAAGGACAAAAGAGTTGAAAAGCTTCGAGTCGAGTTCGAATTTCTCCAGGAGACTCGACCACCATCGAGACACTTACCGGAAATACGTGAGCTGCAGAGCCAACTGTATGTAGGCATCGGGGCTGACTTTGCACGACTTTACGAACTCCTTCGAGTAATCCTCGAACCAAAGTATGCACAAGTCCAGATCCTCGACCAGCCTGCGCGCAGCGGTAAACTTTCAATTAAGCTGTTTAACATAGAGGCACGCGTAAAAGCAGCCATCTTTTTACGAGACAGTCATCAACCGAAGCGAAAGTTGTAATTGCTCGAACGTTAATCGTGTGCAATGATCATTACGGACGGAGTGTACCCGGGTAGAGTGCTCGCGTAGAAACCCACAAAATCTTTAAGTGGTGCCTAATTTGAGGAAATCGATTAGGGGACGTTTATAAGCAAACGCAAATACTCGTCGTCGGTTTCCCATTACAACGAGGAACAGGAAATCGCGTGTAATTTGCCGAAACGAGTGTTCTTAGAAGAAGGAAAAAAGACAAAACGGAACAAAAAATGCTCTCTCTCTCTTACTTTTATTATATTCGACTCGAAATTCAAGGACGCGTCGTTAGCGAACTGCGAAGGAAACTGGTCCAGCGGGAGAGGAATCGTTCTAGCAAGAAAAAATAACGACTCACGCATCGAAGCTCGCGGTGGCGTTTCTGATGTCGTTCAGGCTCTGCTCGGAGAGTCGCCACTCCAATTTCTCCGGATTGGGGAGGTGCGAGGGGACCTGGTTCTCATCCGGAGGAGGCATGGAATCCACCTTCTCCGTCAGGTCCTCGAAAGCTTTGAAAATCGCAGGAGCCTCGCCAGCCGAGTGCTCGTACGTGAGACCCCACAATCCATCCTGGCAAAGAGGAGTAGAAAGGAGTGGAAGAGGCATTTTAATAAGATGGAATAGTTCCTCCAGAAATGAGAATAGCTTCTTCTCCCAAATAAGAAACTATCTATTAAACTCAAATTATCTCATCGGAATTTATCCGCTGATTCTTAAATAATGCTCATTTTGCATGGCTGATCCCTGACACCAATCAGGCTGAACGATGCCAAAGAAGAGAAAGTGATAAGTACAATTCCCCGCGTACTCGGAAAAGGTACCTACGACAAGTACTACCGTGTATTTTCAGCGTCTCTCCTTCACCCCGTCCCCTTTAACAACTATGAGAAAATAACTACTCCGTATCGCTGCTGCCATCATCATCATCATCAACGTCGTCGTCGTCGTCGTCGTCGTCGTCGTCGTCGTCGTCGTCGTCGTCGTCGTCGTCGTCGTCGTAGTCGTTATTATTATCATTATTGTTGCTATTCTTATTGGAAATCGAACATAATTCGATAAGTGAGAATAAGAGAAACGAGAATAGAAGAGGCGAATACCCACCTTGCCGAGGATCGCGTGGAAAGTTTTATCGAACCAGCGATTGGCGCCCAAGTGCCTGGAACCTCCACCGTGAAGACAATGATGAAGAACGTTCGCATAATCCCTGTCGCCGATCCATCGGTCCTCCTTCTTCAAGGGATTATTGAACGTTGCTGGCAGTACGTCGTCGTCTATGCAAACCACGCAAAGGCACCTTTCCAATAACTCCAAGTTATGTCGATTTTGCTCGTCTGCAAAAAGTAGCGGGGAGTTCATCCCTCGATAATCTCGAGCAAAGTGTCCGGGCGAGAGGGAGAAACGTCTACATGGGGTTTCCAGGGGTAAATTACGGTTAAATTTTTAACGAAGCTAATGAATCTCATTGTTTCACGGTGGATGTGGTCGTTAGCTCGTTACCACGTGGTTCATCCGATTTTCGGCGTAGGTCGCGCGCAACCTCCCGTTGACTAAGGTCGTGGCAGCGGATGAGGCAACAGGCACACCAGAGGGGTTAATGGGAATATTGCGAATATTGGTAAGCGGAGACTCGGATAATTATGGCGTCGAAAGAGGGGCACGTGGTAACGAGGAAAACGCATCAATTATACAACGAGGGCTTATCAAGGTTTCGCCAAAAATTTCTATACCGAGAAGAACAGCAACGTCGTTGTTCTCCCCGGGAATTTCCATGTGGAAAACTCACTTTTCATCAGTTCCTCTCTCGCCTTGGCCCACTCGGGTCTTTTGGCGGTTGTCAAGATGCCCACGGGAGGGGTTCTGGGATCAGGCTTGGTTTCCATGATCTTCAAAATCTGCTGGATCAGTTCGGTTTCCGTGATACGTCCGCGGTCCGACGCCCTCACTGGCACGCTGTAAAACTATTGAAATATTTCGCCGTGGCGCGTGTTCTCCATCGAGGAAAAACCTCCGTCCTAACGAAACGCGGAGCAAACTCACTTGATTGTGATGCGCCACGACTATGTGATTCCCCGAGGTCGACCTATCCAGAATCAGCTGGTCGTCCTTATTCACTCCAGGACGTCGATAAATGCGAAACATCTGATAATGTTGCTCCATGCAGAGGGATAGCATATTTTTTCCATCCTTCGATTTCACTTGCTCAACCTCCAGCCCTTTGCTGCGAAAATCCGATGAACATTGTCGATTTGAGAACAACGATCGCTATACCACCATCCGATATTAAGTCTAGAATCCGACAGGATGATCTATAATCTTTTGATGAAATCTTGATGAAACTTATTGAGATCCGACAGTTGGGAGGTTTCCGCGGGATATAATATTCGAGCGGAAGGTCCTGATCAAGGGGATGCGAAGATCCGCTGGTAGTTTTCGGAGAGAAAGAAGCACCGTGCCGAGTCTGCTCCTCCCGACAGGATTCAGGAGCCACTGCTAAGGGCTTTGAGCCTTTACACGCAGGATCCTTCCGCATCCTGCCTGCCTGCCTGCCTGTCCGTCCGTCCGTTCGTCTATTTGTCTCTGGCTCGCGTCAGTCTCTCTTTATACCGGATTTCTATGGATCTTACGCAAGCCGGATTTCCTTGCCCTCTCTAAATTGATTTCAGCTCGGCTTCTTTTTGTCCTCGAGGAATTGCCGCGGCGTTCCCTCTCCCCCGTTACCCCGCCACGAGTCTAGCGACAAATTCAAGGGGAAGCTCAGGGATCCACCGGTAGAGCGAGAAAATTATGCGGAACGATCGAGCGGTCTTATCGCGAGGCGAAGCAACCTGTTAAAGTGGCTTCCACCTCCTCCTCCTCCTCCTCCTCCTCCTCCTCCTCACCTATCTAGCAGCTCCTGATAATTGAGCAGCTCCGTGAGAAAGCGAGCGAGGAACACCGCGGCCTCCTGCTGATTTACGAATCTCTTCGGCTTCGCTGCGAGTCCTGGGTTGCTGTTGATCGGCAAAGCCAGAGGAACCGACAGGTACATGTCGTTCAACCACCATTCCGTTGCCTGGAACACAATAAGCCGAATTCCAGTTCCTTTTGTCGCGTCAACGCAACGAAATTCGCACAAAAGTTTTGAGGGTATTTGCGTCTATATTTCTCGCGAGTAATGATCCATGGGAATTGGAAGGACACGGCTCGACCTTTTAATCCTGATTTAATGACGCGCCGAAAGCCGCGTAAGCCTCCACGCGCCACCCACCGCCACGTAAAAGTGTCAACGCCTTTGAAACGATCACGGGAAATCGGTCGACGGGAAAATCCACCTGGCGCACGGTCGCGATTAGTCGGGGTCCGCGCGCGGTTGACCTTGCAGACGGTGGGAGAAGCGGATTCCCGAGGATTCCTCGGCTTTTCACTCTCGGTGAGGAAAAGCGCGGGCTCCCTGTTGGGCGCGCGCGAGAGATGCCGATGACCTGTCATTGACCGTCGAAAGCCGTCGTCGACATAACTTCCCGGAGGAAGACTTCCTCGTTAAATTCATGGAAGCCGTCGTTAATGAATAAAACAATGAGAAAAGGATCTTTTACTGCCACTCTCTCTCTTCGGCGCGCGCGCGCGCGTGGCCATTATCCACGAATCTTAATAAATCTTCGAAACCAAAATGGCTGCCACTAATCGCGAAACCACTCGTGTCCTCTTTCGGCTGCTGATGCTGACCTATGAAAATTCAACTGAAATTTCGCGCGCGTGACAATAGGCCAATATCGATAATTGAAATAATGGAGAATTGCGTAATAATAGCAGGCTCCGCTGAAGCGGGTATCGATAGGAGGGGCCTTAAGGGGAGGGTAGCAGAGGAGGTGGAAGCTATTATCCATGAAAATGTTAAGATACGAGTAAGCGTTACTCTTTCAAAATTCCCGCGCGAGAAAGTTGTGGCGGGTTTCGTTGATCCCTCGCAGCTTGCGTAAACGGCGCGAGTTGGATTTTCAACTTATCCACTGAAAACCCATAAAACTCGACGGCCCATAGGAGGTGCGAGTCGCCGGGCTTCTTGTTCGCGCGTGGTTGCGAAATTTTCGCGAGTTTCCCGCTGCTTGGGAAGAAAGTCGCGTGGAAAGAAACCCGACAGGTAGACGCGCGCAGCGCACTAAATCAAATTCCCATTGAAAATGCCCCGGGGAAATGGGAGGAGAGGGGAATCGATATGGGGAACGAGCGGTACCATCGCGGCCGGCGGAACGCACCGCCATTTTTAAGCAGGATCTCGCGAAGGTAGTGTGCCACTCGGGCTTTTCAAGGATATCGCGTAATCTTCCCATCGCACAGGACAATTAGGAATACGAGAACTGGCCGTAGTACCCTTTGACCCGAGCGCGAATTACGCAAATCAACGCGCGAATCGGATCGAATGGACGAAACTTTCGCCGCCACTCGATTGCCTCACCGAGACTCCGCACGCACTGACACACGCGAGCAACCCCCATCACCCGATAAGGCACGATTCTCCTGATAAGGATCGCGAGCCAGCCAGACGAACGCACTTTTGACCTTTCGACTTCGCGCGCCCTCCAAAACTCCCCCGTCAGCGATTTCCCCCCATTGCCGAATTCAGGAGAATTTTGAAGAAAGAACAGCCCGCAAAACTATTGACGGCACGGTTATATGTCAGAAATTGCACCACGCAGATCTGACGCCTCGTTAGTATCAGAGTTGAGCGCGCGCGCGCGTGTGTGGACTCTGAAGATTCTTCTTTTTGCGTAATTCTAATAACAGTCCAATCGTCCCTCCACTCCACCGTCCGTCCCTCCACCCCTGTCGTGACTGATTCCTAACGAATCGCCGCCGATCATCGCCTTTTCCATCCACCGCGCGGAGTCCCGTTTGATCAGTTTCATTTCCATCCACCCCCTCCCTCCCGATCTCGCGCTCTCTTCCGCAAAACTGGCAATTTGCAAAAATTACAGACAGGCGGACACCGTCGAGTTCCAGCTTTTATCGCGGAGAAATTGCAGGGCAAAGTTTTTCCGGTCGTCGAACCCCGCGGCGGTGCATAAGCGCCAATTTTCAGGAAACTCCGCGAGAAGCGCGGTCCTATTAATAGGTCTTTCTTTCAGAGAATACCCGTCTTCTCTTATATCCACACGGCCTAGGCGGATAAAGATAGTTCTGAATCGTCGGCTGAACTATCGTCGACTATTTTTACATTCGCGCGAGCGCGGGGACAAGTTTTCTTCTCCGAGTCGCCTAGAGCGCGAAACTCCAGGTTTCCCCGCGTTCGATCGCTCGACGAAACGACCGCGGATCCATCAGCGGGGTGTTTTGGGGGATGGATGCGAGATTGGCTGGAGAGGGACGAGGCCCCGAAATTCGGCTGAAATTTTTCGAGCGTATCAGCGACTCGGACGGCGCGCGCGAATAGCCCGATGGAGCTCTCGCATGTATCGATCACGTGAGAATCAACGACCCAGTAAGCCCGTGAGAGCGGCGATCGTTTGCGCTCGTAAAACTAGAAACATCTATTGCGCAACGAGTACATTGATCGTTCCGCATATAGAAGTCCCGGAGATGACAACGCGCCACCGGAGGATTAACGGCATTCCACTTAACGGTAGCTCATTAAGCTACGTATTGAAATTCCACGCTCTCCATACCTACCGTGTGTCACCGTGCGCAACTTTTAGAGACAAGGGAGAGAGAAGCAGCAGCAGCAGCAGCAGCAGCAACAGCAACCACACACACACGCGCGCGCGCGCGTTTTGCACTAGGGTGTACTTCCGGTTGCGACGCTTCAAACTCGAGACCCGAAAAACTAGGGCTTTTTATAGCTTTTTATAGCTTTTTATAAGCACGCATTACCCGTGTGTGTGTGTGTGTGTGTGTGTGTGTGTGTGCGTGGATGCGAGCGCGCGCGCGCTAGCAACGCCGCGGTACCCTGGAACTTTTGCTTGAATTTTTAATGGGACTTATAGGCCGTCGCGGCAGCTGGCGACTGTGCGGAGGAAAACATGCAAAATGCAGACTATCCGCTGGCCTTGTGCCATTTTTTATTAACCGCGAGTCTTCTCCGACGACGGCGAGTTCCGATGCGTCGTCGTCGCGTCCGGCGACGCCTTTCGCGACGCCTTCCTCTATCCTAGTTTTTCGACTTTTCGTCTCTCCCTCTCACAGCGCGCGCGCGCGCGCGTTAAAAGAATTCAGAGACAAAAGCGTAAGTGGCAATTTTGCAGGTTCACCTTCGAAGGGGGTTGCGTAACTCGAGTGGCGCGTCCTCGAGAGTGTCGGAGGATTGTGAGATTTCTATGATTCCACGAGAGTTCGTACGCGTTCGTTCCTACAAGTGGCTGCTGCCGCCGATATGCCCGCTAACGAGCGCAACTCGAGAATTGCAGCTCGAGAAGAATGACGTAGCAGCGCGCCGGTGCGCTTCGCGCGTGTGGAAATACCTGGCGCAATAACGTAACGTCTCAATGCGCCACATCGCGAGGAGATACCTACGATGTACGTGTGTACCTGTACGCGTGGTTAACGGGCTCTGCGCTGGAATCGGTTCCAATGGAAATCGATCTCCCCCGACGCCCCCCGCGCGTTACTCCGCCGTTACATCGGTTACGCAAGACGAGAGACATTACTCAGTTTCTCGTTAGAGAAGCGAAGGAGAATGCGCGCGAAAACCAAGAAAATTTCACCAAGCCTCTCGCTCTCGAAGAGGGTGCTGTGCTGCTGCTACTCCCCGAGTGTTGTGCTCGTGGAGGAGGAGGGTCGTAATGGAGCCACGAAATTGGCCTTGTCACTGTGTCATCCGTCATTCTTGCCGAAACGAGGACAAATCATCCCTGTCGCTTCTCCGAGAAAGTCGACCTTGCGAAAATGATTCGATTATCCTGTCGCGACCCAACACCCCCCTGACGATTAATAATTTCGGTGCCTACAACCCCGTCCGTACCGCAAGGTCTAGGGGGGGGGGGGGGAGGTGACGTCGATACGCGTCGCGCTAATTTCCAAACTATGTCTATTCCCGGGTGGGAGGAGGGGGTGGTGAAAAGTGTGCTCGGTAGATTTTGCTGCTCGCTGGAGGGAAGCACTTTGATTCCTATTCTGGAATTCGGAGAGCCTGGGGAGAGTGGGTTTCTCGCTGGGAATCGGCAGGGACTTCAACCCCGTTCCGCGTTAGTGCGAGGGTAGTGTCGAGTTACGGAGATTTCAACAGGGCCGCCGGAATATGATGCCGCTACGCTTCCATCCAGATCGAATTCGATCTGTTTATGTATGTAAAGACAAATCTACATTATCGCGAGCGCACCGAAAATTACCACTTAAAATATCCATTTTCCCCGATGCAAATCACGAGAAATCCCTCTCTCGATTGTTCATCGCTGATTAATTTTGCCCCTGGGCTCTCTCTCTCTCTCTCTCTCTCTCTCTTTGAATTTTTATTCGAGCAAATGGACTTTTTCAGTGACAAAAGCTTTTCGCTTTCGCTGAAACTCTCTACAGCTAGGCGAGAAGTTTGGCTTACTCGTAATCCTAGAAAATCCTAGAAAAGCTCCGACTATTCTCTATTCCTTTCCTCGGGCTAAGTTTTACGTATCTCTTTTGCGAGTGCGTCTCTCTCTCTCTCTCTCTCTCTGTCTAGTTCGAGCAAATTTCTCTTCCCATTCGCTTCAGCCCGTTTGCCGGGTGCTCGGCATCGGCGCAAACGCGGCCTTATCGACCCCGAGAGCCGCACGCAGGGAGGTTTGCACTGTCGTGCGTGTCCGGTGCCCCCGGGGGAGCAAAGGGGGTGGCTGCTCGGGGGTTGTAGGGGGCCAGAGAGACACGCGCCCTCTAGGCACGCATCGATTCGGCCCTGAGACTTTCAGCCGCGTTCGCTCCTACTTTTCACCGGGGCTAATGAAGTATCGCGTTAAACGCGAAACTCGACACCCTCCTACCCCCCGCATTCTCCCCCACTCGAACCCTGTGCCCCCTGATCTGCCCGAAACCCGAGACCGCTGCTCGAAAAATGCAGCCCGGGGACAAAGTTCAAGGGCGTCCTCCGTTTTTCAAAGCTCTGCCCTTGAAATCCGCAAACCTTCCCCCTAATTAATCCCTCGCTTTGAAATCGCGCTTTAATCACTTTTGCCTCTTGTCGAGGAACCCAAATGGGTTGTTACCAAAAGAGAGAGAGAGAGAGAGAGAGAGAGCAAATTCGAGTCGAGCAATTTATCAGAAAAAATTCCCTCGAACGTTACACGTATTCGGCTTTGTCCGAATCTTGTAGAGAATCTCCTTGATAAGAAGTCACGCGTGTGCTACCCGTCCGTCGTATTTACAGTTGCTCTCCCCTCGGCCAACGAATGTTCTCCTCGTGCCCGACGTATCCGAGCAAGGGTGGTAGTTGGGGGCATCCTTTTATCCTTTTTTATATACTTGCGGGCGCGATCGTCCATCTGCCCAAAATTTCGAATTTCTTTTTTGGAATTAACTAGAGACTTCCGGTTGCTCGGTATGGAAAAGCTCAAAGCGGCAACTTTGCCATTTCCTGCTCGTCCTTTATTTTCTGTCAAGGTATCCCGGAAGGCGAGTCCCGCGGGAATACGGGGATCGATATACGTGCGCCGCCCGCCCGCACGTACGTATGGAAGGGCGAAAGCTGCGGCTGACTGCGGCGGAGAGTTCGACGAGGAGACTTCGACGAGCCACGCGCACCGAATCCACCAGGAAACGCCGACTGGCACACGCGAGATTAACTAAGCGTGGACTCGATCTACCAAAGCCCCCCCGGCACCGACCCGAATTAATTCCCAGACGCCCTCCTTGCGTGGTGGTGCCGTCGTTCCCCACGAAATTCCATCAGCTCCTCCGCCCTCTCTCCTCTCCTCTCCTACCCCCGTTACTGCTCTGGGAAATCTTCCGGTTTCTGGGAAGAAATCGAAGAAACGGGAAAGCGTTCGAAGCTTCGCCAATGCCGAGTGGCACCTTTAATCAGAACGGGGGGGGGGGGGGTGGCTCTCGAAGAACCGGAGTTGGAAAGGCGCGGCGCTTTTTTCCAACTTTAGATTTTGGAGGGTTGGAGAGTCCACGGCGAGGGTAGAGGACACAGGGGTGGATCGATGGGCGGTGAATCGAGCGACTCTTTAAGCGGGTCGTAACCTCTGGTAGCTCCGGCCTTTGGGACGAGGTCGTGCTGACCCAGATCGCTGGTCTCACCTTACCTGTCTGTACCATAGGTCCCTGCTAGCCTGTTTGCTTGCTTGCCTGCTTCCCTGCCTGCCTGCCTGCCTGCTTCCCAGCCTGACTGCTCGCCTACCCTGAGCTACTCCTGCAATCGTTACCAGGGATTCTGCGCAATAACATCCCCTCCGCGAGGACACCTTTACAACTATGCACACCTCGATTCACCAATCTCTCTCTCTCTCTCTCTCTCTCGCTATCCCTCTTTGGCCTTCATCCTCCTTCCCGTTTCCGTCTCTCCCACGGTTGCCATTTAAATTTATACTTTTGCCTCATCCCAAATTCTCCGCACTCTCCTCCTCCATCTTTTTGGAAGTCGGCGAGTATACGAGTCAGAGGGAAAAATCCCTCGGAGACCCAGCGGAATTAAGCGCTGTGGAAGTCTCCCGCGGAAACCAGTCGATTCTATTAAGGGTAGTAAGGTTCCTGCCTGCGTACACACGGTACTCTGCCAAGGTGTAGGCGTTCGTAGGTAAACCTGCATCGATCCACTTGACCTGGCGGTGCCGTTTCTGGCCTCTACGAGTACGAACCGCCTGCCAGCAGCTTCCTCGACTCGACTCGACTCGATTCACTCGACTTACTTTTTCACAGCGCACAGCGAAACTCTTTCCTTCAATCATCCACCTTTCGCCATCGGACTCTCGCTGAGATTTCAGAATTGGACCGCATTTGATCCCTGGTTCTCTCTCTCTCTCTCTCTACTTCGGCAGCTTTCCATCGTAGCACCAGCAGCCGCACGAGGAAAAGCAAACTCGCGCACGACCCGATTCCTCGGGTTATTCGATAATGGCGCGTGGCTATCTCGCGGCAAAGAGTGCTCTTAAATATTCGAATAGGCTGATTCAACAGCTGTTGCGAAAAATGCGAACACATGGTGCTAGAATGTAAATAGTATACGTAGCAGCCCCACAAGTTGGCGTAGAATTAAAAATACGATCTATTATAAGGCAGTACTTCCACAGTTTTGCTCGCTCGATAAAACCAGTACACGTGTGTGTCCGTGCTTCAGCAGTCTCAAGACTTTTTCTGCCTCTTGCCCTTTCCTCCCCCACCTGTTAACGACACAGCCCATCTATGGACGGAAACGGAGCCCCAAATTTCAATATCGATGAAAATTCGCTGCAAGTATTCCAGAGTCTCCCTGGAATCGGATCTAAATATGGGCGCTAATGGCTTTGCGCTCGGCTAAAAGATTCAATGGACGACGATTCGATTCTACGCAGGAACGAATCTCGCGAAAAGAGAAGAGATACGCCGCGATGCGAGCCATGGACAACGTCCTACTAAAAAGCTATCTTTATGGGAGGAGATCGCGCAAAAGGAATGACACGGTGTTTGAAATAGCAGCCCTATAATTCTAGATTCTATTTTTTGTACTCGTTGAATTCTTAAGCGGAGCAGTTGAATGGGCAAAGCTGTCAGTTCTTGCGACAAAGTGTACACTGCAAGCTCGTATAGAATATTCTCTTTGAAGAAATTCGAAGAGAACTCGCTCGTCCGCAGGTGTTCTCCTCTACTTGCATTAAAAGCATTTTTGCTCGGAATATAAACGCTCCATTTCCAAACCGAAAATGACAACACGCTGTGGAAAACCTCGCTCGATTCTGAAACTTGGGGAGTAATCGAGGAACGTCGGGGAAGTTTGTTTCGTTCGGACGAAGCTCTCACGCTTCGAATGCTCCTGAAAACAGTAACGAGGAAAATTTCGAAAACTTCCCGCCGAGAGCTTTTCCAATTAAAAAAACTAGAATAAATAAAGAGGGGGGTAGAAAAGGAGACTCCAAAGGTTTCCTTGGAGAAATCAGTTGACGAAAAAAATTCCGGACGATTTCGAAAGGTTTATTCGTAGAATTTAATTCTGATCCTGTGACAGGATTTCGCGAGGATTCGATGTGCACGTAGCCGCTTATAGAGGCAACCAGAACGAGAAGGGGCTGGGATAAAATTAAAGGTTAATCCCGGGGGGGTGCGTATACCAGGCAAGGGAGGAATTTTCTTCTTTCCTATCCGCTCGCTCACTCGAGAGGGTTCTACTGCTGTTTTTTACAGCCGAGTCTTTCAGATATTATATAGTATAAATATTTATACGTCCATCGCGATCCTATGGATCTCCTTCGAACGCAATTTCGAGTAAAGCGACATAGAGTGGAAACGCGACAATTAAATGAAATTACTCGATAAATAGAGTCGCGTCTCTCTCTCTCTCTCTCTCTCTCGTAGAGAAATTTAGCAGAGATTTTTCAGGAGCTTTGAAAAAGTCTCCGGAACGAATCTAGGGGGTTCGCCGGAGGATCGTTTCTACCAATCCCGCGATTCTCCAGGGTGAGATTGGCTTTTCCAGCCCTATCTACTACTCTGATCGGGGGGTGTGTGTTTCGACCATACCGGCCAATTTTCCGAAAGAGTCTCGCCTGATTTCGTCTCGCAGCTTCTGGATCACCAGAACTTGTCGGGATGATTGAGGGGTTGGGGGGAAACCGCGAGGACAAGGGGTTCGGCTCCTACCGTATCGCCGCAGACAATCCTCAGGGCTTAGCGCTGTTTCAACAAGGGATTACTAGTCCGCGGGGTTTGCGATACTCGATCCACGCTGGGGACAAACATTTAAATTGCCGAGATTACCGGCACCAACCGTGAAACTACCCCAGCGCGATAAAACTCTTTACCACCAGTCTGATTTTCCACACTACAAAATATTCCGTAGAACTACTTTCTCATCGTCCGGCGTGTGCGGGGGGCATTTATTCGATATTTCGCTTTACTATCAATATCTCTCTCTTTCATTTTCCTCTCTCGACTAAATTGCTCGATTAATCGATTCCATCGGCAGACGTTCTTCGAATTTGTCAAGGCGAATGCTCAAATTTTCGGAGAATTCGCTGAAAATGAAAATCCCATTTGCGAAGAATCGACCACGATTATTAATCTTTCCGCGTGTCAGCTACGATTCTAAGGCGTGACGTGGAAAAGGAAACGAATTATTTTTGCTGGTCGCGGTAACACACATTTAACCCATATTTTCTTTACACAGTTCCTGTGCTCTTTTATCGATTTCATTCTAAGGATAGAATTCGCTCTTCCTCCGCTCTCGACGGTAATCTATCAGCCAGAAAGATTCGCACATACGAGACGAAAGTCAAATGTGGGGGACATCGTTAATAATCAAATAGAGGATCGATCCTTCAAGATCGATCCGTGATTGCAAGCTGTACTCTGTATTCCTTGAAGAAGGAGAGACAGAGAGAGAGAGAGAGAGAGAGATATGTTTGATTTTCGGATCAGGGCACGAGGCACTTAAGGTACCTCGTGTGACGAAAACACGATTCGACCGACATCAAAGACGACGATTATTATACCCAGAGGATCTCGTCGCGATAATTCGCTTTGGCGGGAAGGGGCTATTAAAGTTCTCCAGACGACACTCGTTGAATCAAGAATAAAGATCGATTACCGCTAATCGATACCGATATCGATATTCTTCAGAGAATGAAATTTCCATGGGTTTTTCTTAAGTGACGCGGTGGTGGTGGGAGAAGTTCGGTTCGGGGATGGACCATTAAAATGTGAGAGCTGGTCCAAGAAAGGTGCACGGGTGAGCTTTAGGAAAAAATTGCGTCTTTGAGAGTGTTCGAGCAGGCCAGGACGGCGAAGTGACAGAGTCAATCGACGCACGGAGCGGGTCTCTGATGACAAAGGATCCCCTCTTCCCCTCTCCCTCTCCCTTTACCACCAACACGGAGCGGAGCAAGGAAAAAGGATCCCCGGGAAAGGAATAAAACGAAACAGAGAGCCGCGCTCTCCGTCGAGCGTGCGATATCGATTTACCGGCGACTCCTTCGATTTGATCGTTTTTTCTCACTGAGCGTCTTCCGGTTCTCTCTGGAAAAAGTCGCGGAAAAAGTCTCAAAGTAGCTTTTGCTCCTGAAAAAAGGAAAGAGGAGAAGCGCTCGAGGAAAGAGCATTTTCTTCGGAGAGTGAGAGAGAGAGAGAGAGACGCCGTTTTCAGAGCGGGCGATGAAATTTCTTCGAGCGAGACGATTATTTTCCCGTTCTAATTTCTCCTGAAAATTTTCTGGAGAAAATATCACCAGAACACAGGGAGAGAGAGGGGAGAGACTAAGCTGCTAGGAGGACGCTTCTCACAGCCGAGGCGAAACAAGAAAACTCGGAAGACCCTCCATAGCCCGGGCTACGCGTACTTTTCCTCGTCCGCAGGGATTCATAAGGAAAGTTACGCACTTTAGGGTAGTTTCCACCCCCGAGGCTGCCACGAAAAGCATTGCCTCTCTTTGCCTCGTCTCCGCCTTCGCCTCTGCCTGCGAACCTAAACGTTCTCTCTCATCGTTACGGGATCAACTACTTTTCCTTTTCCAAGATTCCCTTTGATTTTCTCTCCTCGCTACCTTACTTTATCCGCTCGTTCTCGTATTTCCTAATGCACTGCTGCTTCATTTTTCATCTCGACTCTCGCACCACGTTTTCCCGGGAAATAATAAACAACTTTCCTCCTCCATCCCCTCTGTGTCTCCTTTCCACCCTCCTTCTCCTCTCCTCTCTTTCTCGAATACCGTGCGCGTTATGATTTTCCTCTATTTTTTTTGCCGTTTTCCGTTTATTTCAGCTAATTCGTCGATTCGTCAGAGGCGTCCTCTCTCTCTCTCTCTCTCTCCATCTCGTCTCTCGCACGGACGAGAGGCGAGAACGGCCAGTTGGTCCATGTCTGTCACCGGAGGGTCCATGGTCGCCATGGGTTATTTCGAGCGGAAAGCTCGAGCCCTACGCGCGCTGCTAAGCTAATATTACGGTACCCCGCAGCGAGCTGGAAAATTTCATTGAAACTTCCATTATTCATTCGCGGCTGTGTCCGTGCAGTCTCTGCCAGTTGGTAAATTCGATTCCTGCGCCGACCGCGGATCACGGTGCTCGGCTGCGAACGCCGTTTCTCACCCAACTCGAGGAAAACCACGGGGAAACCGTCGCAAATTCTCGATAAACCTTTTCCTAGGAGAGAGAGAGAAAAAACATTCGTTTCTCGCTAAAACTCGATACTTTTTACGCGCCAAAGCGGATTCGCGCGATTCTACCTCCGCTTAATCCATTTATCCGAGGTCCGGAAATTTCCAAGGTTAAGGACGTTCTCACCCCACGTTCCCCAGAGTTCTTTTCTCTCCTTAATTCGAATCCCCGTCGGAAAAACTGGCGTGCCTTTCCATTGACGAGTCTCGAGGAGGGGTTGTCGGGGGTAGTGGCGGAGAGTGGGTTGGAGTTGGCTTTCGGGTTTTCGATTTGCCGGTATACATCCGGAAATACATTTTCTCGTAGGAGGGCCCCCGACCCTCTCGCCGAAGTGTCGCGGGCGGTCGAAAGCAATTTTGTCGCGAGTGCCGCGAATTGCCGCTCGCTCCATCTTCCTTTCACGCGTCGGCCCCACGACTTCATCCCCCGTCGTCCTTTTCCCCGTCGCGGACGCTCTTCTTGTCCCTCGAGCTGATCGATGCCTCTCGCATTCGTCCACGCGCGTTACTCGCTTCTTCGCATCTTGCTAATTCTCGAGGAAACGAACCTGCTCCTCGGGGATGATCCCTCCGTCTTTTGTTTCCCCGCCATGCGGTGGAAACGCGATCGAATTGCTCAATGATAGCGCGACGAGAAATTGGGCAACGGCTCTCGCTACATCAATTATGCATGAACGTACAATTATCAAGAACGTACGATTGCCGCCAGTTTTAATGCTGCTGCTGCTGCTGCTGAAAGTTAATAATCGAGGCATAATTGCTTCGACATTAAGTACCGCTTAGCCTCGGCTCTTAAGTAACCTCGGCGGATGATTAATGCACCTACCACCACCACCACCATCACCACCACGTTTCGTGATTCACGATTTCAGAAACCTTTGAAATTTTTTCCATCATTATAGAGAGGGAGACTATTATGATCCAACGAAAACAAGCACGTGTTTCTCGACGTCGAAATTCTTCGCGACTCCTCTCCGCGAAGTGGAGGAATGGAAACCAGCTACTTTGGATTTGCGTGACTCTAACTTCTCTTCTCCTGACCCATGAATCTTTTATTGAATTTTGTGAAAACGTTCTTCTGAATTCGGTGGAATTTTCAAACCGAGCGAGGAGGAGATCCTGCGCTGGCAGTATCCGGACGCAATATTTGCATTGTTCCCGAAAAATACCACCCCGGGTATCTCCATGGTCGACGATGCTTTCCAGCGGGGGGTGTGGGGGAGATCGCAGTGGGCTCGGTAAATCCATTTATTTATTTATTTATGTGCGACGAGGGTTCTGTCGGCTTATGGCGGCCGGCACCATACATCGGGACAAAGTCCCACGGGACTCTGGCACTAGAACGGGGGGGGGGGGGGGTAGGCGAGGGTGGAGGGGGACACGCAGAAGTCACGAAGAAACGCGACTACCAGGAGGAGCCCGTTATTTCCACGGGAGTGAAACTCTCCCGAGGCTTCGGGGCTGAAACGAAAATGCTGTTGCGCCACTTACCGCGAGGGGGTGGCTCGTCGTGGTGGATCCTTCAGGATCTGACTATTTGCTTTTTACAGTTTATCTGCCCAGCCTCTCGCAACTCCTGAATATTTAAAGGAACGAGAAGAGGCTGGTCCTGCCATCGAATTTCATCCTTATCCTTATTCTCCTCCCAAAATTATTTATTCCAACGTTCGCAACTTTTATTATCCAATTAGTTCGGATAATCTTTTTCCGATTAATCCCTCCGTGTATTTGGACGCTCAAACCCATGAAAAATATCCCACATGAAAATATCATCGATAGAAGTGGTTGCGAAATAAAAATAGAGCTTTCAGACTCTTATTTTATAAACTAATATTGCTACGTATTGATTTTAGATAGTGGCTTTTCAATTCTAGAAATTGTATCCGTCATAAAATGTTTCTTCGGAAATGTTATTATTGGAAATAGCAGACAGGGTGTTTCGTTTGGCTGCTATTCACATAGATTTCTATAAGAGTACCGGCCCGCTATGACTTTAATTAACGATAATGTTTCGATAAATCATCGCTCACCCAATTTGGTGTCTTCTGCCTACGCTCCAGGAGACGTTGCTGGAGTTTCGGTCCTGGTCCTGCCAAGAAGTTCCTTACCAAACCTCGAGTCTTGTCCAGATGTTTCGGTGTTACCGCCTCCACTTGCGCCAAGTACTTTTGCAGAGTGGATTCCAGGTCCGGGACTGGTAGGTTCGGGAGTAGTTGTTCCTTTTAAAGCAGAGAAATCACATCGATCATTCCACATAGATTCATTGGTAGAGAGATCTAAGAAAAAAGTCGCAACGCGATCGCAGGGAGCCAATTTCACCCCAAAAGAGAATCTTATCCCAACCTTAATCCATCCAAATTGGCATTTTCGCGAGAGATTCGCGATCGGATCCAGGATCTTTTGGGTTTTCTTGTGCTACGACACACGATTCTGCCAAAGGAGGGATGGAACGGGACCGCGGGGGTAGCGGAGGGTGTGTAAGGTCGTTAGCAGAGTTCCGGGCGGTGCATAGCAATGAGGCTTGAAAAAGGGGGTGGAAAACCTCCTGGGAATCTGGACACCCGCTATACGGAGGACCCACCGAGACGAATGAGCTTTTCGTCTGCATCCTCGAATGAAAAGGGGAGAAAGAGGCTGAGCGCGGTGATGTCGGGGACGAGGTCGAGCTTTCCACTGACTCATGGCGTGCGAGATAATCGAACTCGTTACGATTGTTGTTCCCTGGATTCGTTCCGTGCGTCGAATCCCGATGCCTCGATAAAGATAATATTTGCATTTATGATTCCCCCGCAATGAATTGACTGGAAAATTAGCAAACGCCTCGAGAATAATTTCTAACCCAATTGCCATACACACACACACACACGGTTTTATCAGGAAATACAAGGGAATGCCAAGGAGCATTCGGCGAAAGCTGCGAATTGACAATTTGTTGATTTTGCTCGGACCGTCGATAAGGCAGAAAAGTACAACTGGTCGGAGTAGCTGGAGAACGGAGGGAACTTGTTGGGGTAGTTTTCCAAAGTTAGTTTGGCGGACCATCGGTTGGATAGACTAAATACGCATGGAAAAAAGGAGTCCATTACCGTGGGGTGTAGTCACTCTCGGGCCGGAAACATTCGAACTAAAGAACGAGGGTCGATGGTGTTCGGGTCGCAAAGTTGGTCTTGTTAGGCCTGGCAAAGGGGATTCTGATCAACCAACCGTGCCAGCTCGAGGACCCTTCCCACCAGACACGCTTCGTTTCTCAATTGATTCTTTATTTTATAATCGTCCTTCTCTCGCACATAACAATCCTTCATCCTGCCCGTTTCGCAGGACTGTGGACCTGTGTTTGTCTTTCGCTGCGTGCCACAACTTTTTCAGCTCATCCCGCAACCCTCGGCTATCGGCTATCGGCTATCGGCTCTATCGGCTATCTATTTTTTATACCGTGTTATTTTACCTCGGTAAAATTTGCCGCCGAGTATTATGAGAAAAAATCACATGTATAATTAGTAGTAGTAGTGGTAGTCGGCCCCGTCAATTTATCGTGCCAATTGACTTCGTCAAGCTGAATGTCACCAGTGGCGGCCAGCCACCCCCGCTCCGGATGCTTTCTACGAAGGGAAAAAGAGAGAAAGAGAAGCGTAGCGGTAGGAAGAGGAGGGGGCTCTCGCTGGGCAATTATTTCGAATTCAGTAAGTCTGAATAGCTGCCACGTCCGATTGATTATTATCGAATGAACCAAACGAGGGTCCTTGATCGAACTCATTCGTGCAATCTTAACTCGATAGTTTTGCAGTATCCAGTGATGTAGCCTGAAAATTACTGAAACTGAATCAGCTGATTTTCCTCAGTGTGCCCGTGCAGACCCACCGCAAAAATGTCATTTCAATGGAAATCTCACTCTACTCGCTATTCTTCGAGATACAGGTATTCGAAACGCCTCTCTCTCTCTCTCTCTCTCTCTGCCATCGTCAAAAGTGTTACTTTGGAAAGAGTATTCCCAATGGACCGCTATAGCGTGTAAACAATGAGGAGATGAAATCGATAGAAAGATAGCGAGAGTCGAGGAACAATTAGAACAAGAGAGACGGTAAATTAAAAGAGAGGGGTGGGCGAGAGGATGCAAACCTTTCCGGGGGTGTCCTGGCTATGGCAGGGAAATAAGGGTGGTTTTTAGATGGTTAGGGTAGTTCATGGTGGTTCAGGGTGGTTCAGGGTGGTTCAGGGTGGTGGAGTAGGGATGGTGGTCGGTCCGAGGGGTGTCGCTAATTGGAGGGGTGCCGAGGGGAAACCTTGTTATCTCTTAATTGCTACGACCCTCCGCTCTGTTTTGCATCGATAAGAATGTCCCACTGTTGTCTCTCCGCGAATCAATCGAAATGACAGTAGTACCACCGAGTGTTTTGCACGCTTTTCACATGGATGATGATCGAGCCTCTCCTCTCGAGGAGGAAATCTTGGAAAATCGCGACACGCGTTACCAGACTCGACCATGCGGCGATTAAACAACCCCCTCCCTATTCTCCCTCCAAAGAAGAGCACCGTCAAACTCACCACCGTAGGACTAGTCAGTCGCTCTCCCATTGTACATTTTACTTTAGTCAATTCCGCGAGTGAAAGTTTTATTTCCTTGGGGAAATTTGTATTTCTTCAGAATGGTTCGTTAAAAGTTGCAGTAGACACTCGAGAAGATCCGAAGGTGTTCTAACGAGCTACCATGGATATTAAAGAGCTCGAAGGTGAACGTAACATTCCCCGAGTCCCCGCTTTAAATACATTATCCATGATGAGGAACATTGTGCCGGCCGTACGCCGGCGAGAATTTCCGCGATTTTTTCAACATTCTCCTCCTCCAGTCTGCAAATCCGGATTTGAAAATTCTAATAAGAGCTTTCGAGATCAAAGCGAGCAAGTTCGAGGTTTGAGTTTAGAGAGGAATGCATTAAGGATATAGGCCTAGAGTTTTTCCCTTATCGGAAAGTCACGTTCCTTCCGGGAGTGGCTTTGTGCCTCGTTCGGTTCTTCGCTGCTAGACGTCATCCACTTGAATTTGTATTTCTTCGCCGGGACAAGTAATTGGCTCGTCCTTGAACCGGTGAAAATATTCCCTCCACTCCCACGTTGCGTAGTCAGCAGTCGGGTGAATGCTATTGACACCGCTGAGGCGAACAATGACATCGGCCATGTCGAGTATCGAGGAATTGCCGCGCGAGTATTCCAGAGGCGATTTTCCACTCGCGTAGAGAGGAGGCGCGTGAAAGTTTCACGGGAAATGCAAATATTGTGCTATGTTGACAATAGTTTCGGTGTCGTCCAGTTGCGTGAGAGATTTCTTGAGCGGGCATGACGAAATTTCGCCGAGGGGCCTGGGGAGAGGGAGGGGTAGTTAGTCCGGCAGCATTTCTAGTGCAACGCAAACACCGGCGAACCCAACAAATTGGCAAACAGGCGATGTGCAACCGTGCGAAGCAATTACGGATTTTGCGTGAACGGTGCGTGCAAACTCTTTGTACCAGCACGGCGAAGGGGAGAGAGAGGGAAGGGGAGAAGGGGCTTCCTGTGCTACGCCAGTGGCGTAACTAAGATATTGCGAGCAGCCGGACTTTTTTGACACAGTCACCTAGAAACTTGGTGAAATCGCAAATGGCGGCGGCGACGGAACAACCGCGACGGAAATCATCGTAAAAGCGAATTTCCCAATAGCTCGAGATCGAGCGACAATCAAGCCTCGCGCGGTGCGACGAAACGCCATGCGAATTATGATTATGGGAGAGATGGGTCTCGACGCCCGCTTGGGAGGAAGAGGGTGGCGGGGGATGATCTTCGTTCGCGGGGCCAAGGAAAACGCATTTCCTCGGAGCTATTTATGGGGTTTTTATGGTTACGCCTATGGAGAGAGGGAGCTCGAATACACAGGAACCAGGAACGAGCGAGTAATAATTGGAGAGAGAGAGAGAGAAACCGGTGGGGGAGCGGCGCACTCACGTTTCTAATGAGGCGGCCGAGAACTTGACCCCCGCAGGAGAACTCTTCACGCCCCTTTCGATTTCGAATTTATCTCTCGTCGATCCTTTCTTAGACCCCCGGACAGAACCGCAAACCCCGTAGAATTAATCCTGCAAAACATCCTTGGAAATCCGAGAAGATTGTACCGAGAGATTATTCTTGGATCCGTCGCGTCCTTCCTCAACGCGCTTTTAACGCGCTTCTTTTCACTTTTCCGAAGATTCTCGCGATGTATTTCGCGCGCTTGCACACTCACCCGAACATTGCACACGAGCTTCTTGCACCATTTCTTGAATGGACTGTCCTTGTCGGGCTCTCGCACGTTTTCGGAAGAGCGCAATATTTCCTCGAGCAAATTGTTCTTCGAGGAGGAGGGGGACGACACCACCCCATGAAAATCACACGTGCTTTCATCGTGTTTGCTCAGATACAGGTGCAAGTTCTGTGGATATTCTGCACTCTTCTCCAATGTCTCGTGACAGACGCAAAGGGTCATCCTGCCTCCCTATCGCCTGCGTCTGGATCCTTCGAGGACTACCGCTACTACGATTATCAACTGCTCGCTCATCAACTCGCGCGTAAACCGAGCGATCCGAAGGTGGACATTGCTGAAATCGATTCTGGAGCGCGACTTCGATCCTTTTCCAAAGATTCCTAGAATTCAACTGATAGTCCCGTATAACGCGTGTCATTTGCGAAATCCTGATAAATATCGATGTATTCCAACGAATCGTGGAATCGAACGCTGTTTACCTTTCGCAACGAATTTCCTTACTTGCCTCTCGACCATTATCCTATCTTTCCTAAATATACACGCACAAAGCACAAATACAAATAGAAATCAGCTGGGAAGAGAGAAATTGTTTTTATTCTCGCGACGCCATTTCGTTTTAGTGGCAAATTTTTCGCATCGTTCCAAACGAACCACGTACTCGACGAATGCATCAATCTCTTCATTCCCTAAGCAAACAGCTAATTGATACGTGGCAAGCGTCATAAAATGAAAAAAGTAATTGCTTCGATAATGGATCGGGGGAGCCCCTCTCAGCGGAAGTTCAAATTTCCTCCTAGCTTTATCTCAGTATGGGAAAGTAATTTAGCGAGCAATTAAGAGCGAGCGTGAGAGAAGTATCAGATGGTAGTTTGATGGAGAGAGAGAGAGAGAGAGAAGGAGAACGAGAGAGCGAAATACAAGTTCGTGGAACAACGTAGAAGGGCCTCCCTTCAATTATTCCTGCGTGCGTTTTTACCGACTTGGCTTACGCCATTAGCAACTTGATATCCACAAAACGCACCGGCTCGTTTTATGTTTTTTTCCTCTCCCCCGAGATACAGGGCATTTTTAGAAACTGCTAAAGCAGAACTTAGAGAACAAAAAAAAATGTAATTCTGAAAAGCTAGAAATGGAGAAAGAGATTTTTCCAGTCCCCGGTCAGTCTGTAACGATTGGATGACTGCTTTGTACAGGCAATGACGAATGAAAGAAAGAAAGCCGAGCTTTTTCGAGGAATATCGTTAATTAAAGGGCCACTTTGCGAAGGTTCCATACCAGCGCTCGTATTTGTGAAAGAAACGGGTGTACGCAAAGTGTACGCAAAGTGTACGCGTGTAGCGTTTATTTGCCAAAGTCCTGCGGGGCAACTTCACAAGTTTACACTTAATCACGAAATGGACCAGGATTGGAAATGGCAAACTCCCCTTCTCCTCTCGACTCACCCCCTTAACGTTGGAGTTTAGTTAGCGACACTCGCTTCGCTTTGAAGTCAAACCGGCTCCTCGGGGTTCGGAGAGAGAGAGAGAGCGAGAGAGCGAAGAGGTCTCTCCCTTGATCACGCTTATTAGTGGAAATGGACGGCTGCCAATAATAAGGATTTTCGTGGTGCCCTTAACGCGAATTTTCCCGAGAAAATCCAGCGCTAGGATTTCCATGGGGTTGTCACGCGTGACGAACCCCCTCCCCCACCCCGCGTTCTATGACTAAGAGAGTCGATAAATTTGGGGAGTGCGTGCCGAGAATGGGCCGATCGTTAACGAAGACCGTGCGATTCGCGTGTGGACTGGCGTACTAATCACTGGCAAGACCCTTTGTGCGTTCCTGCGGCGTGTACGACTCCTTAAAGGCTTTCCCCGTTGCACTCTGCAAACCGCTCGAAACCGCTCGAAGCCGCTTCCCCGGGACACGCGAGGAAACGATCAATCGCCCATGCTCTTGCCTTTTCTGGAATTTCACTGGGGCGAGAAACACGAAACACTCCCTTTTTCTTCCTCTTCTTTGACCATTCCCAAAATTTTCGTGAACGATAAATTTTGCACCGAGCAATTCTCGAACAAGTGGAGGAATCGGAACTGGAACCGGAAGCGAAAGACCAGATTTGGGGATCAAGTTCCATACGCGACGATTCATCGTGGGAGAAGAAGAAGTAAATCATCGAAGATAATGGCGAATGGCGGTGGTGGTGGTGGTGGTGGTGGTGTCATAATAGAGCGAGTTGGTAAAAGAGGAAGAGGATGCCAGATGGCACGTGACTCATGGTTCGCCATCCCCCCCCCCCCGGCGATTCGTAAATAAATTAGCCGCTATCGGATCTTGAGATAACGCGTTATTTATGGTCCGCCCGTGACGCTGCACCCTCGGGAAAGAGTGGCGAACTCCTGCAGGTAACCGGCCGAGTTTTGAGCCTAATGCAATATAAGGGATGCCAACCCCGAGCGCCGGGGGTGTTCAGGTAGAATAAGTGGACTTGCGGCCACGCGGCTTAAAATCTTCTTAACCCTCACCTCCACCACTTTTATCTTGCGACGCGTGCCGCGCACTCCACTAATCTCCCTTTCCATCTAGTTGTCAAAAACCCCATACCAATATTTCTCGAATTCTTAGGATTTTATTGTTACGTCGTTCGCCGTTCGAGGTTTGTTAATTGATAGCTGGGCGTGGTGGTTTCTACCTGCTGGACTGATCGATACCAAAAATTCCCTCCGGCCACGCACGCACTCTACCCTCCTGTTTCTTTACTCCCCTTTTCCACCTACTTCCTCTCTCTCTCTCTCTCCACCTTTTACCACCCGAAGAATACCAAACTCAAACTTGTACACGAAACTGGATTTAAGATTGCGCCTTCCATTACTCCTCGACGGCGCAGGAGATATAGCGACTCGATACAGTGCTGTGACAAAATGGGAATGATGAAGTCGCTTTGCTTAAATAATAAAGGAAATCCAAGACTGAAATGGATATCGATGGGGAAACGATTAAACGACCAGTGGACGAGGAAGTAGTTGCGAGCTAAATGAACTAGGTATCGAAGGGTATTAGTCACAGGGCAATTTCACAGTCTAAATATGGCATCCTAGCTTTGTTGGAAGAGAAGAACGTAACGCGAGAGGGTGAGCAAAGTCAAAGACCTGACAGAGGCGGGTTTTGCTGGCTCTGGCAAAGGTAAAGTCGAAAATCCAATATAAAACCAATATCTGAAACGACACCACGGAGGGGGCACTGACTCGTGTGCCCCCACACACTCCCTTGTTGCCCCACACTCCTCTCTTCTCCTCTCGCTTACTCTATTTATGTGCAGCACACCCCCTTTAGCCTCTCACCCTCTCGCCAAGTAATTTTCTTATGGGCGCTTGGAGTCTGACCGAACCTGTCACTGCATTAAAGAAGCTGGGATTTTTTTTTCCAATAATATTCCACTCGTACACGCTATTCACATTCCGAGCCCTCTGAGAAATTAAACCTCTCGAGAAAGGTTAGATAGAGCCAGCATTTTTCCAACTATCAATCTCTTGCTTCTTAAGCAAATCAAGAGAAACTCGAATAACGCGCGGCGGCAGTCTCTTCTGCCATTGCGTAGGGCTTTCGGTGGTGTCTCGGCTAAATTAGAAATAACCACTTAGATATAAAATGACACACGGATAAAGGATAAAGGGTAAAAATAGTCACGCGCAAATTTAGACCGTGCTTTTTTAATATTACTCTCTTGATATCACAGCGTGAAATAATTTTCAGGGAAATTACAGAGATGCAATTACAGAGATAAGAATTTAATATGAGAGAATGGAGTGTGGAAAAAGTGTAATATATATAAGTTATACATTACCTACGTGTCGTATAAGATATTAATAACTCTCTAATCCATATTCCATCAAAAGAATTTTTCTTTCACGGAATTATATAGAAAAGTTTCCCATCCATGTATATTAACTTATGGATCATTTGTGAAAGTCTGTGCGTGCGTGTTGGTGTGCAAACCTTACGATATATATTATTTTAGAGTTTCTTTATAAGTATGCGGCTCTAAATGGATTTCTTTCAAAAACTTTTTCTACAGATATATATATATATATATATATATATATATATATATATATATCGTATTATAATAAAAGTTTTTGCTCGCGAAGGACAGTAAGTTTCTCGTTTATCTTTAAAAAAAAAAAAAAAAAAGAAAGAAAAAGAAAAAAGTGTGATATTAGTTTTATAAAATTCCGCGCGTGGTACTTTCTTGATCTCGAAATATATATTATTACGAGGCGAATCTACGACAACTAGTTTATATCCTTCGCGAGTTTAAAAATGGGGGAGAGTTTTGTGCAAGTTTTCAAATAATTTATAGCCTCGTAGAATTTTTGCATGTAATTTCGCATCGAGGAAAGCAGCGCGCACGCCTTTTCGATTATTCGCGTCAATCTCACACGGCATTATCCTTGTCCTCGGGGCACGACAGGGCGTTCCTCGGGGTTGAAATGTAAATCGAAATGTAGCTCGGCACCCTCTTGTATTTCGCATTGCCAAAAGCAAGCAAGGATCCGCAGGACGCTCGCGGCTCGAATATGCAAATGGCACGCACTACCGTTTGATAGAATCTCGTTACATCTACGACAGCCACGTGGTGGAGCAATGGGGGAATGGTGGGAATGGTGGGAATGGCGGGTGGGATAATTTATTCAACTTGGATCACCGACTATCGATCCAACTTTCCGGCATCTTTGATTCTAACGTCGCGATAATCTCACCTGACAGGCGTGAGTTGCCGATAATTGAAAAAAAAAAATTCACACTGGCGCGAGTTTGCGATGCGCAGTGACGCAATAGTCGGTGATTTATCCGCGAGATTTTTTCCATCGTCCCCTTGGTCTTATCCGTTTATAGAGAACTTTCTTCCGGAACAATTTCGCTGGGCAAACCAACCTAAGCAGGTAAACGCTGGTAACATCCTGTTCCTCCTTATCTGACAGGACGCTTTGGGTCGCGCGATAAATAAAGATCGAGCAAGCTTTGCTGCAAGAGCAGCCGATAAGGGATGAACAAAGTGGCGACTTACCGTGGCTAGAGACGGTGAGCTGTCCCTGGAGAGACTGCCGAGGGTCACCAATAATCGGCGCGAGGCCCCGAGCACCGTTTCCCGCCATCCCTCTGCAAAATAACAACTTTCATTTATCTCTCTCTCTCTCTAGAAATCCTTCTTTTATCGCTTTTCACAAATTTCTCAGAAAACTCGACATACCACCCCCTGTTTTCTATGCAAGCTGTCTTTGCGAGGCTGATCGCAAGGGGTAAGGGGTAATGAAATAAAGGAGTTATGGGCAAACGACTAAATCGAGGTGAGTGGGATTAAGTTTTGGCGTCAGAATCCTAATATCTGGAGGAAACTGTGCGGTTAAATGTGATTTGAGCACCGCCCTCAGTGCCAACGGGACAAAGCGATCCGTCATCGAGCCGTTTAATGAAAGTCCCACCCACGACTTAGGCCCACCAGGCTTAAGAACATCAGGACCGAAAGGCAAAGGGGACGCCAGTCGAAGATAGAAGCGGAACACTTAATCCAGCAATATGAAACTCACCCCATTCTTCGTCTATAACCCACTCCCTTGGCTCGTTCTTTATTTCTTCCTTATGGATACTTAAATCCTCCATAAAAAATGCACAAACCCTATGATTTTCCATGCACCGTGTATGGCGTATGGAGTCAAGGTCTTCGCATCCAGCATACAGTCGGTGGACTGTACGGACCGGAGGACAGCATAAATAGAGAGAAATTTGACAGTGCGGGAAATATAGCAGGGTAATATCATTCATCGATTTATAGAGAAAGGTTCCACCCTTCCACACCCTTTCCATCATCGTTAACGTTCACGAGATTTTGCGCTGTGGATCTTGTAATAACAATAATAATGGCATTACGACACAGAAGACCCACGCAAGCGGCGAGGCTGGGGGCGGAAACGCGTGGCCACCGACCAACCACCGGATTAATAAATCTCAATTACACGAGTTAATATAGGGGGTAATTTTGCCCCGACGTGCTAGGGTGATGGTATTCGAACAAGGCATTGTTCCTCCAATAATGACTGTGACGACTCTAAGGATTCAGTTTTGCCTCTGAAACGAACCCCACAGGCCATTTCAATAATTCCACGTAATCGTAGGATTTCGTCAAACGCGAATATTGTTTAGAAACGTTTTCCATACACATTTAAAAAGGTCCTTGTTGCGAGACTGGAGCGCATCAGCAGTTTCGTAATAGAAGCAATAATAATAATAATAATAATGCAAAATCCGACAAATCTTTGGGACGACAGAGCAGAATCGTCGTCGTAAACGTCTTATACACGAGCAAGTAGCATTTATAGGTGAGAGAGAGAGAGAGAACAGAGAATTCTGCCAGTCGTCGTTGTATCATCTATTGTTATCAGTCTTGTAGATGTGTATCGAGGCCGGTGCGAAACCGAGGGGTGAAACCAGAAAAGAAGGGACAGTGACAAATGGCGCGGTATTGTTTCCGAGAAACAAAGTAATTCCCCCTCTGAAGAATGGCAGAGCTATTCTGGGAATAATGTGGTCCAGCACGAGGATGCTGAAACTTTAAGAAAATGCATCCCCGGGGGATCAATTTCTTCGGATCGGGTTAACTTTTATTGAATCGCCAAGGTCAGGGTGACAACGAGCAAAACGATTTAATCGATAAAACTTTCTCTCTGAGACAGAGCGGAATACGCGTAGAAATTCGAGTCTCGGATTCATGTTCTTCCAAAGTCCAGAATATGATTGGCAGATTCAAGTCGCCAAGGATATTTCGCATTGGCTCCTATCGAATATAAACAGGGGTGTCGTGGTTTGCAGGTGGAATTGGAAGATGAGAATGAGAAGAAGAGAGAGAGAGAGAGAGAGTGGGAAGGAAGAAATAAATCATAAATATTAAACGAGGCTTTCAACCACGGGATTACGAGGGGGTCGTGCACCCTAATACACCCCCGTCCCGCTTAGCTTTTACGTTCAGCGGAAATTGCAACCCCGTCCAACCGTTCCTTCCTGCTAGGGAAATTTCAATGACAATGGTCATACCGAGCGTCACTTAAAGGACATCACTTGCATTCTGCGTACCACCACCAAGGGGACCTGCTGCTCTTCAGGTGAATTCTCCGCTGACCATCCGGAGATCCTCCACTCGAGCTTCCTCCACCGTCCACTTTGTTCAAATGAAAATCCCACTTGAACTTCCTTCTATTGCCAACCGGAGACCCTTTATGCTCCTTCCATCATCCTATCAAATTTCCGACAGTTCCACGTGACATATTACATCCGTTTCTCTCATTCGAGAATTTCACTTAATTCGATCCTCCTACTTAGCTGCTTTCATCTTTCCCCCCCTCTTCTTTTCTTCTCTCTTCTCTCTTTCTCTCTCTCTCTCTCTCTCTCTTGCTTTTTGCGTTTTTATATGCACCTTCTTTTTTTGTTTTTATTTAAAGCATTTCCGCACTAATTACGAAATGGTAGGTTTAGAAAGTCGCATCGCTCTGCTAATTCGCGAGAGATCAGGGATCAACTAATTTTCGGCTCCGACGCGTTGCTTAATTGCCGCTCGCACACACGCACGGAGTTCAAGTGTATCGATGGGTCAGGCCCTCATCATCCGAATCTCATTCATCCGTGTCTTTCGCCCGAATCCAATAAATTTATTCAATGCTACCCGCTACGGTAGCTTCCGGGGCACTTTACACGCAACTTTTTCTATCCACAGCTTTCGTGATTCAAACTTGATCTCCTTAGAGGAGCGAGCGTCCCAGAAATGTCAATTTCTTCTTACCGCGCGCTTCGAAGGACCGAGAGAAAACCAAAGGATAAGCCTTCGCGGAGGTATCGCAATTTCGTTAACGAGTTCCTTTACAGTTGGCAAGCTTTTAATCCACTAAAAAAACTTACAGCCGCTAGAAAAATGAGTTTAACTACTTACGCTTTCCTCGGCGTGGAACAAATTTTCCAAGTAACTGTTTTTCATGAAATTTGCGACACTTCCAATACTTCGGGGAGAATGTATTTTTTCAATAAGAAGAAGCGATCGAACGAGAGACTCTCCAATATCGCCAATGCCCCGGCATCGTTATTTCTTGAAAAAGAGGTAAAACACAGGAACTGCAAAAATATCTCACTGGGGAATTAGTTGTTCGCGGCTCTTTGCGCTGAAAAACTTCTCCTCTCCCGTTCAGAATCAGTCGAATCATTATAATTGTAAATCGACTGAATAAATTTACGGCAAAAAAACATATCAGCGATGAAGCTCATTTTCGTACCAAGGTACATTTCACTTAACGTGTAATAGCACGGCTGTTGACTTTTAATTAGCAAACAAGCCCACGGCAGACGAGCAATAACGCTATTATTAATTACTGGAATACCAGGGAGGGGTGTTAATAGTCGCGACGCACAAACGGTGCACACGTTGCCGTAAAGTCTGCTTAATTGCGGACAAACTAATTTTTCCGTCTTCGAGCCTGCAATTAAGAGTCTCTCCTGCTCGCGAAAGGATCGCGTCATCCTTCTCGCTAAACTCGCGTTGCGTCAAGCCTAACTATCGTTAAGCTGCTTTTCATTATGCGATGACTTTAATTAACTCGCTCCCACAGGCCATGAGCGCCTCGACCACACGCACCTACACAGACAACGACACCCCCTTACTACAGATCTCTCGCACTCGATGTAATCTCACGTGCGAACGAACCTTCCGCTACTGACAATTCCTATTTTGCTCTGACATTTCACTTGAGAGAATCGAGCCTCTGATAGTTGCCAGCCACGCCGCGCTAAACAGATCTCTGGAAAAATCGCGAGAGTTTTTCCTTGAGAGAGGAAGAAAGAAAAATTATTACAAAACGCGCATTGTCGAATCATATTGCGAACGAAGAAACATTAATAATTCAAAAAAATTGAGGCTCCAACTTTCAAAATGCTATGCCCCGTATAATAGAAAATATATAATTAAGACGAATTTGGTGAAAATGTGTGTGCATGTGCGTGCGAAGATTAATGGGATAATAATTGCAGCGACCGACTGGGTTTTGATATTCCTCTAGGAAGCTCCCTGAATGCACCCTCGAAACAATATAGCCATAAAAACCACCCTCCCTCTGCTTTATGAATAAAGTAAGATGGCCTTCGCTGCTAACCTACCACCGCCGTTTCACCTCTTTCTCCATTCTCACCCTTCCCTCTAGCGGCATCTCGCTTTTTCCTCTTTGTCCGACTAGTAACTACCTTTATCTACTTTCCCCGTTGGTTTTCTTGTAGTTTCTTCGTGGCGCGGCTGCCAGTTTACCGTGTTATGGCTATCAGGCGGGATATAAAAAGACACATACACAGCTACACGGCATCATCCATCAGAAAACACCCTGTCGGCTTTCTCGCCTCTCTCTCTCTCTCTCTCTCTCTTACTTTCCCTCTGAGCCTCTGCCTCTGTCCGTCTTCGTTACGCTGTTTCACTGTTTTCTTCCTTGTCCGACTATAACTGGCCCTATCTACTTTCTTGCTTTATTCTCCCAGCAGTATCTTCTCGGTACAAGTGCCGGTTTACCATGTTGGGGCACCATGTTGCGTTATGGGTATCAGCGAGGACATAAAACAGCATTAGCACGTCCCCCATATGCCACGCGAGCAAGAAAATTTATTCGACTGGGGGACCAGCCGATTCCTCCACGAAATTTCTCCGTTAAACGACACGGATCTCGAGGGGAGTATCGTATTTGGATTCTTATTTAGCTTTTTTATCCTGCCACGTATCTCCCAGCCCTCTCCATGGGGTTTTTGTCCAAGGTGTTATCTCTATTACCGACGGTCTACTGCGAACACTTTTCCAACAAAGTCCGAGGAAGCGGACGATAAAAGAAAAAACGCAGCAAACATTCAAGCATTGTACGGCAATGCAGTAGACCGCTCCTATGGGGAATTCCATGCGTATGAGGTAGTCGATGCGACGAGAATTGTTACGACCACCAGTGTATGACCAAAACGCCTTTTATCGTCGATAAGACAAATGACCATAGCTCAATGTGAAATGATTAAACTTTTTATTAAGAACCGGAGCATTAAAGAAAGGGTTACGTTATAGGGGTGGTAGTAGGGACTTGTAATCTCGCAGCGAGTAATTTTAATCTTGTATTGACGCAGAACGCGAGCCAAGCGATAAAAAGGAAAGTGAACGAAACGTAATCACAAAATGTGTCACGATCGAAACGAGATAAAGACCGAACGATCCATAAGATTTTATTGACCAATCTCACAGCCCGAGTCGTTCTAATGAAACCATTTAAGGACCCTTCAAATCCTTCTCGAGTTTCCTCCTGAAAGTTTTCAGACATTCCTCAAATTAATCGTACTGCCGCTACTAACAAATGTTCGCTGGCCACTGCCTACGATACAGGTTGTCCATCCTTTAGAGAGTGATCGAAAATATCGTTTCGACTCTTAAAGCGAACAAGATGGAATCTAATTAATGTTATTGGTCCTTGCTTCGAGGATCTTTCCAGGTTTCTAGGCATCAATATGGTAAGAGGTTTTCGCGGAGGGTGAGGGCAAAGGAGAGCAGACATAATTATCAAAGGAAATTCGCGAGTTGTTGGAAGTGGTAGCCCGAAGGAAGGAAGGAAGGAAAGTACGAAGGAAGAAAAGGCCGAGGAGCTTTTTATCGAGCGTAAAAAAAACCGCGGACGTGATCGCGCAAAGGCGAATAAAGAACGAAGGGGGCGTTGCCCTTTCCATTTTCTCTTTGCCCGTAGCGGCCGTTGCGCCCTACTCGCCCCTTTAGGGCAATACTGCCCAAGCAGGGTGGTCGAAGTAACGACGCGTCGTCAGTTAATCAAGCCATTTCGTTCCTGCGGGATTGGAATGAGGATCCTGCTCCATCGATTTTCTTCCCTGTCCTCGTATATTCTCTATACTTCCTTCGAGAGTTTCCGTCCCACTCGATCCGTCCGTCCAATGATTAATTCGCATATAAAAAAGGTCGAAACACGCCCGTGAAGAAGTGACTCGATAAAAATATCGACTCGCTTCACCCCCTTCGCCAAGGACACTCCCTCCCCGCGCCTTGGACATTTAGGGAAATTGGAAAAATGTTGGAGAATCGAATCTTACCCATGTTTCAAGTACAAAGGGATAAAAGATAAACCTTGAAATTGAATAAAGAAATTGCGAGAAAATTGCTTCTTGCGGGGAAGAGGGAGGACGAGGTTAAGGGTGCATTTTCAGGAAATATGAAAGAATGGAAAAGGTAGAGATGGCGGGGCGGGTTGCTCGTTAGAAGGGCTGCAATTGTCTACGTGCACGTACACATATCTCGGTAGTTTTAAGAAACAGAAAAGAGGAAGGAGAGAGAGAGAGAGAGAGAGAACATTGAGGTGGGTAGTTTGGCAGTAGAAAGAGGGGTAGTTGGAAGTCTAGTGGGATTTTCAGACAAAGGCTGAAACTGGAGTGGTTGCTCGTGGCATTGTTGCCCTTTGCCCACTGTGCACACCCACTTCTCGCCCCTCGATGGGGTCGCCACCCCCTCCTGGATCCGCAGGAAACACTTTGCCGCACGAACCGGAAGTGCGCCCGTTTGACGCTTCCCGAACGATTTACGTTCACGTGCTTCCTGCTTATTGCAGCTAATTGCTTCTCGCAATCCGCAATTTGTCTCTGGATTATTAATTCTAATCACTCCGCACCAAGAACCACGCTCTTCCTTTCATCGGTTGTCTCGGTACTCTCTCTCTCTCTCTCTCTTCTCCATTCTTCACGTCAGAGTTCCAACTTAAAACAGAGGGACGAGGAAGGATTTTTACGATATACCGATGAGAGAAACAATGGATAAATCACAACGTTAATAGAGGGGGTCGTGCGTTTAATAAATTCCATAAAATCCTTTGTTTTCGTGCTTACTCGCCGTAACGAATGCTTTTAACAGTCGCGAATTAAATGAAATGGATAAAAATTGCTAGGAAACGAATAGCCGGGGCAGCTATTCATTTTCAACACGCGTTGCGCCATTCGGATAAAATAATTCCCCGGATAACACCCTAGATTTCGTGAAATTTCATTTCGCTGTCGGTAATAGCGCGCGATTTGCGCAACGCTTCGCGTTCTCTCCCAGGCCTTCGGGACTCTGGAGGCATTCGTCGACCTTTTTCTCGCGTTCGTCGCGCGAATTAGCGTGTGCGCCGCGAAATTGCGAAAGTTATCAGCGCACGATTCACGGTTAAGTGGTAATTGCTAATGACTGCGGCGGCGCTATGGCTATCTCTCGGCACTTCGGAGGTGCCGGCGCCGCTACAAACTTACAAAACCCATTGCACCAGCCCCGTGATCCATCGCTTTCGGTAATTTAATTCGGTGCACTCGACGAATCTATTACATAAACCACATTTCCCAAGTATCGAGTATCGCGAGTCCATCTCTCACTGCTTAGATTACCTTGCTCCTCTCGGTTTATTCGACGTAATATTAATTATACTCGAATTTCACTCACTTATCTCTCCAAGACTTTACTCGCGTTCTCCACTTACCGCTGGAGCAATCTACTTTTTCAGATACCCGGATTCGCTTTTTACCTGAATCAGAGGTCAGAGGTCGCGAATGAATACCATGTATTTTTTTCCCTCCAACCCCCTCCCTTCTTTTTTTCTTCCTCCTCTTCTCAACGAGGAATTCTGCGAGATATTCCGAATAAGAGTCGCGTCGTCGTTGATTATCCCGTAAATTTATTTTATGCGCTTGCAAAGTGCTGTGGCAGCTTTTACGATCTTGCTCGCATTACAGGGGAATAGTCCGTACGCGCACACATTTAACGTATCCCGTCACATCCCCCGTTATGTTTCGAGCGTACATACATAGAAACGTACTTTTGAAAAATTTCCCTACTAAAAGTACCGAGAGAGAGTGAGAGAAATGGAAAAAACATGTTCCCCGCTGCTATCTTTTCTTAAACGAGCGGTTGCTACTATTGCTAATCTCGCGCGCTCCCTTCATCCCTCCGCGCGATCGCACAAGCATAAGTTTCCGATGTAATTCCAATATGGCGAAACTCTCTACGCATTATTGGGAAATAACACTCGAGAGCATTTTCCGTCGATGTACAAGAAAGCGTTGGAAGAGCGAGAGCTTGCTTTTCTTCTCTGAATGACGCGGAGGACCGGGAAGGGGGAAAGGTAAAAGCCCGAACGATGTTCGTTTGTGACGGAGCCACCAACTCATTCTTCCTGGACGATGTACCAATTTCTTTTCTGCGGAGACTTCACCCTAGGGCCTCGGGACACGATCTCATTTTATCTCCTCGACCCTTACACGATCCGCGTTTGTCGAAGGCCCCGGACTCTCCAGCAACGGTAGCAGCAGCAGCAGCAGCGGCAGCAGCAGCGGTGGTGACGGCAAGAGGGTGCTCCGGGCATCCAACGACAGATAAAGCACGCGAATCCTCCACTCTAAGGGATGGATACTCCGGTCGGACATGCCGTCTGCCATTCATCGCCGATATGAATTCTTTTCTCCTCTATTTTCCTCCCTACTATCACACGCTAAATTTTCCATGGACACAAATTGACTCGTGACTTGTTTCGCGAGTCGAACATTCGAAGGAGTCATCGAAGCATCGTCGTCGGCTATCGCATGATTTATCAAAGCGAAGCTTATCGACGGGTCGTCGCGCGAAGTGGGCACGGGTCCCACTGACAAATTGTCTCGCCACGAAAAGGGGACACTCCACCCCCTGTCTACGCCTACATCTGTTTTCGCGCTAATACCTTGTATAACTCTTACCTAGGGAAGGGGAGGGAGAGGGGGAGCCACGACATCCCCAAGATATATCGCGTTCACCCGAAGCATGTTTTCGCATTACACTCCCAGACACATTAATAATGCATCTCTAACCCCCGCCGCCGCCGCCGCCGCCGCCGTCGCCACTGCCCTTCATATTTTCCCTCGAACCGTGTGGAAATTTCGTAAATTTTCACCTATTACATCGCTACATCGAATTCTCTACCTTGACACATTCTCCCGGCAAACTTTTTTCCTACGTTTCGCAATACTTTGGTCAGAGGGAGGGCGCGATAAGTAAGGAATATCCCCGGAATAGATCTAAGGGGTAAACGAGCCGACAAATCGGATTCACGGGATGCCGGACATTAGGATGGTACACGAGGGAGGTGGAGGCGAAGGTTAAGGTCGTGGAGGGTGAGAACTCGATTATATTCCGCTGGTCCATTCGTAGTTACGAATCTCACGGAGCTTCTTCCTATCCTTGCGGCGGCGGCGACCCTTCTAGATTGGCTAGGCACGATTAATTGACGCTAGTCCCTTCGAGAATCCCCGAAGAAATTCGAACTGACAGGAGGGAAAACCTCCCGGCGAAATATGAGGGCCACCCACGCATCCCCGTACCTGCCAGAGTTTACCTCGCACGCAGGAATGGTGTCGCGCATTTCTCATAATAATTTCAAAACTGTAGACTGGGCCGAAGGTCTTCGCGAGTGCAGGGGAATATCGAAGGTAGCAGAGGGAGAGAAGAGGGAAAAACGAACTCCGCGAGGGTCCGACGGAAAAATCCACGTCGGCAAAAGAAACATTGATTGAACACGCGTGAGAGATAGGGCGGGGGATGGTGCGCACCATTGTCGAGAACCAATGAGGCGAATAATCGGATTTGGGGATTACCAGCACTTCCTCGTGTCAGCCACAAGTCGCAGTAGGATCTCGTGTCATCGATTTCAGGAATCATTAACGCGATTAGCAACCGCTCACTTTATTCGCACGTGCCTCTTAAATTCTTACGCCCACCGAATTCATAAGGAAACTCGAGAATCTCTTCGACTCGCACTTTCCGGCTAGCTGAAAGCGAACTTTTTGCCAAGATTTTTCCTCTACGTCATCTCTGCATTGTTTCTACCTTAGTTTGTTAATTAAACAGAGGGAGTGGGGTTCGAGAACCGATAGTTTATTTAAGATAATTATTTTAACATTCTGTTCTTTTTTCTTTCTTTCTTTCACAATCTTGCCCTGAATTAATAACGAAGTCACGAAGAATTTTCAGTTTTCTTGTCTCATTAGTCGAGCTCTCCATATTTCGATTTTAGCAGCTCTTAAGGTTTAAATTAATAATGAAATCGAGGAGAATTTTCGATATTCGAGACTCGTTAGGATGGATCGATACCTCTATAGCGGTCGAGGTACGTGGGGACGCCGGGGAGTTTCCAGGACACCCGGTGTAGAAACACCCCAGAAATATTTGTTCCCCTGCACGAGCCTACCTACCCTCTCAGCCGCGCCCTAATATAAATATTATTACACTTTGATGGGGTTAGGTTGACACTGGGCTCCCGGACAAGCCATGAATGCAAGCCTCCATTTTTTTATCGGGGTGCACGGTACTTGCTTTTTCATTAGACTCGAATTCCGAGTGGCGCGTGCCATTCGACAATATTCTTAAAGGCTTAAGATTCTCCTCTTTTTTATTTATGACCCCGCAGCTGGATCGTGACAACCACCCCCCCGTGTGCCACCAATACTGATACGAGCGCGCGTTCTCTCATCATTTCTGCTGAGTGGACAGGCAAACATTTCATTCACCTACCCTCCTCCACCCATTTCCATTGGATATAAGAGCAGTAAGACAATACCACTACTGTCTTCGTTAATGATGCGACGAACGATATTGAAATAATGCCAAACGACTTACTATATGAACTTCATTTTATTAAATAACTTAACATCGACAAATTAACAATAAGTATGATATGGTACCTATCTCTGTAGGTTTGGTTAAACCTTCAAATCTCAGAAGCTCGAGATGAGATTCGGAAGCTTAAACGATATATAAAACAACAAGATAAAATATTTTTAAAAAATAGCATCTCGATAACAAGTGGTGTGAGGGGGGATGATCAGTATCTAAGAGTAATTTGCAAAACACAAGGTATTCTTCGGTAACAACGACATCTTTAATAACCGGTTCAACAACATTACAATGTCATAGGTTCTTTTTTTCAATTACATGCGCAGTTCGATACTTAATAGTTTTCTTTAAATATACATACATACATGTGTGTCTGTCTTTTGGGCGTGCGTACGTGAATCCTCTTGTACTTATACGTGTATGTATAGTTAGGTATCTTTGTGTCTGTGTTCGTGTCCGTGTCCTTGTCGATGTCAGTGTCTTTGCCCCCGCGTCTCTATGTGATTATGCGCGCAGAAATTGCGCTATTGCATTTTGCTACTCTTGAAAGAAAAGCTTCCAGTGTAAATAACAAAAGATTTACAAAAACCTTCCAATATTTTACTCTCAAGTGCATTCTGGTCCTTCGCTCCCTAAAGGAAGTTCACGAGCTTATGAAATCAAAAACTCAATCGACTTTTGCGCAAAGTCAAATCGTGAGAATCGACTGATTCGCTGGATTCGATAAAATCAATCAATCTATCAATTTGGTATATTATTCGTGAAAGGTTATCATATAAATTTCTAATATACATTTATGCATATTGCATAATACACAGTACCATGATACATTTATATACAGTATTACGTCTATTACGTAAATTTGGGGGAGATAAGTGTAAATCCTTAAAACGAAGAAAATTCATTTCGTTAATTAATTCCTTCACTAATTAGTGACATAATTACTTTGAGAAACAAGGCAGCATTATTTACACCGGAAACTTTGATAACGATAATATCTCGAAATTCGTCGACCTACGCGTATTATGGCGCGCACTGAGTAATATGTGTAGTCCACAACTATATAATATATATATAGAATATATATATATAAATTCAAAGAAACACTCGTATATTTGAATTTATCGATTGGAACCCAATGCCTCGATAAAGAAATTTCTATATCATGAGAAATAGAGAGAGAAAGATAAGATAGAGAGATAGAGAGAGAGAGAGAGAGAGAGAGAGAGAGAGAGAGAATTTTCATTCGAAAAATTCTCCGATCTCTGAATTTAAAGCATAACATTCTACGATATAAATAATGATAATCGAAAAATGAAGCTCAGCAAGGTGGTGTGTGTTCTCTCGTGCGATATGTTACTGCGATATGCATAATATACACCACGAGTTTCCTATATATGTATGCAAGATATGTATATGTATATAAGATATGCCGTTTCGTCGTTTCGAGTATATAATTTAAGATCTTGGAGTGAAAAAAATATCTCGAGGGTACAGGGCTTGAGTTTGCATGATCCTCAAAAAAATCACGTCTTCCTCTTATTCCGTTAGTTACCTCCTGCCCTTCTACTTCTTAAATTAACTCGCTTTTAAGTTACAGCTAAATTTTCACCACTTTCACAACACTCAAACGATATGATACAAGTAGGCAAGAATATATATATATATATATATATATGTGTGTGTGTGTGTGTGTATATATATATATTTATGCATGGGAGGATAAAGATTAGTTACTCTTCTTTCGCGCGAATATTATATTTACAAAAGACAAAAGAAGCTGCAAGAGAATATTACGCGATATTTTCATTTATTAATATTTATGCTCCTCTCCACCATCTTCCATATCCTTATTTTACTTAATTTTACTGTATTGTATTTATGTATATTTCTTACAGTATTGTTCTCCTTGTATTTATGTCTTCATTGCTTTAATTTATCTAAATTTGCATCTCGTTTAATGTCACTTTATTCTTATATGCGATCGTATATGTTAATTTTACTTCTTAATACAATTATTCATTTCTACGTATCTTTCGCTGTATCTCGTAGTTATGTGTGAGTGAGTGTTTGCGCGAGTGTGATGTATATTCACCTATCTGTTCATGTACACCATCAGCAGTCGATTATCGCCATGGTTTTTCATAAAAGTCACCAAAAGCTTAAACAAAATCCAGCGAATAATCATAGCACGAGCTTTCTTTGCTTTGCCTTGTACTAATGCGAATTCACAGATACAACAAATTAGTAGAATTCGTATGCGTTTCTTGAGTTTATTGCACTATTTTGGCGATAGCTATTTGGTTGGTACATTACATCGTTGCTACCTACTAGATTGATATGATAATTCTTAGAGGCCAGCTCGTAGAAATGAAACGCCATTACGGAAAACAATGATAGAACTTTGTTCTTTTACTATCGACAGAATTTTTTCACTTACCTCATATAATTTTTATATACGTAAAGATAGATAGATAGAGACAGAGATACAGAAAGAGAGAGAAAGAGAGAGAGAGAGAGAGAGAGAGAGAGAGAGAAGAAAGAGAAAGATTTATTTATATATTTATATAATTATATATAGTTTTGCGCTATCTATAGCTCCTACTGTATACTTTAGGTCGGATACACATTTGTGTGAATCGGGAGAAGGTATGATTATACTACGAGTTTCGCGATAACAGGGGTAAAAACTTTTATGTTCAGGCACTGTTAACTCAAAGCACTCACGATATCCAAGGCCACGGTGGGTAAAAATTCTTAAGGCATATACGAATACGAGATTCCAAAACGTCACTCAACAATTTTCGTCGAAAGATTTTTTCAAACTATTTGTCAATCCAGTACGAAGTACAGCGATCCTCTCTCCAAGTAATAACTTAATTAACAGTATGTACATACAAGTTTTTAGAAGGAAGATACCTCTACCAAACTGTAAGGGAATTCTCAAGGTATCCATAGAAAAGAGAGAAACGGAGGGATAGGGGGTTGGATGTGAGAGAGAGAGAGAGAGAGAGAGAGAGAGATAGGGACATTTAATTAATAATTCTGTCACGTTTGGTATTCGAACCTCAAGGATTCTTACGCCCCGCAGTCTCTGCTCCATTGAAAGCTACCAAAATAGCATTCCAATCGTTCTAGCGCTAATAAATGATTTACTTGTTCCTCGCGATGCCTCTGAGTATTGACGAGTAGGTAGGAATATGCCGCGGAGTCGAACGCAAAGTCTCGTTTTCTAAACTCGTCAAGATTTAAAAAAACTTGATGAGAAAGCATCGTGTGAAACGATATCGCTCGCTGAATGAAACAATCTAGTAGCAACAATTTCCTTGTACACTGTTTTAAGCTTCGTAGCGCGATTCCGAACTCGTCCGGGCCAAAATGACTAAGTTCTTTGCGCGCGACTCACACTAGCATCGTGATATATTTCTATATTTCTATATATACATATAGAAATATATATATATATATATATATATATATTGTTCGCGTGTATGTATGTTCGTCTGTCTATGTGTAGCGTGTGTGTGTTTCTGCGTGTGTAGTCTAATCTAAATACGCACGATCTTCCTCAACGAACCGAAAGAAAAAGATTCAAACGAAATATACCCAATTAGAAAATGCCTCATAAAAATACAGATATGATCGTTCGAGGGGAGGGAAGGGGTGGTGATGTGCTCGCCTCTCATCATTGCAAGACTGGTATCATTCCGTGATTCGGGCAAAGTACAGAAGATGATCGAAAGGAGAAGAAGCTAAGAAGCAGTTCGTTGATGGTAGCGAGGGTTCCTAATCCCCCTGAAGGGAGGGGAGGGGAGGGTAGAGAATGACGTTCAGCGAGTAGCGAACGAGGAGATCAAGTCGATCGAAGAAATAGAGATCGGTAACGCGAGGAAAGTACTTTGCCGATGTCAAGCTACTCCGTGACATCCGTGACGTAGCCTTTCCGTCGTACTAATACCGTAAATTGCTATACAATTACCTAAACTCTCATGAATTCTTAACCGCTAGAGTTTTGACGCCTTAACTAGTGATATGATATCTCGGTTCAGCAAGAGAACGAAGGAACTGAAAAGGGAAAGAACGGAAAAGTCGGCGATGCCAATCCACGAGTGAAGGTCCTTGCTGAAGGGAAGCCTCCAGAGAGCGCGGACGTTCTCGCAACTATCGTGGCCGGTAAGAGGCAAAGTCGTTGCGAACAAAGTTGTTACGCTTTGCCTTCGTCAGCAGGAAAGTCCGTCTCGTCCACTGGGCCACTGGGCCGTTGGACCGCTGGACCGCTGGACCATTGGACCACTGGACCACTGGACCACTGGACCACTGGACCACTGGACCACCGATCTCCCTCCCACGCTCAAGGTCATACGAGTTAAGAGTGTCCGAAGGAACTCAACGTGCCGACAACACCGCGCGCGCGCGCACACATGCCACAGTCCCAGACTGGAGACTGAGTAACCGCACGGAGGCGGAATCACTTTGGAAGCCAGAGATCTCTCTCCCTTCGCGTTGCCTCTCGATTGAGCTCGAGGGTAATCGAGGGTAATCGAGGACAGTCGAGGGCAGTCGAGGAGGGCAGTCGGGAGCAGTCGAGGGCAGTCGAAAAGAGTTTCTTCGTGCGCGGTAGTCTCTGGAGCTCTGACGTCAGATTCACTAGCCGTGACTACTAGCTGTGACTGGAAGCCGGTCTCGAAGACTAGACTCGAGCAAGCGATTGCCCGACTGTTGCGGTCGATCGAAAGATCTTCCGATCGATCCTCGATCCTCTTGGTCATCAACCGCACACCCTTAGAACATTCCTTGCCTGAAGGGATTGCTGTCCCCAGCGGCAGGTCTCTGCTGTTCCACCTCCGGTCTCCTGAAGGGATTGGCATCGACCTGAGCCCCCCTCTGATGGTCCTGGGGTTCCTGGTAACTCCTCTGCTGGCCGTATCCCGCTGCTGGCTGCCCGTAACTCGGCTGGTCCCCCCAGGCAGCGTTCGGGTCGTACCCGGCAGATTGGCCGTAGCTACCAGAAGCATTTTGCTGCGCGTACCCGCCCTGGTCGTAGCTCTGATAGTTTTGCTCCAAGCCCTGATCGAATTTGGTCTCCATGCGCGCCTGATTCAAGTGGTTCCCCACCTCACCCTGGACCGGTCTCTGTTCTTGCAGTACGTACGTCTGGTACTCCTTGTCCGGAGGATCCTGCATCAGGACATTGGCCTCGTCCTGGAAGGGTTTGAAGTCGTATATGTGTCGTAGATAGTAGAGGACTGGCGTGTACATCAGGTTCGATAAGGCGATGCCGATGTTCAAGGCCGTGAATCCGATCGCTTCCACCACTCCTCCCGCTATTATCGGTCCAACCGCGTAGGCCACGCTGTAAGAGATGTCCGCGATGGCGTAAATGCTCCCATAGACGGACACGTATCTGACGTCCACCAGGTAGCCCAGGGTCGGCAGCAGAGCGGTGTCGATGAGAGCGATACCGAAGCAAATTCCACAAACCGGTATCATGAGAACCGTGTAAGTTCGACAGAACGGTATGATGAGGCAGGACAGGCCCTCCAGTGCGAGGCCACCAGCCGCCATCAGCCACTGATGCTGCGGGTACCTCCTGGCCATTTTAACGGTGATCATCACTCCGAAGACGTGTGGGAAGAAGGCCGGTAGCCAGATCATTCCGATCTTCCAGTTATCCTTGGTAATGTTGTCCTCCATCCAGAGGGATATCGTTGGCTCCAGAAAGGCTAGAGACACGTTGGCCATCATCAGGGCTCCGGCGCAAACCGCGATGTACGGGTCCATCAGGAGCTTCCAGATAGGTATCGTCGGCCCTTTGCTCTGCTTCGAATCCTTCAGTTGTTCCTTGAACGGCTTCATCACCAGCAGCAGCATGAACCCGTCCGCCAAACTGACGAACGCCAGGATCAGGAAAGGCACCTCTTTGCCGGCGAACTGATAGAGAGCACCACCGAACGGTGGTGCTACCAAGCAACCGAAGCTGATGAACGCCAGGGCTATGCCAAGGGCCTTCGACCTCTCGTTTTCCTCGGTGAAGCGGTCGGCTATCATAGCCAGGCCCGAGGTATCCGCGAACGCGGATCCCACCCCCTGGAGACTCCTGGCGAAGAAAAGGACTCCGTAACTTCTGCCGCAGGCGAAAACCGCCGTTGACAGAAACATGATGCAGAGTCCTATCATCATCGGGATATCGTAGCCTATCCTGTCTATGAGGGCTCCCGAGAAAGGGTTGATCATCAGTTGGACTATGGCCTTCGACGCGAACAGCACCCCCGTCGCGGAGTCCTGGCCGTGGTGAGTCGGCGGTCCCGTCGAGTTCACCGAGAGATCCGTCTCTTCGTCATCGAATGCGCCCACGTACTTGAGGTAGTCCGGTATTATCGGCACTATCACCATGTACAGCATGTTGTCGAGTAGCAGAGCTATCGAGACGATCACCAGGACGAGCTTGCGTTGGTACTTTGGTTCCTGCAGCTTTGACCAGACGATCTCCCGGAGCTCCCGAAACTCCAGGTTGATAATCGGTACGTTCCAACTCATGGTCGCCGATTTGCACGCTCGTCAGACGACCCTTTCCCTTCCAGCTCTAGTGAGAACTAACCGCGATCACCTCGTGCGACCTTGGGAGTGAGCGTGACGAAGAGATCGTCGCGATTGGGGCGGCGCGCATCAGGCCGGGCCGGGGGAAACCTACAACAAATCACGAAATTTCGATTCCTTTCGCTAGTTTTCTCCATTCTTTCGTGTCTCTCTCTTTCTCTCTCTCTCTCTCTCTCTCTTTCTCTCTTTCTTTCCCATTTTTCTCGCTCGCCTGTTCTCGGGGGGACTTTAAGGGGGGTCTGGACGACTAAAAAGGGGAGCCCTGACCCGGCCTGGTCAGCGCGTGCAGATTTCTCGACCCGATCCGGCTCTCGCGCGGTCCCAATCGACTCAACCACCCTGTGTTCGCTAACTTTTCAACAAACTTTCTTCAACAAACTGCTGCTCGGTCTTCCTCTCTGGGAGCTGTTGTCACGGTTTTGCATGCTCGAATGGTCCTGACTACTCCTGGACCATTCCCACGCACACACATACACGCGCGCGCGCGCGCGTGCTATTTATTAGGTACCGGGTGGAGGCTCCCCTCGAAATGATGCGCAAACTACTATCGCGTTTAGCAGATAAAAGACAAGAAAACTACGTATATTCCTTTTTTTTCTATTCTCTTACGTTTCTTAAACCCTCCAAGGGTTCGGGTTGAAAAATTTGTCTGTTTTCTTTTCGATAAATAGATTTCCTGGGGTAAACGAGGCAACTGATGAGAAAACATCGGGGAGGGCTCGAAACTCGGTTAGCGAAACGACCGAGCACGCGGAGAGGGACGTCCTACCGAAGGGGAATGATCGAGTTGATCGAGTGTCAAACTTACCAGGGTTGTTGGTGAATTTCTGCCTGAGGGATCTAGCGAGGCGCTGAGTACCCGCCAAGGTCGGTAGACCGGCGAGCAAGCCGCTCAAGGTCGCTGTGACGTCGGATCCGTCCTCCTCCTTCGAGTCGTTCACCGACTCCTTGGCACCTTGCGTCCCCGGGCCCTCCACCTTTTCAGCCGAATGCAAAACCGAGCCTGGAACGCGAACAATGTCCTCGTTACAATCTCCAGGGATGACGATCTTGTGGTCAAGTCGTACAGTGCGCAAGGATAATCGCGCGGTCCCCTTTCCCACGTTCCGAGCAGTCGATGAGCGATAACAACTGCTCGATCGATGACTACCCCTTTTATTCGCAAGTTCCTTGAGCGTCGACCCAAATTTCGCACTTCTCCATTATCTTATGCATGCTTTCCCTGTCAAGGATATATTAAGCGGCGTTCACTCTATATATACACTTCGGCGTTTTCTACTTTCCGCGCGTATCTCGCGATTGAGGAAGACCTGGTATCGCCCATGTGCGCCGCTTCCCAAGGGGAAAAACTCACCCCTTTGCCTCTCGCTCTGCGACTATGATATAGTTATTTTCGCAGTCACGTGTTATTCACTTTTATCGCCACTTCCATCAATGCGTAACCCGCACCGTGGATCTCGCTTACTTCCTCGAGATCTGACCGAGAGGCTATACCGCACATCGCTGGCGCAACGTATAGCCGTAAAGTAACACAGATCCCTAATAAACTGTTGCGTTATACCCCTTACGCGATAAAGATGCGCGAAAACTAATTCGTAAGCTCGGAATTTAATGCGAAACCCGAGAGGCGAGCTACACCGGCGCAGAGGATAAAGGTCGAGCCAGTAATGGTGCGGGGTGTTGCGCGCATCCCTCGCGGTACTAATCGCGAACATAAATTAGAACGCGTCGACTTAATACTGTCATCAATACTGGATGATCGTATAAATATTCATAATTTAGGATTAGGCTAAAACGAGCTCGAGTGCGATCGCTAAATCCGAATCGGGTCACAACTGCATTAATTGAGAATGGAGCCGAAGATGGGCGAGGACAAAAATGAAGGATTCGACGGCGCATGTGTCGAAATCACCCGATAACCACAAAGGCGTCGCGACGCTGCAGTAAAAATATCATCAGCGTACCGGTACAGGAGAGAGAAATGCCAGTTCTTTATTATACCGCGATCAATTCATTCCTCCATTTTCTCTTTATTTCGCTTAATTCGATTAATGGCAACACTGAGGTTGCCACACAGCTGCGCGAAGAATGCTCACAAAAACTTCACAGGATGGTCGATTTTTTACTCATTGCACAATCCATCGCTAGAATTCCGAATTCCCACTGGGCCGACGAGATCCGTAATGGCGGACGCGAAGAATTGGGCGCACATACCTTCTTGTGCGGGTGATTCTGATAAACGAGGTACCGTACGAGCTACGCTTAAATGAGAATCAGCGCAAATGCAAAAGTCCAAAACCAAAGAAACAGAATGCAAAACACAGTAGTGTATAGTTTCTAGTGCAATTTGAAGCTATTGGCTCTCGTATGCTTCGGATTTCGACAGGTTGTCAAATGTATATATTTTCAACCAGTAATTCAGACAGAATGCTAAAGTCGTGCACGAGAGAAAAAGAGAATGAAGGAAAAATAGAAAAACTAACATGCTCCGCGAGAGAGGAAGATGCGATGATGCTCGATGAATGACGATACGGATCAAAGGGGAGGATAAATTGCAGAAGAATGAAAGAGAAGAGGAAGAAGAAGAAGAAGAAGTTGAAGAAGAGGAAGAGGAAGAGGAAGAGGAAGAGGAAGAGGAGGAGGAGGAGGAGGAGGAGGAGGAGGAGGAGGAGGAAAAAGACAAAGAAAAAAACTAGAATACATACTGAAGACCGAGGGGCTCCCGATGTCAGGGGTGTCTCGGCGTGTCTCTCCGTTGGGGTGTCTTTGGAACGTCTGCCCTCGGAGTCTTCCCCGCCACCATGGGGTGAGCGGCGGTGGTGCGGTGCTGCGGAAGCAGAAAATCCGCCGTGGCAGCCGCAGCAAACCGCGCAAACGCGTCGTTGGGCATCCCCTGATTGGCGTCCGTGATGCCGTGCGTCAGCCCCCAGACTCCCCACCCCTGCGTTCCATGGTACTACCGTTCCTACTGCTATTCCTCTTCGACGGAGCATCCCCCTACGAGAGAGGAAGAGAGGGACTGGAGGAGAGAGAAAGTGAAAACACTCTCTTGAGAGAGAGAGAGAGAGAGAGGAAGAGGACAAATGGAGAACGAGAGAATCGGAGGAACAGGGCCAAGAGAAAGGGAGAAAAAGGAAGCAGAAGGAGGGAGAGGAAAGGAGCGTTAAAATTCACCCCTTCAACCCCCGGGAGAATCGTGAGCGTCCACCAGGTACGAACGCAGCCACGGTCGATGATGCGCGGTATTTCTGGCCCCAGGTCGATATGAGCTTTACCTGTACGTTCTACACCCACCAACGCCTGCTTTCCTTGCCTTGCCTTGCCTTTCCTTTCCTTGCCTTGCCTTGCCTTGCCTTGCCTTGCCTTGCTTTGCCTTGCCTTGCCTTGCCTTGCCTTGCCCCGCCTTGCTTTGCTTTTCTTTGCTTTGCTTTGCTTGCTCTGCCTCACCTGCCCATACTTCCACCAAACTTACTAGTTCGAGAACCCCCAGTGCTCTTCAACTCGTGGATCCACTCGCTCCATTCCTCCATATCCTGCATTCTACTAACAATACCTTAACCACAAGTATTAATCTCTCGAGAGTTCTAAATACTTTAGTGGAAATCACATCGTTCATAGGCAGTTTCACGCTAGTTCCTCAATGAAGCAATTTCTAAATATTCTGTTTGGCTTCTCGAATGAATCGAGGTAACTGGACTCTTTCCACTCGCAGTTTATACAGAGGATTAAAGCATTATGGATAGCAGAATAATTGATGGAAGATCGCGTGGAATCGAGTGGCTGAAAAGTTCCCTTGATTCATCGGCAATTTAATAGCAGAGAGAATCGCGTTAGCGAGGAAATAGCTGATTAGAGTTTCTTTCGCTGGTTTCATTGTTAAATTGGACAAAAAGGGATGAGGTTGCCCACAAAAAAGTCGGATAGAGACACTTGTTTCTCGTGGAGATTCGCAACACTGCAAAATCCAACTGAGAATCACTGCGATTGGGCTGTAGCGGGTCAAAGGTCGCGCCGCGATCGAAACTTTGTATCGTAAGAGTGAATGTAACACAAGGTAATTGGCCTAGATGCGATTTGGGTCGAATTAACATTTCTTTGCTTTTTTATTCGAGTCCGTATCACGAGAACGACGCAAAAAATATACAGAAAATTCTGACGACCCTCGTCCAAGGCAATTCTGGTAATAAAAATTCGTCCGAAGATTTTCAGGAATAGAAAATTTTATCAAACACACGCACACGCACACTCTATCTCTCCCCCTCTTCAAAGTCCTCGTGCAGAAGGCCGAAGAGACAATTAAGTTCATGAATTTTCATAATTCGTGCCACATTTACCACCACAGCATCATTAGTTAAGTTAATTATAGTGAACAATCATAAACGTCCGCCTCAGCAATTAAATTAACCTTTTCAAGTGTGAGCTTAACCACGTCACGAAAGATAATATCTTCATTCTGGTTCAAGGTCTACGCGTTCCTTCAATAATCGATTGAATCGTATGGGATACCACGAAAGCGGTAAATAGAATTTAACAACGATATATCGATGAAGATCTCGTTTATCCAGCCGACAAATTTACCGAATCGCAACCCCCTGCAATCATTGGGAGAGAACGCCATGAGCAAGTTGGTCAAGTTCGGTTGTGAAATATTTCCACATTGTCGGATAATTTGGCTCGTTACGGTAGAGTTTCTAAAACCACTTCGAGTTTGGGGATGGTGGGTGTTTGTTTAGCGAGATCCTCCAGTCCTTGGCTACGAGAGGAGATGATATCTCCTTTCTGGTTCAAGGTTTACGTGTTCGTTCAACGTGACATAGGTTTTGTAGACTTGGCAGTGAGCACCATGCTCGGCAGATGCGAGGAGAAGATTAACGGCGACATAATTTTGCTTCTTTACATTCGCAGGCGTGGATAAGTGCGTCAGAAATGTGAAGCTCACTTTCATAAATGAAATAATCGATGGCGTCCTGCCAATACCTAGCTGATGTTTAATGCACAGTTCCATAAGATCAATTCTATTTTTAAGGTTTATGGGCGCTACGAATAATTATTAATGAGGCTGTCTTTGTGGGATTGCGAAATTCGACGCTAGAAACTGTGCGATGGGAAGATGACACAATGCTCGATGAGGGGAGACCAATGGTTCATGGTACCTTGGAGCACATACGTGTGTATGTGTGTGTGTATTTGTCTATATGCAATGACCGACGAGGCCTCTGGAAGCATTTTGTTAAATATTAAAAGAAGGGAGAGACGTCGTGTTACGAACAGATCGAAACTAATCAAACTGCCCCTCCCCCCCCTGCAGTAACGAGAGACAAGGACACTGGATGGTGAGAGGATTCGATAGAGGAGATCCTGAAAGTAGGAGAGAAAACTGTCAAGTTTCTTTCGCGGGTGTGGTAACAACGAAATTTTCATTTTCTTGCCGAGCTCTATACGGTGAAAGGGTGGTAATTAACATTTCACGTTAGCGGCGTTACCAAGGAGGTAAGTTTCCTGGGTCTTTTGGTGTCGCGCAAGTACATCCAGGACTTCCTTCGCGTAACTGACAGTACGATCAGTTAAGTTTGCTCCCAGTGGGCTGCTCTAGTTTGTTCGAATGATAAACGAGATGGAGTCTCGTCCATCCTCCTCTAGCCCCACCCCTGTCCCGCTGTCCCGTTCTGTCCTTTCTGTGCAGGAAACTTCAACGAGGGCATCCTGCCTGGACTCCTCGACCCTTCTTCTCTATTACTGGAAACTTCAACGATCGAGAAATAGAGTGCTGTTGCAGCAACGATCCTTCTTGGACTACCTCCTGCACTTTTATCACGAATCGCATTCTGTTTTCTGAAATTACCCTATCTATCGAGAACTCTTGAATCTCGTTGCTTAATTATTTTCCTATTCGTTGAAGCGACTTCCAAGGATTATTCTCTTTCGTGGATTATGGCTAAAGTGAAATTCCTCTCTTGAGAGAGAGAGAGAAATAATATGGGAATATACGCGGTGTACCGGAATAATATATGGAATATTTATTTAACTCGGGGATCTCTCTCTATCTCTATCTCTTATAAAAGGAAAAATATCCAGACAAGCTAAGGATAGCTAACGATATCTTCTCGCTCGAATCTCCCCTGAAATTTGTACAGGGCCAGACTTGAATTCTTTAGTAGGTGTCTGAGCTTTCGCCTCCCTCTAAATCTTATCTATGCTCGTTTACTTGAAAATTGAATGCGTAACGAGCGAGCGTCTTTTAAATTCGTCCGTATTTTCATGAAAATTTCAGACGAGACTTTTTGCACAAAGGCAAGATACTCTTCGGGGCGGGGGGGGGGGGGGAACAAAGGGAAATACGCGGATATCAAGCGTCGACCCTGGCCTGCGCGTTCTCACGTCATGAATCTCGCTGTCTCTTGAAAATCGTGACTGCCGATCCCAAGTCGTTTTAATCCTGAAAAAGTGGAACTGTCAGATAAACGAGCCATTCCCTTCGCAATCTCGCGAAACCTAATAAGACGAGAAAACAGAACAGGCGGAGATTCTTCGTTCCACGTCCGTCTGTCGGATTACTGGGCAAAATGGGAATTGCCATCATGCAAATCCATATGGGTAATCGCGGAGCATTAGGTACGAGCGTATTGGCAACTTTTAATATTCCATGCTACAATCCATTTTCCCCGCTTCAAAAAACTACGCTCGAAACGTTAATCTGTAATGGGAATCCCCCAGCAGCACTGCAGAAATTCACGATCGCGACGAACGAAAAACCTTAATCGCCTACGCCGATCGCTCAGGGAAGTTCAAGCGAGAAATCGATGAATATTTTCAATGTCCATTGCTGTTTTTTATCATTGGATAATCGTCGTTGTTCGGAAATCCCTTTAATTCCATTGAACTCTGATCTCCGAAACTTGAAAACTCTGCAAACGAATTCTCTAACGTGGACGCGTAGAATTATGTAAATAGGAACGTGCAATTCGCGAGGGTGGGCAGGAAAGAAAGTAAGAGAAGAATGAGAAATGGAGTCTGAATCGAGAACGGAATGGCAAACAAGTCGACCATGTGATTCGGTTCGGTGCGATCGAGTTCACCGACTGGGGCCCGTCAGTGCCAAATCTCTCGCTAAATCTCGTTAGACGCGGAAAGAACCCGAGGAAGGACGGATCATCCCCTCCTTCCTCTTTTCCCTGCCGTTTCCTTCCTTCCGCTCGACCTTCGGGACACTCCTAACGATGCCCCCGGGATGCAAACCAAGATTTCTGCAAGCTCCATTGAAAGTCGTTCTTTGCTCATTCATCGGATCTCCAGTATTTTCCGCGAACCACCCCTTTCCTTCATTTTTGCCACCCCTCTGCTACCCTTTGCTCCTCTCTCGTTAAAGACAATGAGGCGAATAGAGGAGATCGAGACGTCGCGAAATTACTTCTCGCAAGTTTTTGCGGGTAATTACGTTTGTCCTTTGCAACTTATTTAGCGCAGGCTAATGTCAGGAAATTTAATTAATGGGACTGCACGAATACACGGAGATAACGGACAGGCGAGAGTAAGCGAATTAGGTGGTGGACGTCATCTGCGCGAGAATCTCATTAAAAGTTGGAAGAAAGTGAAAGAAAAGGTTGTTGAGTGTGGCCTGAAGTTAGGAAAAAAGGAAAGTGACAAGTGCGAGACACGCGCTTCCTCTGGAAAATTGCTCTTTCCTTTCTCACGTGCAGAGTCATCGTCATCGTCTTTTTCCCCCCCTCCATTTTTTATACCCCCCGACGAAAGGTAAAGGTAATCCGGGCGCACGTTCCAGATTTTAATTGCGTTTCGAGAAAAGCAAGTCTGCTCCAACTTCTGTTGCGCGATTTGTATTCTTCTTGGCGTGTGCTATTCTGAACGTTTTACTCCCCCGTCCTCCCTTCTCTCACCTCACCCAATTCCCATAAGTGTTTCCATAGTCTGCTGCTGCTGCTGCTGCTGCACCTTCCATGTTTCGTTAGCCGCACACGTTCCAGCAGTGGAAAAAGTTTCGTTAACGGGCGTCCCCTCATTACCATCACTTTGAAGAACTGCATTATAACTCGTTTACTAGCGTTTCTATGAAATAATTGGGGGGTTGAAATAGAATTCAGAGATCCTGTCGATACGCCGAGTCTTCCAAGTGATCGAAACTTTAAGGATAAATTATGCGAGTCGGCCCCAACGCGCTTTCCATATAATAATACACGGGCAATGTGTTCAGCGGGAGAATTTCCGGCCCATATGTAGACTTCTCCGCGCATTTTACTTTGAGATGGAAGAATTTTTATTGGCCACACAGACTTTATTGTGCAGGTCATCGGACTTTCTAACCAACTTATTAGGATCACAACACACGTAAGATCGTTAACACCACCGGTGCGTATCGCACATCAGTTATTAACCATGGAAATTATACATGGTAGATGCTGATTCCATAATTCCGAAAAACCATCTACCACATAATTACGATTCACGTAAATTATCGACTTAATTATCGTATTGCGCAATAACCATTGCTCAAGTGTACCAGGCTTGCATCGTTATTTCATGCAAAATAATAGACCGGCGCGGTTGTATCTAAGCATTGTTTCATTCATATCGATTTGCGCAATCTGATTGACCGTATTTACGAATCGACGCGCTATCCCGTCAAATTAATCCAGTGCGTGAAATTTTTATAAAACGAGGAAAATTGATCAGCCCCCGTTCTTGATCGTTCCTTCTCGCCTTATCTTCCCTCCTCTCTCCCTAATTGTCCGTCATTTACAATCTCTTTTTTTCTTCCTATAATCTTTTCATTTCTTCCTTGCTTCACGGACGTAGACCCCTCCGGTCTACCACCCACAATTCCCAGCCCCTCGGAGGGTTCGGCTGCTTCAGGGGTTGCACGCGGAGGGGATAAAACGTGTCCCTCTGTTTGATCCGCAAACACTGTAATTGCCTAGAATATTATATTAGCTCGTGGAGGCTCTTGCGGGGGTAACCACCCCTCAACGAGGGGGTAAAAACGCCCCTCTGCCGATATCTTGCCTCGGCTACTCATCGCAGTAGTTACGTTGTCTCTGACAGGTACGCATTAACCCCCAGAACATACCAACCCCCACCTCCAACTACCCCTTTATTCTTTGTACACATCGATCTACCACCACTTTGTCATTTCCCATTAATTCCTTTCTATTTGTTTTTTGTCAGGCGAAGCGTTCGAGATAAAAAAAGCTTGCTTCGAGCAATATGAAAAATATTCCGTTCAACCTCTACTTATTCATAATTAATTGTCACATTAATTGTCATGGAGATTTTTTTGTATTTCCCAACACTCTTATTGGACGATTTTCATAAAACGAGAATTTTGAAAAATTCGACCCAAAGGAAAAATGTGCTGTTCCGTGATTTGCGGTGAAACTCTGGAACTGGACGAGATTCCACTTTCTCGCTTAACCCTCCGGTGATAAATAGTGATTACCCTTTGCCATTCCCCAAAAATTACTTTTCTCCATTTTCACCTCGCATTTATTCTACTTACGGAGTAAGAGCTAATTAAACCCCTGTGCAATCGGAGATCGATGTCGACCGACGACGGAACATCGGTGGTACCCTAAGAATTTTCCAAATCCAAAGGGAAATCTGCAGTTTCGTGAATCGATTCTCTCGATTAGCCAATCGCTCATCGAATCACCAGAAACCTATTGTAATATCGGTGGAAAGATTTACCGAGAAACCAGTAATGGCGGATAATAACAATTTACTGTGAAGAAACAGATTGATTAGTTTTTCGATGCAACCGACGAGAGAGTACATGGTAATTAACGATCGTTCGGAAATTACGCTAAAACCTTTGAAATGACAGCTAATGACGCTGCCAGCACAGATTCTTGCTGCATAATTGGTGTGGTATTCTTCGGATCTAAAGTGCGGGAACTTGAAAAGCCTCTTGCCTCTTGTCTATTGCCTCTTACCTCTTACCTCCTGCAGAGATTTCAATTCCTACCAGCCAATCCCTTCCCCCTCCAGGCTGACAGTCCAATGGCACCCATGATCGTCCATCATTCCCTTCCCCTCTCCCTACATCCCCACATGACGCAAGTCCACATTGAATCCCTCCACTCTTGCGTATTTTCTTCTTTTTAATTAAGTAATTCCGGTACAGAAATTCCTGATACTTGCACAAGCGAGTTCCCAGAGCACCCGATTTACAATTACACTTTGTTCTGCTTCTACCCATTTGTTCTGCTAATTCGTTCCTGCAATAATTTGTCAATTAGCTCGTTCCTTTAGGTTTCTCGTGCGCGGTTTACCGAGTTTCTCAAAGAACAACCGATTAGCAGCGACAGTTTTACCAGTTTGTCAAGCGACTCCGTGACTCGTGTGCGCGAGCCTCCTACAACATTACCCTGCTCATCCTGTTCGTCTCGCGACCAGGCAATGACCGACCGACCGATAAAATGGCGCCTTGACACTCGAATGAAACCCGGAGTTACGCAACCAGGCCATAAATCGGGGGGGGGGGACTCCTATTTTCGTAGGAAAATAATCCAAGTGGGCCGATGCTCGGAGAAAGGCCAAGGCCAACCCGGGGTGCACCTCACCGTGCGACCGCAAAGCAATTAGAACTCTGCGTGTACCAGCGCAACTTTGGAGAACGCAGTTCAGCCGCGCGCACCTCCTTAATTAGCGTCCCCTCTTTCGTTTACCGAATCTCAACTCGATTCGACTGAGACTCGACCCAACTCGAGAAACTTTTTTAGAAGCCGATGGCTTATCTCGCAAGGTGAATGAGTGACATGCTTTCATTCGTCGTCGTCGCGCGTGGGAATTATTCAAATGAGTAAAACTTTGAACTTGTCGCACTTCTCTCTTCCAGGTTCCCCACGATTGAACGCGTTGCACGTGAAGCGGCAATGAGTTGGCTGAACTCGTCGGGTGCAAATACGTCGACGAATTCACCCTTCGCGTTTCCAGGAACGTGGAATTAAAGGAGGACAAACCAAAAGGGAGAAGATTTGCACCATCGATGAAACGCGCGCGCGCGCGCGCGCGGCTGCTCTTCGTCTCGGGTGTGCGTTCGGTAATATTTTTTTTTCCGTAGATACGTGCATAGGTACGCGAAGGAGGAAGAGAACACTAGAGACAGGATGAAGGAGAACAGAGTTTCCGAGTCTCCTCACGGAGTTACCGTAATGCCCTGGGGATGACTCAGCGTGGAGAAAAGAGAAAGAAAAACGAAGAAGACGGAGAGCGGGGGGAGCCGCGGCATTTTTATTTGCCGCTAGAAAGTCCCCCAGGTATTCCTCGTAAATCAAATCCATCCAGCAACGCATTTCGCTAATGCGACATCCGAAAATCGATACGTCCAATGGCGGCGCTATCCTAATCCGATGCTTTTTCGATTAGTGTGGCGGCGATCGAAACTACGCGCACAGTTCGATGATATATTTTCTCGTAGACCATTTTATATTTTCCACGCGACATTTCACTGGTGGAGCGCACGTACGCGCGCATCTTGGACTGATAATTTCGGAGATGAACGTAGGAGACTTCGATGAAAAAGTATCGTGTAAAGAGAATTTGTATTCCGATCGATGGCAGGAAAGTTTCTCGTGTGTTTCGGCCTGAATAGCAAAAGTGCTAGGTCCGAAAGGGGAATGAATAAAGTAGCTCTATGTTCATAGACAAAGCTGCTGATTTTACTGTGGAACTTTTGGAATGAGAGATTCCTTGCACGAGCTTCGAATTACGAGAAAGTAAGATGTTCCTTTCCATATCAAATAATTCAGCAGGCTGAATGATGACGCTACGTACGAATCCCCAAAAATCTTGACGCGATGGAGCGATTAATGCGAATTACCAGCGTCTCTCCCCCCTCCGGTAGCTCTCAACGATTGGTAGATCTCTGTGAAAATTTTCGAAAATCTTTAAATATGCAAGCCAGCGCTGCTCGTGAACTCGTTTGCAAAGACAAACGAAGAAGAGAGAAACGAGCAGAGAGATATTATCGAAGTGGATCGGAGAAATGCGATGGGATAGCGATATATCGTTAAATATAGTCTATCGTTTTAACTTTTAAAGGCACGAAGTATCGATTCTGCGCAGGCCGTGGTGGTCACCTGACCTGTTGTTACGTACAACTAACATTCACATACTCGAGAAGGTCCTACATGCACGCGCACTTGCACATACATATAATATTGCATATAAATATATGTGCGTATATACAAGTCCTTGTAATCATTATTAAACCTATTTACTCTGAAAACCATTGGAAAAGGTTTTCATGGGAAAACTTGCGGGACATGTCGTTTTTCATTAAGGGAATATAAACGCGTGGGGCGCTTAACAAATAAAGTCGTCGATTAAAAATACATAATTTATGCAAGCGACTTACTACGCAACGCGAAGGAATTGTTAAGAAATAGATTTCCAGAAATTCATTCATGAAGTGCGTAGCATATTTTTACATAATAACTATTATGCACGTTCTTCCTGAGACTGATGCAGCTAATTATGCATACCGTTGGTCGAAGAAGGAGAAAGTAGTCGACTGAATGAATCGTTAACTCAGATCTGGTGGACTCACAATTTCTTAGCGAGCATTGCACAAGAGAGCCGATAGCGCCGTATCTATGGAGGAAAGAAGAGCGACTCTTTTGAAAAACGAAGGAGGACCGACGGAGAAACGAGAAGAAAAGGGAAGAAAAATTAAAGACGGTCTTCTTCCCCCATCCTCTTCCACTATTCTTTCTCGGTCATGCTAACGATTTCCACGTGTTATTTACTGAAAGTACCTATGCGCGCGTTTAATTACGAAGCATCTTGGAAAAACGGTATTAGAAAGTTGTTATACGTTAGAAATTTGGAGAGAAATTATCCAGTTACTCCAAAGGCGTCGTGCTGCGATATGCTAATAAAACTATAACTCAATGACAATCGCTAATGGCGAACAAATCAATCGGGCAACGTAACAGGGTACACGCTGTTTTTAGTTCGTGGCGAGCATATTCCTTATTTATTCTGGATTTTCCTGAAACTTGCTTACTACGAATGGATCGAAGTTTACGTGACTGCGTGCCGTGAATGAATCTCCGAGCGTATATGGAGAGAACACGTAAGAAACGGCCAAGATAGAAAATGAGACTACGGCCAAAGGAAACTTGGCGATTACACGAATGAATAGAAATAGGAAGAAATGCAAATCTCGGGAAGGAAATAACTTAGCTTCAAGGGAGAAGGGGTAGAAAAAAAATAACAGAATAAAAAAATAAATAAATAAAATGGAGGAGAAACAGAGAAGAAACAGAGGGAGAAATATTTATTCAAGCTGCTTTCGATAGCTTCGCTTCAAGGCTGGAAGGTAGGAAAAAAATTGTAATAAAAAAGTGATAAAATAACGATAAACTGAAACGAAGAATAAAAATGTTACTCAATTCTACTTTTCTGTACTATAATTCTAATCCACGCGAACACTGAAATAATAATATCAGGTTTTCTCCGTTTGCGCGGGTGGCCCAGGACACGAGTGAAGTCTCCTGCATAGGGCACGAAGTTCCCGTCATAAAAGTAAGTTCAACGTGAAACGCCGTGTACTACTTCCTGTCTATATTTCGGGGCTTTGGCGTATTTTCCTTTTTCATTGCTTCCAGGAAGAAGGCATTTAATAAAGGTACGCGTGGTTTTTTTTTATGATGAAATTTGGATCGCGATACGCTGAAAAATATATCTGGCACCGTACAGTGCCGGATATCTACTTTCTCGCGCGAATCCTCGGCGATTATATTGTTTTTCGTTGGTCTAAAACCTGCGAAACAGCGCGCCATGGACTGCGAAATCTCGTCGCGTGACTGCACGATCCAAAGTCGTCTGCATAAAGTCACCAATAAACTGACCTTAATACGGCAATAACTTTTATTGTGCACAAAAATAAATTGGCTTTGCTGAAAATATCGATCCCACCATGGATGTTTCCTCACTTTCGTGCATGCGAATTAATCAATTTCAGGGCATTAAAATGATGCTTAAAGCTCTTGGCACGAATAAAAGTCTCTTGCAGGCGGTAACTGCTGAGAACTGGTCGCGCATGAACTAGAAGATAAGCCGACCTTAATACGATAAGGTCAAGTAATCCAATATTAAGTACACCCAACTGCACACCTGCACACGGTATGCCTAGAAAAGCACACTTTTGCTCGTCGACTGTGTCTCGTTCGAGAAATTATGTCTATTCATAATTCTTTTTCTCCATTCAATCGTCGAGGAAATTGCAAATCATCGATGTCCGGTATTATAATTTCCAGCTTGAAATATTTCGCAACGTCGTAAAATCTGTAAAGTTTCACTCGGCGTACAGGGAAAATCACTCGATTGAAAAATAACCCAGGAGTTTTCTCGTAGAAATTTTCATCGGCATTTTTTCTCCAAAGAGATTCATCCATTTTCCTTGAACGGGGGGAAGAAGTCTCTGGCACTTGTCGCGCCTATTTTTAGGAAAACTCGGTAGTTTTGTTCTAGCATCCATTACATGAATGGAGGATGCCTGGTTCCTTTCCAAGATCCTTTTCGTGAAAGAACTGAAAAGCTCCAGCAGTAAAACGCACAGCCGTGCGTGCCTGGCATGAACTCTCCTGTTGGAGTCGGCGGTACTCCTCCTGGAAGGGTAGAGAGCTTGCCGGAGGTTCCGAGGGGGAGGATAAAAGAGGGGGAGAGCAGGAATCCCGGAGTAGCGCAGCATGGAGGGATCGATGTGGTTTGGCAGAGTCCATGCACCCGCGCGCCTGTTTTTAGAGGTTCCCTCCCTCCCTTCCCTACTACACCCCCGCAAGCTCGCGCCTACGCGGGGTGGTTTTATTGATCGCGACTGGCCACGCCTTCCACCCTCTCAAGCCCCTCCTACGAATCCTCCGGCACCCCTTCCGAGCTTCCTCAGCCGGGCTACACCGGCTCATCACCTCGAATGGGTTGGTGGGGCTTGCGGGGGTGGCAGTCGTTTACAACGTTCACCCCGGCGACCATGCAATTTCCGAGCACGCCGTCTGATCGAACTCGACGTTTGCCGGCTATAAAATAGATCTCGATATGAACCCTCCTCCACTCTCCTCCTCTTTTTCTTACATCCACCTCCACCATTCCAACACCCCTTCCCTCTCCCCTGTCCCCGCGCCACGAATGATTTCACACATAGAAACTACGCTGCGTGACAAAAAGGCTCGCACCGCGTGGAACGAGATTTTTTCACTTTTTGTCTCACATCTCCGCCTCCTCCTCCTCCTTGCCTTGATACCGTTCTGATTTTTCTTTCCAAATGATTGTTTCGCTGTGTAAAGCGCGCAAAGAAAAATAGCTCCGTCTAACGAAAGGAGATGAATGCGCAGTGTACTCTTTGCGAAGGGAGTTCAATGAGAGATTCCCAATAATTAAGTATCCGCACTTATAAATTCTTCGGTGAACTCGGCAATTGAACTTTGCAATAGACGAACGAGAATGTCAATGGTATGGAAACCCTAAGCTAAGATAGGAGCACAAGGTTACACACCACGGTGCTTTCCGTTAACTTTCCGTGATTGCGCGGGATGACATTTATCCGCGTTACGAGTGTACGCTATCAATTATTGCAAGGCTTTCTCTGATCGATCTTTCAGCGCCAATATATACTCGGAGAAAGTTCTCGTGGCGAAGATGCCATCTAAACAGCATCCTCGCATCTCAGGAAAACAGTGCTCGTGCAGGGAACGCGGTTATCGTAATTGTGCACAATTTTAATAAATAGCACAGAATGAGAGAGTGGGAGGAATGCCAGTGAAATCGATTAATGTCATTTTTAAGCTCGTTGGAATCATTGAAATACCCATCGGGTTTTGCGTGTATTCCTGAAAATGAAAGATGAAAATCTTCACTAATTTGCATCTTATGCAAATTAGTCGAGCGAAGTTGATGAAATCGATAGCCTTAGAGCCGTTTCATCGGTTTTCGTCGATTGAAAGAAGACGCGTTATTTCGATACGTGCCAGTAAAAATTTTACTCAGATTCCTCTTGTATTCCTTATGGCGCGTATTATAATAGTAAGTACCTACAAATGGAATCGTTAGAGGAGACTGGCAACTTCCACTTCCTGTATCCTTCACCACTAAAAACGTCTTCTCCTCGCATTCGTGCTCACCTTTTCAGGAATAATGGAAAGTACTTTTATAATGGTCCATGCACACTGTGTGCGCACCTTAGGCAAATTACTTCTTGGAAAAAAACTTGACTACGATCGTAAAGCGAACATTAGTTTTTACGGATTTTACGTGGAAGCCGCCTCTCGAGCGCACCACTTCTTACCGGATTACTTATCGGTATCGAAATAGGATGATCGTGGTCTTCTTAGATTTCTCATTCGTACGAGTGTACTCCTCGCGAAGACTCTTCACGAGTGCAGGAGCCTTTACACGCATCGCGGCGAACAGTGAAAGCCAGAGTTGCGTGGTCATTTTACGGCTGTTTTGAATTACGCGCTAAGAATTTCGCTTGCGCCACGGAGATTCTTCCGGCGCGAGTCTTCCGTCAGCTTCATCGGGATCGAGGCTATTAATTACGAAGAGGCGCCTTTAATTATCGATTCTCGTAAAACGCGAAGCGTAAACTCTCCTCCGTCGCCGCCGCCGCCGCCGCCGCCGCCGCGGATGCTGGCGCGAGACGACATTTTCCCTTTCTCCGTTGGTCTCGTTTCGTTCGCTCCAAGTTTTCCACACCACGGGTTACGAAAATTTCAAAGATAAACGAACTGGCCTGTTACTGCGGCCGGAGAAGACGACGACAACCTTCGACCTTTCGCAAAGTGCATAAAACGCAGAAGCAGCTGGAAAAATTTTTTCGATCGGCAGAGATCGGCTGTCGAATATTATTTTCAATGAATAGTCAAGTAGCTCTTGCGATCGTTTAATTATTTATCGGAGATTTAGTCGTCGGTGAAACCACTGCGCTTAAATGTTGAGCGATCGTGGACGCTTATCATCGTCAATCATAGATCGACGTGGCTTTCCTGCGTTGGAACAGTGTCGCTTTCGCCAGGAATGCAACATTTATAAAAAGTCCGCGCAATGGGTGCTGTCTCCCGTCGAATAATTCAATAGACAGCGACGCTGTCTCGTAGCAGCTTCCTGCGATTTCAAATGACCGCCTACGTAATTACGAACCGCGAGCATACGCGAGGATGACCCTGACATTTCGCCGCCAAGCTGGAACAATAATTCCAGCGCGATAGCTACGCGATCTCCTCTCTTTTCCATAAAATGCGAAGCTCGCAGAAATTGTCGAATTGCGCCGAAAACTCGCGAGGATCCGGGGGTTCGATCGCGAGGCCGCGCAAATGAAAAGAGGTGGAGGTGGGAAATTAAATATGTGCAGCGGGTGAAAATTAGAGCGCGAGGACAAGAAGATCGTGCGAACTATGGGAGGTCTTATTGTGCAAGGCCAGTTCCATTAATAAATCATCGAGCGCTCCCTCTGCAACAGCCAATTTTCTTGTTTTCGCGACCTATCGGTTGTTCTTTCTTTGTGCCTTCGCACGGGACGATCTATATTTTCACTTGAATTACGTCAGCGGTGCGATGTCATCCGCAGATGTGTCGTAATTAAGTGCTAGCTGGAACACTCGATGCTAAGTATCCGAGTACCGGCGCAATTTCCACGGAATAGTGACGAGATGCTCGCATATTGTACGTTAATACGACTGCGTGCGCTGAATATTAAGTGACAGAAACTGCTATCTCGAAAGAACTGGATAACTTTGTCCCGTTTAATGAAGATTCAATTCCACGTGATCCAACATTGCTATTTTTATATTCTCGTCCATTGGAATCGCTTTCTCTCTCTCTCTCTCTCTCTCTCTCTCTCTCTCTCTCTCCCTCTTTCTCGCTTTCTCGAGAAAACATGCCTTTTCGAAAATACGATAATCCGCTGAAAGGATTCTCGCGTAGGTATCGATAACGCTGCTGCTCGTCGTTCCACGTCTCCTTTTGACGCGTTCGTCAAGAGCAGAAAAGGCGGAAATCGATATTCCAATAAAAGTCGAGTGTTTTCAGAATGTTATTTTATCGCTTGTGCAATAAACATGAAATATTTCGCACGCGGGTACAGTGGAGTACCTGCATAAAAATTATGTAAGAGATTTCTACACGGTCAAATATGCTCGAGTAGAGGAAGGAAGGCAAACGGGGGGAGGGGGGTTGGGGGTTGGGGGCGATGGATCTTTGCGAGTGCATAAATTACGGGATAAATATCACAACGAGTAGGCGGCTTTCTCGGAGTTTCGTTTGATCGAAGGATAATGTCGCAGGGATGTCAAGTTGAAGGAACTTTGACGTTTGATCCTGCCAGTGACGAAATTCCCTTGGATTTTTTGTCAAGCACCGCGAGAATCCATTATGGCGGAGCTACGTTTCGCGATCCGTATCGCGCGCCTCGGAGACGTTTTACTTTTACCAATAAATTCCTCGTTATCGAAATCGAGAAAATTATCGGCCATTGGAAAACCCGAGGTGAGGAGAATCGAGGGAAAAGATTGCGTGGTAGTAAAACCGCGAAAGAGAGCCAAGCACAATGGGGTTTAATCGACGATTAAACGCGTCCCACCCATCGTCCGAAAGTAGATCTTGCATTTTCCGCGTATCTCTCCCTATGCTCTTCCGAATTTTTTTCTTGTCTTTTTTTTCTTTTTCTTCAAGATCCTCGAGATTTCTCCTCGATAATAAGCAACGACGGAACGGGAAAGAATGACGCCTGCAATCGATTTCCGTGCATGGGAAAATAATGATCCGACATCCTTGAGGTGAGAATTTCGGATGAAACCTTGTCTTATTAATAGCAAAGTCGCGAAAGGCAAGATCGAGGAAGAACTCACCGGGATAAATTGAACTGGACAATTTCCGAGGTGCATGGGGATCCCATTAACTCGAAGGTCTTCAGCGAGAGGCTCGCGTTTCGCGTTGATTACGATTAACAGCCGAAGGATAAAAAAATCTGGTGAAAAAAACCCCTTATTATAATCCCGAGAAATATTGAGAAGAATGACGGACGTTCTCTTTGGTGGTGGTGGTGGTGCTTATACAAAATTCTCTTCTGGGGCTACTATTTTTGGCCATTGTCATACGGCCCCAATAGCAAACTCCAGATATACCACACGGTAATAATTCATCGCGATGTTACGAACACGCCATATTTCATTCGAAACGGCTTATTTTGCATTTATTTCGTCTCTCGAAAATAGCCGAGTGAGAAATGGCATGATCGAAAGGAGGAGAGTTTGCATCCGTGGGATGCATAAACCATATTTATCGCTATCGGGCAAAAACACTGAAAAATCCCTGTAGATTAATTATGGGAATTAACTCGGATTAATTATGAGAATTAATAAGCACTCTTGCTCAATCCGAAGAGAATTTGTCGTGTGGAGGATACACATATTGTATTGTGTATCTTGAGATGTTTTTAGATTCCAAGATACATATAATCTTCTAATATATCTTAATCATTATTTTATTGCGGCATATCCTGTAAAAACGTGAGATTTCAATTTAGATGGGTTTAGGCCTGGAAGAATGGGAGGCGAGGAGGAACTGCCCGTTCTGCAGTCAACGGAAGATCTCTCGTAGATCTCAAAGTTCATTTGCAGCCCATTTGTACGTCATTAAATAGATAAGTTAATTGAAAGCTCTCGACATTGGAAGACGCTATTTTTCAATACACTATCAACGAGCCACTATCCCACGGGAGTAAATGATTTTTGCAATACGGATATGCACCGAGAGCTTGTGGCAGTGGTCGAGATTGATGAGACTGCGCAATCTCAACCCTGGGGCTCGCTCCTGTCGACGTACCTTCACCCACATCGACTCCAAGCCACACGGCAGTTTTCTCGCTATTCCCATTCAAACTGCACGGAATCGTGCAATCAAAGTTACATACCTACATCTGATATTGCCAGAGGTAAAACGATTTTGACGTCCGCTGCAAAACGATGACCGATATTTAATCTTTCCATCGACTGACAGACAGAGAGAGAGAGAGAGAGAGAGAGAGAGACACCTACACGAATTCTTTCACGTATATGGAGAACCAACCCGTATATATACATGTCTATACGTATGTTTGTGTGTGTGTGTGTGTGTGTGGGTATGTCCCGATATTAATTACTACGTGCGGTGTTATTGAAATCAATTTATCCATTATTGATTGCACCGCCGCGGGTACAAGTTTTAATGCAATGCAAACAAAATGTGAATTATTTGCATTTTAGTTCTATGCTATAATTATGTGGGGTACGATACGAAGTCTATCGTGTAATCGCAATGTACCGTTTCCCTTGAATTAACAGCGGATCCTTACTTTGTAGATGATGAGAATATAGCGCGCTCGCGCGCGCGAGATTATCGCATCCATTGTTGATCTCGAGTAAATTAACGATCGGTATTATTGTTGTTATTGTTAGCACACTTTTTAAACACACCGATGATTTACGAGTGATAATCTTGCACGCGATACCCGCGATGCATGTTGCGGGATCGTTACGGGAAATCTGGAGTGCACTTCAGAAGGATATTAAAGTCGCGCGGGCATGTAGTTTCCCGATGAGCGGAAAATTCAGGCGCTTTTCCCCGGAATAATCAATGTGGGAAGAAGCGTCGATTGTTGCTGTTCCTGGATGAAATGCGAAATACTTTCCACGATAGAAAAATTAGCGAAAGAATGGATTTCCATTATGAGGGAAATTCGAGGAAAATTAAAATGCAGCGGGAGAAGCGCGTCTTGTTAAGATCTTTTAAAAGTTAGCCGCCAGCAAAAAAATCTCCTTGAATCTCGAGGCGAAGAAAACTCCCGGAGAATCTCAATCGAATTTTTCTCCGCTCCTCTACACAGAGCGGTTGTGGACCACCGCGTCTTATTCGCTTCCTTTCTTAGTGCAGGAAGAAGAAGAACGCCAGGGAATTCACACTCAAAATAGTGTAACGAGTATTAGGATCGTCGCTTTCTAAGCGACAGCGTGTCTATGCAGAATAATTGTGCGATGTGCGAGGAGAGGAGAGGAGAGAAGAGGGGCGGAGTGGGCCCTGAGTAGGAAAAAGCGAAAGTCACGTCAGCCGATCGTAGATCCTAGACCAGGAGAGTATTGTGCGCATCTCTGCCCTAGATAATTAATATCCGTGCTCACAGCAGTTTCTGCAACCCTCTCCCCTCCCCATCCCTTCTTTTGGATCGTCTTCGTCTTCGTCCTCGCGTTCGTGCTCGTCTCTCGCGGATTGCCTCATTGCTGACCGACCAGCTAATTGATTAAAGGGATTATTACATCGCGAACCGATGTACTGGAGTGGAGATACCGTATTGCTTTTTGCCTTTGTCCAACGCTTCTGATGCGGCGCGCGTGTTGAAAGAGCGCCGCTTTATTTTTTAGCCGATACTTTTTTCCTCCTTCGACCCCCAACGCATCAACGATCCTCCCGAACGACTAGGGTGCGATCATTCCACTCTTTGTCCGTCTTACCATCATCAAGCATTTTCTAGTTTTAATGGCAGGCTTTCTCAATGCGCATTCTTCTTTCTTTCTTCCTTTCTTTCTTTCCTTCTTTCACTCTTCCTTTCTTTTTTACGGTGAAATCCTTTTCGCTTATCTCTCTGAACTTTAGCGTCACATTAAACGGACAGGCTGCAGTTGCGAAAAAAGTGATCCTTCTTCTTGTCGAGAGAGAAAGAGAGAGAGAGAGAGAGAGACCACGGTTGAACGTATTATTCGTGAAACAATCCGACACCTTGAATGCCCCTCCGTTGATAGCTGAAAGAGCCAGTTGCTAAATCAGCGATTTATTATTGTTCCGCGGTAGCAAAAGCATCAGGGGGATTCTGTCTGTCTGTCTGTGTGGCTATATGACAACACTCGACTAATATAATAAATTTCTGGCCCAGATTCGTATGCGTTTGATCGCCTAATTGGCGATTGTGTCATCAATCGTATCGAAAAAATGGCGAATCTGATGCCACGCTACAAAATCACCACGAGGAAACTATACGGCATTCGATAGAAATGATTATCTTACCACAAGTATATTTATTGCAAGACTTTATGAGCAATTTGACATTTTAGCACTACCCGTTCAAGTTTAATGGCTGGAGAACGCTGTTGTAAATTTATTAATGAACTAAGAACATCAAACGCTCAGGAAGATCGACGCCATTTTCGTGAGGAAAAGTTTAATGAGATGAGATGTTGATTATTCTCTCTATCTCTATCTCCCTCTCTCTCTCTCTCTCTCTCTCTCTCTCACTTGTTTCTGCGCCAACATAATCCATACGACATTTAAATCAGTTTACAATTTATTCATGAACGATTAATCTAGGAAGTGGAGATGGATATGGATTCGCGTGCAAAAAATCAATCGATTCGATCTCAAAGTTGAAAAGTTGATTAGGCGGACACCTGGCAAAGTAATAATGGCAGTGGGCTCAGGATTCATCGTGTGATCTTGTTTTCGCGTCTTGGTATGTAAGCGGAACGTGTCCCCGGCCTAGAAATCACGACTGTAATTCGTGCTCGATATCGCAACAGGTCACGCAGGCGAAATTTCAGGCACCGCCTATGCAGCTTGCGAACATTCGAAATTTCTAGCTGGAGAACGTTCACCCCTTGTGCAATCTCCTTCAGAAATGTCCTGCTAGAAATTCCGAAAAATTTCGATTAATTTTCGACGATTGCATCGATCGCGGTCTGGTTTCGAAAGATTGGTCGAGTTAACACCAAGATTAGACTATGCCCATAAACTTTCCAAAGGGGTGCTGATAGACAAGAATCGCGTACTCTGTAATCGAGTATTCTCGAATAAACAGAGATAATGAACTATTTTCCCCGAGCAGGCTGTACTTGCCTCTCTCTCTCTCTCTCACTCTGAGGGAAATTTAGACAAAATTTAGGTCGAAGTGCATCAAACTGTATTACTGCATCGTGGATGCAGTTAACTCTCTAAGTTATGTAAATAGCGGGAACTTTCGATGTTGCGCTTTCGAGAGTAGAATTTTAAAATGGAGCAGGCTTTTTTCATCTAATGAGCCTTAAAGCAGCTTCGATACGATAAACTTTATTACTTCGATCGCCCGTCCAAAGTCTGTTACTCGTTTACCCAACTTTTTCAGATGCCTCAATTTATTCTGATTCCATTAAAATACAATCGACAGGATAAAGAAACTTGAAACGCCGTGCTCTTTCTTTTTCCGCGCTTTTTTCCACGGTCCCTCGTAGACGTATGGTTAATTCACTTTTAAAACGAACGAACGTCGCTTGCTCGCGAAGATTACTTCCTTAATGGCGCGCGGAAAAGGATTTCAGGTGGAGGTATCTATCATTATGCTTGTCTCAACAAAGATAAAAGTCTCGGCGATTCTTCTCGAGCATCGCTCATTTCGATCGGGATCCATCAAAATTGACGTCAAGGCCACACAGCACTTAAGCGGCTGTCACTTATAATGAAAACGGCACGAAGGTCTGCTCCGATCGGTCCACGATTACATCGAAGGGTAGAAAAGGCGGAAATGCAGAAGAAGAAGAAGACCGCGCGAAACTACAGTGGTAGTTGGGATAATAAAAAGCAACGATACGCATACGCGATGTTTTCCGTCAGATCTTAAAATAAAAGTTGATTTTGTTTATTGTTTCTCACGAGGAGGAATAAGGTCAGCGTTGTGTCATAGGAACTGGCTACCAATACCGGTCTATGAAGATGATGGAGGATGCGGATGAGTAAGAGGACGAAGAAGAGGAGAGGGGAAGCGCGAGAGTTAAAAGGTGAAAAAACGACGTAAAGAGATCTGACCAGGGTCAACTTGGCAAGTTGGATTTGCCGTTGGATCTTGTGTTCTGCGGGAGCCTCTACCCCCTCCTCTGCCCCTCGCCACCCCCGCCTGGGTCTCCAAGACGCTTCGCGAGTTGGTAGCATCCTCTTGCACTCCGCGAGGACTTTCTCCGAAAGACTGCCAACTATATAAGTGAGATCCACGATGTTTGAAGCACGTTAGACGAATTCGTACGGGAGCCACGACGAGTGCTTCGCGCGTTCTCCACTTCTGAGCTCCTTCGACGGGCGAGACGTTCCGCCGTTTCCTTCAGGGTAATAAAGAGCCAGTTCTCGCGGGGTGGAAGAAGTTCGCGGATGTGATTCGGCTCTGCCAGTTTTTCCTTTGATCAGCGACTGCTCGTGGCCAGCATGAGGCTCGCGAGGTCCTGTGCCCTTTTGGCGGCCACCCTACTAGCCACGGCCCTTCTGCTTCAACCCATATACGCCGAGGGTGAGTGAGTCTCCGCGAGAGTGGGTAACCTTTTCTCTCTCTCTCTCTCTCTCTCTCTCTCTCCAAATTTCAATTTAACCACAAAATTTTCCCTTCCCTACTACACTTCTTTCTTCACACCTTTCCACCTCTATGCACTTTATTTATTTATATGGCTGGGAGAAAATGCGCAATTGCCCGCATGGCGGACGAAACTTTGCTTTTTGCCACGAATACGTTAACCTATATTTTATGTAAAGGCAATTAGAGCGCGTTGTAAATTCTCGTTTTGTAATAGAGAGACAGTTGCCGTGCAAGTAATTCATACTTGCCTCTGAGCGCTTATACTTTCAAGGCGCATGCTAGATTTAGCGGAAGATACGCCAGTTTACGCTCGTCTCCCGTACCTGCCACGTTTAATTTAACCGAAGAAGCACTGGAAGCCAACTCGCACTTGGAATTTTAATGAAATTTCGATACCGCGCGATTTCTACTTTGTGTCTTTTAGCCTCTTTTCCCAGATCTCTCGCATTATCACGGCCACGCGCGTTTCGTTTCGAGGACTCGACCGAAACGGAAGTACCAGAGTTTCAGTGGGTTCGCGTGGACGGACGAACTTTTCGCTTCAAAAATGCATGGGAATTCATTAGAATCTTCCACGAGAACTTTCGTAATCAGACACCATTACGTTTACGAGGAGTCCCTTTAGTGGTCGGAGGAATCGGTACAGTTTTTACGACAAGTGTTTCGCGAGATAAATGTTCATTCGGCTCAAACACTAGCGTAGGTCGCTCGTTCCTGTATAACTTCTGAAATGGAGAATACCCGAATTATATGTATGAGAAGGTTCAGGCTTCGTCCATGTGTGCGCGCAACGGTGATTTATGGGAAAAATAAGCATTTCGCGTAGAAAATAAACTCGCGAATACTCGATCGCGTGCTTGCCGCTAATGGTGAATGCAAGAAGATGACCTCTCTGGCCACCTCCGACGCCGCCACTCGTGACTCCAGAGAATCGAACGAGAGCCGATGATCTCCGATGGTTTAAAACGTTTTGGCGATTTCAGCAACTTTGTTCCTCGTCGTGAAAAAACGAAACCTCTCGCTATTATAAACTGGAGTTATTGTTCCGATTTAATGATTCCTCGTTATTTCAAGGCAATCGCGAGTAGTGGCTGGCCAAAGGAGAGTCCGAGTTAAAATTGCATCGTAATTTCTGTTTTTAATAGCACTGGGTTTTCGTCCATCATTGTCCCGTAATTACTTCTGGCTAAAAATTTGCACAGCGGTCAATTCATTATGACGCAATTCCACGCCGCGAACATTTCGAGCTAGCGCGATTAAAGGAGTGCGAGTAAATTTTTCATTATCTCAAAATTATCACACAACACAGAATAAGCGCACCGTTGCAATATGGAAATATCTGGATGAAATTTGTTGATTAATCCGCTGAATGTTTGATGCGACTGATGCATTTATAATTATCGCCGGAGTAACATCGAAGGAAACGTCAGATTTGATTAAACGCGATATTGTTGAATGACTCGAGAATGAAATTCTGTTTCTCGACGGAGAGATGATTTTTCAAAAGGTCACTTTCCAGTTTCTCCCATGTAAATTAATTGCGAGTGTCAAAAGTTCATTTAGCGCAAGTAGGAAAGTTCAAAATGATGACACGAGGGAAAAGTTATAGCTCGAGTTAAGCGCGAGCTCTCTTTATATCAACGACGCGAGTGAAAGTGTGAAAGATTGACGGTACATTTAACTTACCTTTGTATCATTAGCCCTGCTCCTTTTGTCATTGACGGTGCGGTGCGCGTTCGAGGGTTTTGCATCTCTTTCGGTCCAGTTTCATCCTCTTCCCATTTAAGTCGACTGCTTAAGTCACGCTCGGGCCTTTCCTCTCCTCCTTATTTCTCCTTACTTCCACTAGTCACAGCTGCTTTTTCCTTAATCTGACCTTGACTATCTTTACATCGAGTACCTTGACGCCGAGAGTTCCTTCCACAGGCTTTTAAAAATAATGATCTGATGGAAGGAATTTCTAAACTCATCTCTAGCTCGATTCGCCTTATTAAACTTATTCAGTCGATTAAGATATTGCAAAGATGAAAGTAATTTGCTTAATTAGCCAATTCGTTCTGCAAAAGGTTGCTTCAACGAATTTCTTTCGCGAATGAGGACCTCGTTAAAGATCTTTTTTTCGCTGATTTTCTCTAGCGCCAATTTCCGGAAACTACTTGCCACCGTCGACGAGCTACGGAACTCCAAATTTAGGTGGTGGTAGTTTTGGAGGTGGAAGTGGTGGGTTTGGAGGAGGAACCCCATCCTCCAGCTACGGAGCACCATCGAGTGGAGGTGGTGGTGGTGGTTATTCCGGAGGCGCTCCATCCTCCAGTTACGGAGCACCTTCTTCCGGAGGTGGAAGTTTTGGTAGACCATCGTCCAGCTACGGAGCACCCTCTTCCGGTGGTGGTGGTGGCGGCGGATACTCCGGAGGTGGTGGCGGTGGATACTCAGGTGGCGGTGGGGGTGGATACTCGGGAGGAGGAGGTGGAGGTAGCGGCGGATACTCCGGCGGAGCTCCTTCCTCCAGCTACGGAACACCTTCCAGCAGGTAAATGTCGAGAGGGATCATTAAGCAATTTCAAATAATGAAAATCTACTTCGTTCCTTCCAATCTTTATGGGAAATTGTCTAATATCTCTCTGACTGCAATAAAATTCTTTCGCGTACTAGTCAAGTTCAGGCGATACCGCGCATTCCAAAGGTATTAAAGATTTATAGCATCCATATGTTAAGCAAGTTAAAGTTTAAGGTCTCGTTCCGCAAGTACAGGGAGAAAGTTGCACGTGCACTTTTAGCCACAGTCCAACTCTTCGACCTATTCAATTTCATCTTTAATGACTTTCGCTCTTTTTTAATGACAAAACACTAATCTATAGTTATGGAGCGCCAAGTTCCGGCGGCGGTGGGGGTGGTTACTCCGGAGGAGCACCATCCTCGTCATACGGAGCTCCATCCTCGGGACGAGGAGGAGGTGGTGGTGGCGGATACAGCGGCGGTGGTGGTGGTGGATTCGGAGGCGGTGCACCATCTTCCAGCTACGGTGCTCCCTCGGTAAGCAGACCTTCGTCATCCTACGGTGCCCCATCCAGTGGAGGCTACAGTAGTGGTGGAGGCGGATATTCTGGAGGATCCAGCGGCGGTGGCTTTGGAGGATCCGGAGGATACAGCGGAGGATCTTCTGGAGGCTACAGTGGAGGAGGAGGAGGAGGAGGAGGAGGCGGCGGTGGTGGAGGCTATAGCAGCGGAAGACCTTCATCCACCTATGGTGCTCCCTCAGGCGGCGGCGGTGGCGGCGGCGGAAGACCTTCCTCGAGTTACGGAGCACCCTCCTCATCGTACGGGGCACCTTCCAGCGGTGGATTTGGTGGTGGAAAACCATCGTCCTCCTACGGTGCACCTTCTTCAGGTGGTGGAAGACCTTCTTCCAGCTATGGAGCACCTTCTTCCGGAGGTGGTGGTGGTGGTTTCGGAGGAGGAGGTAGCGGTGGCTTCGGTGGTGGAGCACCGTCGTCCAGCTACGGTGCACCTCCATCTTCGAGTTATGGGGCTCCCTCGAGTGGCGGTGGTGGCAGCTTTGGAGGAAGCTTCGGGGGTGGAGCACCATCGTCCAGTTATGGTGCACCACCATCCTCCTCTTACGGAGCACCCTCCGGTGGAGGAGGTGGTGGTGGCGGAGGATTTGGAAGGCCATCTTCCTCTTATGGAGCTCCCAGCTCTGGTGGTGGTAGTTTTGGCGGCGGGTAAGTTTATCTCTTGCTTCCTCGTGTCGTCTCGTTTCTAAGTCGCGCTGAACGTTTCGAATATGATCTTACAGCTCCGGTGGATACTCGGGAGGAGGAGGAGGAGGAGGAGGAGGAGGCAGGCCGTCATCGAGCTACGGTGCGCCAAGCTTTGGAGGTAGCAGCGGCGGTGGTGGCCAAAGCTACGCCAGCAATGGAGGTTACCAATATTAATCCAGACACGTGTTCTTCTCGCGACGCCACTTCCGGTTACCCAAGTTCTACATCAGCCCTCAAACATCCCCTTAGTTTTTTTTTTGACATCCCGCTCGACATTAGTAATTTAAGTAATTCACCGTTAAATCACCATTATCTCATGACTAAAGTTACCCTTATCATCGTTAAACTAGAAACGAGACATTCCTTTGAGTTTCTCTTGAGATCCTTCGAGTTTTAAACTCGAAATTCCGAGTGTCACGTGACGTTGAGAAAATGGGCATTCGCGTTTGCGGAGTTTTTGCAGATCCGCCTTAAAAGTTTAACAGCGCAAGCGAAGTTGCGAGAAAGTCGAGATTAGAAACTTAAGGATTTACGAGGACGAACGGTGTACCCTCGTAGAACAGGCGCGAAAAATGGGAAGAGGGGGGACGGATGGATGAAAAGACGGACAGTGAAAATCTATTCTTTCTGCTCGCTTGCTCGCTCGATAGTCAAAGTTGTCCGCAAATTCAACGAGTATCGTAGAAGACAGCGAGAGAAAGAAAAGTTTTGAAAGAACGAGATAGAGTGCTAAAACGATTAAAAAAAAAAATATCAAAGAAGAAGCTAGATAAAATAGAAAATAGGGATAGACACCTTGCCCTCATCCTCAGCCTGTAACTTATTTATTTTGTAAAGACGCTTTTTGTACTAATAAAGCTGCTATGCTAAAAATCATCTTGTGCATCTCAATGATTTCCTCCCCCTTCCACACTTGTCCCTTCTTCCCGATCTTCCTCGATTATCGCGTAACTCGATCGAGAAATTCATGATCTTTCTCGAGAATGGAGAGGGAGGGAGGGAGGGAGGAAGATGCCTCACGATTGAAACAAGTACCTGGTGGTGATGGCAAAGCGCAAAGTGCTTTGTAACCATGGTTTTTCCGACGACAGGGTAACGTCGGGTAAAAGGAGAGGAAGACTCGGATTGCAGATGGTGATGATGCTACGTGGAAACTCGAGCGTAAGGTTAGTCGGCCGGCGTTGGTAACCGGTCGATTTATCGATTCACTCGACTTGCATACCGGGAACGCATGAATAACTAAGAGGTCTTTCTATTCCTGCTGTAACCCAGCTAAAAACACTCATCGATATCGGGGTCTTAGCCTACCAAATCGATTACGACTGCTGTCGCTGTAAAATATCAATATCAATTCACCTGAGTCATCTCTGTTGAAAATTGCGACCACGCTTCTTCCACACGGGACAAAGGTGGAATTGATCGCGTTCCGTGGAAACGATCGTTCCCACTCTAATGAATGAAAGCATCGAGAAACTCTTTTCTTAATTAGAGAGGGGTGGTTTTGAAGAAGGGGGGAAAACTCTTTCGATTGCATCACCGTGTACTCGTCGGGTGACCAAAGAAACGTCGTGAAAATCCAATTGGTTTTTTATACACCGTTTATTTTTAACATTTACAATCAACATCTCGTTCGTTCGTTCAATTATATATACGTGTAATAGTCATTATAGTACAGGATCGGGGGTAACGTTTTTCGTAATACATACATGAATATACTCCTCGAGGATCGGGAGGGAGAGGGAGGGGGTTGATCAGGCGATTTTTATTTATTTATACATAATAATACTATACTACTATAGGCTGTTGAAGGGGCGTACAGTAGTAGTGTGGATGTATGCGATCTGACTTTCAAGCAGTTTTAACGATCCAACATTTCCCATTCCTCGCTTATCCATTTTTAATAAGTTCGTTTCGAACAGTTTATTCTCTAAAGGAACAAGCGAGTGATCGCTCTCTTCTGGTCTTACCGAGTCTCGATCTCCTCCTTCTTATCGATTTAATTCTTGAGGAAAAGCTTCGGATCTCTGGATAATAATTAACGAAACCATTTTAAATAAAGAGCGAGGCCACGATTGAAATTTCATTGCCATAATCTCGGGAGGATCGAACTCTCGGGACCACTTCTAAGGAGATACATACACATTACAATATATATACATATTTTTTTATTTATTCTCTTGCCTTGTCACTTACCTCGTCTTCTTAAATACTAATTTATCTAAGATATAGCACACTTTGTGATATGTAAAGGTTTCCTCATTACATCGTTGAGAATATAATGCGCGTTAATTGATATGTAGGTGATATGTGGCGGTTTTTTCTTTTTTTTTTATTACTTACTCGTGATTAATTCTATCGTGGAGCCACACGATTTGCGCGATTTACGTGGACGATTATACATATATACATATCTCTGTCTGTCTGTCTCTGTGTCTCTGTATGCGAGTGTCTGTGTAACGTACAAGTATACATATATATATTCGTCCAAAAATCTTTAATAATTTCTTAGTACTTTCTTCGTTTTACTGTATGTTCAATAGGTATATATATCAAACCTCTCGAAACTATCTTTCATAAAACACTATATATATATATATATATATATTTTGTATTTTTATGGAATTAATTATACACTGCAAGTATAAAAAAAAATCAATGAAATCCTCAAGTACTATATTGCAAAATTAGTATTATCTTTTTATTTAGTTTTTTCATATTTTTTTGAAAACTTTATATGCATAACAATTCAACTAATATATTTTTAATAATACTAATACTTCATTGATTATTATTTATACATATATGCATTACCTATTTTAGATGATTTTACTAATTTTGCAGTGCAGCACCTTTCCCATGCCATAACTTTCGCTTCGTTTCGATCATAGGTATCTTCTTTAATCATGGGGAAATAAATTTATATTCTCCCAAAGAGGGTATAACGTTAAATAAATAATATATATATTATCTGATATATTGTAATTATACAGGTCACGTTGCTCTCTCGCTAGGAAAATTCATCTTCGGTAGAACGTCGTGTTTCTTGTGCGATTGGAATTAGTATAAAAATAAATAGCGGAGCGACACAAAATTTATTCTCCACACGCAAAATTTCTATTGGCATTTCAAACTTTTTTATGAATTGCATTATCTTTCAACGAGGAAAAATAATGATTGCAACAGCAACAATAACAACAACAACAACAACGATTCTTATCGAATCTCTTAAACAGCAAGAGTGAAAGTTCTTGTCTTTTAGTGATAGGAGGACACTGGATGAAAACACTAGGAAGATGATTTTATATGCTACGACACGCAACTGAAATCTTTCTTTTTTTCATCTCCCCGCTACCCCCCTTAGCACTTAATTATGGTCTCGCGAAGCTTCTAATAAGCATCATAAGATAACGCGAGGATGCAGTTACTTTCTTCCTGTCTCTTTAACAATATCCCTCGAGCAATGAATCTCCATCTAACTTCATTAACGTCATCCAGTACAAAATCTGCTGGTATTATTCCTAAAGAGAATTTCAACGAAAGAAACATTTCGTCGATTCCAATGGAATTGGCAAAACTCTCCATGAAATCTAATTAATTGAAGATAATACAACGAATAATGGAATAATGGAAATAAGGAATCGCGAATGATCCTCTATGGCAACGAAGTCAATGAACGAAAATTGCTGGTTTTAGATTCCACGGATTACGGTGAACGCTATTAACGCCGCAATATAATTTTAATGTTGTTTCCTGCTAGCCAGTTTCGTTTTCTAGCCGAGAAAACCGCGGAGCAACAGAAATCTGCGTGCGGAGAATAAATGGAAAAAACATTAATCCTATTCCTTAAAGGAATTACAAATGATTCTTATATAAATTGATATTTTATCAGCGATTGCATAAACCTCGTAATTTACAGAGAACGTTCGTGAAAGCCTTCTCTCTCAAATAGACATGACACGCATTGCTGCCAGCAAAAATTTTCAACCGATTCCAAAATTAGCGATAATTAATCATTATTAATTAATTCCATCGTCTCTGACCTTATTCAACGCGATCTATCTACTAATTATAATTATTTAGCTTACAGTTCCTTCCGCTCATTGGCATGAAAAGATAATGGGAATGAATGATGACTTGTATCAACAATAGTTTTATAGGCATTTATGGTACCCTCTCAAAAGTGTAGGGACGAGTCCATAAGATCAAAATAGCAAAATAGTCAAATCAATTATAATTTTGCTAAAATCGTACCTGCGACTTCATAACATCTATATATACTGACAAATCTTCTTAATCTGTACTTTTATGTATATGTGTGTGTTTGTCAGTGGTTGACAAAAATGATTTTCGAAGAGAGTTAGAGAGAGAGAGATGATTCTAGATAAATTTGCATAGGCTATTAGATAATAATAGTCGCACGAACTAGGCGTTTTTTCATCGTAATGGAAAAACGTCAAGTGTTTTTCCAGTGTTTGTTCACCGTTTCTATTAATTATTCCAGCGCCAATTTTTTTTTTTTTTTAACGAAAACTTTTTGCCACTTAATTTTTTCACTCGTAAACCATTTTTCTCAACTATGTGTTTGTACATTTGTTCATTTATGCATTTACTCGAAGAGATACGATTGACTGTTCGACTCAAAAGCTGAATAACTAGAAAAGGGAAATGAATGTTAACAACGTTTTCTGTGTGATGCATTTGTCTGGTTTGCGATTAATGATCACGATCAGTTATACATGTATGTATATACTATATGATAAACACAACGGTTCTGCATCACGATCGGATCGATCCATCCGCTCATAACTTGGTTCTTCTATTTTCTCTTCCGATTTGCGCCACTCGATCGATGCTCGAGTAAACACTCACGCGCATTCTTCGCACAAGCACACATTTTTCTTTATCTACAATCAGCGTCGGGTCCTTGAAAAAACTTCACAGGAGCTAGAAAAATTTACTAATCTCGCACCCTCTTTTTGTCGCGATCAAAAAATATACCCCGCTATGGCTCACCCCTCTCTATCTACTATAATCTCAAAATTATAAAATGCAAAATTGGCTTTTGCAGTAATTGCAGTAATATATTGCGTAACACACCAAAACTATTTTCAATGACGAAAGTGTACTTTTCTACTCCTCTGATAAACTGATAAACTGGACCGATGCTGAAATCCTTTTTATGATTAATAGTTTTGCTTCGCAACGATGCAATAACGATCCTCTCGACGACCGATCCGTCCGAAGATCTCTGCAACTTCAAACGAAGAAAATATGCACGTCTGTCTATTCACGGATACGTGTTTCGAGAACGTGGAACGTGTCAACGATCCGGGTACCGGTATCGCGATAATGAATTTATACCTGGCTTGTGTCACACAGTGTAATGTTATATAACGAATAACAGGTGCGGCATCACAAACTTCAGCGAATTCTCGTGCACGTGCTTGTCATTTACATATGCATGACATCATCCGCTAACGCGAACTGAGAAGAACACGAAGAAAAACCGGTTCACCAGGTTCAAAAAATTCCTTATTGTCATAAATCTGGATTTGGGTTTTTGTCGAATTTCTTCGCCGTGCGTGCTTTTCCCTCGTTTCCTGAAATCCCCTCGAATCGTTTCGAGGATCGATTCCGGAAGATTCCTTCGAAGCAATCGCTTTATTTCTTTCGTTTTTTTTTTTTTTTCTTATTTCTTTCGCGCTCATGAATTTCGACAGTATCTTCCGAATACTTCCGGGATACCTGCATTGTTCCCGGGTGCCTCTCTTGCGTCAGAGAGAAAGAGTGAGAGAGAGAGAGAGAGAGAGAGAGAAACTCTCGCAAAACGCATAATTTATGAAACTTCGTGATTTATCGTGAGTCTCTTTAGCGTTGCCACTTCAGTTCGCAATTTGCGTTGGAGAAGATCGAGGATCGAAATCAATCACGGTCACTTTGCGCGAGCAAGTGCCTCCAGCAGCGCGTTGCTCAGGAGCTTCCCTGCACCGATGAATAATTCGAAACACGTACACGCCTCTATTCGTCTTTTCTTCGTCTCTATCCTTCCGTCTATCACCGTGCGAAGAGAGGAGCAAGCGAATACAAAAGCCTCGTCTAGAATTATCATTAATCCTAAAATCTTTAATTTAAGATCACGCGGAATGGACTGAGCAACGAGTGGATGGACAACTTTGAGACAGCGAAGCATCGAAGCATCGAACTTTAGATTCTCAAGCATCTATTAGACGAATCGAAAAATCGGACAATTGAACGTCCATTTGAATCGCGATCTACTCGTAGCCTCTTTCGCAAACTCGAGCTCTCTGGAATCATTGACACGTTAAAGGAGGATTTGCAATTTCTCGAGTAAACAATTAGCGAGCAAGGGGTGGTTTGGGCTGAGTTTCACCAGAGTTCGTTTGCGACTTGTCGAGCTACTTCTTAGGGTCTACCAAAAATACTCACCTATTAAATTAATAACCGAGCTGAGCTATCGATCGAGTTTTACGGCAGCAGTTTCTGCCGGAAGTCGGGTGGATCGGTCGCGTTCTTCGAGATATAAGTCCTCTCACAAGCGACAGATGTTTTTAACTCTAAATATATATATATAATATATATATACCTTTTCTCTTAACTTCATATATTTATATATATATATATATATATATATCTCAAAACGAAAAAAAAACAAAACAAAAAAGAAAATCACTAGGCCTAAGAGACGGTGCGAGGCTAGAGAAGCTCGCCTGAATTTTACGAGTCACCGATTCCTCCAGATCGATCAATTGCTTACACACGGAAATCTTTTTTCACCGAATTCGAGGAATCGAATAGTTTTTCATCGATTCAATCACTCTCTCGTATAATTGAAAATATGTCATTATTTGAAGGGAGATTGCACAAACGTGATTATTGAATCAATGAGATTTACCTAGGTCGATTAAATTTGATAAAAATTCTAATTATTTCAAACGAGTTAATCAAGAGTGTGCCCGATCCATCTAATTAAACTGTTTTCATTTTTATTCAGTTAGATTCTTTTATGGATAGACTATACGCACGATATTTATTTATCAATTCTCTTCGCGTGAATTAAATAGATTCACGTGTGATTCACGTCGAATTTAGTTCAACTCCTATGGCACATTTCACGTTTCCGTGTGTAATTCAAGAGCTCGATTATAAGCTCGTGCGATCCCATTTTTATTGCTTTCGAGAAAACCAAATTTGCCGACACATTAAGAGCGAAACTCTCTAAAAGCAGTTCGCAGCGCAGGAAATTTGATGGCTCGCAAAATGACAGGCGAGAGTAGAAAGAAAAAGTCGGAGGAGTAGTAAAAGAAGGAGCTGAGAGGGACAGAAAATGAGGCTCTATTAACGAAATCATAAAACTCTGCTGAAATCAAAGAAGAAAAGAAAGACAATAGCCGATCGATAATGATAGACAGCTCTTCTCTACTTCCAAACGTGGAATTTCTCAGATAAAACATTCCTCGATTATTAATCTGGTAGAGAGGGTGGATGGACAGAAAGAAAGATCTAAGAAAAATAATAGAAGAGAATAGAAGAAAATCAAAGGACGCACCGCACCGCCGCACTTATTGTTGGTCACAGCATCCGATCGTAGAAGCCGAAATTAGAATGCGGTACTGGATTGGGGTTGCCGTGGTGCGTTGGATCCGAGAGGTCCCAAATTGCCTCCCCCGCCTCCGCCACCACCGCCACCGCCACCGCCACCGCCACTACCACCGCCACCGATGACGTTACCGACAGCAGCACCCCCTTGAGTTCCAGTGATTCCGCATCCAGGCTCCATATCATAATCCGGCTCGAGTGCAGGATTCACTCGGCCATTGGATTCGTCCTTGCTCCCGTAAAGTCTTACGACCCCAGAAGCAAGCACCGCCATCTGTTCACCTTCCGCTGGGTCCGGACCCACCCGTTCAACGTCATCCGGTATGTTCACCACACACCTGGAACAATCAGGGAGAATCGATTTCTTCGATGGACTTTTGCACATGCCGGTCCGGTCCTTCCCGGACATGGCGATGGTGACACCAACCTGAAAACGTCGTATCCGGGCGCCAGTTTGCCAGTCAGGAAGGCTACCTGAGTCCCGTAGGAGACTCCTACGAGGGTGATGAGCGAAATCAACATTGCCATTGTTCTGAATGGAAACATTTGTTGGTCGTTGACTTCATCGTACCCCGGATAGTGAATGAGGGCCGGCAGCCCTAGATATTTCTCACCCCCGCTCATCCTTACTAGGAAAGCAATGATGTAAGCGGAAAGACTGCCGTAGGTGTTGCAATAATCTTTAAAATGAACCACCATCAATAGCTGAGGGAAGAGGATCACGTAGACCAGATCCGAGCACATTGACCACAGTCCATAAATCGATGGTATCGTCAGTGCCATTATCGTGCTCAGAATCCCCACCACTCCTATACCCACTCGCATTACCCAGATTATCTCCATCTCCGACGCCTAAGAGCAAATAATAACGACAAATCCTATCAAGTTTATCCAATAATATTTCCATTGATTCAACGATGATTCGGTCCCGTGATAGCTCGTCTCAAATGCCAAAACCAATTATGGACTCTCGCTGGAATTCTTTTAATAAGGACCTTTGCCTCTCAATTATTCAAGCAATATGAATCTAAAATAGAAGCTACTGTCTTGCGAAACGGAGCTTTTCTGGCCTTTCAGAAATTCCTCAAAGGAATCTCTGTTTATGAATTAACGAAGGTAATGGAATTATGCAAATTTCTCCGTTTGCCGTTTTTCCATTACATTATGTAAAAAGGAGAAGAAGAAACGGAAAGGAAGAAAAATTCTACGATAAACAGCGAGTTTGGAACAGCGTACAACAGGGGGCTGCTTAAAGTAGATTTAGGTCATCCCGAGAGCTTTCGAGCTCTATACACATCCATATGCATGGCGAAGTCAAGTACGTGTCTCCGTGAATTTACATTGCAATTTGTCACAATACGATCGCTAAACACGAGTTTCTCCGACATACGAGATTGGTTACATCAAATTTTCATACTTGACTAATAATTCCGGAATACAGTCGTCTACTACCTGCCGAACCCGATGACGATAGTTTGCGTTGAAAATTGAATCGAACGTGGATCGGACAAAGATGAAAGTAAATGAGTAGCAGCAGCAGGTAACGAGAGCTACGTGAAAGAAGGGAAATCGAAAGGGAGACTCACCCTCTGGCGGAAGATCAATTTGTAAATGTTCCTTGCGAACATGGAACTGGCAGAGAGGATGCTACTGTCTGCCGAGGACATCACCGCAGCTGACACAGCACCCAGACCGAAGAAGGAGACGAAATCCGGCGTCAGGTACTGCAATACCATTGGCAATATCATGCTGGTCTCCTTCTCTGTCAGTGGATACGGACCTTTGTAATCTGTCTCATTCCAAGCTGAAAGCAAAGATTCGACTTCTTGATTCGCAGAAGAAGAAGAAGAAGAAGAAGAAGAAGAAACAGGTTTCTAGGCGCTCTCTACGCGAACGGTCAATTCTTTTGTCGTATTTTTCTATTTCGATTTCTCTATGCTTGGTCTATTTGGTTAGACCTTGTTACTTTTAACGAGTGTTAGTTTTCTCGGCATTTCTGGAATGTCTATGGAGCTCTCGAATTAGTTCCAGCATCGTTGTCATATTTACGTTAGCGGGCGAGTCGCATTACCGCCCTCACCCTTGCAACGAGACGCCACATGTCGAAATCCCACGCTATTGTACACGCTGCGGGGTACCAAGACACCCTTGCCAACCCCTAGCCTTGTAAATACCAGAAGTTCCCTCTCTTTCCACCCTGCGAGCCACCAAATGTCAAGTAGCTTGCGAATTCTGACGGGCCAACCGGCTCTAATTCAATCCCCTTAGGCGGTGCGATCCCCAAAACACGATTCTCATCCCCCGAAACGAACACAATCAGAATGGGGAAGCGCGTTAACAAAACTAACGTAAAGAGAAGGAGAAGAGAGGGAGGGAGAGAGAAACGGTATGAAAATGTTGGCCCAACCTTCTGAAAAGACGCTCTATTTATTATTAATGCTTCGCAATTGCATGTTCCACCCCCTTTAGTTTACCCCAATGCATTTTTAAAGAGCTCTACAGTCAAACATCGAATGTATCTTCAATTCTCGTTGAAATACGACTCCGTTTTATCGCAGTTTTTGTGTCTCGATTTTCCGATAATTTACCAACGGAGAAATTAAGTTTTTCCATCAATAATTAGTGAACGGAGCTACACACGCGCACGCTCCGATTCTCACAAACGCGTCCTATGAATGAAACCACGCTGACATTTGATCAAAAGCCTGTCTTTTTGCAATATGTGTGTGTGTGTGTGTGTGTGTGTGGGTACACAATTATAATTATATAATATATCTTTACACGCAATGTGTAAATTTCCTTTACGGCTGTAAGTCACGTTATGTCGTTACAACTCTTCGGCATTCTAAATGCGTATGCCGTAAGAGACTCGTGCTCGTACATTGATGGGGAAAATCAATAAAACCGATCGTTAAGTCACGTTCTTAAGACTTATTATAGCAAGAGACGCGAAAGTACGGAGTATATCGGTTCTTTCTTTCAGCATAAATATACTCACGGGTGGCTTTAGCTATTGCTCCGATTAAAACTGGTGGAATGGCCATCAGGATGCATCCCATGGCGGCTACGTAACTGAGGATCTGCGCCCTTCCCGCTGTTTTGGACGAAAGTACCCTTTGGAAGTACACCTGCCACGGGATACCCCCGAAAATCAGGAGTAACCCGTAATCCAAGTAAGCCCAGAACTGTTCGGGCTCTACCCTGCCGATCCAATCGACGTCCATGGAACTTAAGGACTCAACCTTAGGATTGGCCCAAGCAAATGGAATGCACATCCACTGCAATCAATCGAGAAAAAAAAATCATTGCTCCTCTCGGTACTCGACTTCGTCATTGGGTTCGCCTTTGGGAGCCCGAACTTTGATGAAACGACGTGGGATAAATCATTGCGCGCTTCCGATCCAAAAATATAAAGTAAGCAGTACTCGAGCAGAACGTAGAAGGGAAGTGTTGGATCGATATCGCACGGTAGTGTTCCCGCAAGCAGGATTGCCAAATTTGCCGAATATCGAACGGCTGATGACCCACTTGCACCCAACACGTAAGAAGAATATCGTTTCAAGCTACTTTCGCAAATGGCGAAATTCGACCGAGCGCAGAAATATATTTTTTTTAAATATAGTTTTTGGAATATATGCTATGGTATTTTTATCCTTCGTCCGGTTATGAGTTCAGACGAACCCAGTATCCTTTCTACCGAACGAAGCGTGACTGCTGTCCATTAACCATGATTAATCGCGATAACATCAGTCCCGGATAAATCCAGCTGGTGCCATTTGCGATTCACTGAATCGCAAGAATATCCAGCACGATCGACAGCGAATCATTCTAGTCATTCACTCGCTAATATTCTTCTCTGCTCGCGAGAACAATTAATCTGTTTATACTATTTGATGAACGACCATTCGAGCCTTGGTCTATAATTATCATCCGTCCTCTACGAACGAACCTCGAGAGTATCTCAATGGACATAAAATGACGTCATAACGCACGTTCCTGAGAATTCACTCACCAATCCGACGAAGATGCAGAAGAGCTGGATGACGTCGGTGTACGCGACGGAGTAAAGGCCGCCGAAGAGGGTGTAGAAGACGGCGATGCACGCGCTGAAAATGATCGAGGTACTCTGCTCCAAATCAATGATGACCGCTATGGTGGCGCCCAACGCTGCCAGGATGCCGGCTGCCCAGAAGACCTCGCCACATAGAGCAGGAAGAAAGAGGAGTCCGCCCATACGCTCCCCGAACGCGTCCTGGAGCGGATCCAGCATCGTGATGTACCCCTGCTGTCGCATTTTGTTTGCGAAGAAGATACCACCTGCGTGAGGAACCGTGGGAAATTCAGGAAAGCTCGGAAAACCTCTTTTCCTTCCACTCTGACTATATCGTGGGATTATTTTTATAAGGCAGATTACTATCGCTATTGCTGAACAACAACAACTACCACCACCACCACCACTACTACTACTACTACTACTACTACTACTACTACTGCTTCTGTCGCTGCACTCGATTTCTTTCGCATGCATGAAAGGGGCAGGTTATAGACATACGCTTGCTCTTTGTCGAGGTCGCTCTAGCTCGGTGACTTGGATTTATAACAAACTTGTTGCCTGCCCACGTAAAAATATAATATCAATAGTTGTTTCTCAAAGAGTGATAGTCTCGAACTTTTCAAAGAGCCGCAAGAGCGTTTTATGCCAACTATAAACCGATCGTTTGCGCCGAGTATAAAGGTGCGATTGGCGATTAGGCTAATCGAGAGACTGACCAAAAACGAGGCTGAGGGCGTATCCGAAGGGCGCTTGACACCAGACCAAGCCCTGCGTGTAGATGGCCTCCGCTGTACCGTTGATGTATCCTCCCCCGACCCAGGTCGCCGTCATCGTAAAGATCCCGACGAAGAGGCCGATGGATCGACCGGCCAGCATCACCTCTTCCTCGGAATCGTTTCCAGCCTCCTTCTTCCTGGCCGCCCATATTCCCACGCCCAGGATCAGCACGTAGAACAGTACGATCGAGATTATCCCACCGATGTTGATTATCATCTTCGGGGCGTACGGGTCCACCGGCGCGAGCTCGAGCTGACGAAGACGGAGGTCAGAGAGATTCGGCAGCCGATCCGATTTTGGATGTTGTGGATACCTGGCCCAATCAACGTTAAACCACGTTCGTCACAATTCCATGTTTCCATAAAAGAAATGAAAGTAAATTGGGGAGAGGGAACGCGCGAGCGAATCAATCATCGATAAAACATCACCGGATGCGGCAACTAAGAAAGAGAGAGCGAAATGGCATCTTCCCTTTGCTGAGTTTCCGTTTAATTTTCCGCTCGCGTAATCCGGATGGATGGCAAGTGCACCACCACCACTCGCAGTTCATCGAGTGTGTTTAAGCGTGTAAATATTACGACGCTCCTGGCAGAGGGGCAGGAGGAGCATTAAAATCGCTCGGTCGAGTTCACCCTTTGATCCAATCAACTCGGTCTTACGTGTCGTGGCTTCCACATGTTTAAAGCGCCGGCATTAGAACTGGAGCAATGTCTCGGAGGGGTGGAAGTTCAAGATCCAATATGACGGAGCGAGGAGAAGCGAAGGAAAGGGTCCTTCTTTCGCTTGGTTTCGTTTTGGCGAAGAAATGGAGGAAAAGAAATTACCTCTGGAGACCTCGCGGGGTACAGTCACGCAACAGCGGGGGACAGCCTCACACCACCGGCGGCATGTCCTGATGACGGTCCTTCCAAGCGGCCGACGATGACGGGGGGTTGGGGTTTGGGGGACAGCAGTCGCCCCACCGGAGCGAGGTCTTCTGGGAGGGGCTATTCCTTGTCCTAAACGCGAGGCCGCCCATGGGCGCTGATGGCCATCGATTTTCACCCAACTCACCGACCACCCTGCTTCTTCCTCTCCTACTTCCTCAGCTTCCTCCTCGGTCCCCTTCTCTTCCGCACACTGACTTCGGGACCCTCAAGGATCACCGAGGTCCCCTACCTGCAACCAACGATCGCATCTTCAGCTATGTTTCTATGCTCTCCGCTTGTCTCTCGATGGACGCACCGCTGGAAATTGCTCCCACATTCCGGCAAGTTTTCGGATAATTCCTTGTGTCGCGTTATGGATTTTTTTCTCGGGTTTTACAATAGTTTCTGCTAGATGCGCGGATTACGTAACAGCCCTCTCCACTAAAATGATCGATCGACCTGCACGAAACTCTGCGAATCACGGAAAATCCAATCCGAAAACACTCTGAAGCTCGTCATTGGAGAATCTGGGAAAATGTGTGCGCGGGATATAATTATAGAAAACAGCGTACGACTTGTACATTGAGCTTTCAAGGATGTAGAGTACGTAGCGGTGAAAATAGCAGAGCACTATCAAATAGGAGGGTGTGTAAAGATATTGGATAAAAGTGGAGGAAACGGGAGAAAAAAGAACTCGTAAAGTAATAATAGAATTATAGCATAAGTTTTAACGGGTGGCGCTACCAAGAGCTACGGGGAAGACAGGGAAGGTATAGACGTCGACATTTAACATACCCGCTATAAGCAGGATGAGAGTAAATGGACGTAAAGAGTGACAGACAGGGGAAAAAGTCGGTGGAAGAGTTCGGCAAAGTTCTCGAGCATTTTCCAGCGGTGAATTTTTGCGCGATGGCCACGGGAAATGCGGGCTGGTACTCACGTGAAAGCAGCCGTGATCCAGTGGGATCCGAAGAAGAGGAAGAAGAAGCGATGAAAAACCGAGATTGACCGAGGACGAGGATATCGGGGACTACCTCATCGTCGATTGGTCGAGTGGAGGGTCGAGTCGACCTTGTCGGGTGAAAATCGAGTGGTCCCGCATGAACCAACTTGCGGATCTCCGCGTTGCTTTCTGCAGGTTGGGCCGATCTTAAAAATTGTCCATTCGGCGCGTGTCACAGCGCGTGCAACTCCGTCGTCGTCGTCGTCGTCGTCGGCGTCGGAACGACGTACGTCTCGACGTCCCTAACGGTCGTGGAGGCCACCCCGTACTGAGCCGTGCGTCTCTCTCGCGCGGTACAAGGACCGACACGGTAGGACGGTTTCGCGATATTGATTCGGTTGCCCTCCCTCCCCTCCAAGTGACGTCACGAGGGTGCGTCCCACCCCCGCGCGCAAACGGAGGCGTGGACTACCCCTTTGGACTTGCGCAAGTCTCACCACCGGATCGCGACTACCAAAGGGACTTTTCAATGCCCAGACGATGATACCCACCAGGTACACCGTCACCCGACCCTCGGTCTCTCTCTTTTTTCCCCCTTTCCCCGATACGAAATCCTCGATGACTCCCCGGTACTCGAGGACCCAACGGGGGTGGATGGATCATTCTTCGAACGAGTCACGATCGATTTAATTCGACGCGCTAGTCATGAACGAGCTATTCCAAACTGTCCTGTTCTTTATGTCCCGGATCACCTATCTCGTCTCGCTCTCCCAATGGGGGTGGGAGGGAATCCTCCCTCGGCTTGAATTAGTTGAAGGATCGAGACCTCGAACTCTTGGCTAACGTCTTGTCATTTGCCACCGCCTCTGCAAAAGTCATTCCTATTCCGGTGAAACTGCACCGTGCTTTCAGCGACTCCTCGACCTTTTTCAGGGACTTTCGTTCCCCATGGAGCTGCTGCTGCTGCTTCTGCCACCCACGCGAGGAATTACCTTTAAGGCTCGGCGAATTAAACTGAAGAGCGACGGGAGTCATACCAATTCGGTCGATCTGTCGCGGCCAGCTTCCTCACAAATGTCGCAATGTCCAAAATGGCAATATCAATCGTGCCTAGGAGTATAAACCCTCCGCGTTCTCGCTGCTCTAGAGTTCCATCGTGTAGCGTCGAACAAGGGAACAAGTTCGCTTACTTAATGACCTAGGATTACGCGCAACGATCTAAAAAAGCTCTATAAAAACACTTTTATTCTCGAACTATCTAATATTACGTATCTCGGTCTAGCGCGGTAGAAATAGTCGTTGCGCGTTGTCGCCTTCCTGCCTGTCCAACGATCTATGCATTGGAATTCAAGCTGGAGCTTCCACTTTGGGAATGCGAAGGAAACGAGATATCATCAAAGTCATCGTCGAATTTCCGGTGTCTCAGCAACGTTCGTGCACACGATTATTTCTGTAAAAGTACGGGAGAAACTGCGCGCGCGCGCGCGCGCGAGTGGGTGTTTGCATTTTGGTGCGTGGGCGAGCGCCTTCTTTCAGGGGGTGGAAAACGTCTCGATGAATCAGGAAAACCGTCTGACCTCTCAGGTCAGTTTCGAAAGGGTGCACGCGTGATTCTAATGCTTCGTTACCCCTGCTCTAGTTGCCGATCACGTGGTTGGTGGTCAATGAATAAAAGAACCGCTGGAATTGCTCTCACTGGAAATTAGCACCACAGTTGCATAATAATAAATAAAGCGGCCCTTTATTTCCGTCAAGGATACCGTACAATTTGGAATGCAGCAATTTCCCCTCTATCGTATTCGCGTTCGTTACTTTACAACTCTGCGCACGCGTTTATATGCAAGTTCACACGAGCAGTTAACAATGCTGACGTCAGAAACGAAGAAGGCTGGACAAGGGAGAATCTATTAATGGCCGAACGATCGTTTCGCTGCCACGTTTGTTATAGGTCAACACGGAATATATAAGCAAATATATAGTTATAATGCGATCCACGATGCGAAAGCGCAAATAAAGCGAAGAAAGAGGAGCTTGCAATTGCTAAACCGAATTTATCCCTGCACATGGTCAATATCACTTGACCCACTCTTTATTCTATCCTATCGCACACTCCTTCGTTGCTACTTTATTCTAATGGAATTCAATATTTCAAGCAATTCTTGCGCGAATTTTTATTGATTATCCACATCGTTCAACGTGTCTCAAAACAAAAAATCTAGACACAGCTAGCGTAAAAGATTAATCTGAATTTTATACAAAACTTCAGAAATGACAGAATAACCGAAGCTCTATATTGCAACTTCTATTTTTATTAAGTATTAAGAGTGGGACTCTTGTTCACCCTCATGCGCGAGAACTAGCTTTTTCCATATAATTGATTGACTTCTCGAAAATTCTCGTGAACGGAGGTCTCAAAGAAATAACCAGAATCACTTTTCAGAATATCGTTTATTCAACGTATGTGTGTGTGATGCGCATCGTTCTAAACTTAAAGCTAATTAATACGATTTTCACAAAAACAGTCCACGAGACAAATACTGTGCGAGAAGGTCCATTTATTTCTTTGGTGCTCTCTGGTAGCAAGGTACACAAGCAGCATTCTCTTTGGTGTCGCAATGTCCGGTGTTCTAAAATAAAAAAAACAGATTAAGAGAGATAATCTAAAATTATGATAGCGATAGATGGAAAATGATAATAAGAATTTCAGAAGCGGTCGTAAAGAGACCATGGCAAATGACAAAGGGGTAAAATGGGTTCGTGCAGAGTTTACGACCCTGTCGTGTCAAGAAGTCAAGCATCACGCATCCTATGCTAGTGTTGAATTGAAAATTGCCACGTGTCAGGTGAAGCACCAGGGGACAATGGACACGTGCACTCACGAAGCTCGTAACTGGATACGTTGGGTCCCGGTTCCACGCTTATCAAGGGTGACTCGAGGTCGAGGTGCTTTCTTCCAGTACCGGACACTCCCATGACACACGTGACGTACTTGTACTTTCGCGCGATTCCCCATAAGTCTCTGCTCAAGTTCTTAGCTACATTTTTAATTGGCTACTCGATCATCGCGCTAACATTTTCAGTAACGACAAAAAGAGCGTAGCTCTTATCACGTTTAATGTTAAATTAATGAGGCAACCCCCACGTATATACGCGAGGTCGACTAAGATGAATGAAGTTTTCGATTTGGGCCAACGATCGAAGTAGCCAGCTGTGTTTTTACATATTAAAATAAACTCGACTTTTAGATTGCAAAAAGAGAAGAAACGCGCTAGGGAGACCCTACACGCTTACTACATTTTATAGTACGTTGATTTATAACGATCGATCAATGGGACCGAAAGCAAGCTATTAAGTTGTTCAATTATTAGCGTCTACTTGCTTATTTATGTAACTTACCTCGTTATAAAATAAGTCTGGTGGACAAGGAACAACGCGAGCCACGGATCCTTCGCAAATGACGTACTGAAGGCAATCCAGAGGATAAGGCAAAGTTACAGGCTTCCCATTTTTAGAAGTGGTGTCAGCTGGACATTTTGGGGTTTTGCAGTTATCGGAAAGTTGGTCTTCCGGGACATAAGGTGGGCTGGCCAAGATAGAGGTTGCAGCCAGGCAAAGACAGAGTGCGACAAGAAGTAACTTCATGATTTGACGTTGAATCTGCGATAAAAGGAAAAAGAACAAATTCAGCTATTGATCCACCTCTCTATCTCTTTCTCTCTCTCTCCTACTCACACAAAACTAACGAAACTCTGCTACTGTTGATTAATGAAAGTACAGAAGTTATTGGAGAAATTCAATGTAGCTACCAGTGTTATTTGTAAGACTCGTATTGATTCACGCACTGCCAATATATTTATATATCCTTCTCTGTACACTTTTTAATTTATTTTTTAAGCTTATCCAATATAATGCATTACTAGAGAACAACAGATACGTGGTAAATGTATAATCCATATTTACGACATCAATTGAAAATGTTATATATAAGCCAGGTAATAAAGTTATTTATGTCGTTTTCCTCTAATTGATAATCGAGATAAGCCTGCTCAAGGTCTCAGGCAATACCACTGTTCATAATTGCAGTGCAATCAAATACTTTAGATTCCTCATTAAATTTTAAATAAGGTTTTAGTGAAATTTTGTTAACTTCGCTAGAACATAGCCTTTTATTCGCGTATCGAGAAAAGAATCTGTTCTCTTCTCTGAACGAGCAGAACGAAATCCTCTTTAGGTAGCAAAGTAGTTCTCAATGGATGAACTAGGTCACGAGTAGCGACCTCCGTGAACACTGCACTATTTGAAGGAGTTTCGTTCTCCACTTAATTATCCACGTGTTCTCTAAACTCAGGAGATGAATTTTAATATATTGAAGAAGATCCGTCGTTAACCGCAAGAAAATCTATTGCATGCAATGTAACATGCTTGCGAATGAAAGAGCGAAGCGCTTTTATATTGGATTAATAGTTGCGATAGCACGAACTTTCTGTATTCTCTCGGGAGAGGAGAAAATATTTTTATCTTAAATCAGTTGGAATTGCTTTAACGACAAATGAAAAATATGCAAATTAAAATCTATTGTTCAACATATGAAATTTCTTGCGATCGCGCATCTTATTCATTATTTGAATGATTGAATCAAATAAAACCAGTCACACCATCTAGCGGATCAAAATACACATTATATCAGCAGATGGTAAGAGTCTAAAAAAAATCAAATAAAAATTAAACATCTCTAATGTTCTCTGACCGGCAATGAAGCAGTCCCTGCCTCATTTAAATTATAGCTGAGAAGAAAAGGAAGATCGTTCCTTCTTACTCGCACATGACATCATATATCCCTAAAGAACATTTACCGCTAGATAGAAAGAGAACGATAGTTAAGGAAAAGTTAAGAAATTTCCCTCATCAAATCAAATGCCATTGTCAGAGTATCAGTTTACTTTAATGCTATAAGCCTATCCTAATTAGAAACTCATATGCTAATCAAATTTACTCACCGAGCAACGTGATCCTAGTACGAGGAGATTGAAGATTACTAAGGATAAAGCAAATGTCGAGCTCTTATATGCTCCAAGGAATCCAAAAAGACCTTTGGAATCACATAATATCTATATAGCATCTATCTACATAAAGTATGTTTATCATACGTAGGCCAAGGCGACCAATACTTGAATTAAAGAGGACCCGGTAGGAAAAAATAAACGGGTTCTCTTACAGAAGCTGGTTCGACGAGTTTCGTAATAGAAGCGCTCATCATAGCAAATTATAAAATAATCGCTAAAATATATGTAACTAAAATTATGAGGAAACTAATCAGAATTTAGTAACGCGTTACCAACAACTCTTAGCTATCCAACGAGTCTTACCTCTGCTCAGAATGTATTAAAGAATTTTCGTGTCGAGGATTTTCGTTGGTGAGGGGAGACTATGCTTCCTTTGTTCCTTTAAACACAAAACGGCAGGTGCAACGTCTGCAGACCCCTCTCCAAACTGCCGAAAGAAAAAGGAAAGCAAGGAAGACTTCGAAGCACTCATCTTCCATAAAAAGGCGTCCTCCAAACGACGAACTGGTTAACCGTACTGTCCCTGTAAGCTATGACCTTGAAAAGCGATCTTCCGGATAAATTCATTATTTATATCGATAAATTAAATGACTTCTTGTTATTGAAAAAAAAAAAATTACGATAATGATCTGACGCTGAATGACGCAATTGATCCAAAGGATAAAAAGCACTGGAGATTAATAAAATTTGTATGGATATGTCGACACGTGCGAAGTTCAATAAACTTTATTTAAAGTGGCAGAGTCTTTTTATTTTCTTTCAAAAGATGAAGCGCTCTTAAAAAGACGCGATAATCTATTTCTAGTTGTCCACCTCTCTCGATAGAGAAACATTTGTGAATAATATCAAGTTCTCGACTGTTAAGCAAATCTAACATTTTCCTGACGGACAATGCTCTGATTAAATGATTTTTGGTCACTGTGCCTATTTTCTCTTTATCAAAGTCCTAAAATCAGAAGAATTATTATTGCTTTACCATTGCTTCTGAAGAAAATTTGGATTGAAAAATATACTAACGGAGAAAACTTCTATCAAGTTCGGTTTATAAATTTTGCAAAGTTTGTCCATGGCAACTTCGATCAAATGTCTTTCTTCAAAGTTTAAAAATGTTTTGCTACACGCCTCAGAAGGAACATGTTGTACTGGCACTAAAAGTGGTGCCCGTTCCAAACTTCCTTGAAACACAGTTTCTTCGACAGTTTCAGCGAATCTTGCGTACTCAATGAAGTTAGGTCTTCTCGGAGATAAATGTTACATAGTTTTTCAGTATTCACACTCTCTCAATTGGGGGATTCTACTATATTACCTTAAAGGGGCATGGAAAACCTTCGTAATTGTTTCAACTTCCGCGTTACTTAGATTGCATCGAAGTTGATCAAGGCCTCGAATAAAATCTGATTTTAGTATCACAAGTTGATTGTGCCAATCGAACTGCCTCAAAAATTCAGACACCTTTTTGAGCAAAAGCAAATTAAAGCTATAGTCTCCGAAGAAATACGATAAATAATTTTCCGTTAGTATAAATTATTAATAATTATTTAATCTCTTAGCCTCTCTTCAAGTTAAGAGTTTTAAATATAGAGTTAATGTCTTTGCAGTACCTTAACTCGTTCACGAACAACCTTGGCTTTTATTTTCGCTAAAATTAGAACTATATTCGTCTCGTCTGCAGATGGTGCTTTTGGTGATTTTTCTTCATTGACTTTTTGTTTCGCTATTAGTAATTCCTCATACAGGGGTTTGGCAATAGGTTTCAATTCAAGCTCATCCAAAAACCAAGTATAATTGAAACCCTGATCATTGTTATATCTTTGCTCCACTGCATACTCTTCCTCCTCGGAAAGGAGAATCCCAATTGTTTTTAAAATTCGCCTCATTTGAGACCGTGTGACATGTCCATGATTGTGCCTAATAATCAGATCATATTATTAAGAAGCAAGAATCAAACATTGAATTATGTTATACCTATCATAATCTCTGAATAAGTATCTAAAGTCTAATCTTCTAGTTTGAATTTTAACTCGTATCTTTTCCATAATATCTTCACAAAATTCTCGCTTATCTTTATCCACGCATTGCCATTTTCTCTGACCTTTTCGACGAAGATTCGCTATTTCTTCGGGCGGAGCTTCTACTTTCAAACTCGGCATTTTGTCAAGATTTCTTATGGTAAAAACTATAATTGAAAACTACGTATTAGGAACTTGCAAATCGTCGTTATCCGTGTCCAATTGTCTAATTTTCAGTGAAATGAAATGTACCATGATTGATATCATCCTCAAAGGTTTTCCAGCACACGCGATCCAAGTCATTAGGGTCTTTATAAAGAGCAATCAAATCGCAAATTTCTAGCTCAGAGAGATAAAGTTTCCCCAGTGAGGAAACGCAAAGAGCATCCAGCCCTCTTCTAAATTGCGAGACCGTCACTTTGCCGACATTTAGAAGATCAAAGCCCTGCAATAACGTCGTTATCGTTTAGTTACAATTATAAGCGGTCGATTATACATTTTGCGTAACGCCATTACGTCATCAAATAGCATTAGGTTTACGAAAACGTTATTCCGAAAGAAGTTAATCCAGTTAGAATTTGTCGAACCCCCCGAAATAACTGTACTATATGCGTCAAGGATAAGCGAGTAGACAAAAGGAACCTTGAAAAATTGACAAATGGGGATTCGTTGCTCAAGAACATGTCTTTGAACTCTCTGGATAACTTCTGTACGTGGCATGAGTTCTTTGGTAGGCTCCAATACAGGATGGAACACCGACTGCCTCTCGAACACTTGGCTGGGATGGATTGTACCGACTTCCGGTCGTGGCAACTTTGGCAACTCGGCTGTAATTATTCTTCCTGGAAATTGATCTAGTAGACTCTACAAATAGATTGGATGAATCTTATTTTTTGTCCAAGAAGATTTAGCTCTACTTCGTCCACATTAGTGTGTATTAGGATGTTGTTACTTCATCCAAATGAAGCATTCCGTGAGAATCGAAGTAGTCTTGGATTTCCTCTATTGCTTTCACGAATGCCACGTAATTAATAGTGTATCCGTCCTTTGCAAATTTCTTTACGAGTAAGCAAAATTCATCGGCAGCAAGGACAATGCCCAAGAACTTGAGGATTCGACCGAAATGAGCTAAAGTAACCGTACCGGTATTCTTTGAAACCTGCATAAAAATTTTCATGATTTTCTCATCGATAAATCCACATTTTTTCTATGACATACTAGTTCGTAATCTTGAAAATATGGTCTCAATACAAGCTTCCTCTTGCTGAGAAGCACTGCGATTTGAGTTATTATAAGATTTAATCTTCTCTCCTCTACTGTGCTCAGTACATTTACATGTAAAGGGTCCTCCCATTCTAATCCCGTTATAAGCGGCTTATTTTTACCAAAATCAGGGACTGCGGAGAATTGGTTAAATTTTTAATCATTAGCGAGTAAATTAGACTCGTTGATCATTCTATCATAGATTTCATACTGCTATCGTGAATGAGTTCGCAAAATTGCCCATACAAAACTCGACCATCCTGGATACGAAAATAATTTGCCAAATCGGAAATTTCTTTATCCGTAAGTCCAATCAGACCTTTCAGTGGCCCGGCTAAAATCGATATGAACTTGGCCTCTGCAACGCGCCAAGAGATTTATTTTGTGAGAAACTTAGAAAATGTCCCTGTTACAGTAGAAGGAAATAATTCTCTACCTGAAATTAAATTGTCTTGATCGGGATCCAAAGGTCTGTAGTAATTCCAAAGGTTCGTTCCTACTCGAAATATCGCGGCTCTTACTTTATTGCAAGTACGCCAGACATCTTGCAATACCAGGGCCTGATGGCATATTTCAAATTCATTAATCGAACCTTTCCCTCGCGTAGAATTGATCGATGGGACAGGAAAATCTTTACCTTCGCTATCTCAGGCATTTTTTAATGACTCGTTTTTATTGAATTTTGCAAAATAACCTGTGAAAAATTCCTACATAAATTTAAATTTAAAAAGAGAAGACAAGCACGGATACAAAGGGTGCAAACTTAACGAAGAATTAGAAAATAAAACAAAAGAATCGGCTTTTCTCAAGTTTGGTTTTTACTGCACGTGCACGCACACATCGTGCAATGACGTTCATTCGCTGCCGAAAAATAAGAAGAATAAGAAGAGAAGGTGTGTATTCCTTAAACGTTTCCAATGCCATTATTGAGAGAGGAACCTTCGAGACACCGTTGATCCCACGTAATATCAAAATGAAAAATAAATTTAATGCTGTACGTGCTAGTGATTCATGAAATAGGCTGGTTGAAGAGATAAAGAGAGAGAGAGAGAGAGAGAGAGTGCGTGGCGCCATCTTGAACGACACTAGCGCCAACCGCGTGAGTGTAATTGCTATCGCGTAAATCTCTTCTTTTTCCCTCTATATTTTAGCGTTTGTCCCAGCTAGTTTGTTTCAGGGACGCGAGTGGTTTAATCCTTAAAAAATTTGCTTAAAATTACAGGTGAGAACGGAAGACGAGTAGGCGAGGCGAGGCGAGAAAAGTTTGAGACGCGTCTCAGCGGAGTTGTAAATACGATTGTATTGATTTTTATGAAATAAGCGCGCCGAGAACTCTGGGAAATGATGTTTCTGAATGGAGCGGGACTGTTGTAAATTTTGATTGGTCGGCGTCGTCCACTGTACAACATCCACGCGTTCCATTGGTCCGGAGCGTTCTTCCAAGCACTGATTTTGCCACTACAGTATTTACCTCTCTCTCTCCCCCACGGCAATGTTAGGAAGTAGTTCGACGGGGAGCATCGATTAAAGAACCAGGACTGTATCGACGGATCCGAATTTGAGAAATTATTTATGCGACGCTCGAAGGCACGATGCACGGTCTCTCCGTCTCTCGACTTTGATTCCGTATCGATGAAATCAAACGAGATTGTCCGGAGGAACGTGAAAAGTTCGATCGGCCTAATTTTCGTGGATTTGCCTCTTTTGCACGCTCAAGTTTTCATCGAAAGTGGGAATAGGTTTTGTTCGTGGCATTCGGGACGCGTCCGTTCCCTCGGCGATTCCGCCGCCGATGTTCCTTCCGAGCGGAAGGTAAGAGAATGCGGGGACGGCAGGACGGAAAAGGGAGCCCGGGGTGATCGACTCCGGTGGATACGACACTGAGCGCCGCGCTGTGATTGGCTGGCTCGTAAAGCACAGGAGGGAATTCCCATGATGCTTTGCGCGTAAGGTACCGAGTCAAAACGACTGTGAGTCGCCGCTCTCCCTTCTCCATTTGGCAGCCAAGCGGTACGGACGCGAGTGTTGATTCCGTACAGTGAGAGAGAATTTAATATCGCGCAATTTAGCTTTTATCTGTGTAATTAGAGTGCATTTGCGATAAATAATGGCTGATCAGGAGAATAAGGACTTCAGCGAAGATGTCGCAGATCAAAACTTCGAGCAAAACGGTGAAGCGGAGAATGGTGGCGGGGACGCCGCGGAAAACGGTCAAGAGTCCCAAGAGGACAGGTAACATCTTCCCATTCATTTAATTGCGTATTTCGAGATTCCAGCGTTAATTACGCGATAACACTAGTAGAGATTGAGATTGAGAAACACTACCGCGAACATAGCTGAAAAGACAAAATCGTGACGTAGTCTTTCGATGGTGTAGAGTACGGTCATCGCGTATGACAAAATGGCGGACACGTGAAATTCATAAAAGTGTAATCCAATAGCATCGGTCGGAAAAAAAGAATGCATTTCCTTCTTGCATTCGGATTAGTGAAATAATATGTGTGTGAAGCGTATCTGGTCCGTACTTTTTTTTTTCGGACAAAAACACGGTCACAGATGTGTCGGAAATAGAAAAGTAAAGATGCCGGCTGAAAGCTCCGAAAGGACGCGCCCACGCATCGCTCTCGAGCCGGGCAAATAAAAATGGCGGTTTCGAACAATAGATGGCTCTCATGAAAATTTATTTTGCGCGCTTAGCTTGGGCTCGTCCTCCCCTTTTGCTATCAGTACATTGTATCACATCCATACTGAAACAATCGATCCACGCCAAGCTCACGAAATCATGCTTTTTTTCAAAACTAAGAGACTAGAGAACAAAGATCAATCGATAGCCAGGCTAAAATTATTATTGAAAAATTATAGAATGCTATTCGAGTATTGGCTGTAAGGGGCTCTTTCTGGAAAATAATGTGCAACGACGCAATTTCAACTCAAAGTATCGATCAGATATTTACCCCGAAAGATTATTCATAGTTTTTAAGAATTTTTCTTCGTTGTCGGTGTAGCCCTTTTTCAGCATAACGAGATCTCGAGCTGTGTGGATGACTTACCCACTGATGAAATTAGTCTGATGATGGGAATACTCGGTTTGTGTAAACACAATTTTTTCTTTCTCTTCTTTTTTCCTATCATTTTTTACTTCTTCCTTGCAATTTGGTCTCTTCGGACCCAAACGACCAAAATTTGGTATTCTTCTTCCTTATATCCTTACAGCATTTTGGATACGATCAAACTTGCACAAATTTAAGATATATTTTTTTATGAAATGGGTAAGCATCGTTCAATTTAATTCATTCGAATACATCAAGCGTTAGCTGGGAAAGTGGATGTAATCTTCAAGATTGATTCGTTCGAATAAAAGTCTGTATGGTAAATATGCTTAGGGCGAGTGTAAAATTTTTATAGGAAAATTTAGCGTGATCGACCAAATACAAATTAATCTTTACAAGCTGTACAAATTGCAATTTGGAGATGTACTTCCTCTTACCCATAGTTAGGATATGTGGATGTATCGTGGGATGTGATTTCAATGTATGACGTAGTAAAAGTTCTTAGACTAAAAGCTGGCATTCTACAATCTAGTGTATTTCATAAATTGAGACTCAAATCTTGCATGTTGCTCGAAGCAAAAATAATTTAAGGTAACTATATGCGTAATGATAATAAGTATTAGATATTAATTTATATTGTGCTGTTGTTGCGAGGTAATTACGTTTATCTGTTTCAAATTTTGTAACTTTGTGTAAACTCCTTATTTCTGCTCCCATCTAGTTGATTAATTCTGTTGTAGTTTTGTAATTAATAAAAATAAAAATTGTAATTTCACAGTTGACCAAGATTTGTATACACATAACGCAAATAATAATGGTATTTTTATAGAGTGTAAACTTTTGAATCCATTTTTGGCCAGCTGAGTCTTCCTCGTTGATTCATTGCAGCCGAATTCTGGTTAGTCAATTCTTCATAATTGACAATATGTACGCTTGCCTGGGATCTGTGAACTGAAACCGTGAAGCCTTAAGAATGACTTCTGAAATCTGAAATATTTGCGAGAAGTCTCTCAACTTGAAGTTATCAAGTCCGTCAATGTTTCGTCAACACACAAGCACTGGAAATCGAGTCAAATTGCGTCAGAAATCTAAGTCTCGCACAGACACACACTTGCCTGCTGGGTCACGCGTAGAGTAATTTCTGATCCGATGTCAATGCTGTTTGGGCGTGATCAAAGCACAGAGTCACTAGGGCCAATGCGAAAATCTCCAATAGGTCGGAATGCCATTAACCCAGTTTATGTGGCTTGGTCTGCAGGTGGCAAACGACCCAGTGCGATTATGGCGGGCGGCTCTCAACCGGCTAACGGTGACCCGACCAACAACTGATTACCGGCGAGTGAGACTGGTGCCCACGGTATTTATCACCAGCCCTAGATGATACATATTGTATATGAAAAGATCAATATATAAGTACAGAAAACCATCACACTGCCAGAAAAGTGAAAGTTGAATCGCAGCTATAATCGTAATTTCAATCTGAAATGGACGAAAAGTATATCAGGACTTGAAACAATAATTCTACTTGTACTTTGCCGATGAATATATTGTATATTTAGAAAAAGAAAGAGATTCCTTATATAATCAATATTTATTAATATTAATCATTGATATGTGCATACAGATTGTATATTGTATACGTTTGCAAAATATCCACAAATAATCAACACATTAACTTGTAATGTAAAAACAATTTTTTTAGCTTTTTAATAGATTTGCAGTCTATCTACCATATGCCATTTCTTTGGGCCATTCAGCAGTCAGAGTTCAACTTGGAAAAGTTAAATTTCATTTTCCTTTAGGAGCAGCTGTATGTCAACTGGAGTTGTAACTATTGCTCGGTTTCGCACAAATGTCGTGAAAAATATTTTGCTCTTTCTCGAAACATTCATAATTCCATAATATACTTTTTTTCCAAGTTACTTTTTTTTCTTTTCCTTTTTAAGTCTATTTTTTTTTTTTTTTTTTTTTTTTTTCTAAAGCAATTAATTTTCAATAAAGGTCTGTGTGGTGTGCAAAGCAGTCTTCTCATAATTTTATAAGCACTCATAAATAACTTTTTAGATCATTTCATACAGTAAGGCTCATTTGATATACAATTAATTATTTTGATGATATCAACAAGTTCACTCATTTTCTGCGAATTGTCAAAGAATTTCATTTTGTAGAAAACTGCTGTAAATAAGAACAAAACAGGTTTTCCTTTAAGCTAGGTTTAAAGAAATATATTATATGTGTGTATATATATACATATGTATATACACACATATGCATACACTCCTATTTTTCGTTTAAGTGATGGCTTATTTTTCTGCATAAAAAAAAAGAATTATAAAAGCAAAATTTTATATTTGTTATCATTTTTAGGGGTCGATAAAAGAATTTAATCATTATTTTATTATTTTTTTTTTAATTATTTTATTTTTTAATTTTTTTACAATTTTTTTCTTTTATAATTTTTTTTTAACTCGAAGCGTATCGTGACAGTTTAAAAATTTGACTCAGTTAGGCTTTACGAAATATAAAATCAAAAAACTCTTTTAGTAAAATAAATTCGTTCCATTGCTTTGCAGGTCGGCCGGAGCTAACCAGGACTCTCTGAACAATAGGTACATTGAATTTTTCATTATTTTTCGCTTTAGTTTTGTTCCCTAATGCAACGGTCGGTCTTCATAAGTAATTCTTCACTTTTCCGTGATGTTACGAGAAGCATTTGATGCATAAGTTACATATCCAGGTGGTAGCCGGCTAGAATAAATAATTAACTGATAATAATCATTTATAAAAAGATGAACATTGCTATGCACTATCTTTCACCATTTTTATTGCAGATAATTTTTGTGCACAGTTGCAGAGATTTGAGAATTTGCAGACGTCACAAGCCTGAAAATCTTATTTGAATAATAATAAATTACAAATTTCCTTGACATTAAAATTAAATTCCATATTAATGATAAAAGACTTAGGGACCCAAAGGATTTTTTGTTAATTTTTATTGATTTTAACTTTCTTCTCTGTTTTTGTCCTTCGCAGGAAGTTGTTCGTTGGTGGACTTAGCTGGGAAACTACCGATAGTAAGTATCTTTTTTTTTCTTAATAATCATTCTTAATTTGTAGTTTTTAAAATTAGCCATGATGTTACATTATCTTAGGACACCTTCGGATAACAGATAACTGTTAAATGAGACTAATGATAAACTGAGCTTAATTGATAAAAACTTAGTTTTTTTTTCTTTTTTTTAAGAATGTAATTTTTTAAACATAAAGAGAACTAAATTGTAATATCTTTCAGAGGAATTAAGAGATCACTTTGGTAAATACGGGGATATTGAAAGTATCAATGTTAAGACAGATCCTAACACAGGTCGATCACGAGGATTTGCATTTATTGTTTTCGCCAAAGCAGTATCTCTTGAAAAGGTACTTAAAAATTCTAAGTATATGAAATTTGTTGCACTTCTTCTATTTGTACGTGATGATATATTTTCCAGTTCTGCTACTGAAAGCATTTGACGAAAATTACCACTTCTGATTTTATATATAAAAAGACATTTTTATGGATGGTTGACTATTCTCTTACTAATTTGGCTTAATTAATTTGTAGATCTTAGAAGATGGTGACCATGTCATTAATAATAAGAAAGTTGATCCTAAACGAGCAAAGGCAAAGAGCGGAAAGATTTTCGTTGGTGGTCTTTCAACAGAACTAACAGACGAGGATATTAAGAATTTCTTTTCACAATTTGGCACGGTACGTATTTATTTTATTAGTACGTATATATTGATCGTTTGACATATGTAGGTAGAGGTTCATCTTGGTAGATACAGAAGTTTAATTTAAGCTTAATTATGGTCTTTATTTGTTTTTTAGATCGTTGATTTAGAGATGCCATTTGACAAGACTAAGAATCAGAGGAAAGCCTTTTGTTTCATTACCTTTGAATCAGAACAAGTAGTTTTGGATTTGTTAAAAACACCTAAACAAACAATTAACGGTAAAGAGGTTAGTATATTAGTCAGTTTTTTAATATTTTTCTTTAATTACAGTGTAAAATCAATTTTACACTCGAGTAAAATTTTTAATTATTCCTGTTACAGGTCGACGTCCGGAAAGCAACGCCTAAACCTGATAGCATGGGTGGTATGAGAGGTGGTGCCGGTGGACGTGGTGGTCGTGGCGGTAGGGGTGGTCGTGGACGTGGATTTGGTGGTCAAGGAGGTTGGGGCCAAGGTGGTTATGGCGGCGGCTATGGCCAAGGTGGTTATGGTGGTGGCTACGGTGGTGGATACGACGGATACGGCGGATACGGCGACTACTACGGCGGTGGGTACGGCGGCTATGGTGGCTACGACTACAGTGGATACGGTAATTTCATTGACTATCATTAAGTCACGTGAAACTTCCACATGCCGCGGTTTGTTCATATATTCCTTTGAGTTTTCGATCAATAGAAGTTTTATCAGCGTCCTAATTGAATTAAAGCAATACGCGCAGTTATCCTACGTGACCGCAATTTCCTTGCCATTTTTATTTTTATTTTTTATTAATTTTTTTGATACGATACAAAAATTTTTTATTTCTTTTAATGACGAGATATACGCTAAAATACGTGTATACTTAATAATTCCAACCCTGACGCATTTTACATTTTTATAAATCTAATTATTCTGTAATAGATTCCTGATTCATTACTTCATGTACTAAATACATAAATCGGAATAGAACATATGCGATAGTTATTAATAACTGATACGGTAAATTGAACGTTGATTTGAAAGATTATCGTTAGATACCAATATCAGTCATGCATAACTTATCGTTTGTGGAAATTTTAGACCTTTCCTTCTATTGTATATTAACATCGATACTAATAATTGAGAAACTTAATTACACATTCTAATTTATAAAAACTCGTCCAATTAAACAAAACGTGTAACTTTGCTCGGGTTATGTTCCGTAGTAAATTTTTTCCGACGTTCAATGTTTAGTAAAAAGAAAATCATTGTGTCCACTGTAGACGTATAATAGGTAAATTTAATTCGTTAATTAGTAGAGCAAATTATTCGGTGAAAAATTTAATTATTTAGAACATAATCCGAATATGTTTGCCTACTTCTAGGGAGGGTTGATTTTTTATTTATTATATATATCTATATATATTATATGTATATATATATTATAAATATATAAATATATTATATATATATATATATATATATATATATATATATATATAATATAATTTTTAATAAAGATTAATATAAACCACAAATTGCATAGTATATGCAACAGCAAATGTGTGAAAATTAAATAGTATGGGTTGAACTTTTTTTTTGTTTAATTTGTTTTTCTGTTTTTTTTTTTTTTTTTATAATAATTTATTGTCTATTTCTGTCGCCATTAAAATTTATATTTTTACTCATTTCTATCTATTTTTAAATGAATTAATATTCATTTTATTCTTCTGTTAACAATTGCTTTAATTACACACACTTACTGTTACAAAACTATGAATTTAAACTGTGTGAAGGACATCCAAATAACAATGTGCAGTACAATATTTCGTATGGACTGGTATATTGTATTCCTAGACTCCTGCTTTTGATTCCTTCCACACTTCCGCCATGCATGAATCACACTTCTACGATTCATAATTAATCACTTAATTTCAATAAACATCATACACATAAAAACATGCTCGCATTGAGAAACTATATTTTTAATGGAATTCCTCTTACAAAATTTACTGACTAGATAGGACATGAAATTGGAGCATGTTTTTAGATACCACGATTCCTTAGGGATAAAGCAACAGAGTTGGAATGGTTTTAAACCGACGGTAAATGGATATCACTCTAGTTTGTAACTAGCAAGTTTTTAAATTCGTGAATTGATAAAACTGAGAAAAATTATTTTCAATGGGATATATGACTATAAAATCTTCTGTTTTTTAGATCAATAATTGTTTTCTCTAGAAATCTTTATAAATGTATTTAAAAGGTTGCATGTTCAATTAATTTCATAATCAAGAATACAAGTTTAATAAGTTGAGATATCAGATGACACACAATTTTGAGATTACTTATTAAATCTTGTAAATAATTTATACGTAAAGATATTATAGAATTATATTGAACTTCTTAACCACCATCATAATTAAATGTGATCATAGAAATATTTTGCATTTTATGCGATGTATATTTTTGAATACTCCAAAGTATTCATGTTTATATCTTGAACAAATGATGACTGATTTTTCAACCACCGTCATGACTTATTAATTGAATTTCGCATTTTATGCAAGAAATGATCATGAATATTTTTATAGCAGAGTTAGTATTAGATAATTTTAATCGTGTATGGGGGGCCAATACTGATCTCATTATCTCTTATACCGTGTGTTCCATGAAACGCAGACGGCTATGGCTATGGCGGTGGTAGTTACGATGGTGGCTACAGTGGTGGGCGCGGTGGTGCACGCGGGAAAGGTACGCATTAGCGTTCCTTATCTATTTTGTATCTCCTTCGTATCATATCATTTTGAGTACATATATTTTTTTCATAGTATATATTAATTCAATTATGCTCATCTTGTATTCATACTATCAAAAAACCATATACAAGCAATGAATACTTATCATTGAAGTGTGTTTGGTTGATCAGAAAAGATAAACTGTGGCAGACTTTAGCTAATTCTTTTGAAGTCATGTTTATATTCGTAAAATGAATTCTGCCAATATTTTTTAAAAATCACTTAATCATTTGAGATACTTGATAAGCTTTCATTTCTCGTAATGAGATGATAATCTACAAAATGATTTATTAGTAAATATTTTCAAATTTTTAATATATTTTTGAATTTAAGAGTATAGAATTTGCTAAAAACCAAATCATTTTGTCAGATTTTATTCTTTCTTTCTTTTTAATTTTCTCTCTCTCTCTCTCTCTCTCTCTCTCTCTCTCTCTCCTATCTCTCACTCTTTCACTCTTTCACTCTCTTTTTCTTTCTTTTTTCCCTTGTTTTATCAATTCAACTCTGAGTGTATGTTATGAAGAATGTGTGCACGTATGATAATTAATTTGTTTTGTTAAAAATGTTTAGGAGACTGGAATATATTATTAATATTAATATTTTATGAATTACTGTAACAGAAAACATACCAAATATTTTTCTATGATACTTTAAAAATTAACATATTCCAAGCTCTAATTATATAATTAGAAAATAAGCGCACTATTAGTATTTTATTGCACTAATGTGAAGAAAATATTAATGGGTGAAAATTGCAAATAAAATTAAATAAAAATATGTTACGAGATTTAAATAAATTTATATGCAAGGTGTTCAAAAATTGGCAGACCTTTTATTAAGTTGGTTTTAATTAAATAATTACAACAAGAGCCAATAACATTGCACATATTTACAAAATGCCAATGGAAAAAAGTCCTTAGAATAATGTCAGGAACTACCCTTCAAAATAGAGTTCGCCAATTTCTGAATACTTTGTATAAGAGACTTTCAAGTATTTTGTTTAATTTTTTGATCATCATGTATTTAATTTTATACTAAAAATTTGCTAATTAGATAGCTTGATGCTTTTTTAAATCTCGTAGGATATTTATCTTCTGCTTTTTATTTATTTTTTTTTATATATATATTAATTTTTTTTTTTTTTATAGCATATTAAAACAATCATCCATCTTATCCTTTTCAAAATTATCCCTCATCCTTAACAAGCTTTATGGTTTTGTTTCTCTTATTCTCTCCCTTTAAACATTTCTGGCCATTACCACATTTAAATTGATTTTCTATTTAATCTTTTTAAAATGTCTAATATCTTTAGTTATAATAACTAATGTGTCTCCATTCTCTACAAGTGAATACTTCTATGGTTAATATAGATAACATTTATAAAGCATATGGCAAATGGTCAATGCTTGATGTAAGGATGAAACCAACTGAAATATTCATTTCAGCATATATAACGACTCCAGAAATGTATAGGGGAAAGGAGAATATGAACTGCAACGCGGCCTGTAGCTTACTACCTTAGCCTGTAGCCTCTAATAGATACTCTTGTAGCCTGTACTATTCGTATCTTTATATTTATAGTTTTGTATATTGTTTGTCATAGCATCATTATAAGTGTGCGTGTGCTAGATTTCTTACAATAAGTCAACTTTTCTATCGTGGTCATTTTAGTTTTTTCTTTCGTAAAAAAATGGGTAGAGGTGGAGGGGGTTAACTTTCGGTTGTTGAGAGCTAACAGTTTGTAATGGGTATGTTTCAGGAGGCTCAGGCTATGGCGGCAAGCAGAGGGGAGGTGGTCGCCAAAACCAAAGGCACCAACCCTATTAAATGGAATACCTTAATTGCGACAACAATGCAGTATGCATTGTAACGCTGGTGAGTCACCTTCGTATTCCTAAAACCTTAAGCTTGTACCTAAACTTCCACTGTCTAACACTTTTCACTCTTTCTAACTATCCTGCATTTAAACACAACTTAAAGCTGCATCCATTGCTTGACATCCTGAACATAAGCTTCTTTCATACTCTGTCATCATTGGTTGATATATTTTAATATTCATTAAGTGTATTTTTTTATTTTATTTATTTTTTTTTAATATTTTTTTATATAGATATAAATAATGTATAAATATATCTTGTGTATGATACAAGAAAAAGTATCATATTAAAGATTTATTTATCAAAGATTTATCTTTATTTTCCAGGTTTCCTGCCACACAAGTCTCATAACTCGTCAAATTATCATTCCATTAAAAAACATAATCATCAAGAAGTTCGAAGAACAGTGAACAAATTCAGTCATCAAGATTCACCGCTAAAACAACAATAGTTTATCGTAACGCGTTTCACGTACGTCCATATTATCAGAGGCAGAAAAAGCAAGCATACCTTACATATAGTTATACAATACTTTCTTCCATCTCTCGTTTACCCTTTTGTACAAAGTGAAAAGTATTTCACGTCATTCATCACTTTCTATATATCTTCATATTATTTATCATGAATTTTCTATAATTATTTCATCATGTCCTTCGATGTAGGGTGTGAACGACATAACTGTGTTTAAAGATGTTATTTGTATTGTAAGTCTTATATTATAATGTAAATGAGCCACAATAAGAATAATTTCGAATTAATGAATGCGTTACAGTGGTATCACACCTTACGACGAAATACTGTGATGTAGCACGAAACAGCAAGGTTTGTGCAAACGGGAAAGCAAAAGATGACGGAAATTAATTTGAACGCAGATTAGTAGTAAAAAAAAAATATGGATTCTCACATTTGTCAATTGTGACAATGTTAAATTGAAAACAACCTTGTCTACAATTTTAACGATAAGATTATTTTAATTTTGTCTATAACTAAACTTAATGAAGAGGAACATACTATAGAAAAGTAAGCAGGCAATGTACTTTTTACATGGATATGTTTCGACAAAAATAACAAGTACCGAACTATTTATAGCAATTGTGAGATATGAAATGAGGTAAAAAGATTATTGCTTCCTTATTGGTAAGAGAAATAGGATAAAATAAATTCATTTTGTGTACATAATATACCTTGGATATATTTGCATTTGTGTTGACCGATCCTATTTTGATTCAGTTTCTTGAAGCCGATGTGTACACAAGATTGCTTTAAAGTATAGAGGTAAATATCTGTATACTAGATTTAAATAAGACTGATACGGAAGATTTATCAAACATGTATTAGGGAAAGTATTTTGCTGATTTTACTATACATACAATCGAACTGCGATAGTTCGTTCCATTAGTTAACGGTATATTAGATCTGCGTTGAGCACTTGCAGCTTGCAGATAACTGATGCACCTGTTATTAGTATCTAGCGATGCTCAACAAACACATCTATCTCGTCCGTTGATTAACACAATCATTTCAACTGTATATATCTAGGTAGTCGTCCTTCCAATTTTATTTGTTCTCATCGTCTAATGAATAAAAAATATATGTACATTATATTTATACGCCGAAAAGAGATACTCTCATTCTAGGGAAGGAAAGATATTCCAATTAAGATTTTGGAAGCACCAATCAACATATTTTTCTCAGAACAAATCTTATTTTAATCACGTGGCATGTACACACAAGAAATTTTGAGGAATTTTAGAATTTCTGAAATATTTTGTTCAGTATTACTGAAGTTAAATAAACTGAGATTAGATAAAATATATGTGATGTTAAAAAAAAAGAGGCAATTCATTATTAAAATGAATTATGTAAACATATTATTTATATTTAATTTGGTATAATCAGGATTAATGTATAATTTTACCACATACATTTTTTATACCTTTTGTACATTTGATTCGTCAAAAATATTTTATATAAATCTTCCGTGATGACGGCTGAACAATTTTATTGAAATATTAATCATATTCATGTACATATTTTGAGGTATAATACAAGATCTTGTGTTTATTTAATTTTCATGGGCTGCAAAACAAATATGCCATGGTTTTTAGAAACTAAAATCTATTAATTAAATCTGCTTATTTGTGATATTGTGAGTGAAATAAATAAGCCCAATGAAAATAAGCAGAATACAATCACTTAATACTTAATGATAATTTAGTTAGGATTTATCGGAATAGAAGTAACAATAGTTGCGCGTTAATCTTCGGGATGTAAATTTCTCAAGAAACAAACAAAATCTAACATTTGATTGTGAAATATGCAATATCATAATTTTTTTTTTTTCATTCTCGTAGTACACGAGTTGGACAATTTTTTAAATGCATGTATTACATAGGAATAAGTCAAAGTAAAAAAGTATTTAAGGGGAAGAGAAAAAAAAAGAACTTAAGATTCCGGAAATGAGCGCTAGAAAGAGGAAACCGAGCTTCTCTGTAAGAGGAACGAAATAAAGATATTTTGAGTATTGAAGAAATGTTGATTCGAGTATATTCATAAATTTTCCTTTTATAATTGGACATAAAACAGCGCCATCTGTATCTCCTGTTTGCAGAAGCCAATGGGATTGTTGGACACTTTGATCCATAGAAATGGAAGATCTCTAATTTTTTATAATATTCTTTTATATTCATCGTCCCCATTATACAAATATATATATATAGATACATGTACGTGCGTGTGAGTAAAATAATTTGTAGAAAATCTCGAAATTAACTTGTCTTGCCACGGAAGAAATATTGACCATGAAGTAAGTTCGAAAATTCGACACAACGCTTAGAGCGCCATATCAAAGTACAGTGAGTTAGATCTCTCTACTTTCTGACCGGCTCTTTAATGTAGTCTTACTGCATGTGCTGACACCACGGTGCTTGGAGGGCCCATACACATAGAACTGTTTTTATAATTAACATTATTGTGAACTGTTATTACTTGTACTATCTTTCATTTTCCACGGCAAGTTTTCACCGGCAAGATCATCTTTCCACGTTTAAACGAAGATTCACACCAGGTAATTATTTTTATAAAAGTGATCGTTTTGTACTTCCATTCTAAAGCGCCTCAGCTTCTCCGAGGAAGCGAACAAACTAGAAAGAGAAGCGAAAAACCTGAAAAACCCGGTGCATACTTGCAAAGTTTCCGCGTCTTTCTGGACATCACGTTTTTTATCATCCATCCATTTTCTTCGTTATTAAAGTCCTTCGATGTTTTCGATTACCTTGGACCTACAATTAATCGCTTTTCCTTTACTCGATTCCTGGGGATTTTTTGCATCTACCCAGAAGAAAATTCGCCATGCTTGCTCTCGTGCGTTCGAACTCCTTCGTCCTCGAACTGTACATTCGTGAAACAAGAACAAAGAAATCCAATCTCCGTCCTCCCTTAACTATATTTATGGTCCTTTCAATTAATTCTTGAAATTACAGGCATGTGTTTCTTATCTCTTTCTGCATTTGTAAGCTTTCTGTCAGGTGTTTATTGCTAGCTAAAGAAAAATTACCAATGCATTGCCATGCTTTTTTCAATTTTATAAAATACTTCTCAATAATTGTGTTTTTCCTTTTTTAATCGCAGCATTTATAATATTACCTAATTACTTTCTTCTTCAAGCATTTTTCTCTCTTTTTTTCTGCTTTTTAATTTAATAGTATTTCTTTCACTTTGTTCCAAGTAAGTTACAATTAAATATACGTGATTTAAATATAAAACTTATAGATCTTCTCATTTTACATTGTCTTTGATATCTAGTCATTTATCCTTACCTTTGTGTGTAACGAAATATACGAGTTTCTAAAATTTATATTAATAAAGATACGAAGAAAAATAGCAGGGGATGTATTAATTTCAGATATTTTTGAATTGTTGTTTTACAGATTCCTGCCTTAATATTTTTAAGATCCCCTTGTGGTTTTTCCTTTTGCTATTTAAGCAAGTTATAATCTTAGCTTTATAAGATAACAAAAAATGGTCATGGAGGCATCCCCATCACCACAAAGTGTTGGTCGTGAATTTGTCCGACAATATTATACTTTACTTAATCAAGCTCCTGCTCATCTTCATAGGTAAACAGAATTTCTAGAAATCTAATAATGAAGTAGATTAGCAGAATCATTAAACTTAAATATGTTTTAGATTCTATAATCAATACTCGTCGTTTGTTCACGGAGGTTTAGACTCTAACAGGGACTCTACTCCTGCAATCGGTCAGAAACAGATTCATCAGAAAATACAACAGCTCAATTTTCATGATTGCCATGCTAAAATCAGTCAAGTTGATTCACAATTAACTTTAGAAAATGGAGTCGTTGTACAGGTAAAGTAAACTCAATTCATGACAAAAGGAAGCCATTTTTCTTAAAGTAGTTTTCATTATTTATGCATTAAATTATTTGTAATACAGGTTTCTGGTGAACTGTCCAATGCAGGACAGCCAATGCGTCGTTTCACGCAAACATTTGTTTTGGCTATCCAAGCTCCAAAAAAATATTACGTTCATAACGATATTTTTCGTTACCAAGACTTGATCTTCCCCGATGAAGAAGAATCAGATGCAGGCGTGGAAAGTGGAATTAACGAAAGCGCAGAAAGGGAAGGTGAAGAAGGTGGTCGCTCAGAGCAAGAGGAAGATGATCATCAAAATCAAGGTCAACAACTTCTGGCTGCTGTTACGACTAGTGAGCCACAGGTCCAGCCGGCTCTTATCCCAACGCAACAACCTCCTCTACAACAACAGCAACAACAGCAACAACAAATATTCTACCCACCTCAACCTCAACAACATGTTAGTAAATCAAAGTAAATTTAAAGAAGGCAATTTTTTTAACTATCTACTTCATAGGTTCATCAGGTGATCCAACAGGTTTTGAATGGATCAGCCCATGAAGAAAGTCCATTAATCAATCAGCAACCTCCCCAACAACAACAACAACAACAGCAAACTCCAACACCACCACCTCAGCCACATCAATATATTGTTGATTCGACAACTCAACAATTTACACCAGAAACAGAACTTGAAACTACGAATGAACAGCCAAAACAAGAGAATGAGTTGCAAACACAACCGGAAGAATCTCGTGAACAACCGGAAGAAACTGTGCAAGAAACTGAACCTGAACATATAGTTTCAAGTACAACAGTTAACAGCACTGGACCTACAACTTATGCTAATAGAGTAAAGTCCTACCCAACCACCACAGGTGTAGCTAGTCCTCAAACATCAAAATCTTCGGTATCACCGGTAAATATTTTTATTGTTTTTATCTACAAAAACATATTCATTAAGAATAGCTTGCAATATTAATTATTATTTTAACTCTTAGCCACCTTTGACTAACTTGCGTCTTGACGAAAGATCGTCTTTACATCCAACAAGTAGTGGTCCCGCATTATCTGTAAGTAACATTACGACGACTCAGCAGACGCATAGAGTTGTTGGAAATTCACAAAATCAACATCAACAGAGAGCTCCCAGAGGAGGACCCGTGCAGCGAGGTATGCATTTGCTATTCTGTGTTGATACATTTTCCTCAGTTTTTATAATATAGACTTAAACCAAATAACTTTACTCTCGATTTATCATAGATGGTGAAAGACGTGGTACAAGGCCAGGACAATACACAGACGCACACCAACTTTTCTTGGGTAATTTGCCTCATAATGCATCCGAGAGTGACTTACGAGAAGTTTTCGAGCGTTATGGCAAAGTAGTGGATCTTCGTATTCATAGTAAAACTAATGACAGATGCAAAGGACCTCAAGGAGGAAATAACACAAGAGTGCCTAATTACGGTTTTATCACATTTGAAGATCCCCAAGTTGTCACCAAAGTGTTGAACGCTTCAGTACGTTTAATAAGAAATTTGATGTAAATCACACAAGATCGAATTCAGTCTAAATTTAAATGAATCTTAATGTTTGAATTTCAGGCCATATATTATCCAGATGATAATGGACAAAAGTTAAACATCGAAGAGAAGAAAGTAAGGCCGAGAATGCCAATGGAAGGTAGTGGAGGACGACTAAATTCTGGAGATGGCAGTATGCGGCCCATGGGTGGTCAACAACAGCAGCAGCAACAGCGCGGTTTAGGTAATTTATAACGAAGAGAGAGAGAGAGAGAGAGAGAGAATAATTCAATTATTTCGTATCTAGCGTTGAACTCGAATTTATTGTTAACTGTACAGGTGGTCCCGGAGGAGTGATCAGAGGAGGACAACACGGAACAAGAGGCGGCCGTGGTGGTTTCTCGCGGGGAAACGATGGTGGTAGAGGCGGTGGAATGAGACAACCAGGCAATCCAAATAACACTGGCTACCAAAATCGTCGCTAATATCCACATAACCTCCCCAAAATAAACTACCCTTATATATTAAACACAAGGCACCGGTATACTATTACCACACCCTCATTCCCGAATACGAAATCCAGAACTGTTTTGGATGCCACACGACGTCGACAATGGCGCCACCCTTATACGCTTAACTGCTTGAAACGTTCATCAAGCATAAACTATTAGATGACGCAGCTCAATCTGTACGAAGCACGAGTTCGAACTGAACGACTGTGGCATCGCATATAAAGCCAAAAAAACACTCATTGAACTCTTCGAGACTCCTCGAATTGTAAGATTTAAGCTTTACGGTTCTTACAGACTTGTTTCTTTTAAGAGTGTAAAGAGATTCGATGAAAATGATACAAGTCTGTATTAATAGGAGATGACAATTGCAATAAATGATACTACTAAGTATAGCAGTAAAATTGGTGCAAAGCAAATCTCCTATATTAAGTAATCGATTCGAGAGTCGAGGATAGTTAGTATGGGTGCCGTGGAGTTCGTAGAAACTCAACTGACTCGAGCTAATGAAGCTAAAAACAGAACGAGAACCGTCTTAACCATTAACGTTTATTCGCGTATTCGCGGATTCCATTAACTGCCGATAACACGTTCCATCATTAAGTAAGAGTCGGCGTAATGTCAATAGGTATTTGGTCGGAATGTCGGGTGACGAGTGGAGAGCTGCGACGGTTCTGTGGTTGCACACGAAAAGACAATTAATAAACGTCTGCGTTACATAGTATCGTTGAGAAACACAAAACCGAACCATCAATTGCCGGTATCAATTGATGATTTTGAGCTCTTACTCTTTTGCTGCAGCTGGTCTCGCCTATTCTTCGATTTTCTCATAATACAATTCTATCATTTCATAAAAAAGCTTTGTTTTTTACTTTAATTACCCGCCAAAATTTTCTTTGTTCTTCCGACACTTTCCCACTTCCACATTTTGTTTAGAACTTTCTTTGTTTCATTTTTTAAGAAACGTTTAAATTTATGCGAAATGCAGTTTGTGTCAACCAGCTGCCAAAGTATCAGTAATGTGTATCCGTTATATGATATATTTGATACATTTAAGATCTCTATTGATCGCAGAACTCTCGTAAAAAAAATTTTCGTTTTTACATCTTCCAGTTTTTCGGAAAATTGCTTGAGGAAAGGATAATTACATTTAGTATTTCTTCTCGTCTCTTCTCTCCTCTCTCCAAGTTTTACAGTTTGTAAAAAATAGCCGTATCATACAAATAATGTTATACGAAGAGTAACTTGTTCGTCTTTTTTTTTTTATTGTTTCTGTAAAATTTCATTTTAACACTCAACTTTTTCCACTTCCCTCGATAGGATATTTCTTAAGGATAAATCGAAGTAAAAAGAATCGAATACGATACAATTGTAGTCGCACATTTAACATATAGGTTTTCTAATCTATTTAATATAAAATGTTGTAAAAAAGTTTAAGATAGAGATCGTCGATCATTCTCGTCATAAATTATTAAGGTGATTTCGAGTTACAGTAGTAGATACGATGGACGTGGATCTTTTTTGAGGGCGTTTTAGATGGTTTGCAAATAAATGTGAGATTGCAAACTAGAAACGGAAGGAAGGAACGAACGAGTCCTGCGATTATTAGAGATAGCATAATAAATCCTGGCCTATAATCAATCTCGTCTCCCGTAGTGTGGGTATGAACCTAACTCGCGGAGCAAAAGAGCATCGGGGAAAGTGTATCTATTTTCGAGAAAGATACAATTCGCAGGGGGAAGTTTTCGAGTGTCAAGTTCCATGTTGTCGTGAGTATGATCGCAAAGCAGTCGTCGCTCTCGGTACAATTCATCTACCACATTACGATTAAGGGAGAAAACTTGTTGTACCTTGTAGCTGACATAAGCAAAATGCTAGGCGAATATTTTCTGACGTTGTTGAGATGTATTGATTTTGGCTAATACGCAGCGTGACTAGAGCCTCAAGAGCGAATTTGAGATTTTGAGCACGGCGACTGAAGAGCGGTATACTACGATACTGAGAAGAATTTTCGATGAGAATTTCAAGTTTTCGTTCCTTGATCGAAGATAAATTGAAAGAATTGTTGCAACCTTGTGTCGCGGATATGTGGAATAGTTTAACGATTCATTTATACGAATATTTAAGGAGGCGTGGTGTGTGTATTACGTACTATGTACTATGTACTATGCGTGGATAGGGCAGAGTCATCGCAACTACCTCATCTTGCAGCCTGCGGTGTACAAGCGCTTGTTTTAAAATCGCCGCAGACTCTTCTCGATATATAGATGCCATTTTTTTTTTGTCTTTTTCGTTGCTATTTTAGCCTATTATCAGCTCAAACTTAACTTAGCAAAATTCAATAGCTGTTAATCAATCAACCTCTGTGATGATGCTGCTTTATCTGGCCATAGAAACGAAAGAGATCGATAGTTTCGCGTGATTGTGGTTCATGTACAGTATTGATAACGCTCTTCGTGACTTCGTTGTACTAATTAGGCTGGATTTCTGCGGGAGCGCTTGCCTTTTTCTAATTATCCATTCATTGTTTTTTTTCTTTCAAGGAAAGCATGTAAAAAGAAATCTCAAGTCTGGTACTTGATGGGGAGAGAAATCTTTGTTTTCAAGTTTTGGGCTCGATTTCAGTTTTCTTTTTACAGATTGTGCCAAAATATGATAAAAGTGAAGAATTGGACAGGCAATCTTTTTGCCGAGAAGAAAACTAATTATTCCGATGCGGTCATGAGAGCGTTGATATTGTCTTTACGTTCGAGTATCGTAACGAGTAAAAAGTTCATGGAACAAGTGGCGGTAATTGCATGAATTCGTAGTGCCATCGTAAGGATCTAGTTTGCATAATATCGACGAGGCAATTTTTTCTCTGGATTACCTCCTTTGTACGATGCAACAATATCGCTTGGAGCTTTAATCGTGAACTCTCTCAATTATATCGCTTTGTAATCGCTTTTAGACTAGATATCTTCTTTTATATCAGTAGCAATAGGAATCTTCCACAGTATTTTGCACTAAGAAGTTATTTGTAAATTTTGCATAGACAATTATCGATCGGTCGTATATATCCTGTACAATTTGATCGATGAATAAACGATTAATTGAGAAATTGATCAATGAAAGAATCTTTTCAGTCGGCGGTACTGTTTCGTAAAAGGCGGTAAAAGTCACAGTTACGCGAAATCGTCAGTTTTCAGTTTCGTGAAAGAAAGAAATTGGCAAAGTTTTAATGTAAATGTTTCTTTATTTGTTTTTATGTGACTATTGATAATGAATGATTATATATATATAATTTTAACGATTATATATAAATAATTGTAACGAATGAAATGAGAAAGAAGGCCGAAACGCAAATAAATATAACAATATAATATCTAGAGGGATGGCGATAAATAAGTTGTGAATTTTTGTAGCATACAATTTTTATTTTCAGCCTGCCAGGCTAATTTGTATGTACAACCATGGACAACGTTACTGCGATAAAGAGATAATGTTAAAACAAAATGAAAAAAAACCAAGAAACATCAAATGTATTGTAAGTTTTGCATTTAGTATAATATACCTACCTTACTACCAACCCTCACAAGTATCTTTTTATTTAACTTTACACACAATAATCATTTGTCACAATTTAATATTGTATCCATGTTGTGTATATCTCATGAAGAATTCAGAAGCAACAAACAAGCAAACGAACAACACACTTCTTCAGTCTTCTTTGTCTCTAGTCTAGATATAAGAAAACGCAAAGTATAAATACATATTATATTGTAGTGTATTTTATACTTTCGTACTTTTTCGACTTTTCAACGTTTTAGTCCCGTTTTTCAGGGAGAAAACTTGCGCTTTTTTATCGAAAAATTTTTACAAATACTTTAACGTGCCACATTTGGCCCGCGATTTCAATAAAGTTAGTTGTACTCTCTTCAATAGTTTACGCTTTATTTTAGATTTACTTTTTTATACATAAAAATAAAGTTGTCGATAAGCCAAGTTCATACGACATCCAATGGAAGTTTTAAGAGCATTTATATATTTAACATTTAACACCTCTAAGTATGCTTCATTTTTCAAAATATAATATACCGATATGTTTTCTAAGTAGTTTTCTTTTATTGATTTCCTTCTCTAAAACCCAAACTATCGGAAGAACATCATCACCGCAAACTTTCGCATTACGCGCTAGTAATTTCAATAGTTGTCTCGTAAGAAAGAGAGAGAGAGAGTGAGGATTTCTTCGAAGGTTCTCGATGAGATTAGATCCAGTTTGAGGCAATCGGAAAGCTTGTCGCGTAAGGATTACGCAAGCTGTAAAAGCTTGCGTGTTGGCCAAGCAGCAGCAGGCATATGGCAGAAAGATCAAACGGGGGTGTAGCGAGAGAACCGATGAGATCATCTCTTTCGTTGTTGGCTTGCTTGGTCTCTCCCGTTCTCTGCAGTCAGTCAGTACCGGTCCAGCAACCGATTTGGTGAGCTTTCTGATCGTTCCCGATAGAAAAAGTGAGAGGATTACGAATCGAGCTACCACCAATCAGGTCTGTATCCAAACATACAGCAACCAAATTGCACCAAACTTTACAAAAGGAGCGCATCCTGCAGGATGCAAGGCCAATAGCTGCTCTCGATTTCTTTCGCTTTCGCTCATACTCTCGCTCTTCTCTCTCTCTCTCTCTCTCTCTCTCCGTTTCGTGAATTTCTTAAGAAACTCACGCGAGGAACGTTAATTAAGGGTAAGAATGCTGAAAAGGACTTTTTGTTTCTTTAGCGAATTTCTTCTAAAATAACCTGTTCTGGTCAAAGATACTTTTTTTCTTTTTTTTTTTTTTTTTTCGTTTCCTGCGCTCATCTACAAAACTAATATAAACGAGCGTGAAAACTGTGATTAATGAGCCGACGTTCGTTTTGGCTCTGGGAAAAATTACAGCTCCTGCTTTGGTCGAAACTTAATTAGGTGCATTGAGATGCACGTAATTCGATAATGATCTTTACTTGTTTAACTGCAAAATCCATGTGGATGCCATTCCAATGATGATAAAAATGTATCAGTTTACATTAATAGCTGCACTACTCGTTGTACATCTTGTTCTACACGTATTGTATTACTGGAGAAGAAAAAGTAAGAGAAAAGGATTGAATGACAGTAGGCGGTAAGTACGAGTTATCAAGTCGCTTATCACATTCGACCCCTTTGAAATAGGAAGTGCGACATCCTTCCTCGGACTTTGAACACGAAGATGCTAAAATTCTCAGATGCAAAATCAACGTCCTCGGCGGCTACTCGAGTGAACTTTTTGCTTCACTTTTCGGTGTTTTTTTTTTTCCTTTTTTTTCTTTTTTTTTCAGCTCCTACGAAGAGATCTCGAAGAAGCGCATTACCACACATGGGAAATGGGCATCGCAATTATCGCGTCGCGCGTTTGTTCGGTGGACTCGCAAAGTTTAGCGAGAGATTCCTCCGCGTGAATTCCAAAGAACATCGCGTATCAATGCGCTGCTCGTGCTCGTGAACGTGGAACATCCGAGCGCTGCGCAAGTTCCGACCGCGGAACATTCGACTGATGTAAAACGCGCTCGTTTGCTACCGCCCCAGAACACAAACCTTCCACGACGTCTCTTCCTTTTTTTTTCCGGGCTTGGCCTGCCCTGGCCTGGCCTAAGCCCGTGGCCTGGCCTGGCCAGCCAGCTTTGCACTTTCGATGATTCACGCCTCGCCAGTTCTATTAAGAAAATAATTGATTCCCATCTTTCTCTCGTAACGCCGCTGCTCCGTTCTGTTTTTCTCGCGTAAGTAATAAGAAATTTCATCAAGCATTTGGATATTTTACTCCTCGAAAGTTAAGTCGAAGCCCCCTCGTAAACCCTCGACTTGCTAAATTGCCGCTAGGAACGACGTTATCCGACGAAACGGTCATCAAAGCTTCTTGAAATGTTTCATTTCCACCCATGGGGGCGGTAATCGCACGTACGCGCGCCACACTTAACTCCCTAATAGACGCTGAAAATTTACGATGGTTTTTGGATAGTCCTTGGCAGACTCCGGGTTCGCTCTCTCGCATAGTTCGATCGCGCGTCTAACAAAATAGCATTTTCTGTGAAATCTTTCAGTGAAAACGCGGGCTATCCTTGCGAGTGTCAAACTGGCCTGGAATGGAGTTTCCTTCGGGGTAGTCTCTTGGGTGAGGAAAAGTAAAGAGTAGAGAGAGAGAGAGAGAGCAAGGACAACTTTAATCTAATCCGCAGTTTGTGCAAACTTCAGGACTTGAGCTAATCTCGATTGGCCACGTCCATTTGCACATCGGTCCGGATTCTCGATTACGATCGCTCGATATTACTGTGATAAAGGACATGGATTTATTCGTCAGGGATAAGATTGAACGGAGAATTTACTATTCCATGTATATATATATTGCATTTGTATATTTACATTCATAGAGACTCTTCATCAATTCCTGGCCGTATGATTTTGACGTACGAGTTACGTCGTACGCGTGTGAGTTATCGCTTTCATTGAGGTCTCCGTAGATTTATCGTCGTCGACCGAGTTGACCCTATCGAATGCATCGAGAGTTTAAAAAATGGGACGTTCCAGATGTTATCTATCCGGAGGATAAAGCCGACGACGAACCCCTTTAATTGTCTCGTTGATAGGAAAGCTTGTTCGCGCGGTTCGTCGCGGTGATTGTCCGTCCTGCCAGATGGATATCTCTACTGTGTTCTATCTCTCTCTCTCTCTCTCCGTGTGTTGCAGAAATCGCAATGCGGACAAAGTTGCAGCTGCAGCTGTTGCTGCTGCTAGGACTCTTCCTCGTAGCGTTTCTGGTCGACGACGCTTCCTCCGCCCTTCACGTGAGTATACATTTAGAGCGGAGAGACGGGAAGTGAAATAAATTTCATTCGATTCGATTTGATTCGATTCGCGTCAACAGCGGAGAAAGAAGCATAGGCGTCGCACCACCACGACCGAGGCCTCGGTCCAGGACGAAGTCATGAACATGCTGGAGATCGACGAGGCGGCCGAGGAGGCTGCCGAAGGAGTCGACGCTTCCGTGGAAGACGCCGAGAACGAAATTGGATCGAAGAATCAGCGTCTGCTCCTTGAGGATCCCTGCATGGACAAACACTGTGGCGCCGGACGAGTTTGCAAGGTAAAAAAAACCACCCTTTTCTTTTCTTATTTTTTTTTTTTTTTTTTCGGTGCACTCCACACCTAATAACAAACGACGATTCTCTAGGCAAGCGAGGAGGGTACCGCCGAGTGCGTGTGCGTGGAAATTTGCGACGAGGAGTCGGACCCTCGCAGAAAGGTCTGCACGAATTACAACGAGACTTTCGGCAGCGATTGCGAGGTATACCAGGCTCGCTGCTTCTGCGATACGGACGACGCCAGGTGCAGGGGCCCCGACTATCAACATGTACACATCGAGTATTACGGGGAGTGCCGGCAAATGCCCGTGAGTATAGTCTCCCCGCCGTCCCTCTACTACTGAACTTTTGACCAGGACGACGACGCGCGTGGCATCGTCCAAGACGGAAACGGGACGACGACGGGAGACGAGAAGAAAGACGGGACGGGACGGGACGGGACGGGACGGGACGAGACGAATTAATCGATGCCCCTTTTATCCCCCAACAGATGTGCAAGGAGGAGGACATGCTGGACTTTCCCAGGCGAATGCGCGATTGGCTCTTCAACATCATGCGTGACTTGGCCGACCGTCAGGAACTTCCGTCGCACTACTTGCAGATGCAACGGGAAGCGGAGAGCAACTTGACCCTGCGCTGGACGAACGCCGCTATTTGGAAGTGGTGCGACCTGGACGGACACCCGCACGACCGGGCGGTCTCCAGGCACGAGCTGTTCCCCATCAAAGCCCCCCTGATGGCCCTCGAGCACTGCATCGCACCCTTCCTCGACTCCTGCGACACCAACAACGACCACAAGATCAACCTCGTGGAGTGGGGCAAGTGCCTGGAACTCGACGAGGTACGACGACTTCCAATTGCACCGCGGGCAATCGATACGATACATATTTTAGGATTAACGCGTACCGGGACATCTTTGACAAATTTTTTTATCTCTCTCCCAACGATAATGACGCTTGCTCGCTTTCAATCAATTTTCAGTTTTCGTATTAACGTCGCTCTCTCTCTCTCTCTATGAACTCTCACGCTTGTAAACTCGCGCATTAATTGCTTCCTCCACTTTTCAGGCGGATCTCGAGGATAAATGCGACGAGCTGGCGGAAAGAACGGCCATCGAGCATTAAGGGCTGGTCGTTAGAAAATTTCCAACGATGCGCGGCACTGGTTACTACTCTGGATGCAATGGTGCAATGGTGCAATGGTGCAATGGTGGGATTTAAGGGCTATATAGGGGAGACGCTGGCGAAAAGTCCGGGCAAGGGGAAAAAGGCGGGAAAAATTGCGAGTAAACCCCTGCGCAATGACGGCGCGCAGCTTGCGAATCGACTCGTCGATAGCGTAGTCCGTCGAATAAACGTCAGCCGTAATTTAAAAAGCCACCTCCTAAATAATATACCTAAAATCCTGCAACATTTGCAACGACTCCACGAGAACCTTGTCGTGCTCTCCTGAAAGCATTTCATCTTTTTATCCCATTTCTTTTCCTTTCCTCTATCTCCACCCTCTGTACTCCATCCTCCTCCTCCTCCTCCTCCTCATCCTCCATCTATTCCTCCTCCTCATACACTCCTTCTACTCTTTCCCTTTTTTCTCCTGTAACGCGTAATACTATTTCATGCCGTTTGTAACCACGTAAAATACGTATTTTTCATGTATTGTATAAACTTTGTATGAGATGACTACGAATTAATAAAGAGGCTTTTAAAAATGTAGATATTGAAAATGGAGTTTTTAAATCTCTCGCTGATTCCCCTCGTATATGCATAATGCAACGTTACTCCCCGTACATTCGTAATAACGCTGATTAATTATATTGCGGAAAATCGATAAGCGCAACAAGGAACATTAATATATTGAAACAGAAATAGAAACGAGCGTATTTCTAATTTTAACTTGAGAAATTCGTTGATTCGCTCGTTCGTCCATCGGAATCTTTTTGACTCTAGATTATCAGTCATAATCGTCGATGATAGGCGAGAAAAGGAGTCATTACTGCCGAACGCTAAAGACGAGAGGAGAAATTATGGGAATAGGGAACAGAGAGAGAGAGAGAGAGAGCGGATGATTATGATGATGATAGATCGATAGAAAATTCCTCGGAGAGAGAGGATTCGAGAGGATTTTTCCATCGTCCAAAGTTGATAAGGCGAATCGAGGGTGAAGAAGCGTGGAGAGCGAGGAATCGGTAAGAATTTGCTAAAAAAAATCGACAGATTCATTTGCAAATAGCGCTTAATTTAATGTTGGCCCGTTGTCAGTGGTGTAACCGCGAGATGACAGCTGCGTCGCGCGTAGGAAGATTACGATTGGTCGAGCCGAGTCACGTGACAGGTCCGTGGAGCGATGACAGCGCCCTGCATATTTGGCGGGATTGTACTTAGACGGCGTCATCTGTGCAATCCGTAAGTTTGTCGTGTAGCGAAACGAAAGTCTCTCGTCGCATAATGGTGAGTATCCACAAGTTTTTCCCGTACTCTTTAGCCATCCGCTCCAACCGACTTCACGAACGTGATCGCCGATATCCGATCTGTCTACTGGCCGAGTTTCGTGTGCGTATCTTGCAAATTAATGGTGATTTTCCTCTGTGAACAGGCTGGTGGTAAAGCGGGTAAGGACTCCGGCAAAGCGAAGGCAAAGGCGGTCTCCCGTTCCGCAAGAGCTGGATTACAGGTAAGATAATTTCTTCGACGAAAGTCGAGTAGCTCGACAATCTTTAGATCCCGGATTTTCCCACCTTCTCCTCGTTCCTCCTCGAATCTTACTCTAATTTACTTAATGAAAAGGTTAAACGAGCGGAGTTGGCGCGAAAAACTCAACTGTCCCCGTCATTGGGATTTTAATTAATTTTATAATCAAAGCTGAGACGTTAACGCGAGAAAACTGGACATTGCGCTATTTCTGGATCCCGGTAAATACGCGTCTCGCGAAATATTCTTGATACGTCGCGGCTTCGTGCTTTATTTTTTAAATTCAATTCCTCGCCACTGCTGAATCTCGGACATTTTCAAACGAGTCCAGTGAAACCGTTTGTAGTGTTTGTACGTCCCCCTCTCCCCCCCTTGCCATCCCTCTCTCAAATCTTTCAATTCCGTTCCCCTGTCTCGAAACTCCTCTTATTTTTTAACATTTGCATCGACGAATTGGATCACTCCGAAATTCTTGATCGAGAAGAGAAAGAGAGATAGAGATAGAGAGAGAAAGAGAGACGGTGGAAGGAGAAAGACAGAGAAGAAAACCTATTGTTGTCATCGGTGTGCATCATTGAAATTTATTTCAACTTCTCTCTCAACTTGGCAACTTGGTTCTGGTTCAGTTCCTGGAGTGTTGTTTTGATTATATGCAGTTGTCATGTCCAAGTGTTTGCAAACAATGTCGACGAAATAAAATTTATAAAGCACAACGAGCTTCTGTGATAAACAATATAATGCAAATAATATGATTGGATCCTCTCTCGTAATTGCAGTTATTTTGGTAAAACCTGCGGCTCTGCTCTCTGTTGCTGCTGCTGCTGCTGCTGGTACGTGCAATTTCGTGTACTTGTGCCGAGTGTGTTTTGTCGAGCTTTTGTGTGTGCGAGCTTCGTTAAAGAATAAACAAACATAATTTGCAGTAAAGTGACAGGGATAATAGTAGTAGTAGTACTGGTAGTGGTGGTAGTCGTCGAGTATAATTCAGTGTCAAACGAAAGAATCCCTTCGTTAAAGTTCTTCGAAAATGTTGTTCGTAGATTTTTCATAAAAATTCTATCATTCAACATCACCGAGAGTTGTGTTGCACCGTCCTACAATTTTCCATGGACCGTAAATCTCGTAATTTATCAGGTTTCTCGCGACTCTACGTAATAGAGAGTGCAGGGGCCTTCTCACTCGTTCTCTCTCTCTCTCTCTCTCTCTCTCTCTCTCTCTCTCTCTCTCTCTCTCTCTCTATCTATCTATCTATCTATCTATCTATCTATCTCTCTCTCTCGGTCAATGAAATCTCGTAGTAAAGCTGGAAAGCTCGGGAAAGCCGAATCATTGCATACCGCTCGATATTTCTCGTTGAAAATATAGGAAGCGAGTTAGTAATGGTCATTCATGTTGATAAATGAATTTCCTGCGAGGTATGAATAAATGAAAGCAAATTAACCGATCGGATGAATTAAAGATATCGTTTAGTATGTAAAATGACACTAGAACTGTTATCGTTGTTTGTGTCTATGCTGTCTATGTCTCTATGTCCATGTCGTCGTCGTCGTCGTCGTCGTCGTCGTATAGTTGCCGAACATTTCATGTATGAAAAGCTGCTGACGCTATATGTGGACGAATGTTAGTGGAACAGACATTACGTATGGCACATCCTAACCCGAAAATATTTACCTTGATAATAAACTGTTTTTATCAGGAGCGAAAAAAAATGGTCGGCTCTGTCCGAATTGTACCAAGTGCAGACTTTGCTTTTGATTTCAGTTTCCAGTCGGGAGAATCCACAGGCATTTGAAAAACAGAACCACAAGTCATGGGCGCGTTGGTGCTACAGCGGCAGTATACAGTGCCGCTATATTGGAATACCTCACAGCAGAGGTAAGTAATAGTTGCGTGCGAGACCGGGAAGAAGAGAGGGAAAGGGAGAGATACTGAAGAGAATTTCATAAGAACCAGACAAAGAGACAGACAGAGTGTGTGCTATGCTCTCCGATACACACTACGAGAGGTACGCATGTGTGACTCTACCCACGCTCAGCGGTAGTGGCGTTATTGACGCTTCTTGACATGGCTGACTTTCCCGCCAAAATTAGAAAAAGCATTCTCTCTCTGTCTCTCTCTCCCGTTTCTCCTTTTCCTCTCGCTAAACGTTTCTCTCTGCTTTCCTTCGACTTGTCAAAGCTAATTCTCCTTCTTGAGTGAAAGATTATTTCTTATTTTATCTTTTTTCTTTCTCTCTTATATCTTGGTATTGAAAAATTCTCTCCTATGTATCGAGAAAATTCATGTTTTTGTTAAAGGTTCTCGAATTGGCAGGGAACGCCTCCAAGGATCTAAAAGTAAAACGTATCACTCCTAGACATTTACAGCTTGCAATTCGTGGGGATGAAGAATTGGACAGTTTAATTAAAGCAACCATTGCCGGAGGAGGTTCGTAGCAGATTCCGATAAACTTATAGATATCGTGCATCGAGTATTATAATCTGCGCGTTTGTCAAATGCTTAATTGATATTTTTGTTGCAGGTGTTATTCCACATATCCATAAATCACTGATCGGAAAGAAGGGCTCCCAGAAACCAGCATAAGATAGTGATGTGTCTAAAAACATTTTCAAAGATAAGTAGACAAGACAAAGCGAAGCGGCAGAGTGATTGTTAACAAAGTGTACCTACGTTACTAAATTGACAGAGAGAGACTGGCGTGATATAGATATATAGATATATAAATAAAATAAATATTGATATAATTTAATATAAGTAATGACGGTTAAAGAAAAGGTAAATTTACGATACGCAATTGGCATATGGAAAGGGGAAAAAAGTAAGATGAAGCTTAAAGGAAAAAATGTAAAATCTACTAGTGTATATAATGCTGCTAATAATTGACGAGCGATACGTTGTAGCATGGCTCGCTCAAAATCACTAGCATTCATTTAATATCGTTTACTAATATACACACCATTTACTGCCTAGAATAATTTAACGTAAAAGTAAGAATTTGGAAGCCACTTACCTTTTTTTTACTAACAAAATTTTTTCCTCAATGAATTAGTGTTAAATTTCGTCTACTTTTTAAAAGATTTTTCATGCATCGTTAGGATGCGTGTATTAAATATATTTTCTTTAACCCCTAATTTACCTAAAAGTTACTCTTGAGCATTTATATGATGCACAGTTCAACAGATTTTCTTTAGACATTAATTAGTGTATGAAATTACTGGAAAGTATCTATAGTTACTATTTAAGTATTTGTATATTACTTAACTAACAAAATTTTATTAAAGAAATTTATTGAAAAGAGTTAAATAACATTTCCAAGTTCACACGGGTTAAAGAATTATTAACGTAAATTTTGTTCTTGAAATTCAGCTTATGTAGAAATGGGTTCTTTTTATTTTGGAAGTTCTTATTTGTTAAACAACGATAGATTGTCTAATTAAGTTTCGATATAAACATGATTTATGAGAAATTCTGAACCGCACTCTCGAGCCGTTAAAAGACAAGGTGTGAATTACAAGTAGGGATGAACTTTTTAGTTATTGACATTTCTTCTAGTTTCAAAGTCGTTTTGTCAAATATGTCGAATGAAACTTTTAAAGTTTTCAGTCTCGAATTTTAAAGTTGTTAATATCCATATATTAAATTGTTTTAAATAGTTACAGAGACTCTGAAGTTTTTGCACGTAGAATTATTTCCCGTGAAAAAATTCAGAAAGTTTTTTTCAATAGTTGCGCGTATGAGAACATTTCGATTAATTATTAAATAAAGTAAATGCCTACTGTACAATAACATTAATGAGACTGAAAGCTTTCAATTCAATACAATTTTATTGCCGAAGTTATAAAAAATCGTCATAGCGTGTACATTCAAGCTCACAATGTATACTTATCAAAAAAAAAAAAAGCATTTCAGATGTGACGATAAATCACACGATTGTCAGATATTAATGCACAATTAGCTTGTGCGACTTTAAGGAAACATACTTAATAATTTTTGGTCTTGTTCTTATCCTTTTTCCAATTCATTTTATAATTTGTATAACCATTGTTATTTGCGTAATTTAGTGTAATTTTCACTGTATCAACGGTTAAGCACCGTTTACATTAAATACAAGCCATATGTAAAACGTTCACTTTCATAATAAAACTAAATTTTACTATTACGAGCATCAAGCACGATGGTTTGTTTCTTCTCGTCCGGAGTGTTGTTGTACGCTATTTTCTAGCGCTTCTCGCTCCTTTGCGACGCGTTATGTACAATTCTCTATCGGAGCCAAGTAACGAGAGTGACGACACGTAAATCAAAGATTTTCGTGCCTTACAAGGAATAATGTATTTTTGAAGGATTAAAGTGTATTGATCGGAATCCGATGTTTACCATCCATAAGAGAGAGAGAGAGAATCCATCGAAATTATAATGCAATGACAGCGCAAGAGTATCAAGTAGGTACATCCGTGTTTTGATGCTTTGATGTTTTGATACTTTCGCTCCTCTATAAGGGTTTCGAATCACGCGTATAGTCCAGAGAGCCTTGAAAAAACCTTTAAAATTTGAATCCTCCTGAATAGTGCTGCCATCACAGGGAGCGGTCTGGGATAAATTCCGGTTTCCAGGGGCAGCGACCAATCCTGTCGCTCGGGAACCTTGCGGCTTTTTCGTGGAGGCGCATACTGGGACTGGAGGGAGGTACCGTTCCGTGAGAGCGAGCGAGATGGAGATAGGGACGAGCTCCCCACACGTCAAGAACCGCAGTCGCCTTTCACGAGCACGGTCGACTGGATGACTTGTGCTGTGGAGATCACTTGAAAACTTTAAACTTAAAGAGCAAAACTCCAATCGTTTGCTCCACCCGTGAAAATCACTCGAGTTTTCTCACAATTTCTATCTTGCGAGAGTTTGTTGGTGGTTCCTCCGGGCCGGAACTGGTGATTCGTGCGTGCCGGTGACAGCGTGGATCGGATCTTCTTCCGGATAGTGCATCTCCAAGTGCATCTCGCAGTGACCAAACAATTCCTTCAGTCTTTTTTCTATTTACTCTCTCTCTCTCTCTTTTTTTTCTCTCTTCTCTGTCTCTCTCTCTCTCTCTCTCTCTCTCTCTCTCTCCTCCTCCTCCTTCTCTTTTTTTTCTTTCTTTCTGGATCACGGGAAGAACCATTGAAGGATCCTCTTCTTCAACACCTTCCATTAAACGAATCCTGCTGTTCCGCGTTCCCGGCATCTGGACCAAATTTTTAGCGCGCAAGGATCAAGGACATCCACCGTAGACCTGGTCCTTGGTTCAATCACCCCGCGCGGTCTTTTCCTACTACTCTCGAGTTTGTGAATCCAATATGACTTCTCAGTAATAACAACGATTTACGGATTCCCAAGAGAGTTTATTCAGGATGGCGGCGGCGGTGGCGGCGACTGGACACGCGGAACGAGCCCTTGAAAGGTAAGTGATTTTTCACGATTTGCGCAACAAGCGGTTGCTTTTTGCCGTGGAGAACGCAGCACCGGTAAATACGATCGCGTCGGGTTTTCACTCGATGACGTAGGCACGAACAAGACACTTGTATCTCGTTCACGTGTTTCCCACAATGCGCGCGTTAATCCATTTAATTAAACCCGAGCCTACTCCCTTTTTTCATAGCGCAGTCTACTCACGTTTCTGGAGTATCTCTCCTTCTCGCTGCTTTTCATTTAACCTACGACGAAAAGTCCTTTCATTAATTCGCCTTAAGGATGCTCTTATCCATACTAATTCCCGGAGATAAACGAATGGATTATTTCTCTCTCGATTCAGGAATTCTAATACACAGAGATTCCCCCTGCATCTCGAAACTAGTACGCTAACATTTGCGCTAAGTCCAAACTCAAACTGGTATTTCCTATATAAAGCGGGGAGAGAACAAAGTTTTGCCTAAACTTTGCGAATTTCCTCCTCCCCCGGTTGATTTTTACCTGGAGAAATTTTCCAGGAAAAATGGCGTGCGACGAGATCATGGAGCGAGCATGTTCCAAGGACATGCAGAAATTATGCTGGAAGCTATCGCAGCACCGCATATCTAAAAATACTCATTCTTTTGAAGCCGGTATAATTAATTGTTAATTTGCCGTGATGTTTGCAGCGCGCATCGCGTGCAATTTTATTATTACGCGTTTCTCTCTTTTAAGGACAAATACCACGAAAATATAGTGACAGAAATTTGCATCCATACGCAATATTTTTATTCCTACATGAATACACATTACATTTTACCCTGTCGCTGGAATATTTTCCGCGGGCCAAAAATAACAAGGTTTTCCAGAGGTCCTGGCATATTCCAATTTGTTTTACTGACGAGAATAGCTTTGATCTTGACGCGCGCAAGAAAATTCGAGTCTACCAAAATGGCGCGCTGCTGCGCTTGAAGAGAGGAAATTTTGACTCTCGCCAAGTAGAAACGGCCTCTGGAACTAGAATCTGAGTGGGGAAAATAAGCCGAGCCAAGCCGAGAGAGATCTTAGGTACGCGTAGAACGCCAGTGGCAATTTGCTCGGATAACTCGGAGAGCGAAAAAAATAAAAGCCATAAGAGCGTAAAAAACAAGATAGACGCAAGATGGCGGAGCTCCTCCGCTGCGGAGGAATCGTTTCTGCAAATTAGATGAAAGAGAAGCGAACCAGGCAAATCGCAGCGAGAAGAGAGTCGAGAGAGAAAAAGAAAAACTTTCCGCTCGAAAATCTTTCGTGCAATCTAAATAGCGGAGTGTACCGAGAACGCGCAAGGTCGCTTGCGATCGTCAACGTCATCGAGCCGCTGGCAAACCTCGCGGTGAAAGTCTATCTCGCGTGGAAGGGAACGCAACCTCCAGCTCGCGCGCCATGTTCATGCACGAAACGAACACGGAATCGTTCTTGGAACGAAAGTAATCGAGAACTCCTCTCCTAGAAATCTCCTAGATCAAAATGGAGCAGCGAATGTCTCAATTGTGTTCCATTGACAAAAATCCACGTACACGCGCTCGTCGTTGGATTATCCCAAGCTCCGTTATCGGATTACAAGACACGCGCGCGTCAAGTGTGTTACGATGCAACTTTGAGTCCACTTGGAACGATGAGATGTGGGAAGAAGCAATTTTTTAGTAACGAGTCGAGCTTGACCTACGCCACTCGAGAAATCATTCTAAGCGTCCGTAGCGCTGATGCGCATCTTCTTTGGAACGAGTTTCTTTGTTAGCCTAATCGAGAAGATGGATCAGACCGGGGAGATTAAACGAGGAAATGATCTTCGCACAATTACCAACTGCGAAGCGAGTTCTTTTCTCTTTCGCGTCACCTTCTCTCCTCTTCGCGGAGCTCGAAGGATTCCTTCGAGTCCGGGAGGCACGAATCCTTTTTCCAAAGGATGCGTATCGTATCGTCTATATAAGTACATATCGATTTTAATTACACAAGTAGCTTCTTTCATTTTCAGTAGCGGAACCAGTAGCGGAAAATCTCTGATCCGTTCAAATATAAATATTAGCTTTTTCAGGATCGTCGACCGACTCTACGGCGTCCCGGTGAGATTATCCAACTATTATTTTGCTCGATGTGAAATTTTACGAGAAGCAACTTTCCCCCTCCGTTCAGCGTTCGCCACCTCCCCCGCACGCGAACTTGTCCCGGGGGCAATTCCTAGGAAATTTCGCGTTCCGCTGGATAGGAGCGCGCCGAGTTTACTCGGTTTTTCTTTCCTATTAAGAATAACGCGCGCACCGCGAGACTTCGATAAATACAAATATTTCTCTATATTTACCGCGCGAACTTTATCACCGCGCGCGCAATTGTCGAAGTTGCGCCAAAGTACACGCGGCTGAACTTGCGAGGGAAGCTCGTAAACGCCTTCGGGGCTGCGATAACCTCCCCTATCCTGCGGGAGCTCGCTCTTTCCTTGAAAATAATCGACGCTGACGCGTCACGTAACTATACGGCGCGTCGGGCCTCCGCGCGCGCCGTAAGGTTATCTCAAATTGAATTCCAGCCACTTTCGAGTACGTCATTCTCACCTCTTTCCCGGTACGAGAGTCCATTGTGGTCGGAAGTCCCGGATTATGATTAGGAATGCGATTGAATTGCCAGGAATGCGACTACTTCCCAGAGAGATCGCACAGGCCAATCACCTAGGTTCTCATTGGGATATTCTGGAAAATTAACCGAGAGAAGAGACGCTCACCGAAGATTTTCGATTGTCCCACGAGAGACTCGCGTGTCGCGAATGGTCGGGGGTCATCCACTCAATTTGCTCTCGGGGAGAATGGCAGAGAGAGAGAGAGAGAGAGAAGAAAAAAGATTTTCCATGAAGCTTTTGTCCGGAATTCTTTGCGCGAAAAACAAGTGGTACATACATATATATATATATATATGATTTCCACGAGAAAAGGACGAGAGAGAAGTGGAATTCGTATTTCAGCGTGTTCCACAACTTGAGATCTGACTTAGCGCATTCTTATCTTTCGCCTGCGATATTTTAAACTCCGCGAGTGTCTCGGCAAAGTTTTCCGAATCCATTTTCCATTTCTGTCACGTGCCCCGGCCGATATTATGATAGAGCTCCGGCTCTCTCGGGGAGGGAACGCACTTATCGTTAGTCGATTCTTCCCGCCTTGGCCGATTTCGCGCATCCGCCATAATTCTTTTCTTCTAATTCATAATCCACCCGCGGCCCCCCAGGGTGGTACCAGACACCCTCGATCGACAGTTTTCCCGGGAAAACTTGCCGGGAATGGGAAGAACTCCCTTTCCTCGGCTAAATCGCATTTCCATCGAGAATCGGGCTCGTCGCTTTTGACAAGCGTACGGTACAAGCTCCTGAAACACGGAGCCCCCGGTCAGTGTGCGTGTCTTGGTAAACACGTTCGCGTTGCACGTTTCCTCCGTGTACGAGCTGCGTGCCTGTGCCCCTGTGTGCGAAGCCGGGTCAGGTTTAGCAACGTAGAAACGTATCTCCCGAAGTCATGTGGGCAACTCAGGTTGAACCGTTACTTCAACGTTGGCTTCTCTACCTATTCTGGGCACAGACAACCTTCTCTCTCTCTCTCTCTCTCTCTGCCTTACTCCGTTAACCCGCGCGCGCCTCTACGTCTCTTACTCTTCAAAAGTCAACTTTACCTTATCTCTCTAATTCTTCGAGTTTCCCACCTCTCTCCTCCCTTCCACCTTTCGTAGTACCGTCTTTCTCGAAGCCTTCGGCGCTATCCGGGTGCGCGCGCGCGTGTGTACCTCTCGCTCGAATAATTCCCCGATTGCGCATCGCCTAGATATTTCCACGTTCTCCACGATCTTGTCTCGGCGATGATTCCAACATCATCGAATACAGGTTTACCTACCTTTACGCGAGTCCACCGAACCCGATTTTAACGAGCCGATCGATCGAGCAGCTCCCGGATCAACCTCGGTGATTCGGTGATTTCCGATGAGAGGAGCAACCGCCGGATGCTTTGCCTCGAATTTTCGCGGGTGCTCGAACGGGACGACGAACGACTTTGCGCCGTTTCGCAAGACTTTCTAATTTCTCGAATAACGGCTAGACGGAGAGTCCAATGAAATGCTTCGAGCAAAGCAGACCTTGTCTGGATCCTCTTTCTTTAGCTCGTAACCACGAAGAGTGCGTTCTCGATTCAGGTTCAAGTTCCCGGTGGGATTTTGGAGAGGCAACGCGAAAAGGATAGGTGGTGGTGCGATACGATGAATACGTTACAATGTACAATTATTGGAGTATGATATCGCAAAAAGACGCGCGGAACACGTAGATGCACCCAGCACCCTGGCTGAAACCGGAAAGTGATTTATCATCGGGGGAACAAGTTCGGAATGGCTGGTGGAATTTTTCTTAACCGGTAAGCGTGGCTACCATCTACATAGTCTCTGGAGAGGTGAGAAAACGTATAGAGTAACGGTAGGACGGGATCGCATCCTGTACGGCACATGATATATACGCCGTCCAGGACGTCTACCGTGTCCTAAATGTCTGCTAGACTCCGACACATTCCGCGCTAATATATACGTTCCACTCTCTCCTTCTCCCTTTCCCTCGACCTCTTCCTCTCCCTTCGATCGATAGTCCTCCGCTGTGCAACATCCCTTTCGCCGCCCCCCTCAAACTGAAACTGCGTTTGGCGTCGCAAGAATACGTTTAATAAAATACCGTGTGCACCCTCCCTTCCCCATTATTTCGTCATTCCCGAACTCGGTTTAACCCCGTTGCTGCTGGGAGTGGTGGAAGTGATGGATCTGGGGCACCATCGGTCCCGGAAGTAACCGGTGCATTTGCAGAATTGCGGAAAACGTCTAGGTGACTTTTCATTCGGCGGGAGGACGACGACGACGACGACGACGACGACGACGACGACGAGTCATCGCAGTCGATGTGAAAAACGACGAGTGGTTGGCCCGGATTTCCCCGATGGAAAATTCCCATGCAAAGAACGAGGGGTGTGTATACACTCGGAGAAAGAAATTGTCTCTCTCTCTCTCTCTCTCTCTCTCTCTTTGGTAATTGTGGGAGGACGCGTCAACGACGCTACTACTCCGTTACTCCTGGAACATTACGCAGATTTCGGGGGATTTATCGATAGAACGGAGCCCGAGCGTCTCGTAAAATTGTCCCCCGAACTATTTGCCTGAGTGGAGAACACGACGAGGTACACGAGACGCGAAGCGATGGGAACAGCGTGGCAAGCGGGAAAAGGCGTTCCCGAGGGTGCGGGGGATATCGTTGGAATATCGTCGTCGGACTTGGGACTGCGCGAACTACCTGCTCCACGGGAGGAGGAGGAGGTGGAGGACCGTCTCTCTGGTTCGTCTCTGGTACGCCGCTGGTCGATGACCCAGAGGAGGATGCGCTAACGGATCCTACACGCGGATCAACTTCCGAGGATTCCCGCGAACGCCTTCGGGAGCCGCGATAACCTCTTTTCATTTTACAGAATTTCCATCCGGTTCCTCGTCCTCTCGTCTCGCCTCGCCTCGCCTCTCGATTCTTCCGTCCCATAAATTCGACGATTTTTCTCTTCCCCCAAACCACCCTCTCTCTTCGCTTCGTCCGGCAACTTCGAAATGACATCGAGCATCGGGCCAATTGATAACGAAGCGGGACACAGTTTTAAGCGAGGCTTTTTCACGCCAGGATTTATCCTGGAGTTAAAATACCCGCTGATAAAACAGCGAGTTATGAGAAACGTGACGAGAATACGAGGTCCGTTTCCATTGATTTTTTACGGGTTTGCATTTTGCATCGGACGTTACGCGCGAAACGACATTAGCCACTGTTTTTACCGATCAACTTCCCATCCTCTGATGAATCTCCAGTGGTTTTTCTCTTCCCATGGGAAACATGGCGCGTTTTCCCTCTATTCCTTCCCATTTCATCGAACGCGTGACTTTTCAGAGGAGAATTCTCCCGCTTGAAATTGAACCCCTAATGGAAATGGTGGTATCGTTTGGTAATAACGCTTTATCCAATTGTCTTTTCACCGAGTGGATTAATCGTCTCGTTGGAAACGTCCGTTTCCCTCAGAGGGATACCGCGCGCTTTGGATTTTATGGAATTTTTCAAACTCCACACTGGTTACCACCAGGCTTGCCTAGGCTGGTATCAGCCCAGTCCTCCCCGAGGCTATATTCCCCATGCTTTTCACCTATATTTTGTTCCTTTCATTTTTTCTACCTTTTTCTTTGCCATTCATCTCCGAATGCAAACTACATCCTGCAGCACTCGATGCACTAATGGCGCCGTAAACTTTTCACGGCTCGACCGTCCTTTAATTCTTTGCATTCCATTTCCTCATCTTTAATTCATCCCAGTTCCCTCCACACCCCATTCCCGTCTATATTCCCGAAGGATAATGAGATCCGAGTTGTGATTAATATGCCCGACGGCGACGCCGACGCCAACGTCGCGTTTCCTAGAAAATTTAGGCTCGAAAGTGATTTCAGCGGAAATTCCAACGAATTTGATTAGATTATTAGTCATACGAGACGTGGCATGACTGTTTTCTCATAGATTCCAAAAAATTTTATCAAATCGAGTCAGTGATTTTCGTCGAAAGTGTGGGAGGGAGAGAGAGAGAGAGAGAGAGAGAGAGAGAGAGAGAGGAAAAAGTTGAAACGCATTCATCATTGTTGTAGGTTTGCACGATGAAAAGTGGCGGTGAACGATAAAATGGAAATTGGACAGTTTGCTTATCTACGCCGAGAGCGTATAATCTGGTAGTACGTTAAATCGTTTTATTCAAGTTTTTCAACCTACGGACTAAGATACGATACTTCTCACGGCATTATGTTTCATTCTTCCTTTATCCGTGGCCTCCCTACGTTCGAGATACTCCAAAAGCCCATGGCGCCTGCTATTCGGATATCAGTTTTCTTAGAAGACTACTCTCTCCTCCCACCTCCCTTATTATTAACTTTTAATGCGTTCCATTTCGCTCGACTATCTCGAAATAATAGCGAGGAAAACGACACCCGCGAGAATCGAGTGCGCGACAGAGAGCATTCGGTTGGCGAAACTTACCTACCAAAAAGGATTTCAATGCTTGGTAAAATGAAAAGAGCAATCCCGCAAGATTGAATTTTAGTTTGATGCGCGAAGCTTTTGGAAGCTGCCTTATCGGTTGCACCGAGAGGTTGCACGGTCCCACGGGCCGTGTTGGAAGTGCTTGTTCGTTATCAATGACCAGGTCAGTGATAGCGGCACTCGTTTAACCGCTGGGAAGGAAAAGGGGGAATTGCGCGAAACATACGTACGTATGCCGGAGGAGGAAGGTGACGAAGTGGTCTTCGGAGCGGGGTCGGCAGGAGGGAGAGAGAGAGATGGAACTATTTAGCAGAAGCCACCGTGTTACAGTTAACGATGGAACGAGGTTCCATCGATCGATCAACGGCGTCGTCGTTATTTTACGCTCGGTCGAGAATGCTCCCGGAAAAACTGATTTCACCCATTTCACCTCTTACCCTCCAGCTTCCCAGCTCCCGATCGGTCAGAGTTAGCGGCGCTACTCGCGAAAACAAATCACGCGGACGGCGCGTCAAAAATTGCCCCTGTCGTTTCTTCGGTCGTCGCGAGTTTCGTCGCTTCTGCGGTTTTTAGACTCGCCGCTGGAAAGTCGATTAGTGTCGCAATGGCAAGAACCGCCAAGTATGCGTAACACCGTATCCAATTAAGCGACTGTGTACGTAGACCGCGCGTACTCTCCCTTTTTAAACGTAACTACCGCGGGAGAATTCCGCTGTTCCACCTTCTAGTCTCCGATTACTCAACACACGTGAGATTTCGCTCCCATTCATAGCGCTGGGAAACTGGAGAAGACTTTGGATTCGTGAAATTTCTCGGATGAGACTTTACGCTGGTCGTACGTTAGTCTTAATTAAAGCAACGAGAGGGATGAGCACTTTCTTCCACCAGGGCGGCAGATTTCCACGTGAAATTCTCTCGTCCGATTATAAATTTTCGACTGGCGCATTAGCGGAAAGAACGGGGAGGGCCAAAATGAAAACGGATAACTCGGTAGAGACGAGAGCGGCAGCGGCGGCGTACTCCAAAATCGGAATTTGCGTTCGATTTATGAACTCTGCCGGAAGTTGCTATACGCGTTTACGACGTGATTTTTCGCGGAAGGTGGAAACCCTTCTTCGGCAGACGGTGGAGTAGTTGCAACTTTCTACATTTCGAGACGCCCCAACCGTGGAAAGACTCGCGTCGCCTCGCCTCGCCTCGCCTCGCCTCACCTCGCCTCACCTCGCCTCACCTCCCTTTCCCTGGCATACCGATACGCTCGGTGGGTCCTGCGAGTATCTCAAGTTGCCCCGCGGAACACAATTATTCATGCAGGAGGAAGTAACGAGAGACTCGAAGTAACCGGGAGGAAGTGGCTTAAACGCGCAAAACTGGATATTTCGTCTGCTAAATTTTCTCCTCTCCCGAACAGGGTGGTGGTGGTGGTGGAGGTGGAACGTTTCTGCGTAACAAACGACAATGATAAGGATCGAGTCGATACGTTTCTGATGGAAGGAAAACGATAGAATCGATAGAAGGGGGGCACGAAGGGGGCTTGTTGGGAAATGCTGAAAAGGCCAAAGAGCAAAGTGGAGGGTAGAATCGACCAATTTGTTTTGACATCTGCTTTCTCCTAGTCCACGGGGCCGAAGAATCCACCGAGGAATTGCATTTACCTGAAAAGTGCATTTCCAAGGTAGTAGCTAGAGAAAATCCTTCGAGTGCACACGAGCTTTAGGAAGTGTTTACATCGAGCGTTACAGCATAACGCGTCTAGTCTTCTGCCGCTCGGTTACTCTGGATGAAGGAAAAGCTACGAGCTGAACGTGACTACGATATGTCACGTTTCTGATCCTGCGCTACCCCCAACCCTCGCTCCTTTTTCGTCCTCTGTCGAAAGTCATCCTGTGAGCTAGAAAGGAATTCTCCGTGAACGGTGAACGGAACGAGAGAAAAAGGAAAAAGACAAATATTTCCTTCCTCTTTTTCTTCTTCTTCTTCTTCTTCTTCTTCTTCTTCTTCTTCTTCTTCTTCGTCTGATCTTAACAAAGGGGAGGAAAACTCTCTCCTTTTTTCTCAAGCGCACGTAGGTAAGAAAAACAAGACCCGATTCAGTAGTGTTTGTCGCTGAGAAATATCAATACCGGACCACTTTTCTCGGACAATTAATATTGATTCCAGCATTTTTTCCAGTTATGAAATTGAATGTTTTCACAGGGTTGGTATAGACGACAATAAAGTACATTTGAGAGGGATTTTCCGAGGATAGGAGTGTAGGATCGATAAAGACATTTTTGAGCGCATAAATCAGCGATTTTGGAAAACGGTGGAGCTTTGTTAGGCAGCCGAGTTCGCGGTTGTGACAGCCGATAACTGTTTTCAATAGAAGAGCGAGATCTGACGGAAACAGGAAGCGCGAGGTTATATCACGTGTCGTCTCTGTGGAGCGACAAACTTTATATGTACAACGCGGCAGTGGCAAGGACTGATGGAGGTATTTTTAGGAGCCGAGGTATTCCGCGATCTTGAAATTCACGTTCCTGCATGACGATATGTATCCTTAGGGAAGCAGATATGTAAAACTGGCTCGAGAGGAAGGAGGAAGAAAGCTTCTTCCCTCCTCTTCCTGCGAGTGCTCCTCTAAAAGGAAGAACGAGAAAAGAAGGATAGCTCTTTCTCTCTCTTCACCATCTTCATTTTCTTCTTCCGCTTCTTCTTCTTCTTCTTCTTCTTCTTCTTCTTCTTCTTCTTCTTCCTCTTTCACAGATTTTAGGAAGGGGATTCTTCGCGCGTCTCTCCTTCTTTGAGGGTAAGGAGACTTGACAAAAAAAAAAAAAAAAAAAAATCATATCTCCTGCCATTTGCGAAAAATCGATCGCAGCTTCGTTATACTTCAAGTTCTCGGCGAGAGTATAACTTAGATTGCATTACAATTTTGAGTAGTGCGCTACGTGCGGTACACACGTGTCGTATCTCGTCGCGTGGTGTGAGTGCGAGTTCAGCACGAAACTGCGTTGGCAGAAACTGATGGAGACATTCTGGAAGGTGACGTTTCGCGAACTCGAAATTCGCGTTCATCCGCTTCGCACAAAGACGTACACGTGTCACGTACGGTCAAAGTCCATTGGTGTGCACCAATACGAGTAAAACCGCATCGTGCACGCACACCGATAACTCGTAGACTCGCGCGTACAGGGGTGTATAGTAGTTTATGGTAAAACGCATCGAGAACTTGGTATGCATATGTATATCCGGTACTTGCAAGGTGCGGGAAATCCACGAGGATCTTGCTCAAAGATAATTAAGGTTTTCGCTAATGAGACTGGAAAATTATCTCGGAGAGTGTGTGTTAATTTCATTTAGAATTTCACCTAAGAATTCAATTGATTAAGTAAATATGACTCTGTAATTACACCACATACACGCGTTAACAAAGTCTATAGACACGAATGGAATAATATCAACGAATTTTCCTCAATTAACTAATGGAGATGGGGAAGGAGCGAAAGGTGTACACGTTTCTCACAGGGAAACTGAACGGAGTAAGATTTTTCCTCGGAGCTATATACAACACGTGTATTATCGATGAAACGTACCGATGCAAAATGCTACTTGTACAAACAACCTCTCGCTGGAGATAAGAAATTTCTTTGCGGAAATAAAAGAGGAGCGGGCGCCGGGATCGAGGAGGGAGAGACAGAGTACAAATAGCTCCGTTCTCGTAGAATCCAACGGAATCGATTCGCGGTGCACGGGGGTTTGCATACAAGCAATTTTACGGTCCTCCACGAGAGTAGAGGAAGTAACGACGCGTGTGTGGAAAACAGACGTAGCTGAAGCAGTAGCAGCAGCAGCAGCAGCAGCAGCAGCGGCAGCGGCAGTGCCGGAAATGCCAGGAGCCGACATAATGGCAGGAGCAAAATCAATGCGAATAATGCCACCAAGGGTAGAGAAATCGTTGATAATGCACCGACCGATGCAAATGGCATTGACGGGGAGCAGAGAACGAGAGACGGAACGATACGAGGGCGGTGGGGGTGGAGGTGTATGAAAAATACCATTAACGCCAGAGAAAATCGCGTTTCGAACGCTCCGAAATTAAATTGGTGACCGTGGAAGCTTTCGCCAATGGGCGTCGTCGGTTCCAACTTATTTTCCAAGTCAAACTTTGGCCGAGTGCTATCGCTCGGAGCTGTTTCGGATAAATGAAGGGACCAGGAATAAAACGTGACTCCGATATGTCACGTTTCCGCTCTACCACCTCCACGTTTCTTCGGAACCTTCCGAGTTTCGAAGGAAAACCAGAAAAGAGAGAGAACCACGTTTACACACACACACATGTGCGCGCATGCACGCACTCGAAGGAAACTTTGTACGCTCTTCGTATTGTCTCGGAGCAAATTTGTTTGCTTTTGTCACAGCCAGAGCCAGGCCGTCACAGATATCTTGGATCTTGTTAACGGTGTTTCTCCATGGCCATGGGCTCCCATGGAAGATTACTTTTTTTTAATTTCTCTACTCGTACGATACCCTATTACTCGTAATTTTCTTCCTGTTCTCTCTTCCGCTCTTATAAATTTATTACAACTACGTTTATCCTCGGGCAATATTTACATGGAGTATTCGGGGAGCGTCGAATAGTCCGGGAGTCGAAGGAAAAACAAAAAGGAAATATCAAACAGCGGCGAGCGCCTTTGTTCCGTTTTGGAAATGGAAAATGTTGATGCTGAAACTACATATCGATAAGAATCCGTTTTCGGTGTCCATCGGAAGAAAACGGAGAAAAATGAGAAAGAGGGAGAGAGAGAGAGAGAGAGAGAGAGAGAGAGAGGAGAAAGAGGTATCGAATTGATTTGTTTGTATTTGCCGTGGGACCGTGCGCGTAGGGGCGTGGGTGCGGAAAGGGCGAGATAGAAGTGCAGGCGCCCGGTTAGAATTTCATTACGACCATTACGGGCGATAAAGCGTGATCCTCCGGAAGAATAAGGCGTTTGCAGATGCGTCTAACCAGGTTTAAGCCACAGCAGCCGTAGCTACCGGCTTGGGTCAGGTTGGGTTGGGTTGGGTCGAGCCGGGTCGGCGGGTCCTCTCGGGGAATTTAGTGGACCGAGCGAATATTAGCGCAGCTTCTGCTACCGCGCGCACGCCATTATTTAGGTAGCTGCCTAACCGCGAAGAGCCGTATGTTCATCGCGGATGCATGTTTCATACGAATTGACTCGAGGAATTTTCTGGACGAGCCCCGGTTTACAGGGCGGTAACTAGGAATTTACGAGTAGACGAGGCAGACGACTATGGCGGTGGTGGTGGTGGTGCCAAGGAATTTCACCGTGGAATATAGAGGCGAACCTTTGTGAAAAATCACGAAAACTCCGAGGAAAACTTTGCGAGACCGCAGTCTTTGCAGCCTCCTGCTTCATATTTACAGTAGAGATTCTCTCTTCTCTTTTCTTCCCGTTTTTTTTTTTTTTTCCTTTTTTTCTTTTTCTTATCCTCTTTTTCTTCAGCGGACAACGACGACGAGCAAAGAAATACAATTGATCTTGCGTGGTTTCCGCCGTTCCGTAATTTCCGCTCAAATTCAATTCGCTACTATGAGGCATCTCGCGCACGTTTCCGTTTTTGAGGAAAGAACGAGGAAATGCGTTAAATAATATTAATCCCTAGTTTCTTCGGATCTCGGCACCTGCACCAGCACCAGCACCAGTAGCAGCAACAGCAGCAGCAGCAGGAAAAGCTTCTCATTAAAAGTTGTCGCGTTTGCGCAAGTTAATCTGGTAAATACAACATGGACAGGTAGGGTTGCGGGGTGCAAGGGACGAGGCAATACCTTATTCGAGGATTAAGGCTTAATGAAATTTGAACCTGCTGGATTTGCTCGTGGTGGTGGGGTGCCCATGGGAGTATTCCACTTCCCCGGTGTGTAGCGGGGGTACATACATAACCTCCGCGAAATCTCAACCTTAAGTCCCGCACTTACCCTAAAAGACAAATTTGCCAGGAGATTCTAAGGAGAGACCGTAACTGGGCCCCCGCGTGTTTCGGTAATCCCGCGTGTAATCGCCCTTGTACGGATACGTAAGAGAGCCACCGGGATATCTTTAGCTCGCTCGTTTCATCTTGCAAAATGGCGACGTTCTTCGGCACGGACAAAATAACGCGATCAGATTATGCAGATGGCTATCTCCGCTGAATTATTTCCATTCTCTCGATTACTCGTATGCTTAATTCTCCAAAGTGTCTCCGACGACGACGACGACGACGACGACGACGAAATTGGAAATTGGGGCTTTTCCTCTCGCGTTTGCCCTCGTTGCGATACATTAAAAAACCTTGGGAAATTCAAGCATTCCGTGGAAGAAACGAACGTGGTGGAAAAGCCGGAGGAGACGGGAACAATAAGGAGTCTAAAAGAAATTTATTCGTTTCCAATTACTCGGAATGAAATATCAAAGGGAAACTCTCGGCAATTAGAAAGCCAAGCTTCTCGCCTTGTGAAAATCCCGGCTGTGCCAAGATTAACTTTGCATTTCACTTTCGGCGAATGAAAATCCATTTTCATAAGCGTCCGCGGCGCGAAACAGTGGGCTCGTAACTTTTGATTAAGACGCCAGGCAAATTAAAGTCTCGGCGGGAAAAAATTTATGCGCATTTATGGTAACAGCGAGTAGAAATGGCCTCTGCTGCTACAACAGCGCGCAACCCTCTCTCTCTCTCTCTCTCTCTCTCTCTTTCTCTCTCTCCTCAGTGGAGAGTCTCGGAATTTCAATCCATGATTAAGGCCACTACCACCTCTAACCGCGCGAAAGTCTCTTGTTTCGCGAATCTAAAAATCAACGAACCACCCCTGAAGCGAAGAAAACGAAAAAAAAAAAGAACTCGGAGAATCATTGAAAATGATTCGCGTATGCAGATCCCGAGAGAAGTAGCGGAGAAGTAGCATGGTCTTTTCTCTCTTTCGTCGGTGGATTCGCCGAAGGTCGCGTGGGTGTCTACTACTCTTTCCTGCCTCACTCTCCCCCGGTACAGGCACTTGGCCACTTGGCACGAGCAAATCGAACGTCCATTCACGAGGGCGAGGCGAGTTTCTTCTCTCTAGTTTCTTTAGTTTCTTCAGGTTCCCCTCGTCGTTTTCTTCTTCGTTTCGCCAGCAGCAGCAACGGCAGCAACGGCAGCGGCAATCGACGCGACCAGTCGGTTTATTCGCTCGTCTAGAAAGTCTCTTGCAGCATTTAATACGTCGAACTGCAGTGCCAACGGCACTCGTTCGGTCTCTCTTTAGGTTTTGTCATCAGATTTATCTCCGCGGGAAGCGAAGAGCGAGAGTACACTCGCATACCGAAATACTTTAATCGATGTCACGCCGAGTTTCATACTTTCTTAAGGGGACCTCGTATCTGGGAATTGCATCCCCGTGGCGGCGTTACCTTCGCAATTCTCCAAGTCAAAATGGCGAGTCTCGCTTTAAGGATCAATTGTTTCTCGATCTGGTAAGCTTCCTTTGTCGGGAACCCATTTTGCCAAGAGAGCTTTTTTCCCTATCGATAATTAGCTGGATCTCTACTTTGTTGCACGGCTATTAACAAAGTAGATTGCTTTTGCTTCGATTACTTTTATGGACCAATCGGCTTCCGTTAATGATCAGCTTTGGCTAATAGGCTACTTTAGAGCGAGAAGGAAATTAGAAAGATGCGATCTTCCAGCGCGAAAAGAGAGGCGATATCACTCCGAGAGAGAGAAATGAAATCGGCAAAGGAGTAAGTGGAGATTGCTTCTTGCCTCCCCCTTTCGGTTTTATTCCCTCTCCCCTCGATGCGAGCCCTTCGTCCACCGTGTTATCCTTCGCGAAACTCTCTCCTCTCTTTCAAGAAAATGAGAGACGAAACCATTCCAAAGAATTCTTCTCCCCTCTTAGTTTTTTAATCTTTGATCTGTAACGGAAGAATGCAGGATTGTCTGAAAATTATATCCCGAGGGACATCCGGGGAAAATCCGTAGGATCGCTGTTCGACGCGTGAAACGTGGAGAGCGAGTGTTTAAATTTTCAGAGCTACGCGAGGGCCAGGCTTTAAAATTGAAATCGTTTATGGCCCATTAGTGTCTCGAGTATTTTCTTCTCGGAAGGATTATCAAGCTTCGTTTCATTCATGCCTTATTTATACGTAAAGACTACGCGAGAAGATTTGTGAAACTTGACTCCATGGCAAATCCTCGGGGAGAAGGACGCCAAATGTTATTACAGGATCCCTTTTCCTGTCGTCTCTTCTCACCGGAAAGTTTCTCACGGAAGTTTCCTCGCCGTCGCGTGGAAATTGATGGTTTCGTCCATGTCAAAGAAATTTCTAATCAAAGCCACTGATACACAGATATGCATATATTATAAGGATGTGCACGCGCGTATTCCCATGCCACGCATCATACACCCGCCAGATTTTCCAGCATTTTCCAAATAAGTGCGAAGACGGCGTATAGGTGTACGCGCGATATATACAGGGTGTCCAAAAATTTCGCGAAATTGGATTCTCTTTTGAGGGATGATTCCTGGCACCCCGTTCCAACAACTTTTTCCCCTTGACATTTTGCAAGTTAGGACCACCATCTCCCTCCCTTGCCTTGTACACGCTCGAACTCCGGAGCTCTCAATTTGTCAGGAGTTTAAGCCACGGGATACAAACAGTCCGATAGGTACTATAAGCTGTCAGAACTTTAAGCCCGTTCACATAATTGAGGAAATTAATTATGGCCAATCAGAGTTTGGTTATCTGCGTTACAAGTTTGGTATCGCCACACCACGTTCAACTCGCATTGACCGAGCAGCCTTGCGAACGAAACCACCCCCGCCGAATCTCAATCATTTTGCGGGAGTTTCATTCCTTCGCACTTAATCGGCCGAATCAAACTACCAATGAGTCTCTGTCGTGGATGACGTCCTGCGAGCACGCGAGACTCGCACGTCCAGCGATAGAAACTAATTTGAGTTTGCTCCCCCTTTCTCCTCCGGTTGGCCAAGGAGTAGCTCAAATTGAAATGCTGCCCCTCGTTACTTGTGTTACTCCCGTGTACGTGATGCCGGGGTGGGATGCAGTCGGCGAAATCTCAGCGTGCACTCGCAGACTCGACGAGATCTCAAATCTTATTAGGGGGTTTGTTCTTTCCAGCTTCGCACGGAAAAGTTTCGCGCGCGGTAAAACTGTCTGGCGTCGTCACCCTCGCTCGGGTTCCGGTTCCGACTCTCTGCTATCCCGTGAGAGTGACAGCTCCATTTACCACGAGAAGGCGCGAGATTTTTCACGAACTGGATTAATCGAAAAAGCGTGGCCCGAAACCACCTGCGCGATTTGCACAGCCCCCGTTTTCTCTCGACCAACAGAGAGAGAGAGAGAGAGAGAGAGAGAGAGAGAGAGAGAGAGAGAGAGAGAGAGAGAGAGAGAGAGAGAGGCATTGTCTTTCTCAGCATTTCAAAAGCAAAACAAAAATCACAAGTTCCATTTGCATTTCAAATAATTGTATAGTCCTGTACCGTATAGTAGAGTGAGCACGATGTGCGCGCGTATAAGCGAAACGAGGCCCTTCGACTCGTTTTCGTTTCAATTGCCAGACGATCGCACCCCGCGTTGATTAATGGCGAACCATTCGTGGAAAGTTTCGATTATAAATTCGAGCCAAGCGTCTGGCGAACCACTGTCTCTTGCCGAAACAGCTTAATCCACTCACGAAAATCTCTACGAGCAATTTCGACCACTTCACTTATCACTGGCTGACGTCCGGATTTAAATCACTCGGCAAAGAAAGGGGTGAGGGACTCCTGGAAACGGGCCGGAAGTCCTCGCGACCCCTTCCTACACCCCCACACGCTCCTCGGGGAATTTACTGAATTTAATCGCACCACTTAGAAAATCGTGAGAAAAGCCCAAATATTCTAAACGTCCTCTCCCCTTTCCCCTCTTTTCCGGATGTTTGCCAGAGGAACTCGGAGTTTACGTGGAATTAGCGAGAGATTCGCAACAGTCTATCTCGTCTAATGAAACGCATTATCAAATTTCACTGCATTGTTTCAATAATCGAGTCACGTGCAGCGCCGGGAAGCTTTTCAATGTCGTAGCTCTGCAGTTTCCCGGCGCGCAATAGAATACTAATCTGTCTAGCCGCTGCCGCCGTGTCTTTGTCGTGTCCCGTTTATCTCGGCATCGGCTTATCTAGCCCTACACAATATTGCTGCAAATGTTTGCCACTCCACCCCCTTCCACCACCTGCACTCTGCCCCAACGAAACACCGCTAACCAAGTGGCGTAATTAATTTCCTTTCCTTTCCTTTCCTTTATTTCGCGAAACCCTCGTCATCCCCCGAGTGAGACTTTTGCCATTGGATTCATAATTTCTTTTTACGTAGGGCTTCGCTTCGACGAGGGAGGGAGGGAGGGGCTGGCTAACCATGATCGAAGACTCCACGAGTTTGGAGAATTCGAGTTCCTCGAGGGCCACCGCCCGCGGAGGGCGAACGTAATTCAACCGGGCGGCCGCAGCTTATTTATTTACTCGCACGCGGGTTTGCTGGCTCGAGTAAATATTATTAATTATGTTCGCCGAGGGGGGTGAGGCGCCTGGCGTATTTCGCACGTACTTCCACCCGGCGGATTAACCACCCTCTGGATATATAGACGGGGAAATTAATGGAACGCGGTAGAGACGCGTTGTTCGCGAAACGTTAAAAATGACTGTCATTAAAGGCGGCTAAGGTTTATTTATAACCAGCAACCCCATTTCGCCTCGTTACTACCCAGCAAAAATGAGATTCCTTCCGGTCTCGGCCCTAATTCTACCTTGGCGAAAAAGATTTTCTTCGATCTCACCCAGCACTGCGGAGCAAGCCTGTTCTCTCCCCTCACCTCTCTCTCTCTCTCTCTCTCTCTCTCTCTCTCTCTCGTGAATTTCACTCGTTTCTTTTTTTTCTATTTCGAGTGTGAAACTTTGACGCCATCGATCCTTTTACAAGCCTTCGCGGCTCTTGAGAATCGCGTAAAAAAAGTTTATTAATCATCGCGAGAACCCCGAGGAAAAGTAAGCTTGAATTTCTCTTTAATTTCACTTCCGCGCTAGGAAGATGGAAACGTTTCGAAAGGGAACCGGAGGAATTTAAAATGGGCTCGCAAGGGTTTAGTGGTATTTTACATTCACGTAAGAGGAGGTACCGGAAGCGAACGGAGTTTGTGGGGAAATAGGGAGTTACAGGGGTTCTCTTAGATGAATTTTAATTTTACGCTGCCTCTCGAGAAACCCTTAAATTATCCTTCCATATTAGTGGCCATTCGAGGGAGCTTTCAGTGGAATTCGAGAAATCCTTTCAGATCTCGCAAATTTCTTAGGGTTTTCGGGGTATTTTTCTTTTTTTGCAAGAAAGCACCGACATTAATTTCATAGTCGGTATGCGGGAACTGCTTAGGGAGATCCGAAAGTGCTCCGAGGTGTTTGTCGGGGTTTCACGAGAAGCCGCGGGGCGAGGGCGAAGGGAAGGGTGTGCGGGGGTCGTCATCGATGGCGCTGCGAGAATTTCCGATCGTTATTTACCTAGTAGAGATTCGCAGACTGCAGCGGAGAACGGCTCGTATGCAAATAGATATTTCATTCCTGTCTCCAGGAACAAGGATCGAGGTCGGAGGGTAAGGTGATTTTCTCCGGGGAAATTCAGTAAAGGGCACTCTGATTCGTACCACGGACCACGAAGCGTGTCGTGGATACGAACGATCCGAGCATCGGAAACGAACGAGCTGCCACCGCCCGCTCGCACACGCTTGCGCAATCAAACCTTCCATCTTCGATCAGGATTTATTTCCCCCGATGATTCCGCCAGACCCAAATGACCGACGACGATGACGACGACGACGACGACGACCGATGATACCCGGGCGAAAAGTATCTCCAGGGTGCTAATATGCACGGCAGCTGCTCCCTCGTACCTCGTTGTTACCCTCGTTTGATTATTCGTCGCTAGACTTCGAGGAACGCGTCGGTGCCGCCGGCGAATTTCGTGAATAGGAAAATAGGAAAAAGCGATTTTAGCGTGCGCGCGGTTTCGTAAGAGGATCGGCGCGGGGCTTGAATGTGAAATAATTCGATGAATTCGACAAGCGGCATCGCGATCGATGGAATTACCACTTTGGTTTCTCTAGGGGCTGCAGTGGGAGGGAGGGGGAATGAAAAGGGGGTAGCTGGCCTCGGAGTATCGGGAATGCGTGGATCGTCGAATGGCGAAAGCCTTTCCACTTCCGGTTGCTAGGTGACTAATAGGCGAGCCACGCTCTCTGTCTAGGTAAACCTCGGGGGAGGACGGGGGAAGGTTCCCCAAGTGCCATTGCGTTTTCCGCGAATTCTGAATAGGAAAACTTTCGACCATTCAACAGTCGTTAAGTCGCGACACGGGTCGACATGCAAATTTCCTCCGCGGACCACTCGCCGAAGACTCCGGAAAAATTGAAAACCCCGGCCCTTCCTCGTATCTTCGATATCCACCGGTTCTCTCGCGTTTCCAGCTCGCGTTCCCAGCGCCGAGGATGGTGCGCGCCGTTAAGAATTTAGGAAATTCTTGCCCTCCTAATAAATTCAGCAATCGAGCATGTGGCTCCCGGGCTCCTTGGCCGGAAATGGCTGGAAAGAAATGAAACGGTACACGTGCGCTGAATGTCTCCCGATATTGCGACTTCGTGCAAAGCTTCGATATTAACTAAAATCGATGAATAATATTGATTAGAAAAATAGCGGATACGCTTCATCGCGCCTTTCCTCCGTCGCCAGCTCCCATTTTCTTAATAAACGGGCTCGGGATGTCTTTTTCCCGAGGAAATTCTCATCGAGACGTTACTCCGATCGTCTCCGTTGCGCGAGTTACTCCTTCATCCTGCAGTTTCCATCTTCCCCCTTCTGTTCCTTCCTTCTTCTTCCTCCTCTCTAGGAGGAATATCGGAGACTCCGTTAAAAGGGAGACTCTCGCAACATTGATGACAAAGTTCGGGCGAAACGAATAGGAGGAGGAAGAGAAGCGGAAGATTATAAGACTTTTTTTCGCCTGTTTTTGCAGCCTCCCCTCCAATTTGATTCGCGAATGTTTCGGGCGAGTACGATAGAATTTCGCGGACGAGGCAGCTTAATTCTTCGGTTTCAGGCATTATCGCTTCCATTCTGCAAGCTCCCGCCTTAAGCCCAGATTACACGTCCCCCGCACCACCACCCACCCCCCCGACGGCCACTCTCCCACCATCCGACTTCGATTCCTGCATCCCTGAAATTTCTGTCAGTCAGAAACGCCGATAATACCTCATCGCTGTCTATTCTCTGACCTTTCTTCATTTTTCAACGCTTCCTGCACAGCGAGCTCGTTCATACTTCATTCTAGCTTGATCTTAAACGCGTTTAAATGGGAAACTCCGGCGGGAGAGCTCGAGCTCGAGCCCGACGCGCCTTAAAACTAAACACTTTATATTCCCGTCAAAAGAATTCGAAAAATCGATCAGGTGTCTAATAAAACTTGATCCATCGCGCAAGGTATATCGATGGTCCACGAAAGAACGCGGAAAGTAGGGAGAAAGAGAGAGCCAATCAGGTAAATGATGTTCCAAATTTCAGCTTCAGCCATCTCCGCAACTTTTCTCGGCGATCCTTTGTAATTCGCCTAACAGTCGGTAATTGAATGAGAGTGCCCCCTTTGAAGGAGCAAGTTTAAAACAAGGTCGCGGAGAACGCGTTACGGACGATTTTTCACTGGCATCATTGCAAAACTTTAATTACGTGCAAATTGAGCGTAATATTACTGGAGGCAGAAAATTACAGCAAGTAGCTTACGGCACTTAGTTGCAGACTAGACTAATTGTGAGCCTGAAGAAGGAGGTGGGGAGCACGGGGGTATGTAGCGGCGAGCATTTGTTCGCGGTTACCAAAGAGAGAGAAATTATATGTGCGTCCGTGGGAGTATGCTCGAGACAGAGATAGGAGGAGAAGAGAGAGAGAGAGAGAGAGAGCGGGAGAGGCTGGAGTACCACCTCACGACATCGGGTGGTGACAGTTAGTTAAAAGCACATTTCCTTGCTACTAGAGAATTTCTCGACACGCAAATGTCCCCCGAACATCCCTCTAACTACCCCAATTCACCCCTGGCCACCGCTCTCTCCGTTCTACCGCCATCACACCTATAGAAGCGTACCGGGGAGCACTGAAACATCCTGACGATTATGAATATCCTCTCTCCTCTTCTCTCTCCCCTCGCGCAGTTTGACTTTTTCAATTCGCCAGAACAAAAGTCAATTTCATTGTAATCGCTGCTGGGCCTCGGTGAAATCGTTCGTATACCGTCGCTAAACGTTTCGCTCGCTCCCCTCGTCTCGCGCCAAATAATATTATTCGCTTAATCGTGTATTTTCCGACTGATTAAATTCTATCAAAGGTTCCCCCCTTCCTGCAGGTGGGAGATTCGTTGCTAGAGGATGGAACAAAATTTCACATGGGTAAAATTTATGAAAAATGTTATATACCGCAGTCCATTTCAGGAAAATGACCGTGGTTTTGCGGGTACGGAAACGCTACTTGTAAACGTACACCACTTTTTAAGCTCGAACATATCGAGTGTATTTTAACCGGACGTGAGAGTTCTAATTACTCAGATTAATGGCGTGTACAAAGTTGCCGGCGCGTTCCGGAGTTCACGGAGGGGCGATAACGTTTCTCATTTAGAAACACGAGTCTAAAATCCATGTTAACTTTTTGCCTAAAGCCAGTCGCGTGACGTTTACGTGGCTATTCCGGTTGAATTAAGTTATTCCCGCGCGTCGAGCAGTAGAAACGTCAAAGAAAACCAAGCTAAAAGTTCGCGGAACGAATGGAGGCCGGGACCGTCACTCCACTCCGTTAATTCCAAAATAAATGCCATCGATGATTCTCAAGGAAGTCAAATTCTCACCAAGCTCCGAGAAAAGAAAAGAAAAGATAAAGATAAAGATAGGGCCGTGAAGTTGGTCAATGAGGAATCGAACGTGCCCTACGCGTGTGTTTGTAGTTCGAGGTCGGTGGATAGTCGAAAAATCATTTATTTAGGGCGAATGGGAGGGACGGAGACCCCTTAGGTCGAAAGGGGTTGGTTGCTGCTTGACTGGGGGTAGCATCGGGTGGTGACGGCTAGTTAAGAGCATTTCCCTCCACAGAGGGAAGTTCTGGCGCGGGATGTCGTAGAGAACATCTGCTGCCCGCCTAAAGAGGCAACTCCGCCTCGGGTCCTTGGAGTTTCAGAGTCCGGAAGTGACAGGAATCGCTGCTGAAATTTGCTCTTTCCTCGCCCTCTCTCTTCCTTCCTTACTTCATCCTTTTTACTTTCTTCTACTCTCTTTTCAGCCTGTTTTCCTTCCTTCGTTTCCTTTCCCTCGAATCAGTAGTAGGGACATATGTGTATGTATATAGAAACGAGACTATTTTCCATGCTGATTTTGCTAAAAAATTCTACGACGCGCTCCTTCGGATGGTCACTGCTCACGGAACTCGCTAAAGTTTCCCGCTAAATTTTTCAGAAACTTCTACCCGCTTAACTACATTTTCCAACCTAAAGACTCGCGCGTCTTCCTGCAAATTCCCATCCGTGGCAGAGCGATCAAATATGAAATGGATCTTTGATATTCATTGGAGAGATTTATGCATAAATAAAGCGAGAGATATAGCGTCCCAGCTACCCTCGGAGTAAATAAGTGAAAATGGCAGCGAACGCACGGACGACCACGGGGTGTGAGAATCGTGAAAAACGGTGTAAAACAGAAGTTCCGGTAAAAGGTCTGAGCAAAAATTTACGCCGAAACACGCGAAGAGCGACTCTTCGGAGAGAGAGAGAGAGAGAGAGAGAGAGAGAGAGAGAGAGAGAGAGATGCTTTGGCTAAAATGTTTTAGCTCAAGTCGAAGGGAGAAGGTGGGTGGGTGGGTGATACAAGAACGAGAGGAGAGGACGAAAAACTTTGAGGAAGACTCTCGAGTGCGGAGGTAAAAAATAAGGGCCTGCTTCCTTCTCCTTCTCCCTGGATGGGTGCATCTATTTTGGAGTTGACACTCAATTTCTCCGGAGAATAGTCGGACGCGAAGATAGCAAGGACGACGCACTCTCTCGCTCGGATCTGATCGGATAGGAGTTTCGAGGAACTCGTCGGAGAAATCCAAGAAAATCCGTTCCGCGTCCAGATACGCAAGCGAGCAAGAACCTTCTCTTAATCCCTAATTCCAAACACGTTTCCGGCAGTACGGTGGACTTCCGGTAAATCGGCCTCTGACCATCGTGTCAACACCCGTTTCTCCGGATTCTCATGTGAGAAAGTGTGCTGCCCCGAGACCACGAGTTGGATAATTATTTGCATGAAAAATTATTTTCGCTCCACTTTGATGCATTTTGCGGAATTGCGCATGAACTCGCGCGTTTCGATGCAGTTGCCCCGTTGGATTGCGTGGGCGATGGTGGTGTTTGTATCGGGCAGGTAGCAGAGTCGGGTGTGGTATATTTTTCACGTTATGGTAGCAGATGGACGTGATCGATGGACACTCGTCCTTTCTGTATAACGTAATAGCAAAAAGCAAAAAGCAAAAAGCAAAAAGCGCGCTGTGGCGGCCTGGCACGTAATCGGATAAAACTCCAGATCTTAACTAAACGTAAAATCTTTCGCTCTTACGAACTTCCGAACTGGCTTCGTAATAAAATGGTAAATAGCGCCGCTATCACAGAGGAGCATTGCTGCCAATTTAATTGGAGTTTCGTTAAATAAAAGTCTCGCAATAACTCGCGTAACGACTCTTTGGGAAGTTTCGCGAGCGAAATTTCTCGTGTAACCAGTCCGTGGGCCAACGTATTAACGTAATTGCGTTGGCCAAGGTGTCGATGTTAAGTTAGATTATTAAAAAGTGCCTTAAAAGGATTTACTCATTCCTATTCGCACAGAGTTCCTTCTATTTACCGGGCATACAAAGCTTAAAGTGATAAATTCGTCAAGGGCCTCGGCAGACGTCACCGCGGTGGCTGATATAAATCCATTACACGTTTTAATTACTTTCATTAACATGTTCTCCACTTCACCTTGCCATTCATTGTGTCTCCCCTTGCAACTTGGCTGTACGTACATCCCTGCCTGCCTGCCTGCCTGCCTGCCTGCCTGCTTACCGTCTACTAATTCATTTGCACTTATGAATTTCGTTGAATGCCCTATAATTTCACATGGAAATTTATCGCGGTCGCAAATTCATCAAATATCCAATGTGTAACTACGATTGTTAATTAGGAACTCCTGTAATAATCATCAATTTCGCTATCTTATGAAATGTTAACGCGCGCGCCCGGCACATTCGCCAACAGCAGAAATTCCACCTAATAATTGTGCGCGTTAAATTATTCTCTCCCGTATTAATTATACTTGTGAATTATTGGTAATGCAACGATAGCCAATAATGTTTTAACGTGGGGCTGGCTGTTGCTGCTGCTGCTGCTGCTGCCGCCGCTGCCGCCGCCGCCTCTGCTTTATTGAAATAGAGGATGTTTCTTTCACGAATGTTCCGACGTGTGGGATTTATCAGAGGATTTTACGGGCCAAACTATTTTTTAGGCCCCTCTATTTTACGGTAATGGCGAGACGGGCGTTTTTTACGCAGTGTCAAATGTCACGGGCTAATAAAACTGCAGTAAGGAACTGCCATTGTGCTTTTTACGCGGAGAGAAGCCAGCCCGCTCCTTGCAAATACACGCTGTGGCTGATATAAAGGTCTCAATGCCCCTCTCGATGATGGAGGAATCCTATTACGGTACATTCCTACCACCGATATTTGCAGCAACGACGCTTCGCGCGAATATAAATAATGTCTTCCGTGTAGAAAATGAGAATTTTACTCCGAGGGGAGGTGAAATGGCTCTCTCTCTCTCTCTCTCTTTTTATCTGGCGAGCATTATCGAGGATTCGCACTACGAATTAATTCCCTTTAATCGCCGAATCCTTGAGAAATGCGTGGGGTGGGGGATGGGCAAAATTTAATAATCCCATGGAGGGATCCGAGGGCTTATCAAGGCTCTAAGAGTTCTTCTTCCGAAGTAGCGGGCATTGAACCGAATCGAATATTTTAATTAACTTAATGCGATACCGCGTTCTCCGCACGAGCCATTTTGCCATACCGCCGGAGAGCATTTGCGCTTGCGGAGTTGAAGATTCATGTCCGCCGCTCTGGTAGAGCTCTGGTAGCATCTGGCGAGGATTACGATTATTATCGGTTTTCACGGGGCGTAGTGTCACGCGTTCCTCCCGACTATCGAGAACTCCCGCGCTGTTCCAGGCGCAGGTGGAAAAAAACTGATTTGTCGGATCCCCTCGAACCGACTGGAATCGTAGGTTTATACGTCGATACGTTAAAGAGCGAGTGGTAAGCAAAAGAACGAGCTTCTCCCGGCTCGTTCCTCGGCAAATTCGATAGATCGAACTATGTTTACTGCATATAAGAATTCCAGGCACAGGCGTTGCTTGTTACCCCGCGCGGACAGAAAACGACCCGTAGGATTGGCCGGAGGGCTTGAGAGGGGCTGAAAAGCGAGGTCGAAAGGGGGTGAATGCACGATTTTCACGAAGGTATAATTCCGACTGCGAGACACGTCAGATACCTTAGCTCGGCTCTGCTCTGCGCGCTGCTCGGAACTGGGCATTACTCGCAGTACGCGAGTTGCTGCTATTTCTCTACTTGCCATAGAGGCCGTTTTCTCTAAACGTATGGCTTCTCTCTCTCTCTCTCTCTTTCGCTGTTTTCCTCCCTCCATCTCCCTTCTCTTCATCTCTGTGTGGCAAGTTCACTCCCTCTCCTCCCAACTCTCGGTACCTTCCTCTGGAGACGCGGAAGAATCGATCCAACTCGCTGGAACCTCCCGAGTCCCCGTAAATCCACATGTCAACTTGGTAATTCTCAAATATAACTGATACCGCGACACGATGAATGAAAATCAATCATATTCGACAAGCGAGACATTCTACGGCCGCTCTTTGTCTCTTTCTCTTGTCTTTTCTTTTCTTTGCCCTTTGCCCTTCGCCCTTCGCCCTTCGCAGCTTCATCCAGGATTCGAGGAGAAGAGGAACCTTTCAAGTTCCGGCTAAATCCCCGTGTGATTTTACCCCAAGCCCCAAATATAAACGATATTGCGATATAATACATAGATGGATCAGACAACAATGGCCAGTGGATAATTGAAAAATAAAAGCTGGAAGCAATTTATTTGAATTTTTCTCCCAAAAAGAATTTCAGCCGATGCATTGTATAAAAATGTTACAAGTTTGATTCGATATCACTTTGATCCAGAAAACATTCTCCGGTATTTATCTTTGAACAGGTTTTGCGAATTTCCTTCCCGGGTAGGAACGTTCTCCGAGAAATATTTTGCGAATTTTATTCCGCAAATAGTTAGCTCGGCAGATATTCCGCCGTGAAAATAATTTAAGGAATCTCGCTTCTTTTAAAGAGAAACGCGAGTGCAGTAAATTCGAAGGGGAGAGGAGGGGAATCATCGGATACGCTCGAGAAAAACGTGTGCACTTACATTTGCCGTCTCTCTCCCTTATTTTCCGTAGTTCCGAGTTTTCAATCTTCGGATCCGTTTCCTGGCTGATTGGTACGCGATTCGTCGTACTTTCCAAGGAATAATGTTCCCCCGTATTATTATCTTCTAACATGACTCGATGCAATCGCGAAACTTGGAAGGAAATTTCTACATTTTCTTATTACTCGGATTTCGTTGCTCGTGGACTGTTATTTCGCGCAAGCATCATCCCGGCGCGTCTATACATAATACATGAGAAAGCTCGTCTGCTTGATTATCGATTAAAAGCGTCATTCGTTATTAACGCAACGAACAATTAGAGTCTTGTCGCCGGAAATCCATCGGAGCCGTTTAGCGGAGTTAATTGATGTCGTCGTCGTCGTAGTCGTCGCTGTCGTCGTCGTCGTCGAGCGTGCTGGCTCGCTACGTGTTTGAGTAAATTTCAAATTTCGTTGGCTTATCTCGTAAATGCGAAACCGCGCATAAAAATTAGCATGAAACCGAGGAAAAAGGAGGGAAAACTCTCGGGTGACTTTAACCGGAACGAAAGCTGCGTGAGTGCGTAAAAAGGTAATTTACACGACAGCTTAAACCTCGTGGGTTTTTAACGAGATCGGAGCTACGAATAATTGCGTGTATTAGGTAGAGCGTAATCTCCGAAAGAGATGGACGGGCCGAGGCTGGTATGTGTATGTGCGTGCATGCGTGCATGCGGGGGTGTGGCTGCAATTGGAAGTTTCGCAACGACGAAACTTCCGCTTTTCAAAAAGCCAAATAATTCTAGCATGGAAATAAGTATCTTGTGTGATCGTCTCTCTTCCCCCCCCCCTCTCTCTCTCTCTCTCTCTCTAAATATTTTATCATTGCATTTTCGTACTTTGGAGCAACGAGAAATAATTTATGAGGAAAGTACACCAAGTAATTTTACGAAGGGGGTAGGGAGTAACGAGCGAGGGTTGCCCGAAATAAAATTTGCTAAAATGGGAGCTTTGAATATCAAAGCATTTACGTGTATCATTCATACGTATCGAGATAGATTCACTTTTATCTTGGTGGGTGTACGAGGCGAAACAGTCAATTTATACATATGGTTACACTGTACCAACCGGGCCGGAAATGGATTCGAAGATTGGAGTGCCCCCTTATCCCTCTCCTCGGCCCTTCGTCCCTCGTCCTTATCCGGCTAGTGAATGGGGTCGAAAAGGCGAATGCACGATTTTCGCGAACGTATAATTCCACCCCCGGTACACGTCGGCTACGTGTGTGTTACGCCAGGGGACATTACGCTCCATACCAGATGCGATATCGAGAGAAAACGTTTTTCCCTAAAAATCTACCGCTCCCGTTTCTTCTCCTCCTCTTTCTTCAATGTCGAAATATATTCCACTGCGCGATTATATTCGAAACTGTCCGATCTACCGAAACCTCGAGATTTTACGTAAAATGGCAATACGCGCCATGATCCAACGTTATTACCATCCGCTGGAGAGACTCGTTTCGTTCTCGAGCAGCTGGATATTTTTTCTCTCACTCTCACTCTCTCTCTGTTCTTCCCGGAGTTTTATCAGTGTAAAAATGGAGTTCATATTAGAAATGATGCGAGCAGAGTGGCTTCCTTCCCGTGGGAGTGCAGCGGAACAGGTCCAGAAAATGATCGAAGCCCGGAAAGCACGTTGACACGGCGGCCATCTTGCTCTTTGCGCGATGACGGCAGCCAGCGCTTTTGTTATGATAAGTTTCGTAATAAGTGGCCGTGAATAACGTTTTCTTAAAGGAAAACCAACCTTATCTCCCTGGCCGAAACCTCCGGGGTGACTCTTTCCCGCGGGCTACGCCGTCGCAGTCACTCAAAACATCGCGCACTTCCGGTTTGAGTGGTGATTAATGAGCGCCCAAGAAAATATCGCCACGAAAAACTCAACGAATGGCAATGGGGTCGCGAATATTTATCATTCGGCAGTCCTGCTAACCGCTTAATAAGTTTCATTAATTATTCGAAAAAAGCGAGCACTGTCAAGCTGTGGCTTCTTAAAATAAAAATATCTCTCCCCTTTTTATCGAGTTCCAACATCTTAATCCCTCGTCGAGAAGCTCCGAGATTTTAAGCAAATCTATTATGTTCTTCTCTCCTCCCTTGATTCTCCTCGCTTATCACTATCATCTTCCCTTCCCCCTGTGCACTTTCTCCCAATTCCGAAGGTATCGGAGGATTCGAGAAAATGGAAATACCTCAGTGTCCTCGTCTCGTTTCCTACTTTGTTTATCACGTCAAAGTAAAGTTTCATAATCTCGCACGATGGAGGGAGGAGGAGCTCGCTCGATGAAGCGGCAAAATTCATTTGGTAAGAGGCAAATGCACCAGTATGCACAGATAGCGCGAGTGTGTGCTCGTTGCTAAAAAGATACAGATACACCAAGTTTCGAGGTTGATAACTCCTGCTCTACTCATCTCTGGCCACTCTCCTCTCCCTTATATTCGGCAAGCCACACACGTTCTCGCAAATTTGTTCATAACGTTACTTCTATCAGACATTTCCAAATTTCAATTTCTCTCTCTCTCTCTCTCTCTCTCCCTCCCCCACCCCCGCAATTTCTTAACCTCAAAGAGCCTCGATAATAGATTTCTGACCTGAATGCGAATTGTACCCTGTGTAGTAATGCATAAATTACTCGAGTCGCTTTACTCGATGCGTTCGTGAAAAATGAATAAGGCAACGTAAAATACATGAAATTGATTTAATCTTGTCCATGTTAATATATCAGAGGGTGTAATGCGAATTAGAATGGAGGAGCAGGTTCCACAGCTTTGCCGTGGAAAATTTTACAGGAAATTGCGAGGAGCTCTTCCTGGATTGAAACAAACGCATGAAATTATAACGTCCTTAACGCCCTGAGGAATTAAAATCACCGTATCCTGATTCCCGTGCTCCTGTTCAGTGTTTCGAATCGATTCTCGAGCGGTAACAGAAAGGATGCTGGGACATCCTCCTTCCAACGGCAGATGGACAACGACCACTTTTCCCCCGATAGATTTTTCACGATGAAATTAAATACTGGGCGAAAAGTAGGCACAGATTTTCACGAGATGACTCCGATGGCTGACAGGACAGGTTTGGTAAGGTGAAACGTGAAACTCGGTGGAATGCCAACTGCGGTGGATATCGCTGTCGTGCATAAGTTAGTAAATAGGTTTATGTGAATGCATCTCTCACTGAATAGATCACGTAGAACGGGGGGATACACAGGAACCTAGAGAGCTTCGTCGGTAAATGGGCAGATGTACTCCCTCCTGGCTGCCGCAATCAATGCCACTTCTATTCAAAGACTGCGTTTCAGAACAAACTAATCCCGCGTTACAATAAGGGCAAATTATGCATTAATGGTGAAATACAGCAATTAGCTGATAATTCCATTCGCTGCGCAATGTTCCAGAGTCGGAGGTTCATTAAGACGCCTGCTCATCTTATTTTCTTCCCTTACGCTCCTCAATCTTCCCTTTCTTGATACGATATTCATTGAATTTCTCCAGTAATTCTTTCTTATTTCTATTTCCAGAGCGTCTGGACGAGCCTGGTCAGCGCTTCGATTCAGGTAAGAAATTCAGTAACGAAAATTCAAATTAAGGCGGTGGTTAAAGTTTCGGGAAAGTTCGATACTCGAGTGTATACCGATACACCACCGAGGCACATAGAAACTCTCCCGTGGTGGAAAGTATTTGAATTATTGCTAAACTGCTCGCAAGTATCGTTCAAACTCGGTGCTAATAGTGGGAGATAAAAGAAAATTTTCGCGAAAAGCTCGTCGACCCGAATACGACCAGGGGAACGTTTACAGAATTCTCTCCCTCTTTTTATTAGGCCAAGATCAAAACTTGATTCGAGTTCAAGTGAAATTATTGAATATAGCGATAAAAGTGAAAAATTTAAATTTCTTTAAAAATGTGTCCCACCACTACTAAATATAGAGAATAACATTAATAGTTTAAGCCGCGATAAGCTTCCTCCCTTACGGATTATATAAAATTACTTTCAGAATAGTAGTTGAAATAATGTAAAATTCACCTTTGGCTTCTTTGAAAGTTTCCTCTTCGTTGAAAATTCATGAATTCAAAAATAAACGATAGAAATATAAATGTGAGAGTAGGAAGAAATTCTGTAAAAACTAAAAGTATAAAAATATAAGGGAAACGAGAAAATATAAAATTCGTGCATTAAATGCAAATATAGTATGATGCAAACTTTCACATGACGTTAACTAGAAATTGAACTTGCTCCGAAACTTGTTATAATGTGTAATATAAGAATTTTAAATCCAATATTAGGCATATAAAAGTAGTTTAGTACAAAGTTACCTGGAGGAGAGTGAGAGTAAAAATACATATAGCGACGGTAAACGTTAATTTTAGTTAACTTATAAATAAAATTGAGAATGATGTTAAAGGGTTCAAGCCAGGGATAAGTTTCATCACCTTTGGATTATATAAAGTTAGTCGAAGAGTAATAGTTAAAATAATGTAAAGTTCGCCTTTGACTTCGTTGAAAGTTGGCTCTTCATCGGATTTGTCTGGTAATTATGGTGGTGCTTGTTAGAAAGGGTGGGCTCCCCTTAAAATTCCCTTTAAAACTCGATACTTGTAAGTTGATTAAAAAATGTTTTTCTACGGTGTGTGTAGTCGAGTCACTGCTCTCCTGCGCTATGGACGAGAATGCAAGTAATTCAGGGAATTGGCATAAAAAGCACGAAGAAGACAAACCAGGAAGGAATTAATGAAATCGTCATAATATTGGATATTATTTTGCAGGCACGAATCATTCATTTAATCGTTTTGCAAGTGAGACAATTATTAATGTGGAGAACGTTTCGAGGGAGAATTATTATAACGAACACATTGGGGTACCGCAACGAGAGCTTCGTTTGTACAAAAGACATTATATTAATTGAAGCCTAGGGCAACGCGGAAACATGAAAGTGGAGGGGCCTCGGTTAATTGCACTCAGCGCTGCTGCGAATGGAATTCGTTTCAAAAATTGCAATGCTTTGACGTATAGTCTCGTGTGTTTCGCGCGCACCGCACAATTTTCTCCAATAATAAACTTTCTTCCCGACCAATTACTTCTTTCCGGTCCAACATCCCCCGCGATCGAAAGCTCCCTCAGTGGCATTTTTCAAGAGTGCCAACTTTGCCGGGCTCTTTTGCTTTTTTGCAAGTGCAGTTTCTCGCGGTAATTAACTGCAACGATATCCGGGGTTACTACCCCGTGTGCGTCGATCTAAGCGAGAAAGCGAGAATGACGGAGGGAAGGACTGTGGGCTGCGGTCTTTCCACGGGTAAAGAGTGGCAAAACTGGCGAAACTGGAGAAACTGGAGAAACTGGCGAAAGTAGCGGTAGGGATATCGATCGAGGTTTCCTGAAACTGTTTCGGCGAAGATAAGCGGAAGTGGCGGGTCCACAGGCTGCTGGTCATCTTCGTCGAATCGAGTTGAGTCGAGGTCATAACCCTTGTATATACAGGGGGAACTTTTACGACCCCCCACGACCGCTGACTCAGGACCGGCCCGTCAGATTATGAGAACTCGTATCACTGCTCGTTCCCTACCAAATCGTTTTACTCGTCGGTGCGGCGCGCACGTGCGATTTGCACGGGAAATGCTCGGGCTCAACGACGATTCCCACTGTTTTAACATTTTTTCACTTCCCTCTTTAAACTTGATTCGATTTCCCGTCGCCTCTCGCAAATTTCCATCGCGCCCCTTGCACCATCGTCGGCTAAGCTGGAAGAATGGCTCCCTCCCCCTCCTGTGCGCGCTGCGGCAGTGAATTTGATTTGAAATTTGAAACAACTATCGGCAACGAAACACCTCGGCGGCTCGTGGAAAGTGGTTATGCTTGGCAAGTTGCAGGCAACTTTGCCCAGGGACGTCGCCCTGGCGTGTACCACGTGTAAAACGCATTTCGCAATATAATTTTGAGCGTACCAATTTTCCCGAGGCTCGTTTGACTTTCCTATTAAATTATTCGGAGGAAGCGTTTCCGTCCGCGGTCTTTCTCCGGTAGCCGTGCGCGAGAGAGCGATTAAAGCACACCGAGCGATAGAACGCGAAATATCGCAAAGCCATTGATAGGCCGGATTAATGGAATAATGAATCGATAAATCTGTGCGGTTGTGTGGGAGAGAGGGGAATATAGGGGATCGATGGAGAAATTGGTCGGTCGGGTCGGCGGGAGCTACTTTGCGGGTGGTAATCGCAAATGCTGGAATAAAGCGCTTGCAGCAGCATAATTTTGACCTTCGCCAATCCCATGGACTGTGAACCCTCGAACTATGGAAATCCTCCATAATCGGCCAATTGGCCGCCACTAAAAGCTTCCCGCTCGTTTCACATATTTCACCGAAAGGAGAGAGAGAGAGAGAGAGAGAGAGAGGAGAGGAAAAGGTGTGTTGCTACGGCCACACGGTAGCAGCGCGGCACAGCACAGGCTGTTCTGTAACAGAAATTTTCCAAGCTCCGGAGCTTGGAATTCGGCTTTTTCAGCGAGATGTGTTTGCCAAACTCAATACTCCGTCAAAATTAGTTCATCAAACTACTTTGGAAAACGAAATTGCATTACTTGATTAAAACCCATTTAGCGTACTGCTCGAAACAATTGAATTTAATAAATTGTTTGGCGGAATGGAAATTAATCAACTGTTTCGCGAAGATTACCGCGTCGGACCGTGCTCCACTTTTGCTATCCCGGCTATCCCTCTGCGGAGGATTCGGTCGTAACGATTAATTTTGCAAATTTTATCGCGAGAGCGCCTCAAGTTTTTCCCAAGTTCATGGAAACGCGATTAAATTGACGCATAAATTTTACGAGAGGCCCGCAATCTCGCGTTTCGAGCAATCTCCTCGAGGCTTAAGTTAATCGCGAACGCGCCAAATGATTTATGCGAGATGGTATATCCTTTCCTTTCCCTTCGTCGTTTCTTCCGTTTCGTCCCTTCCGACTATCCCCCCCCCCCTCCCCCAAACCGTGCTCATATAACTGGACACGAACGTTGATGAAAATACAGGTAGTATAAGTCGCTGCTGAAAATGGCCCTCTCTCCTCTGACATCTGAAATATTGCCGCGGTACCTTATTAAGGAGTAAATCTGACGCTTTATCGTTATTTCCGCAATACCCCTTTAACGATCCTTGAGAACTCGAAGAAATTTCCGGATGAAAAACTCGATCGTTACCGATAGTTCGATTTCCCGTTAAAGCGACGTTCCGGCGTTAAGAAAATAATTGGCCGATCTTATTGCTACGATAAGAATTTTCTGGCGACATTTGCACCTTTTTTTTGTTTTGTTTCAATCTTCCCCGCATTGATTTTCAAGTAAGGTACAAATTGGAACTTTTCCGTACAAAGCAGCGGTTTTCACTTGATAATCGCGAACGGGACAATTATCGAAAGTGCCGGAGACTAATTGAAAAATGATCAAAAGGGGAGTAAATTGCAGCGCCCACGTGCATTGAACTAAATCAATCGGGCAGAAGTGGTTTTGTATAATATTATTGAATTAAGCGAGTTTGAAGCATTTATTGGCCTCGCGTTATTAAACTCAGTGAATGAAGAAACGTATATTGGATTTTTATTATCGAGTTCTCCGATCGATTCGAAAAACAAAAAACTGCCATAATCATATATTTGCAGCACTCGAATTTTTCGAGTCTGTCAGGAATATTGGCAAAGTCCGCCATCGCGTATCAATTCCTTGCTGCCGTTGAATTAGGCCAATGGAGAAAATAGATTTGAATTTGACGGGGAGACGTAAAAGGAGGGAAGGGGTGGGGGGTCGAAGGGAACGTGAAATAGGGAAAACGCGATAAATGTAAGCTATAAATCGAGCTTTCTTGGCCCCGATCGAAAGCTCCGATCACATTTTGGGCGCAAGGGCCACTAACATCGAGAGAATTTTCAGTCCACCGGGGTACCTTCGGTCCTGATTGACCACGTCCAATTCGGACGATTATCTTTCGTGGAGAAGACAGAGACCACAGAGGTTGTGGCGGGGTCGCCCTGTCGTGAATGTTCGCTGATCCGGTTCTCTGCGCGCGTTCTCATTTCCAAGCTACCCAGCCAGGTCCCGGTTAATTTAAGACCCCCTGCCGAAAATTTGCCACTTTAGCATTCCTCGTGCAGCTCCCGGTCAGCCCTCTCCCCTTCCGCCCTTTTATCCCGATGACGCGTTTAGTCGGACTTTTCGTCGGACGATCACTTTTTTTCTCCTACCTACGTTAGCTTTGCTTTACTTTGCTTTGCTTCGCTTCGTTGCCGCGACCTATAATTTTCCACTCCGCGCAATCTCTTTCTTTCGTCGTTCATCAACTTCTTCTCAGGTGACTTGAAAGATCTAGCGGAAAATACCTGGCGGCGGCACGCGCTGATACCTGAGTGCGCGCGTGTAGTTGCCATCCGTGTATGACGGACAATGCTTTTTATTGCAAGCTTGTCACGTGGAATGCGATTCGATTCAATTTAAAAGCGAGTCCCCTGTAACTCTTCGACTCTTTATACGAGCTTTCGTGCCGATCGCTCGAGTGCATTGTGCAACGCCGTGAATTCTTCACTCGGAGAATCCTCGAAATCAGGAGAAAAAATGCCGGGAATTCCATCTGGACCGCGTATATGAACGTGATACTTTTTCTACTTGACAGTAACTGCGCCTTATGACGCGAAAACTCGCCGGCAATTTCTAAACTGATTCGTTCCACTCTTATTTTTCCTCTAGCATTCATATTTCGCGAATCAACCTTCCTTTCAACTCCTCCCTATAGAAAGTCTCCGTGATATTCATGAGTCGTGATTGTGGTTTCCAATTTTCCGAATAAACTATTTATATCTGCGAATAATGCACGTCTCTCCCGTAAATGGCCCATTAAGTTTCCCTGGATTTTTATTGTCCTCTTGAGCTCTGGCGAGATACCTGGTTGGGAGGGCAAGTTTAAAAAAATAACGAAGATTTCATTGGGAGAAAAGATAGATAGATAGATAGAGAGAGAGAGAGAGAGAGAGGGAGAACGTAAGACTCTAAGAGGAGAAATGGACTCCGGGAGAGACGAGGCTAGTTTTAGCTGGGACAACAAAGGCCAAAATAGAGATAGAACAATCGAAAAAAGGTCGAGTAAAGAGATAGGGAGAAGACAAAGTGCGGATGGTACAACTGAAAGCAGAAAGGGAGGATGTGCGCAGGAATGGTTGAAGGAGAGACAGAAGGATGGATAGATAGAAGGGGAGAATCTTAAACAAAGAAAAACATTGACAAGGAGAGAGGAAGAGGAAGGCAAGGAAAGAGAGACAGAGAGAGTGGCTTTATCTCTCTCTCTCTCCTTCGTGCTCGATAAAGATACGGACAAGACAAAGTGTAGGCGGCACGGAAATGGAGAAGCTTAAAGAAAGAGACAAGTGCCGATCTTGGGGAGATGAGGCGAGAAGGAGATAGCGCGAGAAAAATGAGAATCACCGAGAACGAAGTAGAAAACTACTGGGAAGGACAAGGAAACGAAGCAGGAATTTACGGTGTATTCTGCCGATATTCTCTCCTCTCTCTCTCTCTCTCTCTCTTTCTCTCCCCCTTCCTTCCAATCTTCCTTGCTTACGATTTTCCAGAGATTCTGGCAATCGGCTAGGTGGATTCCTCCGAGGCAAAAGCGGAAACGCTTATCGCTGAATTACGAAGCGAAGCATGCAGGAAAGATTATGCAATGGAGCCCCTCTCTCAGTTTCGGTCAAGAAAATCGCTAAATTATACCCTATCGTATTTGTCCATCAGATTTTACGAGCTAATGGAACAACGGCACGAAATCGCTCGTTGCAGTTCCATAATTGTTTCACGCGAGGAAATTAAATGATAAAATGAACACGTCGAAACCTAGGCTGGCAAAAAGAAGCCCCAGAGTGCGCAGAGTGGGACCTGCAGGAAGGAATTTACGGCGCCTCGTGCCAATACTTGGCCCGATTCCCCTTGCTTACAATTTTCCCATGGACCGAGGATTTCAGGATTTTAGGATTTCAAGTGGGTGGAGGCAAGCTTTAGCTTTCCGTAACGCCAGCCGGAAACGCTTATCGCTGAATTACGAGGCAAGCAAGCTTAAAATCCTCGATTTCAATTAATTGCTTCGATTAATTTCAAATGAAAGAAAATTTCCAACTCAAAAACTGTATTCGTATGAGAATAATGCTTCTTCCAAGATCGCGCCTCCTTAATTATTTATGGGTATGATGATCGTTAAGCTAGTCGGAGACTCGAGAATTCGATAATGGACGATTTAAATGGGACGCTCGTCTTTTGCACGTTCCCTCGCCTCTTCGGTCGCGCCTCTCGCCAAATCATCCCCTTTTCACTCTCTCTCTCTCTCTCTCTCTCTCTGTAACTTTAGTATTCAAGCCTGTTTTTGCCCAGCTTTTTCTCAGCTTTCACAGACTTCTCTTTATCGCTTTCTTCTCTTCCTTTTTGCTTCAATGTCATCCTTCTTTTTCACGTAGTTTCGTCGCAACCCTTTTTTCTCAACCCTCATCCAGTCTAAAGCCGAGCCTTAAACTTTCTATAAATTCGTATTCACGCATTTTTCGAGCTTCCTTCCCGAAGCTTTTCATTTTTCGCTCGACTTTTAATATAGCGAATGTCTTCAATATTTTTAATGCATTTCCCCGGTAGAGTCTCCTTTAACTCTTCGTTCAATCTACCGTGCGCGCGCGCGAAAATCCTGAATGAAAATCGTGAAATTTGATGAAGCGCGGGGGTGGTTTAGTGGGCGAGGGAAAGTAAAACAGGATTAGCGAGCTAAAGATCCCCGTGGAATTTCACGAAAGAATTATAACGCCCCGTTCGCTGTTAATACTTGGATTTTGTTCGAGCATATTCGCATCAAGCTAGTTAGGCAGTCTCAGCCACGTTTTCCTTATCCCCTTGCAGCACCAGAGGGTGCACACCTTCTCTTCCCTTACCGTAGAGATTCTACCTCGACTTCCTCTCTTCGGCTCTTACTGGATCTTCCCTTCAACGCCACGGAACTCCGAGAGAGTAACGGCCCTCGCCTCTCCACTTTCATCCACTTTCATTACTAGCATCGTGCGCCCGGCATCCCGACCGGTGTAAATTACGAAATTCTTGCTCCGGGAATTACTCGGTGTTCGCTGCTCGGTTATTCGCGCGATGAAAGCCGCGAGCTATACCGAGCGAGCGAATCAGCGAATTGCAAATCAGAACGGTGCCATCCAGCAGTCGCATATCGATCGTCGGAATAACGAATGGCATCTTCATCAATGCATTAGGAAAACCGAAATGGACAAACGCCATTCCCACGTTGCGCAACATTGCCGGGAAATTGGAGAATCTCGATGAATAGTGCGCGGCGGAGAGTCGTCGTCGTCGTTGTCGTTGTCGTCGTCGCTTGAAAAACTCTGTAAAATTCAACGATGGAATTTCATGGTTAACTATATCCCCTCCTGTTTCTTTCTTGTTCGATCGAACCAAAGATGAAAAAAGAGAGAGAGGATAAATTCTGCAGATCTTCAGAGTATACCTTTTCGTCTCGACGTGACAATTTTATATACTACTCTGCTCTTTTATTAGTCGCGACGTTATTATTCTCAGCCTCCAGCTAAGGTCCACCACCTTAGCGATACTTTTATTTCCGTTCTTTGGATCACACTGGATCTCACACTATTGGTACGCGCGTCCACTTTTGGCCTCCGGAAATACCCCCTGCATCCCACGTTCTCTGCCAATAACCGTGTGGAACTAGCGACTTTTCCTGTTTGAATAAGCGCTTACTTGTTGTGTGGGTTTTAGGGGGGATTCTTTTGTGAGAGCGGACTATTTCCGGGACAAGGAAAAATAAGAGATTCCGGTGTAGAAACGCGCGGTATCAATCGAACGGCGACAAATTTTCTTTAATCGCTTGTGATTGATGGCTCTGGATGGCCAGGCTGACAGATCGCTTAAAAGTTGAAGGAGGTCCCTCGCGGATCCCTCAGCGAAAAATTAGAATGCGCGAAGAAATTCTCGCGAAGAAAATGATGAAACTAGTCATTTAAGAGATTAGTAGCCTTTGGCACATTGCTCCAAGTTTAATCATTGGAACCTCAAGTTTTCCATTGTTAGCAAAGTTTCCGAGCAAAAAGTATATTACCCGCTGCAGAGAAAATTGAGGGGGCCGGCGAATGAAAATTCGGGGGATAATTTTTTGCGCGTAACGCGCGAAAACTTGAACCCCGGAGACTTGGCTCGTTAATCAATTCCGTGAAAATGAGAAAAAACAAACCGGTGAATCCGGTCGAGCGTTATTAATGACTTTCGAGTTGGCCCATCGAGATAATACTTTGACAAAAGTTTCCTCCTCGCTCTCCGAATGATCAAATATTAGGTTTGAAGGAATACGCGATGTATAGAGTTACAGGGCCCATTACAGCGCGTATTAATTATTCGAGTTTCGGCCGGAGTTGTAAAGTGTTCATCGGGGACTCGATTAAATTTCTGATAACTGTACTCTATCCGAGAAAGATCGAATCGATAGAACAGCCGACGCGCACGCTCGCTCGAGGACTCTCCAGCGGGAAGAAATTTCAATGAGAAGTAACCCTCCGCCACCAGCTACTCTGGCAAATGCACGAAAATAAAAGCGTCGCGGAATATATAAATAAGTCGCATAAGTAAATATGCACCGCGTAGCGATATCAACTTGAAGAATTTCCAATGAAAAATGGGAGAATAAAATGTGTCGTTGCGCAAATCATTGAGGAACGCGCGCTCGTGCCTCTCGGGGAAAAGGCGATGGAAGGCATTAGGAAATATTGCGTTTCGCGTCTATTCGGCGGCGTTATTGTAGAATTTACAAGAGTGCGTTTTTGGTGCATAGACGGGGAAAGCTCGTCCCTGTTTAAACTTGCATGATGCACGATGTACGTTCGTCGTTTACACCGGATGGAAATGTGCATCTAGTTTAAGTCCTTATAAGCCGTACAAAGCTACGGGATATTGCAAGAGCAAGTCATAATTTGTGTTAGAATTAAATACGCTTCGAAAACGATGGCCTCGTTCCAGAGAGTTTCTTGTTTTGAATATTTATTCAGCCGTAACAACTTGATCTCGGGGAACGACGGAAAAGACGGAAAAGACGGGAAACATCGGCCCCGCGAGAAGCGACGAGAGTTCCTTCTTCCCTTTTTAGAGTGACGACGATTCGCGGCGACGATGGATGGAAAAATCATTGATTAGAGAAATTCGCGTAGATTCTCGTGTGAAATGGGAAAAAATTGCGAACAAGTTATTCTCGTTTTATATCCTAGAGAGAGAGAGAGAGCAAAGTCGCCAAAGAATATATTTCCTTTACGATGTACATCGCATAATCCATTTGCCAGAGCTCGCCCTTTCACCCCCTATCCCTATCCCTATCCCTATCCCTAACCCCCTATCCCACAGGATTCCCGAGTTCCCAGTCGGCAGCTCGATATAATCGCTCTTATTGTTACCAAGAGAATTTCGCTCTCGCTTCGAGACACGAAAGTGCGGACTGCAAACTTACACGACGACGATTTTAACTTCTACCCACTCCACCTAGACCTGGTCCAAGTCCTACTGCCTTCTTAGCCTTTTAACCCCTCCCCCTCCACTCTTTCTCGGTGCCAGAACGGAAAACCAGCTTTGGCTTTCCAGTATTCGGCTCTTGGAGGAACGCGTTGAATTCTCTTCTCTCCTCCTTTTCGTTCGGATAAAAAAGAAACGTGGCAGAAGGAAAAGCGGAGAACCAAAGAAAACTCGGAAAAGCATTTTCGCGTCCCTGGGAAAATTCGTTATCGAGAATCGAAGAGTTTACGCGAACGTGTACGCGTATCTAAATGAGCCCGTGGCTACTCGTTAATGGCCAGATGGAGAGGAGCTGCGAGGAATCGGTAATGCTGCTGCTGGGAAACGTACGCACTTGAAAAATATTGCCCAACCTTTTTCCTCCCAAAGTGAATTGAATTCTTTCACGGCCTTTTCGAAGGCCCGGAGAATCAAATCAGCGGCCATTTCCCTAATTTCTTTCCTACCCCCCTCTCTGATTGAATCCTCGCAAAATCATTAATCGAGTTTCACGTATTATTCTCACGGTTGCACGATACTCGAAGAACTTTTGCACGCTGCGAGGTGTCTCGTAATAAAAACGGTAAATTAACTGCGTGACCGGAACTCAATTATGCATTCCTCCTAATAGGGAACGAGGAGCCGTTAGTCTCCTGTCATTTTTCTACAGAACTTCACGGTGAATGGCCCATTGACAAGCATGCTTGGAAATATTTGTTCTCCGATGGCGTTTTTTTTGTTTTTTTCTTTTTTTACCGATCGATAACCATTTCATTCCGTTCCCTGCAATTTCCGCGCTGTCCATTATTAATTAACAATTAATCGAAACTTTAAAGAAATTCTTCGAGAGACTCGCACAGAACGGTGACTAATAAAGCGCGATTGTACTACTTGATTCGTAAATCTAATTAAAGAATCTAATGAAATGAAATAAGCTTATAATGAGAGAACGGATTACTCCGCTATTTCTGCTCCTCTGAATATAGATTAATTTTAGAACGTACTTGATTTCGCGTAGCAAAGAGAAGAAAATTTTAACGAAGCAAAAAGTGGGTTGTCGTAAACGTATACGAGCTTTTCCTCATTTTTCTCGTGCTTGCTTGCAATTTTTGGTGTGCATTGCAAAATTCCCTCATTCTGATCTCTCCGTGCTTTAAGCGGGAATCATCGAATTAAATCATTATATCGATCCAAAGGATGAAATTCATTCGTGAAGAATAAAGTAGAGAACTAATTAATCGTCCCACCGTTCCCACCGATTAAGAATCACCAACGAGGAAAGGCATGAAATTACAGAATTGAATTAAAGATGTTCAAGTAGCGGATTAAATAAAAGATACGAAAGTAATTTGTCGTAAAGGTGAACGAGTTTTTAAAACATTTTCTCTCGTAAGCTTCAGTGAGCATTGCAGAATTTACTCGTTCTTCACCGAGAAATTCGTGCAGGTTTCCATTTGGAATTCGCGAGTGTTTCAATGAAAAACGCCGTACTTTACTTTTTACGTCAATATGAAATTTAATTAAAAAGTAGCAAAGAAAATTATCGGAGAATTTTCAGGTATTTTCCTGCCAATTCGCCAAATACATCTAGATAATTCGATAAAACTGCAAAAACTATTTAACAATGTTTCCTTGCAACAAACTCATTTATTGTATAAATAAAATGCTTTATTACCATTATATGGCTCGTTGATTTTCGTTTATTACACGGTTCGAAAGTTAAAAAGGGAGGCTCATTCGTGAATAGGCAATCGCTCAACTAATTTCAAATCTCTTTCGCAAATATTCAATTAATGCTCTTGAACAATTTTTTGACGATCTCTCTCATTCTGATGAGGCTACACAGTTATATTGGCAGAGCAGCCAATGAGACTTTCGCCAAAGTTCTATCGATAAGGATTTTGCATGTTTCAGAATTTCTAATTATTGCATAACATGCATTTCCTTGCATTCAGATTTTTATATGAATATTGATTGCACACGGTTAGGAAATTTTATTGAAGTTTGCGGTAAAAGCTGGTAAGTACAGAAAAGCTAACCGAGCCTCACTCCACCGTATTGAATATACATCGAAAAGTGGTGAAGCTTAATAAAGGCAAAAGTTTCGAGGAAACTTAAAACACCGTGCCCGTTCACAAATGCATAGAATTTTTTAGCGACTACAACAGTTAAATTTGCATGCATCTCTCAATGCCGATGGTTGTTTGTTTTACGAAACCGAAAACGAATATGCATAAATAAAAATAGGATGACTTCCATTTAAGTCAAATTTTGATTCCAGGATTCCTGTCTCTCTCGAAGGACATTTTTCACTTGCGCTGGACTATGGCAAAAATATAATTTCCTTCATTCGGCGAGGTGTGCGTCAAGTTGTTATACATTTACTAAGATCTTAGCATCGAGAAGAGTGAAAATGAAATCCGCTTTCTCAACGTTCTTACTCGAAGGCTATCATCCATTTCGTGCTATTCGTCCTTTGAAATATTTCCTTTTAAAGCTGTGTGCTTATAGTTTCGAAAGGCAAGAAGGACAGGGTCGTCTTTTCTCTCAGTGCTCTTTGATTCGTTTCAAATATTATTTTTAATCTTATCAAAGCGTTCGCGTAATATCAAAGAATCTTTTTTAAGAAACGGACCTAAATTATTCGCCAAGGATTAAAGGATTAAGACAGAATCCTTTTTTTTTATCAGTGTACATACCTCATTCTCTACAGTGGACATTTAGTGAAAGAATATTTTTAAATATCTTGATAAACTTTCAATTTATAGAACTCTCTTTTCGCACACACGTATCGATTAACCCACTTGCTTACTAAGAATACTCTCAACAAATTGATTGGCGGATTAAACCGCTTGTTTAAAAATATACTCTAAAACTGAGCTATTTTCGCAGAACTAATAATTTGGAAAGTTTGCTTTTACACTTTTCACCGAACAATAATCGATTTAACGTCGAATGTAGATATGTGTCTGATAAGTAACTAACAAGTAATAATACGGTATTGGAAGGCAAAGTTGTTAGGAAGGGTTAAAGGAAGAGGGCCCCCGGAGGTGCTAGACGGAAAAGTTTTGCAATAATGCCCAATGGTTGTGGGAGAGTTCCACGCATTGTTAACTGGCTAGTCCTCTCCTAGTTTGCTCGTAGGAGACGAAGGTGGAAACATGTAGGAGGTAAGGGGGTGCAAGGATGTGGAAGGGCAGAGTTACAATCGTCGATAGGAATCCAAGACCGAGATGGTGAAATCCTTGGAAAACAATGAGACCTCCAAAAATAAAGAAAAATTAAATCCCATCGACTTTGCGATACTTACGAGAAGAAGTGGTGGCTTTAAATCGAAGATCGCCATGGAACATTAGGGAAAGTAACATGCCATAAAAAAGTTAGACTGATAGAGCGATGAGACGATTCGCAATGGAACGAAGGGGAAAACGAGAGGAGAACAAGGGGGTGGTGCGAGCTAGGAATGAGAGAGAATGAAAAGGTACGCAAAGCATGGGGTAGGAATGTGACGTTGAGAGGAATGAAAAAGAATGCGACTGAAGAGGAAATGAGATGGCTAAGGCTGGGTAGAAAAAGTGGAAAAAGAACAAAAAAGGACAGATAGGCATACACCTTCCAAATAAAAATAGGAGATAGATGGAAAATTCCCTGAATAGAAGAGTGGCAAAGACGAGATGAAATGTAGAAATAAGTTAACGGGGCTAAGGGCTAGGCATTTTTTTTCCTTGATACTCTGCAAGTTAGGGCCTCAATTTTGAATTATCAATGTTTTTCTGCGCACAATGCGATCGGCTCTCGTTCGCGGGCTGTCGTCCGTAAATTTCCGAACACCCTGTGTATATCTGCGCTGAATGGAATAAGCGAAATGAGAAGCACAAATAGAGATGGGATTGAAGCATAAAGTAAACTGGGAGGAGGATATAAGATTAAATAAGGATGACTAAACAATGATGAATAACAATGAAGAATGACGGAGAAATAAACGAAATAAGTGGAATAGCAATAGGATTAAACAAAGCAGGCAAGTGATCAAGAAGGATAAATGAGGTAGAACGAGATAGGATAGAATAGGAATAGAATAGAAATAGGATTAAATAAGGAAATAGGATGAGAGGAGGATTGGAGGGTGAGATAGAACAAAGATGAAAGTCATAGGACTTCATGCGAAGTTGAAGAGATGAGAGGAGAATGGAAACAGAGTAGAATAATCACAGGGACACTGAAAGATAGGAGGGAGATAAAGCGCAAGTAAGAACACACACACACACACACACACACACACACACACACACACGAGGGAAAGAAAATAGAGAAGTAACGTAATGAGTCGCGTTAATTTAAAAATGCTTTTTCTATTCTCGTACTTTTTTACCCTGTCTATTTTCCTCCACTTTCGTTTCTCCGTCCGAAATTTCACTGCCTAGTAAAATTACTCTTTTTCCATCAGCAACCTACAGAATTCATGCTCCTCTTTGTCTCTCCGAGTCCTCGACATATTTCCCCTTGCTTTTCCACTTTAGCCAATGTTTGGCATTTCTGCAATGTCTTGAATTTTAGAATTTTCCCCCTCTCACTCTCCCTTCTTATTTTATCACTACACGCTGTTTTCATCAACATTCTCATCGCTTTCCTCCTTTCTGCAGTTAATCTTCTTCCTCATCTTCGCCATCTTTGTCTCTCCTCCCTGTCGCTCCTTTTCTCCCTTCCTTCCACCCCCTCCAGCCCTCTTTCCATCTATGTCGTACCTGGTTCATGCGCAATATCCGATCGATATGGCTGTTTCTCACGGGCCCGACAGGAGACGGAAGCCGCTGTTATCGTTGTCGTCGTCGGCGTTGTTGTCGAAAGAGATAAGGAGGCAACCCTCGCTGCGATCCACTTGATCGTCGAATGGCTATCAGCCAGCCGCAAGCCTCCTCTCGCCACTCCACCATTCCCACCACTTTGCAATCAGGATTAAAGACCCGGAAATTAAAGGCGACTCGTAAGAGGATTAACCTCACAATTAATGTATTCATTGGGAGGTTTATCTTACATGGAACCTTGTCAAGTTCACCCCTTGGCTCTATAAAAGATGTGTCTTATCTTACCATTCTTTGGATTAACTTCTCGCCAAACCCCTCTCCCTCTCTCTCTCTCTCAATGATGTTATCGTTCAGTCGCTCCTTCGGAAACGAATATCTTCCTCGAATGTTCAATATTACACGTTTATTACGAGCATTACGCAGCAATTGAAACGATCCTTTCGCTACTATTGCTACTGCTGCTGTTTATCAAGGCGGAACAGGGCCAACGTATCGCGCGGATTTCCCAACGTGAAATGTGTCACGCAATACCGGAAGTTGAACTAATAGAGTGCACGCAAATCCAGCGAGCTGGACAGGCGTTGTTCTCCGCGATTGACTTTGCTTTAATTCTACTTTAACGGCTCACTTGAACGTAACTGGCTTTCCGGTTATTATGCACGACAGCCAGAGCCAGAGGTCAGAGCTTTATTCTCAGTTCCACAGACATTTCCAATTAGCACCCGTGTGTCTGTGCCCGGAAGTAAAAGCCAATTAAATTTAACGAGAAATCATTGGAGAATGATCCCAGTGGTGGTGCACGAAACTATCCTTACCCTTATCGCTTTCAAGAGGGAGAAGAAGAAAGCGCGAGTCATCGGCAGGTGTCGAGGGTCGGTGGGGGTGGAGGAAGATATCGGTATAGGCGCGAGCGTTTGTACGCAACGGGGCTGAAAATGGGAAGGGTAGGGAAATGGACACGCGCAACATCAGGGGGCCCTTCACGTAACTAGTTTTCGACTGGAGTGTTTCCTGGAATTCGTGGAACTGGAGATATTCCCTAGCTTCCATCTAGCTGCCCCTTTCACTTCCGGCAGTCCATTTCATCCCTTCCTGCCACTCCACCAGTCCTCCCTTGTCCCGCCTCCCTCTTGCGTACTTGCACGCACGAAATTTAATTCACGTGGAAATTCCACGCGTGTACCTGCGTTCCCTGCATGAATACCTACAACGGGATATCGCGAATATACCTTTCAGCAGATACGATCGATTATCGCGTTCGATGGAAATGGACCACCCTTTGAATATGCTCGATCGAAACGTGATTATATAGGAGCGCCTGTCGATTATCACGCTACTGATACACGCCCTGCTATTGTTTCAGGATGCAAACTGCCAAAAAAGTTGTAACATCTCTCTCGCTTCCATCTCTCCCTTCCCTCGCTATCGCGAATAGTGGAGCGAAGCGCCATGGCAAAAATTTCAAGGGAGGATCAAAATGGATTCTGCTTACTAATGAAATTGCTCGCTTTTCGAGTAGCCCGAGCTGATAATTCAGCGAATTTCGAACGAAGCATGTGTTACGAGCTCGTTCCGGATTCGTCGCTCACACTTGAGCACGTCGTGCACGCGGCGTGGCGTCACGTCGCGTCATGTCGCGCCGCGTCATTGTCAAACGCACCAACTCTCGGGGAGGACCAGCTACCACCACCACGGAGCTACTTGCCCCGTTAACTTTGTCGCGCTTCAAATAATAATGAGTTTTGCCGAAATTTACGCTAGTCTTGAAAAATATGATTACACGTGTCGGAGATTATCGAAAACTCCCACCCTCGCCTTCCAGTGACGGTGTCACGGTGGTACCTCGGCCTAAAAGAAATTCCTCTCGACAAAAACGCAACCGACTGACCGATTTTAACGAAAGCACCGATTTCATCGAGCCACTCTAATCAAATTATTGCGAGCCAGTTTTTCTTTTCTTCCTCTTCCTTTTCTCTACTTCAGTGATTAGAGAGAGCTCCAATTAGGTTGCCTCCCATGGAGGCTCCTGAAAATGGATGGTTCTTCGCATTTTCCCTATCCAATTCGTGGCCCCTTTTGTTCACGAGCTCTTTTTTTTGGTCGTTCCTCTCTCTAAAAATATAGCGTGTGGGAGGAGCACGAGGAGGAGGAGGCGGTGGTGGTGGTGGTGGTGGTGGTGGCAGTGGCAGGGAACAGTTGACTTTATACTGGAAAGACTTTCAATTCCGCCAGGGAAATCCTGGAAATTGCAATCAATGTTGACATTTGCTGGACGCGCGATATTTAGTTTCACGATGATTTAGCGGCTTCGTGAAATTGTTTTTGCCAAAAAGCAAGCTTCCCCCTAGAAACCCCCGCGCGTTCAGATGATTGGTTTTCGAAACGCGTTGGTTATGGCATTTCTCGAATTCCCTGCTTCTATGAATTTTTCATATTCCGCGCGGGGCTTTGACAATTTTTTATGCCGCTCCCCAATGAGCGCGTGAAGCGTTTCTCCTCGAATTTCCCCTGTATTCCATTTCGATAAAACGTCCAAACTATCCGGTTACTCGAATAATCGAATGCGACTCGCGAAGCGTTTTCACCCCGTTCTCCACCGAAGACTTTGGAATGGGAGAAGAGAGGAGAGAGGAGATTCCGCTGATTTAAGACAGGCGAGGATTGCATCCAATGTTTATCTCGACGAATTTTGGCAGAAAGAACACAGCATCCACCGGTGGTGGTCGGGTGTCTGTACCGGGATGGGGATCGGGATCGGGATAGGGGTCGGGGTCGAGGTTGGGGTTGGGGGGGGGAGGGCCAGCTAGCTGTCATCCCCGGAGCTTCGAACACACTTTGCTACAACATACGAGCGCGTTCTCAGCTGCTGCGGCCAGCGTCACTGTCAAACGCAGGAGGAGACGCTAAATTTTCGAACGTAACCCAGTTTGTAAATTAATCCCGACCCGCTGCAGGGTCCCGGTTGGCCGCCGCTGCACTTCCGGTCGGCCGGCTGGGACCAGCCGCCTCGGCCACTGGTTTTACGCGGTTAGCTGATATGAAAACGCGATTACACGGATTATTCCGTGCGATCCTCGGACCCTGCGAAATCTCGGATTAAGTTCTCCCTTGACACAATGCGAACTACCCCGCGTTGAATTAGCAGCCTCCATCCTCCCACACCCCCACCACTCATCGATGCTTAACCCACGCAACGCGAGGATGCGCTCGAATTTTCATTCCAGCGCATTTCCAGCGACGACACTTTTATCGCTCGATATTATTCGCGTCGAGTCATTCCATTCCGCGGAGAATTTCAATGAACCGGAAATCACCTTATCCAGGCGCAATACATTTCTTTTTCCATCGTGTACATTGCTGGAAGAAATAGGCGCGGTCGTGAAAGGTGGAGGAAGGAAGGGAGGAGGGGGCGGGGCGCGAGATAAACCGAATACGACGAAGATACTGGAAACAGCGCGATACTCGATGGAGGACGACGACTCTTACGCTATGGAGATATCGAGTGTGCTCCATTTGGAAGATTAATTGTTCCGCGTTGACGAAGCGAAAGAGGAGGAGGCCGTCGTGTTTCGCGCCTGATTAAATACGGAACATCGTTTATTAGATTTCGAGACGTAAGGCAGGCAGCAGGCAGGCAGGCGGGCAGGACGAATAAGAAACGCTGTGGTATTTTGTCGGGAAGAAGGAGAACGGAGAGCCGACCCCCTTTCGCATTGTGCTGTTCATTAAAACTGATTATCCGCTCGCAGCACGCGGAATGATTTACATTCTCCAACAATGCTTTTACGGTGTACCGGTAAACACACCTAATGATATATGCACTTTCAAACACGCTAATGCTAATACTCTCTGGATTATGCAAGTTTCTCCGCAATTAACTACCAGCCTCGATGATCACCATCCCGTTTGGAGCGAAATGCGAAATTCGCCCGTTCTCTTCCGAGAAAAGAATAAGAGACAAAGTCTGCGCCCTGGCGATTTCAGCGCGACTACTAACCACCGCTGGACTGGAGAACGAGGAGGAGGCTGAGAGAGAAATGTGGACTCTAATGGAATTCCCGCCGTTTCCTCGTGGCTGGTTTCTTGCAATGAAAAATGAAATTGCTGAATCGAAGCGCGAGCTTCGAATGTAATTTCAGCCGTGGCAAACAGGTGTGAGCTTTAATATTAGTCGGTAAATGAAATTCCAACGTCTCGGATCAGTCCGAGCTGCCTGGCGCGTGGACGCTTTTATTTTCGAGTGACGAGTGGCGCCACGAGCTTTTTCGATGGTCCTCGTGACTTTATCGATATTGACGCGAACGAGAGGACGCTTGGGGTTCATCCGTCAAAGGTCCTCCGAAATACTGGCGTGTTTTATCTCTCGGTGGACATTAATTTTTTGTCGAAGAAACATCGATTTACGCGCGATACGTTACAACCCCCGGGGCTTGTTGACTATAGACCTGCGAAAAACTCCGTTTCATCGTTGAACGAGGAATTAGATCCCTTGGAGTGTTCGCGCTACGTCGTCACTTCAGATCGATCTTCGAATACCGCGTTGAAAACTGACGAGGGAAAAGGGGTTCGGAGTAGATTCGGAGGAGGTCCGAGGTAGATTCGGAAGGGCGGCAGAGGATGGCTGTGTTCCGAGAAACGAGTAAAATTAAATAGAAAAAGTTTTTTTTCTGCCCAACGAATATGGATTTGCAGTCTGACGCTTTAGCCCCAGAGACCCTTCCGTTACTCGGACCGCATGTTCGGGTAGGTTTCCCGGGCTGGAAAACTCGGAAAGTGACGCTTCCGGTTTGATGCAGTCCAACTCAGGTGGAGAGCCACTTCCGGTGGTCTGAATTAATTTCTCTCGTCCGTCTATCATCGTTAAGCATGGAAAATAAAAGATAATACTCGAACAAATTTTATTGGATCCTCTCCCGAGTATTCGCGGGACTCGTTGCTCTCGATCCGATATCCTCGCGATCAAACTAGTATTTATATGAAATTTCCTCGGAGCATAAATTCCCCGCTGGATTCGATTAATTAAGTCGAAATACTCGAGTATTTTGCCAAGTTGAGTCGCTACCGATAGGATGCAGAGAGTGGAGGGGAAGCTGCTAAAACGAGACTAGAAGAGACGAACTTACGTTCGAGTGTGGGCTTTTTGCACGGAGCTTGTTGAATGTCCGAAGACACCGAAGACGTTCCCCACCACGTTCGTTTTTCCACATCGATCATAGAGAGAGAGAGAGAGAGAGAGAGAGAGAGAGAGATCAAGGTGGAAATAGCAATAAAGTCGGAGGAAAAGGATGAAGAAGAAGAAGAAGAAGAAGGACCGAGGAGTTTCTGAGATCCAGGGGTTAAGGAGTTAAGGGGTTAAGGGGTTAAGGAAAGCAGATGTCCTTGGTGCTTAGCGCGTGTTTCCAGAGATCGGACAGTTTCTTCGGGACGTGACGTAACTGGGAAAGATCCGATACGTCAACATGACGCACGGTAGCTTTTAATATTCCTTCGCAGGATTGGATTCGCCCATGCAAAGCCAGAAATCCCTTCTTCCTCGCTCCTGATATCCGCCGTAAAACATATGTACGTATATTTCCACTTGTGCCGATGCGAGCTTTCGCCAAGGATATTAACTCCCCTCGGCGAAAGCTCTGCACGTGACAAACACAGGCCAAACTATTTTTCGACGGTCACAGCCGGCGAGCAAAACACGCGGAATAACAATTGAACGAACGATACGCCATAAACCATGCAAAACTCTTCCCATCCCCATGTGTGGAACGCCTTTTTCGCAAAGCACCCTCTCGATTCCGTTTATCAGTCGGTTATTCTTCGCTGATTTATTGATTTATCATTCTCTACCCGCGCGTACACACACACATACTGAGATTCGGTCAGTTCGAGAAGGATACTTTTACAGGAAGGGAGAGAGAGAGAGAGAGAGAGAGAGAGAGACACGTGCACGTAGACGATTAACGGCTGGCTCTAATTGAGTTTATTAAGCGGAAACTTTTTCCTAGACGAGAGGAACTGGTTTCGGTCGTTCTTCCACTTTCCCACATTCTCACTTTGTTCCCTCTTAGGAACGAACTCTCCTTAAGGAGGAGTGCAGCGAAACACGCAGCAACGCCTTGTTGCCGAGGCAGGAGAAATTTTCTTTCTCACGTGACGTCTGCAGCGTATTTTCATTCTCGACAGCGAGCTTTTCGCGGATATTAACTTCCACAGCTGGTATTGCAATGGAAAACTCGCACATATTTCATAGTTGTAAGTAACATCGGAAAATATTCTTCGAGATTTCACTCGGGATATTCGATTTCCGCTGTAATAGGATACACGTGTATAATCCTTGCTGAAACTCGAAAGTTTCAGTAAGGAACTTTAGACCTTGGAGGGGCGGACGGGCCCACCCATGCAATCTTGGCACTGCCCTTGGACAGTGCCTTGGCAAAAGAATCCCTCGAAGCAAGAATTCCTCCTAGGGGATAAATTTACACCAAACAAAGCCGGGATCTCAATAGTCGAGTGTGCCAAGAATTTCTCGAATAATTTCCAAGGAAAACAATGGGTATTATCGCGAGAAAGGCTACCACTTAAAAGCTTTGAAGGAGAATTGCAGGTTAAATTAATCCGAGCCGCAAACTGTAAGATGAAACAAAAAAATGGGGGACGGGGTGCAAGGTACAGAGAAAACATGGAATAAGAAATGTTCTTGTACGTAGAGAGAGAGAGAGAGAGAGAGAGAAATGCGCTTTGCACGCACTCACACGCGTATACATTGACATTATAGGTTGGAATTATACGTGTACGTGTAATGGCAAAATTTTCTGCATTGCACTCGCATGTAAATTCGAAATAGAATTATGGCGCCTAAAAGCTTTCACCGCATTACGTTAATTTCGCTGTAACTCTCAATGAGACAATGCGATTAAAGCTCAGCTTTTAACGCTCGCGTCAAGGCACGCGAGGTTATTCGAATTCGAACTTGGCGCAGTTCAATATAATTATGCGACGAGATATTGTTCGGTGACATAGGCGAATGGGGGTGAGTAATAAACTGATTTCGATCAATCCAGTGACTCGCTATTTTTTCTGCTCGGAGGATTAATCCGAAGCCCGAGGAGTTTACGTTCGCCAACGAGATACCCGTACGAAAGTAATTCCGCCTGCGTGCAGGATCCAATCTGCGGACGAATAATAAAAGCTGACGCGATATGTGGGTCGTCGCGCTGATGTTTCATGCAGAAAGCTCGACTCTCGCCCCGGATACCTTGAAATTGATACTCGATACTCGAAACCCGCATCTCCGCATTCACCTGCGCCGCCGCCATCTTTGTCATTAATTAGGAGAAAAGCTGGAAATCAGATCGCATCCTGGATGAGAAGAGCGTCTCGGGGGTGGTATAGAAAATTCGTGGTTTACTCGAGGCGATATCAACAGCGGGGAAGGATTAATAATTGGTCCGAGGATCGCGAGGGGTGGGGAACGAATGGCAAGGAAAGATAGGTGGCTTGGCTTGGTTTGCTCGCGGGTCACTGGCAATTTCCGGGGGACAGTGCTTTCAGGTATTTGCGAGGAGCTTTTTTCGGATTAAGCTTTTGTAGCGAGGTTTGTCTTCGGGATCTTTGGAAATGGCGTATCTCTCCGGGGCTGATGGCAGGAGTTCGGTTGGTCCGACGGTGGATTATCCGTCATCCTGGGGAGTGGGGGCGGAAGTACTCGAACCGGAAGCTGCTTATCTACCGGCCGAATGTCATCCGCGGACGTGACACGGCCATGCGGGTTATCCGCATCGTCATCAGGATCAGGACTCGGACACCGCTCGCTTAATAGATAGTATTCCCGCGGGAACCCTGATTTCGTCGTTGAATACTGTTCACCGGAAATGCATCTCGCCGTAATCGATACCGAACTGACATCTCTTCCCTGATTACCATCGCTGCTGCATCCAAATAGAAAATCCTGCAAGCGTTGCGTTTGCTCGAAAGCCCGAAAGCGGAACAAGAAAAGCATCGACATCAGGATCGATTTGGTAAATGGAATTTATTATTTGCCACGAGAAACTTTTCTCTTGCTTCGACTCCTCTCTGATATTCTTCCGCTAAGCAATATCACCATGATAAATAGCTATAGATCTTCCCGATGTTCAAAATAATAGGAGAATAGAAACGCGTTGCAAAAGTAAATTTCATCTCGACGCGGAGATTTTAACGATTCGAGCGTCCTTTGAGAAATAATGCAGCCGCTATGATAAAAGAGAGAGAGAGAGAGAAAGAGAGATTTCTGTCAGAGAACGACTGCGGTGGTGGTGGCATCTTTCAAGACAGAGGAGGGGATCGTCTGGAAAATCTTGTCTAAAGGAATGAGCGAGGGCTTGGTTATTAAATCGAAAAAAGGTCATAAAACGATCCTTGAAAATAGAAATGTCTTTCAGCGAGATTATTCTACCGAGGTAAAGATTAAGAATTGGCCGCTCGCGCGATACGTCGGATGATAAAATTGACGAGAACGTAAAGCGGCGATCAATCGTGAAAGAAGCAATTGGCTAATTAATCGAAAATAATCGGCAAGATTCCACGCCATTTTCCCTTCTCGGAGTATTCTCTCGCGTCTACTATAGTCTACTTTCTATCTCGAGCAATGATTTGGAAATTCCTGGAAAATGCGCGCTCCGAATAAGGCCGTGCGAGATTAATCCCAAATGAAACGTTAAAACTGAAACAGATGAAACGAAACGAGGATGACTCTGTGCGGTGTGCGGGGTGGCGAGGGCTGTCTTTGGCGAGATAAAATCTTTGCTCGCGGGGACGCGGGGAATAGGAGAGCGGGGGCGGTTATTAAATCGAAGAAAGGTTATAAGACGTTGGAAATAGGAATGTCTTTGGCAGGGCCGCTTTGCAGAAAGATGAATGTAGGATTCCTTCCTCAAAGGGGCTGCTGCTCTTACCTAGAACGTTCGTTCAAGTAAATTTCAATTAAGGGATGCTCGAGCCAGGTTAATCTCCGAAGAAACCCAGCTGAAAATAGAAGCCAAAGGCAACTACCACTGGGAGAGGTTTCGTGACATTTGTACTGTGTCTAATTAATTCGACGAAATCTGGTTAGTAGTAACAACGGAATTTATCGGGAATTGCTTGGGATACATCGGTACGTACACACGTACGTGCACGCGCATATTCACAGGGACGCGCGCGGTTATCAAATCTATGCGCAATATATCAAGAGAATTTATCGGGAACTAGTTACGCGTTATATGTTATCGCGATAATTTAGTTCCTTACGTCGATAATGTCATTAAGTAATTACCAATCGACACGGACTAAATCATGAGAGTCCCAAATCCGTTAGAAACCCCTAAATCTATTTTCTTCCTTTTTTTCATCTAGCCACGTGAAAAATTAAGGGTAATTCGGCAACAAATGTACCATTAAAATTTGATAGGTGATACCGGGAAGCCAATTCGGAACTCATTAAGCACCATATATACTGAAATTCGTTTTTCGCGAGAAACCTGCCCGTAATGAACGTTCGATCGAAATTATTTTTCGTTCATTTCGAGAATGAAATTCTCGAGAGATCGTTTCCGAAAATTTCTGCGTTTCGTCAAATCAGTTCAGACTTCAATCCCTGTGTGTGTGCGCGCTCGTGTTTTTTTTTTTTTTTTTTTCTTTTTCGATGGGAAAATGTGAAAAAATAATGATAATAAGTAAAAGAAAAGAGAATTTTCTACACAGTGTTTGCTTCATTCCCTTACTTATTTTCTACTTATTATCTCCCTTTTATCATTTTCATCTTGAAATTGGTCCAAAACCTGTTTTCTCTCCTTACCTGTCTTCCGGTATCGTGATCGCTGACTTCCGCTGAAATCAGGAAGTTGGTCAAAGTGCGTCTTGCCAATATCGGGGAGGAATATCATGTAGCTCTGGGGCGAGGTCGATTTTAAGCTGAGCGAGCATTAATTAAACAGCCGCACACGAGGGTCACTGGGATATATCGATCCCGGCTTTTACCCACGGGCATTATCCCGACCTCGGCTAACTTCACGTGGCTCGACCGAAAGAAGATTGAAGTTACATCTCCCCTTCAATTCGTCTCCCTGACGAATTGCCGACCACCGACTACTATTCCCATTCGCACGTGCTCCACTTATCATTAATCGTCTTTAATATCGTATAAGCTATTTAATTTCAGTTTGTGTGAATAATTTTAAATTAATATATATATATATATATATTGAGCTAATTGCGCAAATACCTCTCTCGCGTTGATCACGAGTTTTAGAAGAGAGAGATAGAGAGAGAGATTAAAAGCGCCGATTAAATTCAATTTACCCATGAAAGGCACTGTGCGTAATATAATCTCGCCAGTCCATAATTATTGTAAAACTTAATTCTTGAAAAATCACCTGTAATGCTACGTTTTACTTAACTAATGAGTTTGAAGGAGTTTATAAAGATATAACTGGGGAAAATGAACTTCGAAAGCACTCATGAAAATGTTTCCAGCGCCATTATTAATAACGAAACTTGCCAAATCACTCTATTGCAATTATTAATAATAAAACTTGTCAGAGGCGAGGCGCACGCTCGTTTTTCCGGAATATCGGCAAAATAATTTAGCCGGAAATTAATGATCAATGGGCGCGTGCGAATGGGATTCACATCGAATACTCGCAATTCGTCATAGGAACGAATTGAAGGATTACCGAAGTTTCGAATAAATCCACAACCAGGGAACATTATTGATTAATTTCTCTTTACAATCCTCTCTCGTTCTCTCTCTCTCTCTCTCTCCCCCCTCCATCGAGGCATCCTCGATAGATTCCAAATGAGTGGAAGGCAGAAAATGGAAGAAACGATCCGGGAGAATGGATGGAAGAGGGTCCAGTGTTAAAAAATTCTACTTTAGCCAGGAACTATTTGACGGGGATCTAATTTCCTCGGGTTCATTGTTAATGAAGCATTTCCAGCTGAGGGTCATTGGGATATCGATTGCCTTTACGTCAGGACAGTAACTCGAACTCCACCGACTTGAAATATTCCCCGGAATTTCTCTCAGAGAGAATCAAAGGAGTTCTTTTTATTAATTACATTACTTTTTATCGATTCCTTATTACCTGCACTCTAACTAAAAGCCACTTTTGCTTACTGACGCATGCTTTCAATCAATCAAGTAAGAGATCCTCTAAAAAGTGAGAAAAAGAGACGCGACAATTTACCAGTACGCATCATACGAGAATAGGTTTTCATGGCGTTCGGGTGATTATGCAAAATTAATGAAACTTACTGAAAATTTGTAACGCGATAAGGTAGAAATGTTTAATTTAATATATTATATGGAAAATTGTCGATGTGACGTTTGATCTGTCGTAAAGGTTAATTCGACTCGATTGTATGTTTCATACGATGATTGGTTGCCCATTAATTTTCATGATAACGCGAGGGAGAGAGAGAGAGAGAGACGAGCGCATCCATTTTCCCCAGATACCTTCGATTATATTTCTCGTAAAATATTTGCCATTACTTTGTTACATTGAAGTTAAACAAAAGCAGAGACCAGTAATTACGCGATGTGTAAATATCATTAGAAAATGCGAATATTTGCTAAATGAATCAATCATTTCCACGTGTGAGTGTCCGATAACAATAATATTAACATTTTCGAATTCAGCAGAAACCAGAGCAGCACTCGAGCGTCCAAACTGAAATTTCACGCTGATTTCCAGTATACTCGAGCGATATTCATCAGTTTTAAGAGTGTCTCTCGTAAAAGTGTAAAAATTAAATCGATAAAGAGCTTGACAGCACCCCGCTGCTGGCGGAATACAGAGAAAATAGTAGACAGATTGAGAAATTGGGATAAGAGAAGGAGCGGCGGGAAGATATTAATGAGAGGCAAGTAATGAAAGGGGTGGAAAACTGAGGATGGAAAGTCAGTTCTTAATGAAGGCTGCTAAGCTTGGAGAGATCGGGAATCCCCGAGAAACAAGAAACTTGGAAAGTCTCGAAAGTGTGTTTAGTTTATTTTCTACATCCGAAAGTCCACAGGATAGTAAGGGGGTGGATGGCGGGCAACTTTAAATCCCTGGAACTATTAAGAAACATTGGACGTCGCTGGCTTTCCACGGTTGCCCGCTGTTTTGGTGGCCAATGGAAAAATTGACGGAAGCTCACAGGCAGCGGAGCTCATCCAGGATCGTTTCATCAAATCGACCGAGAAGAATCTAGCTTATTATTGTTCTCCAATTATCTCGCTTATTATATTTTCAATAGTGTTCATAGCATCGACCTAATTCAACAATGTCTAACGCTCCGATTGGCCGACGCAGTTTAATATTGTTTAATGTGATTATTCTATAATGTAGTTGGATCTCGTTGAATATTGCCATTGAACATCACAGTTCAATATTATTCATCGTTATTATTCAACGAGGTAGTTCGATATTGCTGTTCCAATACATTGATTAAAATCATTGTCCAACATTGCTCGTCGCTCCCGAAGGAAAAAAAAGAAGGAGATAAAGAGAGAGAGAGAGAGAGAGAGAGAGAGAGAGAGAGATCTTTCGAAACAATTAAACACGAATGGTTCGATAGTGAAAGGAATTACTGTGTATTCAGGTTGAAATTAAAATGGCAGAACTGTGTTGAAAAGGAGCGAGCGTCGCGAGCTTTTCAAGCGCGTTACACTTTTTTAGGCGGTTGATTTGTCAGCCGAGCTTTTCCTGGGGTCAAAAGTCACAGCGTCCAGTAGTGGCAATGGCGTCTGGCGAGAGATTTGAATGCCAGGCATACAGACTCCTCGTCGGGCGACCACGTTCAATTAAGTCGACGGGAACGAAGCGACGCTAATTAACACTCGCGGAATCTCTCGCTGTCCGCCAATTAACCTTCGGCATACACTTGGAGATGCTTCTTGGTTCCAGGTTACATATCCGTCTTAGAAAAATTCACCCATCGTATCGATAGGTCCTCTTTAACGTTTCTCATTAATGTCGTGTTAATGCGTCGAAAATAAAGCTCTCTTCTCTCGCAGTCGAGAGAAAACGTATAATTCGCGTGATGGAAACTCTTTCTTTATGTGCAATTGTCTTAAATCTTAAAAGGGAAACACGCGAACTGCGTGCTAATCAACGTTTACTACTGTGAGAAAGCTTGCTTGGTCAATTAATCGATAATCCAGTTTTTATGAAGGGTCCGTGCGGGCCACTCGAGTAGATAACAGAAACTTGCGCGTATTGCTAATTATCTTAATTATGCAGGGAACTCGATCTTGCATACGCGCCGGTTCCAATTATTTCTCCACGTTTTTTCCTCCCGCATTAACTGACCGGAAAAGCTCCTTACATTCCAGTCAGCAGTCTGAGAATATTAGTTTTTTTTATTTTCTCTCCGTTTTCCTCGCCTTTTCTCCTACCGATTCTAATGAAATACGTGATGCGAAATTATCGTGTCAAATTATGTTGGAAAATCGTAATATAAAGTGATAGTGCCGCTAGAAATGAAGGGCGTAAAACAGTAATGCGAAATTATGCAAAATCAGAATACGTGGCAGTGCTAAATTAAACTATAAAAACGTACAGAATCATAGTGCGGAAAAAATGAGAAATCATCTAATAAAATCCGACGAAATTGGGATGTTGCATTTCAGTAGAAACACAAAATTGTAAAATAACAGGAGAAATTGTGGATTAACGAAAGACCGAACTATGCATATACTTTAATGTACGGTTAAAAATTGTATGCAAATCGATACTGAAAAATTGCTTTGTAAAGCAATGTACAATCCATACTGATAAGTGAGCGTGGAAAATTCGAAAACCATGGAAAATCGAAATTTCCATCAAAATTTTCTCATCATTTTACGAGAAGGAGGGAAAAACGTGCGAAAATATTGGAAAAATTACAGAAGTGATGAATTTATGTAGATAACAATTTGCAATTGGGAAAATGTAAATGAAATGTAAACGAATCGTTATTACGGGGGCCGGAAGATTTTGAATAAAATACAAATGGATTATGGTAAAAGTGATATGAATGATGATGTAAGGGATGAGGTGGGTAAGGGAATAAGCGAGTAGGAGGCGGACCAGAATAATTAACCACCTCTTTTTAAAGAGTGGGTTGGGGTGGCCCGCTAAATCGCGTATGAATTAATTTCTTCATTCTCCTCTCGTTTCCGGTTCTGCCTGAGACGTCGAAAAATCTTCAATCATTTATTTTCTGCTCAACAAGACTTAGGAATGTATTTTTTTTGTGTTTTTTTTTTCTGAAAATTCATCAAATGAAGAAAAATTTGAATTTCTTCTCAAAGAATGATTAATGTTACATGATAGATTAAGTAATATCTATCATAAAAGTATGCATACAATTATAATTATGGAAAGTGTGTAGAATTAAAAAGGGCTTATCCACTCACGCAATCTTAACCAGCTTAATTTCTTACGTAATGTAACTTTCGTAATTGGAATTTAATAATTAAAATATACAGAGGAGAGTCTCTCTTTTGAGTTCCATTTGACTCTCCATTAGTCTCAGGATGCATATAATTACAGAGTTTAAAGTATCGGGAAACATTTTCTAGAGGCGTTATAAACTTTTAAGCCCTCGGTTCTGGCGGTGGTATTCATCGATGGCCTCGATAAATAATTTATGGCCATCCCTAAAGTTTACCTCTCACGAAGAAAAAGGCTTCTTTTGGCAAAAAAAAGAAGAAAAATAGAATGAAAAAAAAGAAAGAAAAAGAAAAAGAGAATGGTCCTTGAAGATCAAGTTCATATTTCAACAACGTGCAAGTTCTTCCAACTAAGTAGACTCTTTTCAGTCACTCGATCAAAGTACATTTTCCACGATACACGTACATTCTCACAACGAAATTTGTGTTTTCTACTATGAATTTCACGTAGTGGATGTTTTACGAATGTTAATTACGATTGTGCTATAATAATAATAATAAATTAAATTTCTTTCGGCTTTTATGTAATTTGCACCGAATATTCCTAATTTACTTTGGTTCCATTAGTCACATATCTTTCGTCCATTTCTATTAGGGTAGTAGGTAATAAATGCAAAAGCCCCTATTAAAATTCACGATAATTAGCTTCAATAAATACGTAATTAAAGGACATTCATGTGCAGCGACTGGGTTTCGAATGCCTGCAAATATCTCGATACGAAATAGTTAATCAGCGAAAGCAGATATTAGGGGGTTACAATTTTAAAATATATCACTATTAATTAAGGTAGACTCCTAATTTGATAGGCGGATGCGTATATTATTTATGGCAAAAGAGAGAAATTTCATCGTGCATTTGTATTAATTTTATTTATGACAATCGATACGAAATATATCCCGAGCTTAGAGTTGATTCTAAATTACGTCCGTGTTTCCTGGCCCAGCTAGGACGTAATAATTACGATTTAAAGGGGGTTAGCGCTAGTGTAGATTTACTGCGTGGTGATAAGGGTCGACTGAGTCCGCGTTTCAGGATGCTGCTGGCCACAGCCGGTGCATCCGGGCCTGGTGGCCTGCTCTGGAAAAATTCTTTCTCCATTTCTTGGGAGAAAAAGCGCCGTTTATCTTTTCGCGAGATCGCCAAAGAGAATTTCCGGCTGCCTCGACAAACTTTTCCCAAAAACTCCTCGACAAGCCTGTCGTACCACCAGCAGCAGCAGCAGCAGCAGCAGCATCCTGCGCGTGTCCCCTTAAAATATGGCAAAGACTAGCTTGTCAAATTTATGAAAACTTTCGCCTGATTTATTCCTATCAGCCAATAGAATATAATACGGCGCTTGTTCTTTGTAATTCCATAGATTTTAATTTCATGCTTGCGATACTCGGCGCTGGATAAAATCAGCCCAACTAAGCAGATCCATCCCCCATATCAAATATGAAGATATCGATTTTGCGAAAATCCTCTGGCTAATTCATGCAAATCGCGGAATAACTTATCGTACCCCAAATAGATGCTGGAATGTAGATCGATCGATAAGATTCAGTCGCTATGCTCGAAATAAAATTAATAGCGCTACCTAGACTTTTCAGAATATTTTAATGCGTTATCGGGGATTTACTAAATTCCCTGATATTCGCAAATAATGTACGAAGCTTCTGACTTATTTACGTCGAATAGTACGTAAAATACAGCGTGTTTTTTCTATAAATTATTACCTTGCAGCCCGAAAGTAACGAATACACGCACAGCATTCACATTTCGCTACATGACATTCGTTTTTCTCCTCTATTTATTTCCACATGTTTCGTCATTTTTAATTTATGCCTTTGTGATCGTCGTTTATTATGGTTCAAGATTTCGCGCGGAAAATTTCACAATGGCTTTTTCCTTTTGCACAGTCGAAGCTAAGATTATGATTTGATTTGTTAAAAATACGAGAGTTCGCGCTTCGTTGCTTTAGCCGTGAAAGACCCGGCTGAACCTAACGAATCTATTAATCTCGCGCAGCATAATTTAGAACGCGATATATCGTGTGTACGTGTAGTGAGAAATTTAATTGAGGTATTAAATTGAATATCGTAATAAATTTTCATTAAGAGGGGAAGGGGATCCTTTGTAAAAAGTTAGCAGAAGAATGGGGTATACTTTGATATTGGAGATGAGGGAAAACGAGATAGAGAGAGAGAGAAAGAGTAGATAATAAAGCATTAATTTGTATGCAATAACAGTACGCGTTGGGGGTGGAACAAAGATGTTATCTGGCGAAGGCAATACCTACCTATTATATAACGTAACAATGTAACAAGCCTGAGGAACAAAAGGCAAAACCACCAATGTGAAATACCAGCAAAGTAAGAAATCCTTTAATGATCCAAAACACTCGAGAGCCCTCTTAGACCCCAGTATCTAACTTACAGATAGATATTGTGTAAAGTAAAAGATTTTTATATCCTTCGTTTCTCCAACTCCGTCATCGCGTGTACCTGTAAAATATTCGTCAGGATAATTTAGAGCAATACCCTCGGCTAAAACAAATTAGTTCTCCTTGTTAAAGTATACGTGTAATATTCTATGAAAGTGTATTTATAATGGAAAGAGGAAAATAGTGGTGCGGTTGCGTAAACTAATTAAAATCTAGATTAGTTCTGCATGAATTATTTTTTTGATAGGTCAGAGAATTTGATTCGCGTCGAATTGAATTTTAGAGAATAAATTTTGAATGCATTTCGCGATAAACATAATTGCTTGAATAATAAAAGTGATTGATTGTTTTAGAACGAGGGGAATTTATTCTTATTAGAGGAAACCAATTTCCGCTAATGGCATTTTAGTTTCCCCATGAAATTCAGCTGAAATGGATCCTGTTAAGCACTGCAATGGCGTCCATCGAGATAAATATTTAAAGAGGCGCGTTTACTAAGCGGATTAGCGTTTTCCGTTCACGATCTTTATTCGAGATAATTCATCGGTTTCCCTTCGATCCCGCTGCATTCATCAGTGTCCCTAGGAAACGAACTATTGCGGCGCATCGCTTTTAACTTTATCCGGGATCCGGCTAAAAAGTTTGGGAAACCTAAAGAGAAGAGAAGAGAAGAGAAGAAAAGAAAAAAATTAAAAAGACAAAATGCGACGCCAGGGAAACGTGACAAGTTTTAAAGCCAGAACTCCGGCTTATTTAGCATCGCCAGATTCTCATTAGCAATTTTGATTTGTACTATTTAAAAAAAATAAGAGCACGTTCCTAAAATCATTTTATTTCATGGAACGGATCTCCTTTATAACTTTACGACTTAATAAGGGAAATCTAGTGTTTTGCAAGTAATTTTCTCCGTATTATCACGGGAGCCATTTGAGAAAATTCAATGGTTTTTTGGCTTCGCCGTTTGGATACTGCAAATAGCGGTCGGTGGGTATGGATGGAGGGGAAGGGTAGGTAAAAGGGCAGGTACGAAGGTATAAAGGGCGTATTATAATGAATACAGAATACCCCGCCGAGCAGTGTCGACCTATTTTGCTGTTACAAGTGCGAGTGCGTGCGAGAGAGACAGAGACCGTACACGCGTGTACATCCCCATTCATACTCGTACGTATGCACGAACACGCGAATTTTCGTTGCGTGTTTTGCGGGAAGACACACACAAAGAGAGAGAGAGAGAGAGAGAGAGAGAGAGACGCAGGTACATAAATACAGCACGAGGGTCTTACTACTGTGTAGATCGGTGCTGCTTCTTGTAGAATCCTCGAAGAAACCGGAGGTAACCATCAACGCGTTCTTTTCGCTGAAAAGAAACTTAGTTCGCGCTATACAATATCTCAGCTCCCAGGATTTCAAATAAGTTTTGAACGAGCTTTTAAACGAAACGAAAATTCTTATAAGCTTACCGAGTTTTCTTCCAAGCGTAAAAAATTTTCCATGCTGCAACGAAAGTTTTTATTGGTCGAGAAACTAATATGTTCGAATCACGTATGATTCTTTCTCGCTCTCTCTCTCTCTGAAATCGAATGGCGCAAATGAAATTGTCGAGAATAAATAAGTGGCGCCCTGGCGAGCTGGCGCACTTTCGGTTTTGCGGAGAGAGCCAGTTTCTCCAGGCAAGTTTCTTTAGACGCGCGAGAGCTTCTCGCCCCCAAGTGTATCGGTGTGTTCACCACTTCCGACGACCAGGTATATCAAACAAGTACGCGGTACCTAAACCGTAACACACACAGGGCCTCTGGTGGAAAGGCGAGTAGGTGCGTAGAGACACGCTCTCTTCGCCGTTCTCTTCGTGTCCGTGAGCAGAGGCAGAGTAATACATATGCAGGAGCACGTTGAACAAACTTGGCGACGAAACGGACATGTTTAATAAAGCTCCGCGTTGATTGCATAAATTATTAACGTTACAGCCGGCCAGGTAACGCGGAGTTACATTAGCGAACCATCCTCATCTTCTGTTTACGTGCGTTCTCTGTTTGAGCAGGTAACGCGCGCGCGCGCGCGCGCGCTCATTCGCGGAGGGGCGTATCTCTGTGTGTGCACACGCATACAGAGAGCGTGTTTTGCGACTGTGTCAGAAACTTGCCAAGCCACGTTGAGTTTCGTTGGCCGAGCGACGACGTGTCGGACCAAAATGCGTTGCTTTATCCGGCGGGTTGAATGTTGATGACCCTTTCAGCCTGGAAACATCCACGGGAGGAAACAGGCTTCGCTTAATTCGCGTTGATTGCATAAATTATTAACGATACTGCCCCGGGGCCGGGTAACGCCGAGTTACATTAGCGAACCATCTTCGTCTTCCCTAGGTGTTCGTGCGCTGCTGCCGAGCTACCGCGCGAGTTTCCTTGACCGCGCGTACAAGGACCCGTCGGATCCAACGAGGCGAAGGTCCGTGATCCTTCCGGTTACACCTTCCGGAAATGGTTTCTCCCAATTTCGCTCCCTTCTCTCTAGAGTTTTCCTATCCACGAAACGCGATACGTTGGGATGAAATGGCGGAGTGATTAATCGGTTGCTTTCGGACCGGAAGTGCATCGGTGAAGCCGAAGAAAGGCGGCCGGACTTTATCGGAAACTTTATCAAGATAACGGGTTATCCTGGCGAGCTCGGGTTGACAGGACGCATCGGACTGACCGAGTGCTGCTGCCGCTGCCGCTGCCGCTGCACCATCCGCGGCGATCCTGACGGAGCGACTATTTTTCCTGGACGCCTGGACGCGATCGTAAATCAGAATCGACAGAGCGATTCGGTGGCCGTAAAAATTGCACTTTCTTGTCGGCGTTGCACTTGGACACTGTTCGTTTTCCTTCGTGTCCAAGCACCGCCGCCGACTACTTCCTTCCTTCCGGCTAATAAATTAAATACGTTCCAGTGATTAATCGGTGGGGCTAGCCCTTAATCCTTATTGCAAAGCCGGAAGCCTCGAATAAAGAATGAGAATCCTCGAAAAGATAGGATTTACGCGGATTTTATTTATAACGTCACCGAGCGAAACTCCCTCCTCTCGCTCTTCTTCCCTCTAACGGCACGAGAGTCCGAGGCCCTCTCGTAACGGAGTCATTCGATCATTTTCCGAATGATTACGCGTAAAACGAAGTGCTTCCGGCGAAATTTCACAACGGGCCGTTATTAGCGATAGTCCAGTGGCACTGGCGCGTCGTCGAGCCTATGCGCGCGAGTATGAAATTTCCCAATTTAAGCTATTTCGAATCCACTGCAATTCCACTGAAAGCCCCTATGCACCAACGTGCAACTTGCGCGTCGTCCTCGGTTTCCACGTGTGAGCGTCACGCCATTTATAATCGAAGTCACGCGGGGGGTGGTCTACTACCCCTGTGCCCGCCGCGCGTGTGCGCGTATACAAAGATGCGGCATTTACCAGAAACGCGTGCGCGTGTGCGTAGAGATGCGCCGCGTCTATTGTGTAGCATCAACAGGCAAGCGTTCTCGGTGCTAATGTAGCCATGATGTTCAACGTCAACCAATTAACGCGCGGCCATTTACCTACTGATTCCAACGCGAGGAAGGTACACATAAATTCGGCGCTCGCGCGCTACGAAAATGCCTCCACCACCCTCCCTACAACCCCCGCCGCCACTGTGCACGTAATGATCTGTGTCACTTGACGCTTCGACCATCTGCCACTCCGCTGCCAAGTCCTTTGAGTTATGCTAACGATAAATGCCAACCGGACACGTTTCGTTAACTCCAATCGCGCATTTGGCCCAACAACGCAAAATTATACTTGAATCAGTCGGCGATTGTTTCAGCATGAATTATGGAGAGTTTTCTCCGACCGACGAGGAATAATCATTGCGATGCGTTAAACCGTTATTAATTATCTAGCGTACATCGCATAATGAATTATTAAATCCACCGGGGGGATTGCAGGATCAATCGGGGATTTCCGAAGGTCAATTATTCCGCCAATCGTTGGGAACTGGTTGAAAGGTTGAGCGTTTTTACTGCGAATCCCCTTGCATTCTTGCATTCTTGCATTCTTCATGGGGTTGGTGTTATCGATCGATTCGACGAGGGGTCCCCCCTGAAATTTGTCGTTCTGGCAAAAGTTCCGCCGAGGATCACTCGCGGATTTGTCGGGAGAGTTCGAAGACTCGTTAGCGTTGGCGCAGCCTCGAATTAATTGCGCGAGATTGTTACGTGCCGGTTGGACTTTTTTCTTAACCACAGGCTAACACCGCGCGCGCACACGCACACACACATACACAGCGTGCAAAGTTTAGGCTGCCTCCTCTGCAAACAGTGAATCTTTTCACTGCTGGAATATGCGAAAATGAAGAAATTATCGGTTGACCCCGCTAAATAAAATGTCGGCAGAGACACGTGAATCACCACGCACGTACCTCTGGCAAAAGAAATATTTTCGACAGATTTACGGTGACATTAACGACACGTACGAGATGCACTCCTGTCGAATATATTCACATTTATTTACCATGAAAATGAAATGTTTTTCACTCGACGCGTAAAAGCAAAACTCGTTTGATTTTCAGCGATATACCAAATTCACCGAATTCGCGTTCGGTCGTTTAAAATGAAATTCTCGCAGGCACAAAATTACAGCGCGAGGCTGAAGGGCCGGGTGGAAAGGGAAGAGATCCTGCGGGGCTCGCTTCGTATTTGATTTGTTTTTTGTTCTTCTTCGTTCGCATGCGGGCACGATGATGTAATCCGGAAAATTTCTCCTAATCCGGTAGGTCGTTACGCCGCCGGCGGTCCTCGACAACCAAAGCGCGAAACTCGAAGATTTCCGTGGAAAGTCACAACTTCCGCGTGGAATCTTTATGGGCCTGATCCGAGCCTGATGAAGAAAGGTAACCGTGGCTCCGAGAACAAAAAGAAAAAGAAAAAATTAATATTCCGTTGATAGTAGTAGCAGCAGCAGCAGTAGTCACCCGTTGAGTATTCGGATTTTAATATCCCCGGAGCTTCGGGAGCCAACGAGATTTGACGAAAGGAGGATTTCATGTTTCGAATGAAACGTTCTCTTATCTCGCGATGGCAGACGCCGAAGAAAATGAAAATAATAATTAAGCCGCGAGTACAAGCTCGAGTTTAAGCTGGGTCACGCATTTCAAGCCTCGTTGATTAAGAATACGACCGGGGTGTCGAGCTACCCTGTTCCTGGCGCGCTCGCGCGCTACCCCTGCCTCTTTCGCGGTAATGACACCGTAAAGTCGAGAGCAACGCGCACAATGACAAATTTATACTCGCGTAGGAATATGAATTTTGCCCTTCGCGCGCGCGCGCGCGCGTTCCTCCCGGCAGCGAGCGCTCGGTATCCGTATTATTTTCGTAATTCGAGTGGCGCGTTTCGTTCCTGCGAGCGCGGATAAAGTAATTGCACGATGCAGTTTTCCGTGGAAAATCTCCTGTAAAACTACTATATTTCTAATCGATAGCGCGAGAGAATCCAATCGGGTCCAGAGCGAGAGGGTACCACAGCCCGCAGGGAAAACTCGCAGTTGCATAAAATCGTGGGAGAACGGAGGAGTATCTTAATAAAGCGCGACAGTCATAAAGTGGAAAATGGTCGCAAAATGCAGCGCCACGGATTCCCAGAGTGGATCCGGCGAATCTGCAGAATGAATCGCCGATCTCCGGTGCTTAGCTTCGGAATAACCGTAATCGATCCCGGAGCCTTATCCGAAATAGAGTTCCGGAATCAATCTGGACGCTGGAGTGCGTCCATTTACAAGGTAGCCCAGCAGGCTCTGGTCAATAACCGCAACGTTCCTTCTACTTGCAGGTCTCCCAGGAAACGAGTCTTACTACTGGCGATTTGTCTCCTGGCCACTTGCAGCACCGGTGAGTGTCTTTCTCCATTCTCCTCCTGCATGCCTCTCCTCTTTCTTTTTCCAGGTTCTATCAGCCGCTGAACGCGACTGCTCCAACCTCGGGCCTCGGTCGAGAAGGTGTTTCCGACCACTTCTTCTTCTTCTTCTTCTCCGTTTCGCATGGCGTCCCAAAGCCACTCGGCAAATGCACCGGGTTGGCTGGTGGGGCGCCCCCTACGTGACGCTCGCCATGACCAACGCGAGAACAAGCGAAACGCCAGGAGGAGAGTGCCGAGCACGAACTTGCGCGGTTTCCTTTATGACACTCTCCAGCTTGCGTGTGTTGGTTCGACGCTTTAATGCGCGTCACGCGAGATATTCGAAACCGAAACCGAAACCGAAACCGAAACCAAAACCGAAATCTCGCTCTCTACCCCTGCCTACCCTGAAAGCGTCGAAAACGCTGATAAACCTGACTGACGTTCTCCCTGATACAAGGGACTGGGGGAAAAGAAAGACAAGAGAGAGAGAGACCTTGAATTCCAGTGCAATGATCGATACGTGCCGGTGCGTCGTAAAGCGTGTATTGTTATTACGACTCCCCACGGGAAGTCGCAAGCATGCTTCCGTAAAGAAATAATTGCAAGGTTGCCACAGTCTCGAAAATAGTTGTCACTTCCGTTGAAAAATGACGAGACTTCGTCGGGGAGAGTATCGCGGTTGGCGGAAACTACCGGTTGACGCACGGACGCACGGGACCCACTCTGGGAACTGAAGTAAACGGTAATTTAAAAATATTGCTGCTTTTAAATATGAGTCTAGCGGAGTATAATGCGTATGCAGCATATTTTCTGGACCGTAGAGAGTCTCGTAAAGTGCTCAAAATATAAGCTCTCGAGTTCCTTCTGTTGGACGCTCGCCTATCCATGTGTCCATGCTTGTGTGCATGTGTGCGCGTACGCGCGTGTGCACGCATTATAATGGGCTGGAAGTAAACCAAATTGCCGCACGTTTCGCACGGAGTGATAATAAAGAGTAATGCACGGCGAAGCACTCGCGTGGCGTTAGTTGAAATCAAACGTTATCTCGCTTATATTCGGCTCTGTCTCTAAAAGTTTCACTTCAGTGGAAAAGGGTATTCAGGCCAGACAGCTTCCTATTTTAATGAGTATACGCGCGGGGGTTTAGAGACGACGGGGAACTAACAACGCGTGTCGGGGTTAGTCGCGTTTGGTTCGCTTGAGAATTTAAGCATCGAGGGGTGGAAAGGCGTTTCCCTTACCCAAGGTTTCCCGGAAACAGGAAGCTTCTACCGAACTCTCTCCTCTCTCTCTCTCTCTCTCTCTCGTACCTTTGCACGAAACTGGGAAACGGTTTTTCACGAATCTCAGTTAAAAGATAGCAAAGAGGCCAAGGAAGAGCGGGAGTTTCTATTCCACCCCCACTGTCGAGCTTCTTGATTTTCCACCTCCAGTCACCCCATCAAAAGTATTCCCTATCCAGTTTCCATATCTAGTCTTTTCCTTTATTTTCTGTTTACTCACTCCTGTCTGGCGACATCTTTTTACGCCCCCTCAGTTTCCACACCCCTTCCCTCCCCTCCACTCTCCAGTTACGAGTTTTCCATCTTAGCAGACTGGAGCTTTTTATCCGAGCACGATCTTTCGATTTCCAGTATCTGCTTTCCACTCTCCTTCGGATTTACGCATACTCGTACGACTAGTCTGCCTAGAAAAATCCTGGAATTGCTGGGAATCGGCGTAAAGCACGTACTTCCGAGTCGATAAGTGATTGTCAGATGCTGGGATTTCGAGTAATGCTAAAGATCTTCTCGGTGTGACTTTATTCTGACTGGCAGACTCGTACCGTGCTTCGAGGGAAGCTCTTTAATTTCCAAATTTTCTCAATTTTCTCCAGTAAATCAAATATATTGGATAAACTCCGATCTATGCCTTATCTTTGGGTTTTTTGCGAAATTTTTGCGTTTCGAGTGTATCGAATTTACCGTTCCGCTAAATGCTGCTTCATCGCGCGTCATTTCCTCCAGTCAAAACTCTCGTTTAATGATCGCGAATGATCATCAACAACCCATAGAGATATTGTTTGAAATTCCCATTCACAGGTTCTATCTTTTATCGAAATGATAATGAACTGATAGAAGTTTAATCATGATTCCCGCGTTATTTATATATGTTTTTCCACTTGCCAAGCGGAAAATTGGTCGAACGATCTCGCTGCGACGCGTCAGCCATTTTTATAAATTATCTGTACGTAGTTTCTCATTTTGATTTTACAGTGCACCACTTTCCTTGCATCGACTCGTATGCACGTTAAAATTTGCAGAAGTTAATTAAAAGAATTCTGGAAAAAATACTTCTTTAATCTTATAATTACGAGTTGTATCACGAAGCAAGTAGTGAGCTCAACGTGAAATCAGCCATTGGGCAAAATTAAATTCTTCCGCGTGAAGCTAATTTTTACTTAATTCCAGTTGGACATCGTATTAAAATAATGAAGTCGGAAGGGAGCCGTCAAATATAAGAGAAATCTTCTACGTGCGAAACAAATAAAAGTAGGTTATACAAGATATAATATGTGTAATAACTTGACGGTACACTGGAGGAAATCCACGCGTAGTGCAAGTTCACACGTATGCGGCGGGGCCTACGAGAGGATTCGTTAATCTTTAGCAAGCCTCGTCGTGACGTTCTCTGCCGCAATAATTTTTCCCGGCGATTCTCTTTGTTAAAGGTAATGTTGTTAAAAGAAGCTTACGTAAGATAATGACATTAGTTTAAGTGAAATAAAATCGTAAATCTCACCGAGCGAATCTGCCATGGCGTAAAACAGGTATGAAGCGATGGTAATACGTAAATCACGATAAAAATGGTGGTTGGTGGTGGTGATGGAACTGTCGGTTAGGGTAGAATGCATCACGCATTCACAGTTACCACCACCGTACTGGAACGGAGTATTGTAGAATCGAGAGAAGTACCTTCGCAGTTGACGAGTATTGACAGTTTTCGACGTAACTTCGTTATCGGCGTGTACGCGACTTTTTACCACATCATCCGGAAGGATTTCCCGCATTTTTCATAGCGCAAGGTCTACTCGTAAATTCGTTTGCCTCGACTCGACAACGCTCGGTGCACAGATTCGCCGAGATTCCACGGGGAGGGGGGGGGGGGGGCAGTGAAAAAAATCCTTCGTCGAGTGTGGAGGATGCTCGATGGAAACTGCTGGAATGTAGTTTTCGTATCGCGCCAACTATCTCATAATCGAGATAGTTTTTCTCATTAACTCGCAGGAACCTCGGAAGGAGAAGGCGCGAGTGTGGTAGCCGTTGATGCACACGCGTAACGTCCTTGCTTTTTTCGGACTAATTAATTCCAACAGATTTCTCCGAGATTAATTTTGGAAACTTAATTAACGCTTTTTTCCTCCAATTAGAAGTTTCGAGTATAGCGGGCAGCGCATTCTAGACCGGATATCCGGTGCAACCATGTACACCAACCCCGCCAGAGCAAGCTTTGAGGATGATCCTTTGGCCGCGCGCTTGCCTCGCTTGCCTCGCTTACCGCTCAATTTATACGTGGACGTGTGTTTGTGTGTGTGTGTTCGTGGTAGATGGGGGGCTAGTCTCTGCAGGTGTCTGTCTGTATGCGGTAGGTAGCTTCTTTCGAGCCGTCTGCGGGAGATAAAGCCGAGCGGGATATGAGCCGGTGCTACGCGATGCAAAGAATCGCCGCGAAATGTGAAAAGAGAAAACTGACGCGTTGAGAACAAAGGATGTTCTACGGCCGCTACCGAACATTGCTCGTGGCAAGAAAACTTTAGTGCTACGGCGCGCTCCTGTAAAATATATAATTGAACCCCTGGTAATTATGTCGAGAGAAAAAAAGCCAACAATCGTAAAGATCCCTTTTATACCTCCCGCATAAAAAGTAAGGTAATAATTTCTTACGTTCCTGTTTGTTTGTTCGTTCGTTTGCTCGCTTGCTCGCTTGTTTATTCGTTTCTTGCATTCGTTACTTTTCAATCGTTCGACAAGCTTCGTCGGGGCTACGAGGCGAATGAGAAATTTGACCGGAAGTTGCGCGTTTGCATCAGTTGGGTCAACTATCTCAGCCAACTCGGAGAGTCGTAGATTATTGTCCGTTCTTTGCTTGGACGCGAATTTCTTCCATGCCGGCTTGCGCGAGAGATGAGCTTTCTTGCTTCCTTCCACCCCTTTACTTTCCCTCACCCTCGTTCAGGCTTTCTCCTTTCTTTCGCCCGGCGCAAATTGAATGAACGCAGACGAAGCGTAGCTTTGATGTCAGCCTGTCAGCGTGCTCGCGTAATTTATTTCCAGCGAATGTACAGCATCCTCGCTATCCTAACACGCGTCCTTTGATTATCCTGCACAGGACACGTTAATTTGTGCCAGTGTTTTTTTTAACCCCCTCCACGCGTACCCGTCATACATCTCCAGTAATTTTACAGTAGTGTGTAAATACGTGTTTTCGCATCCCTTTGTCCGATATATATCTGCAAATGCATGGATACTTAATAATACATGTATTCAAATAAACTTTTATCTGATGTTCCCTCCATATAACATTCCTTTTTACCATTTCACGTGAATTTTTACTTTTAATACAATGAACAACTCTACGTAAATACGTAACCATTTCACATATTTGATAAATTATTTTATTTCGAGCTGGAATCGTGTTTTATTTAATTAAAATTTATTCTGAATATTTAATGTTATCCATGAGCTTATCGTGTTCTTTGAAATTGAATCGGCTGGTTATTTGTCAGATTAATTCATAGCTGAATTTTCGAAATTATTCCTTGGCTCCTAATCCGTCACATAAATCTCCAGTATATCCTTTCGTTGGTACGAACGAGGTACACACGTTTCCTTTAAACACACAATGCTTTATATACGAAGCAAATGAAGCAAGGTCTCCCTGGATTAACTCTTTGCTGAATAAATAGCCGTTCTCGTTCGCCAAAAATGACTCGACAGCACCGAATATTCGTCCTTGCGCACTCCGAGAGCAGCTTACGTCTAAAAAGGATTTAACAGGAATAATGACGTGGATAGTGTAAAGAGATGGATAAACTATTCTTCTCGCTTCGGCCAAGAGTCAAACTTGAGTCTGACTATACGTAGGTTTCATCACTGACAACTGAGATTTGTATCGAGTTGATTTGTTGGGATGAGAGAAGAATGGAGAAAAAACGGAAGGAGAAGTTAAGACAGAGAAGGAGAGCAATCCAGGATAAAAGGCACTCGACTAAGAGGCAAGGATCCAGGACTAAAAGGACACGACAACGCGATAGAGCCGTCTAGGATTAGAAAGGGCTCGGGGTATGGGATGCGGCTAAAACGCATAATAGAGAGAAAGGGAGGAAAGTAGGAAGGGGTTGTAGGAGGAAGGTAAATAGGTAGGTAGGTAGGTAGGTAGGTAGGTAGGTGGTGGCTGGGGGCGCAAATTACTTGAGGTTTCCGGCAACTGGCGCTAATTGAATTCCCCGATGAATCGAAACTCTGCATGGAGCAACCGAGCGGAATATTGGCTCTTTTCACGCTGAATCCTGGGGATCCAGGATTGTTCCGGGTCCGGGATTCGTCTTGGTCATCATTCGCTTACTCGAGGACCTCCAGAGCGCAATGGCCCCGGAAGTGTGGCACTCGAGAATGCACGCGATGGCAACCGGAACAAATGGCACACGTGCTGAATTAACAATCCACGCGAATTTATCTCGTTACGCCAGAATGACGAAGGACGCGCGAGAATCGGACGAGAAACGAATATCAAATCTGTGTTGGTCTTCTTATTCCATAGAAAATACATCGACGAGATTCGTATTCCGTATATGCGTATGTGCGTGTAAGAAAGAGAGACAGAGATTTTCCTAATCTTTTTCCATAATTATTTACACGTCCCCTCGTTATTTTCCTTCGCACCGACTCCATTTTCATCCCTTCAAAGACCCGAGTACCGGGTGCAGCTGCACTAGGCAGTCGAGATGAAACTTGCACGTGTCCTTTATATCAGGGATTTTCCACGAGGAGAATTTCGTCTCGCAAAATACATTCAACGCATCTCTTCCTAGATGACTGTATAGTGTCCAGATAACACTTCTCGGCTCCAGGACCCAGGTCTCCTCCTATCTTTATGCCTGACCCTACCGCACTTGAGCTTGGAACACGTGTGCGTACTAAAAATAAATTTATTGAGTAAGAAAGAGAAAATGCGAAGCTCTCTCTTTCCGTGGTAATCATTATAAAAAAGTAGACGTTCGTAAACACGAGCCGTAGAGTCACGGATTTTACGAGGTATGGATCGATTATCAGTGGTATTAGCTTATGTGATATTAGCTGGTCCGAGAGTAGGTATAACCTAATAGGCTGTGCGATGCAAGCTCCATGTACGCGTGTGGATGCCGTTGCTACACATACGTGCCAAGTCCGCATCGGCTGACCAATACCGAAATTCCGCGTCAGAAGTCAATGAACCCTATCGAGAATCCACTACAACAGTCCCCATTATTATCGAGCGGACCAAAAAATCTCAGCGAATTGCCTTCTGCGACTCGCCGCGCTGGAACAGGAAGCGAAAATAGAAAAGTTTTCCAGACCTCCCCACATGCTTTTCCTCCCGACTGTTATTAGGTCGTTGCTCGAAAACGTCAAAAGTGCCAATTTGGCCGAAAGAATTTGTTACTGCGAGGCCATTCTGTTGGAAAGAGAATAAAAGCCAAGGAGAGAGGTTCAAAGTGTGCTACCGGAAAGGAAGCGAAAGCTTTAAAAGAATGACGAGGAGGGATATGCAATATGAGGAAAGTGATAACAGGGGGCAAATTTTCTTCGCTTCTTTCCCGCGTGAAAATAAGGGACAATGGGAAATCCTTGCTTGGAGCCCGAGAATGTTTCTCTCTCGCGCGCTGAGAAAATTAGAGAAACGAAATGATTCCATTCAAGTTAAAGGGTACACGGATCGGTTTGTCGAATGAAAGAATAAGAGAATTTGAAAAACAATCGTAATACGAGTAAGTAATATCCTGGGAAATCGGATATACGACAGCTTTCTCAAGCTTTTGATATTCGAAAAGGCCTTTCGCTTAGAACGTGGGATATGGAATTCACGGTTGTCGTGATATTCGCAGGACTCGGTTCTTTTTTTCCTTTTCCTTTTTTTCTCCACCCTCCCCCCCCCCCCCCCCCCCGGTGCGCAAATATTCCGAACCGTAGCGCCGCCATATTGCTTTGAAAGAACCGAAGCAGAAGCTGAAAAAGAATTCGATTCCTCGTCGCGTGACGCATTGTCGTGCGATTTCACAAAGGTAAACGGATTTTTCACGAATCGCTCTGGACAGGACGAGTCAAACGCGATGAAAACAATTGCTCTCCATTAGAGAAGCTTTTTCACGAAACAAACGTGAATTTCCAACGATTCGTGCTCCCTTGTTAAGGTCGATCGAAGAAAATTTGATCGCCGTTTAAAGTCCAATAGCACATTCTTTGCTCCCAACTTAAAGTCGAATCTATCCACTATCCAACGTTCGCTGTCTCGTGTTCGCAGTGGAGATAGACTCCACACCATCGCACCATCGAAGAAGAGTCCAATGAGGAATTAAGTATTAAAAGGAACAGTGTGTGTGTGTTTCGAAGAATGCGTCGTTTAACGTCAACCCCATTAACAATTCAGGCTCGATACTCACGGTACTCTCCACTGAAAGATAATGCATTTTAGATCTGAAACAGGAGTGCTGTAGCTACCGATAGAATGTTTCATTTCATTTTTTGGGACAAATTGAAAATGTTTCCCGAACAATTTCTGTCCAATGCCGATATGTAACATATCCACTTCAATCGAGGATTTCTAACGACACGGAATTTCGAAATTGACCAAAACCCATAGGATTTGGTACATACGCTGCTATCGCTCTCAATTGGATCCCTCGAAACATACATAGATCTGTACTAGTAACGTACATCAGGGACACACTCGCTACCACCCACACCCCATCCCCATCCCTTACCACCCCACTAGCTACCCCCACCCCCCCTCCAGATAATCTCCTACATTGCCTACACTGCGGTCCAGAGAGTGCAACTCAACGGGAACTGTATTTTCTCCGCATTTCTAAATTCACCGAAAAATGTCTTTCGCGATCGCGAAAAAGGAAATAAGTCGACGGAGAAAAGTAGGAGACGCGACTTGGAATCTATTGTATATTTAACGCGGTACACCGCCCAATACTTAAGGAGATGGAATCGTGTGTTTCTCGCTCGATACGGTACCACGAGTTTTCACTTGATTTCTGCTGCAGAAGCGACATAGAATAGATATGTTTTTATTTCCATGGACACGCGAGAGCGACGACCCATGAACTGATCAGGATCACCGATTATCGCGTTAGCGTAATTCCACGATCGATCGCCCTCCCATCACCGTCGTTTAATTTCTCTCACAATCAAACGTAGCTCGGACTCTGCTCTTCTCGAAAAGTTTCATCGTCCTTCCTAAGAGGGGGAGAAAGAGAGAGAGAAACGACCCAAGTGGTCTTACGGTATTGGTACACTTTCTTATCGAGATTGAACCGTTTATAACTTTCGGGGAAGAGATTCGAGTTTAAATTTAAATTGAGATAGAAATTAGATGCATCAATTTGGATATGCGAGAATAACTCGCTTAAAAGAAACTTGAATATCGACGGGGTGGAAGGAAAGTTATTATTGCTCGCACACGGTAAACTATAAAGAGAAAAAAAAGTCTCTGCTCATGGAATCCCCCATATAGCTTTCGAACCTTCCTCGTAGAACTTGTAGCAGTAAACTGTTTATTCGTCATTATCAATTAAGCTCATTAAGACCATCGGCAAAGAGTCGTCGACGAGTCCGTTTAATTTTTTCCACAGCTAGAAGTTTTAACGACCGCAAATAGTTAGGATGTGATTAATGCTCGATACGTTGATGGAACTGGGCTAATTAGAGTTCCTTCCGATCGACCTGAAATATCCATCGAGATTTTTTCATCGAGACTCTTTGACGAGAGTTTTCCGAAAACTCTCGACCTCTGCCAGTACCCAGTATCCCTGACACGAGGGGATGATGATGGAGAGAGAGACAGAGTGAGAGAGAGAGAGAGAGAGAGAGAGTCGAACCGGTTTTACGAGATCGTATAAACGACTTGAAAGAGCAAAGCCCATATATAGCACGTCGTATTCACGGGGCTCTTCGTCATCGCTGCGGTTATTACCCGATAAGCTTCGATAAGTTTCAGGATCGATTTTCGAACGTCAGCTTGCCCGACAAGGCATCGGAAGAGGCGAGACGACGCCAGGATCTTTTTTTACAGCCAGCAGAGACCCACCGAAGGATATCTGCCCTGTCCCGTGACCTGTCGATACAATCTCAATGGACAACTTCATTTCTAATAGACAGGCTCTGGCGTTTCCACGTTGTTAACTGACAACGGTCCTCGAACGACCAACGCGACAGAGAAAACCGAGACAAGACCCGCGCGACTCTTCCAATGTTAACGCTCGATATTATTTCCTGTTATTCCACTGGGCGCCGACTAAATTTCATTAAACAAACGACTGTTTGCTTGCGGACCGAGGATCATCGAAAAGAATGAAAATCCTGCGGGTCTGAGGCACGTGTATCCCAAGTTCCATTCAATTCTGGATAGAGAGAAAAAGAGAGAGGGGAAGGGAGGGAGAGAGAGAGAGAGAGCGCGGTTGGATAAGTGCAAGTCGACAGTAGAATAATTTTGAGTGCCTCCAGAGAGTCCCAATCCCGATAATCGTTCAATCGTTCAATCGTTCAATCGTTCAGAGCGGATTCGAATGTTTTATCTTCCCGGCTAGGGGCTAGGGGCTAGGGCTCGCTATGCCGGGGGAAGATAGAGCTCCGGAGTCCCGGGTAAGCCGATCCGCATCGAGTTTCAACGGGAAGAGCCACTTGTCAATGAGACACGGCTCGAGGATATTCTCCAAAGCGGAATAGTGCTAGAGACAATGGAGCCGAGTGAAAGAATACTTCGGAGAATTGCCGTGGCACGCTCAAGAATAATATTGCATGCCAAAGTACCCTCGGCCATACCTTCTCTCCCCTCAAAATATTCCCGGCAAGCCGGAAACGCGAAATTCAAAGAGCTCGCTGTACGGAGCCAAGCCGGAATATCGATTTTCGGCGTTTAATTCTCCGCCAGGACCAGAGAACCCTGAGAAACGCGGGATTCCGCGAGCAAGAGCAAGAGTCTCTCTCGGCCAACGATCCGACCAAATTCACAATAAAAACTACAGGTGGTAACGCTAATCAGGAGAGCGGGCCGGGGATAGATCGAGGATAACCTCGCGCAAAAATCTGCTTATAATCATGGAAGAAAAGTCCCGGAGCGAGATCATGGACGGGGGAGATATCATTGATCTCGTGGAAAAAATTAGAACGCGAGGATGACAAAGCGATTCTCCGATAGTTTTCTCTCGATATCCGCGAGAATGTTTAATTCGACTTTAATGCATCAACGAAGCGAAGCGCCGAGACGAATGTACGAAGGAACGGATCGATTTTACAATGCGCAAACATGAAATTAGTTTGCGGGAGGCGTTTTCGTCATTTGTCGAATTCGAGCAAACAGCGTAACATTCGATTAAACTATAAACGTATCGTAACAGGCCAGTTCCAAGCTAATGTAGCGAGCATGTAGCAATTCTGTAACTTAGTAGGTGAAATTGCTTTGGTTGCGGTAACAGCAGCTGCCGAATTGCAGTCTTGTCCCGCGTGGCGGATTAATCGCGTTAACGGCCAATCACAGAAAATTTACATTTTACAAGCGACCGCCACTCGCGTTGGCTCGCGATGGATTTTGCGTCTGGCTAGCAGCGCGAATCTCCGCTGTTCTCTGCACAACAACCCCCCGTCGACCGTTTCCCCGAGGTTAATTAATGTCAAGCGATAGATAAAACAAACCACCTCCAACCCCAGCCTCCTCCTCCTCCTCCTCCTGTCTGTCGAGCAACCCCGTAAACGAGGAGCCAGCATTTACCACGTTTTTACCATTTTGATCCTCTTTAATGGCGTGTCCCGTGCTTAATAGCCGACTATAAGATCCATTACCGAGCACTCTGCGAAATGCAATTGTCGCGAGATACCGGCGGAAGGACCAAGTTTCGTCAAAAAGAAAAAAAAAAGAAGAAAAAAAAAAACCTCTTTCGGTCTTTATCGGTTGTCACATTGATGCGCGCGGACACGCGAGTTCGACATTCGAGTGGATTCCTCTAATAAATTCGCTCGTGAACAATTTATGGGAATGAGTTCGATAAATTTCAGGCGTCCCTGACGTTGGACACACGGGCACGTATGATTCGCGAAACTCCTGGCTAATTCGAGCACGTATCGCCGATAAAACATATCGGGGGCGTCGAGGAATCTGTCCCGATCTGTTTTTCCTTTCCAACCGAAGCTCCAGCGGCAAATCCACGCTACGAGTTCGAGAGAGTCGAGAGGAAGAAGGATAGATCAGATGCATCTCTGAAAGCTTTCACTTTGATTATTCAAGATCATCGAGTACTCGATCAATTTATGTTACGCGGGGAATCAAAGGGGAATCTATATTTCGTCCAGTTATTTGCGACTAGCGCTGCAGGCTGCTGCCGTTACCGATGAAACGAGAGAGAGAGAGAGAGAGAGAGAGAGAGAGAGAGAGAGAGAGAGAGAGGGACAGACAAAAATTCAATTAAGCAGGATGATACTTTTCAAGTTCGCTCTGTAACGCATAAGCTCGAAAGGAGAGAGCTTTTAATAGTTGGCCAGATTTATCGAGAAAATGTAAATGTAAATCGCTAAAGATAAACGTGTTTGCGTTTGATCGATTTTGACACGCGCTCGAACATTCTCCCGCAAAAGCGTAAAGTCTAACACCTTAATCGGTAAGCGAGGACTTAGTTACGCGTGTGATAACCAATTTTATTGCCTGTACGTGCTCGAATTTTATTCGCAAACTGTCTCCTCCTCCTCCTCCTTCCCGTACTATCCCAGCTTCTTCCCGTTCTTCCTCCCAGAAAACTCATTCACCATTATAACGACGAGCTCGTTCTTTTCTCAGAAGAATATTAGGGATTCGCATGTTAAAAGAGTTTACGATTGTAAGAAAAGCCGCGTATAATAAAGACGTATAGTGGGGAAATGCGTGACGGATATAGTATGAAGGACTGTGTACGAAGAAGGTGGAGAGATGAAAGGGGTTGAAAAGCCAGTGATGAACTGCAGCCTGTTAATAATCGAGAAGAAACGATCGCTGAATCGACTGGAGAAGCGACGAGGAAGGTGATGTATTGCTCTTCGAAGCTCTATATCACCACACCACACGGGCAAAGCAGAATAGGGTGCTGGAAATCGTGCTGAGTTAGGTCTGTCAAGTTTGTTTCTCTTGCCAACACGTAGCTTCGCTCCATTACCCTATTCACTGGAAGATTCTTCCTTCCAATTTGTGCGCACACGTCGAAAAATCACTGGATCATCAATTTCGCATAATCACCTGGAAGAATTTATCGATGATAAGCACACGGCAGGAAATCGCACAGTCCTTCGATTAAATTCGCTTTACTATTTTTCGAAAAAGTACAATAGTGCGATAAGGTCGCGTCGAAGCTGGTGGCTTGACCTCCAACGTAAATTGGTCGAGTTAATTAAATTCTTTATCGAGCAGCGCGAGCTGCTTTCGTAATTATTCATTTTCGATTTAGCATCCCCGCGTGCCCCCATATGCGATTGGCGACCTTGCGAATATTTTCCCAATTCGCGCAGAGTAGTCGACTTTTGGAAATTGTTCGAAGGGAAGTGGGAGGAGAGCAACGCGTGCCTTCCCACTAATTGCCGAATTCATTTATTTCGCGAAAACAACTTACTGAAATATTCGTTCGATCGTTACTCGCTGGACCGAGTAAATTAGCCAACTAATTAAACTATCCCCGGAGACTACGCGTACGCAAGCGCGTACCGCGGTGCTAAAACTATGTACTCGACATTTCTCTCATATATAATTCATGCGAATTATAACCATTTTAGAAATTAGAACTTGTCCACATTATATTAAGCATAGTCACGCGCAATTTCATGTCGAGATGACAAACATTTCAATAAAACGGACTAAAAGCCAACCCCGACAACATTAATTGGCAAGTATTCTTTGGAAGAGCATTTTTAGTATTGCACCATCGATTATCGATTCTCCAACCCCTCTATGCCTCCGCATTGTTTGTAGTTCCCTTATTAACGCGCAAACCATTATTATTATCCAGCAGATTTATTAAAGGAACAAGGTATACAATGGCACACAGAATACCCAATATTTGCAATCTCTACGTAACACTTGGCAACGTTAAAAGCTCTACTAATTTCTATTATAGAAATCGTGATTATATGGCGTGATTACAGAGAGAGAGAGAGAGAGAGAGAGAGAGAGAGTACACAATCAAAGAGATTTGAAATAGAATTGAAGAGGAGTGAGAAGTTGAAGAATGCGTGGATGTGGATAAAGGGGAAAGGGTGAGTTTCTACGGATAAGGGGATCCAGAGGGTAGGAGGGATTGTTTATTACAGTTCGGGGGAAAAGGTTGAGGGCTCTTAAAAGCAGCAAATGTGTTCGTAAGATTAAATTAGTGCACACTCCGCGGTGCTTCGTTAAAAGGGCTCAGGAAAAACGTTACCTGCAAGTCCGAAAATCAAGTAACCGGAGGAAAAATCTGGTTGGCCGGATGCTTTTTAGAGTTTTTATATTGCTTTCGTCCGATATTATATTAACCGACTGCATGACCAAGTAACAGCGCTGCGGAAATTAGCCTAAAACTTTACGATGTGGTTGGATGGGGGCTACTGGAATAAAAACAGAGAAAAATGCCTTTCGATTTTGCTATTGAAACTTTCCGTTCGCTACTACCTCGGAGAATTTGCCAAAGCATATTTCGTGAATTCATGGAAAATGATTCTCTGTCAGGGGCAAGGGTTCCGCGATTTCGCGATGTTCGGAAAAAGCTCTCGATCGAGGAAAGAGAGGGAGAGAGAAAGAGAGAGAGAGACATTTTCTCCAGCAGAGATTTTCCTACGAGCTGCTGTACTTTGAATTTTAAATTTATCGATATGCCATAATTAAGTTGATCCAGGAATTATAAATTCATCGAACGTTTTAAACGCGAGTGTCTCTTCTACCTGCTGAGATTTCAATTGTAGAAGGAGCACGAGTGGTCAGGGGAGGAGGAGAAGGGGCTGGTTCTTCAGACTCTTTTGAATTTCCATCCATTGTGATAGTTAGGCCGAAAGAGCTCCGCCATTCTTATGCGTCGATGATAAGGATAAGTAATCGCGAGTCGTTAGGGCCCTGGAATAAAGGGCCGGGCTAGCGTCGTTACGTTAAGCTATCTTCGAGCTTAGACAAATCGCTAGGCGTCCAATCGAGGGGTGTTACTCTCCCTTCACCCACTTTCCACCGCTTCACTGGTGTAGCAGTCTCTAAAAGAGACGACGAATGAGAAATAACAGTGTCGTTAGAGAATGCTTGAATGGCTACTCATAAGTCGAATCATAAATTTCATCCCTTTTTACGGTGTTAATATGAAACTGCAAACTTGACGCGCTAAATCAAATTCAACGCTCAAATTGAGAGCAGCTGAAATTGTTAATAAACTATTGTAAAAGCTCCACGGGATTTGATATGCAGTTGCATTTTCTTCGCGACGCTTTAAATAATGAATATTTTTGTCTTAACGAACTCTATTTTTCTCGTCAGCATACCTTAGAGAGCAAAACGCGAGTCTATGGTAATAGTTGGCTTTGTCAGTTTATTTGCAAAATTTCCTTTTTCTCCTTTTCGGTATCTCGTTAAACTCATATCGCATCGTAGTGGTACCGGCCAGATTTGCAATAAAATTAACGAGAGCGCCGAAAGACAAATTGCTAACGCGGTTATTCACAGTTTCAGCGACCGAGGCACAGACGGACAAGCGAATTTCGTCGAGGTGACCGTGCTCCACTCGAAAATGGTCGGCTAGTGACCTGCCTTTTTTTGTAACGTTTTCCCCCGCGACGAGGACTCGTCATCGCAACTGAGTTTAGCGCCTCGGAAAATTACATTTGCCTTTTTCATTAAATTATAATGTCACTCTTTTATTTCCTTCTCTCAACTTAAAGACCGAGAAGACAAAACTTTTCTTTCAGCCTATACGTTCTTGCACTATGTATCCCACCACCACCATGAATTTCCTCTTCACATTGGATTTCCAGAGTGAATCATGGAAATTGTTTATTTATAACAAATGAGATTGTAACATATTGCGAATTAATAAACGTATATATTTCATAACGATTCATCTATGTTTTTTTTTTTTTTTTTTTTTTTTTTTTTTTTTTTTTTTCTTTTAGCGATGGATTTGGAAAAGCATATTTTTCCCCCTCGAGTGAATCAAATTTCAAATAATTTTAAGTATTTACTCTCTCTCTGGTCAGGATGAAAATGCGATATGCAAAATTCATTTACCTATCCATTTATTTCGTTGATTATTGATAGAGCACCAGTGATGAAAAATGAGAATTTTTAGTTTTTCCATCTATGCCGAGAGATCCACTTTAATATCCTTAAAATCCGAATTACGAATGAAAAGTCGATACTCGCTAAGACGAGTAGGGGGTGGGGGGTAGCTTCGCAATAGTGGCGCAATTAGCGCAATAGACTTCAACTAACAACTTTTCGTCTGTTAATTAATGGAACTTTGCCACTGTTGACTCAATTAAGGATTCGCGCAAACGTTTCGAAGGACAACACGAAATTTCGGAGAAATTCAAGCAGATTCCGAATTTATCCTCATTGCTGGCTGTTGAAATTCGTACATGTTTATTTAGTTAACCGTGTAGTCGTGCAGTCGTGCAGTCGTGCACGCATACGACTATCGGAAGTAATCGGATGAAGTCTGGGCGAATATAAAATCGAGTTACGAGCTGGTTATAGACTGCCGATAACTATAAACCGGCAACAAAGAAGACGTTTCACGAAAATCAAGGCCCATTCTGCATCTGGCAGAGCTTAACGGAAACCGCGAAGCTTTAGTCGATCCGCAGAAGGATTCCTGCACGTTAGTATCGAAAGAATGGAAGAAAAGAAGAAGGGGTCGTCGGCACCACCGGAGAGAGAGAGAGAGAGAGAGAGGGAGTATAGGGAAGGATGGAAATGGTGACGGTAGATAGAGAGGTAAGAGGGGTTGGGGTTCGAGAGGAACAGGAAGAAAATACCATCCCGGTAAGATCGCTCTGGTGGAATTGCATTGTCGTTAGCGCAAAATTCTCAGGCTTCTTCTGGAAATACGGGAATGCCTTCCTTCTGGGACCATCTCCCTTTTACCTATTCCACCTTCTCTTTTGTCTCTACTCCCACCCCCTACTACCTAACCTGCAATGACGTTCTCTTTCTAGCTCTCATTCTAAGATCTTCCGACTCCTGACAATCACGGGATTTCGATTGCTTTCTAAGTGGACGGTTCGATGCTTCCAGATTCCTTCTGCCCCTCCACCTCCAACTCCTCTATCCTCTTTTCTCCTCTCTCTCTCTCTCTCTCTCTCTCTCTTTCTCTCCGAACGAACGAATAAGCTTGATATTACGTCATAAGGACGGATTGGTTCCCTGGTCGTCGTAGGATCTCCCTCTCCGCCTTCGGTGCTAAAAACTTAAGGATAATCGGCCAGAGGGATGATAAAGTTTTATTTTTCCTACGGATAAAACAGATTGGAGTTGTAAGTGAAAATTTTCAGCTTCTCTCTGGTCCGGGGGCTTTGATACGTCGAGATGATGAGTATGCATCGCGCGATGGTCGTGCAAATGCTTCGTATAATATCATTAGTGTCTGCAGTAATTAATGGATTAATCAAGCGCTTACATTGCTCCACGGGATTACCGCGGTATAGTCGACTATTCTGGCTCGAGCCTATTAAATACCTTAAGTATTTTTAGATGTTTAGCAGCAGCAGCAGCAGCAATCGAGTGAGCGATGCACGCGTGCAATCCGCTACAATCGAACTTGTAAACTTGTACGACAATACAGTCCTCGCGGCAAAAACATTGTACAAGTGATAAAAATGTGTCGGCAGCCTCGATTCTACGCTAGAGAAATCCGATTGACAATGGAAATTACGTTTGGGCAGAGGTTCGTCGGTACAAAATGGCGTCGCGACTCGATAAAATGGAAATCCGGCAGTGATGCAGATGCAAATTGGCGAGACAAAATTTTCATAAAACGCAGAGAACGCGGCCTTGCCGGAACTTTGCCGCCGACCAATAGTTTTCCAGTGAAAAAGGCACGTGGTGTGGTGGTTGGTTAGTGGTAGTAGTAGTAGATTCCCCGCGGTCCGTGGGGAATCGGAAAAAGTTCTGCTCGTATTTTGAATTTCGAAGCCCAATTAATGATATGGCGAGCAGCAGCGCAAGCGGAGATCCCTGAACTTTATGACGAAAAGCGCATAAAGCTCAATAATGACGCTGCTGCACGCATCATAAACGCAAAGCGTGCCTCGTGGCATGTGTAGAACACGCGTGTGTCACGCGATACGAACACACGACGGAGGAGAGAGTCCATTGCGCGTTGTTCCTGTGTGAGTCTGCAACTCCGCTGTTTATTGTTCGAATGTGTCGGGTCCGCTACGTATGGGCCACGCATGGCTTATCGCTGCAAATGAAATTTAACTTACGCGTGGAAGTGCACTAAATTCTCTCGTGGACTCGTAAACTCGAATTATTAAACAACGAGCGTTTTTCTTTCGAGCTACGCTTTCCAATTATTTCACTGTCTCCCGTAATCGGAATACTGTATTCGAACGCGTGAGAGTACGGGGTTGGCTCGATCTCGATGTTTGGAAATAACATTATCTCGATGAACCGAGGATAATGTATAATATTTCGCTAATGAATCGATCATCTATCAATGCGTTACTCCCCCCCCCCCCCCCCCCCCCCCACGCCTCTCTCTCTCTCTTACTCTTTTCAATACTAAAGCAATATCGACTCTCCATCCAACATTGATGATGATGATGACAATACTTTCGAAATGTATTTTTAGCGTATTTCGCATTAAATAGTAATGTCTACTCTGCGTTATGTAGCTTTATACGCTGTTATGAGGTAACCCCCCGTGTGAGTGGTTGGATTTGCACGCAAACACATGTAAATAGAGAGCAACGAGCACGTTAAGCTTGCATTTCCAAAGACGAAATCGATAACGGCTGGCAGCCAATGAAATGTACCGAATTCGAACGTTAATTTAACGTTATGCTTGACTATTTCTATGGAAAGTCGGCCACGTCGGTGCTCGAACGATTATCTTCAACGAAATTAGAATTTTCAAGGTGCAAGGCAAAAAACCTCTTAACCACGATTCACATTTAGACCGTTTCCTCTATTTCTAACAAGATGATAATAGATTTAATTAAATCGACGTCAGTCGGCTAAAATACGCACGGATAGTGCTGGAATTGTTCGCTCTTGGCAACCATAATGAATTCTCTGATATGAAAAATATTCACTGAAACGTATCTCGGAGTGAGATTTAATTATAGGGATCAGTAAGATTTTATTCATCATTTTTATTCTATCCAGGTCTCGTTATTCAATCTCACTCTCATATTCTATTTATTCCCTGTTTGTATTTCATACGCCATACTGCGTTTTCCATTCCGCGTGTTTTATTCTTAACTTACGTAAAATATTATAGTTCGGTGTGTTTCGGTATTTAATTTGGCCCTCTAGATATTTCCCTATTAAGGCGAATCTATATCGATTGAAAGAGCTCCTATTAATGTTGGAAATATGGACAATGCACGTTTAGCGTGGTCAGTTGTAGCGATACTAGATTTTACATCTCATGAAAATTGCAGTTGCACTTGCACTTGCACACCATGCACACTTCGCTTTTATGCTACATTAACAAATTTACTTGTAGATTTTAATTCCTAATCTGTATCTATTTAATTTTAATTAAATCGTTTAACTAATTATATGAGTAACTAGCTCGAGAAATTAAGTAAACTAATGTTATTCTAAAGAGAAAAAGAGAGAGAGAGAGAAAGGAAGAGGAAACTCACTCCACGCTTCTCCCCATTTATGCATTTAAGCAATTTAATTTGATCATACAGTTAATACGCGCATATGTGTATTTTAAACATGAAAAAGGAAATGTATTTTGCAAAATTTAATTAACTCCATATAAAATATTCTCCGGGTAGATATTTCCTGAATGTAACTATTATGCAACCGCAGTTTGGCATGTAATACGTCTTTTGATAAATGCTTTTCGTGTTTCGTAGATTAGGATGTTATACATAAGCACATTAACGTCAGCTGAATTGTTCGCGTAGAATGTTCCCGCGAATTCGTTGAATTCCTAGCTAATTCCGGTGTTTTCAGTGGCCGTCGTGGCCGCTTGCAAAACCTATTAGTACCTGTTATGTTCCAAGGAGTAGCACCACGATGATTAATGAAGAGGGAACATCAAGAAAATATCTGCTCTGCAAAAAGAAAAGACAAAAAATCGAGTTGTTGCTATTTCAAATTCTCTCACGAGACTCTCGCAAGCATGCAAGCAAGCAAAGGATCGACAGCTGTAATCGCTGGTAGTTTTGTTGGGTAAAAATAACGGAGGACCACCACCACAGGGCCACTCAGGGTGACAATTAGAGTTGGTTGGTTGGTTCTGCTTCGAAACGTGTCTTCGAAGTGATGAGAAGACTACGAGGGGGGGTTGTGGTGGTGGTTAGAGGGGAAAAGGGGTGAGTTCCTTGAGCATCTATGAGAACGTGACATGACACGACGTACTGCAACGGGCAGTACGTGTACCGCCGTGGGGAATGGACTCGTAAAAGCCTAGTTACAAACAGTAAGCGTTACTCGAAAGTTTCGCCCTGGATCCTTTGAGATGGGTTTCCGCAGTAAAGCTAGAGAAGTAAATTCTGATAAATGTTTCTTCTGGACTTCCAAGTAACTAACTACTTAAGTAGTACACGTGGAGAACAGTAATTGCGTTAGTTTAAAAGTACTTTTCATTAATGTGTCTTCCGCAGCATTCTTATCAGTGTACTGTATGCCAGTGAATAACGCGGCCCAGTAGAATAAATAACCAAGTTTACGAATAAATCGAGCTAATCGAAATCTTCCTTTTACCATTGGTATCGTAAGCTTCTCCGTTCTTCTCTTACCGTTTTTTTTAATGAATTAGGCGCAACGCGTCGTCCGTCGACAGTCAAAGTTAATTTCTTTGAAAATTCGACGGCCTCGACCTTTCCAATTTCCATAGATCTCGATCGCTCTTCGCTACTTTCGATTACTTTGATCACCTTCGTTACTTTTAGGAGCAATCTTCGATAAGCCGATTGCGAAGGAGAGAGGAAAAAAAAAAGGGGGCTGAGAAACAAATCTAATGCTGGAAAGATAGGATGGTCAGAAAATCCTGACTAGAGGTGACAAACCACTAGCTGGACGTGTGTGTGTGCACTTTCAGTATAGAATTCTCCGAAATTGGACGTAACGAGGAAAACTCGGAAACGAGATGTCCCTCTGCCATTTGCAGAACTCACTGCTCCAAGGAGAACTCTGAAGAAAATGCTCCAAGAATATAAAAATAAAGGTAGAAAGTATACGCGTTAATAATGAACATTGAAAGAAAAACTAGAAAAAGGGGGGTGAGACGAGAGATCATTTTTACTACAAGATGCGGGCTTCCGGTAGAGAACTGATTTCTTTCCACTCATCGAGGAAAACTTATATTTATTAGAGAATCACTTATTTAAAAACCACTTGCTACTTTTTGATAGCGTTTTCATCTTCAACAAAAGCGCCACATCCAGAACTTGCTTATACTTTCTAGAAATCGTGGATTCTATGTACTTTGAAAACCTCACGTACTTTTACTTACTAGACTTTCCGGAAGTGAAACTTTGATGGCTGGTCCTTTCATGTACTACTGCAGGAAAGAAAAGTGCAAAGGAACCGCAAAAAAGGGAGGGGGTGGAGGGTGGAATTCAAAGCAAGATAGAGTCTAAAAAAAGAGAAAGAGAGTGAGAGAGAGAGAGAGAGAAAAGAAAAAGAGTAGAGAGAAGAAGAGATAAGGAGAAAAATAATGGCATCCAGAAGTCTTGATGAGCGCGAACAATTTTCGACAATGCCGAAACTTGTTCTTTTCTCCGAGCATAAAAGAGAAAAGGGGTCATAGGACATCAGAAGGTGGTCCTAGTTAATACTTTCCCGAAATTGGACGGTCACGATGAGAGCGTGAAAACGACATCCTTCCGTCGGCCGTTGAACGTGAAACTTTGAACTCGTTTGGTGCTCGACATCGAGACGGCCAGATGGAAAGTGAGTGGCTTGGAAGATAAAGGAGTGTCTAAGGAAGTGAAAAGAGCGAAGATAGTGAAGAGATGTGGAAGTGTCATAGGCGAAAATAGAGAAAGATGTTATGTAAAAGGAAAAAAGGGTCAAGGAGCGAGAGGAAGAATGCTGAGACGAGGAAGGTAAGAGTTCAAGTAGTTGAAGATAGAGGGGAATGAAAAAGGGGGCGAACGAGGAGAAAAATGAGGAGATACGAAAAGAGATATTAAATATATCTTTTATATATATAAAGGACGAAGGAGAGTGAGAGGGAGCGCGCATTAAAAAGGAGAGTATGGCGAAGAGTATCGCGCAAATTTCAAGTCCAACAATTCGTGAAAATGGAGTGCCTACCCCCCAACTTCGAAAGCTTCCGGGATGTCCTTGTAGGCTAGCAGCCAGGAGGGTGCGAAATGAGGGTAACGAGGCTTGTAACCGAATTCCAAATCGACCAACCTGGTACCCCTTTCCAGCCTGTAAGATTATATGCTGCCTACCACCTCTCTCCTATCCCTTACTGCGCCATTCAAAAGCACCAGGAAGAAGGGGGAGGGTGGAAGGTCGGAGGGAAGACGGCCGCAAATCTTTCCACGACGACTCTGCCGCAGTCTACAATCAAATTCTCACGATTGAATTGTTCCCGCTGAAGATGCGATTGATATTGGATTTATCGGTGTGAACCTACCTCGTTCTTCCACCAATACTCAATTGTCTCCAAGTGTAAAAGTCGAGACGCGTCAATTAGATAAGTAGGAATTTAGCTATTAGTGTCACGTGATTAATTTATCATTTCGTTTTAATGCACCAAGACCATCCTGCGGAATACTCCAAGTATACAGGTATACCGCCGCCACTGAGAGCTTCCATGGCATCGCTATAAAAGATGGAGAAGCTCAAACACTTCGTTTATCATTCCAGATCAAAGCTGCCTGTTCTGTGGCTTCGTGAAACTTGCGAGATATATGCAGAAGGAAGCGGCGAGGAAGCAGGAAGGGGGAGAAGTGAAACAGAGATAGAGATTAGTTTTCTCGTGAGATGAAAATAGGTAGCGAGAGAGAGAGAGAGAGAGAGAGAGAGACCGAAGAAGGGGAAGGGACAAGGATAGTTTGGTAGGTGTACTGTCAGGTACTCGGTGTCGAGTGTCTTGGAAGGCAAGTCTCCCCTTCCGGTTCTCCTTCATCCTCCCCTACTCGAAAGGAAGCAGTGGGGGCTTTCCATCCGTCTTGATCGGGACGATGTCTCGGGACGAAGATGAAGTGGGTGGCATTCGATTTCGTTGAAAGTCGAGCCGCCCAGGGAGATACGCGAATCTCCAGTCAGGCCCCAAAACTCCCCTAGCCAATTAAAGATGTTCCACCTGCATGCTGCACACGGCACTGTGTTCGATCAACATTCGAACTTGACGAAACTTCCACGATTGATTCGAATTCGATTGTGTTTCGCATGGAACTTCCTCCTAGTGAATTTCCTTAACTGTATTTGCCAAATTCCACTCTCTCTCTCTCTCTCTCCCTCCCTCCCTCCTCCCCCCCCCAGCTCCCATCACCCCACTTTCACTAATTGCCAATCTGTTAATTGTTGTTTCCACTCTCGAGGAATTTATCTCGATAATCCGTTCAAATAATTTGTTTGAGGTATTACTTTGCTCGCTTTGTAATGAAATGAAAGAGAACGAATTCAAGCAATTTCAATCCAAAGCACAAACGAAGAATTTATTAAGTTTGGATAACGAGATAACTAGGAAGATTTGAAAATTGATAAAAAGACCAGGCTAGTTGGTATGTTTTCATTTAATCGTCAAACAGGGGAAATAATTGGTGTTGCTGCAATTTCAAGTGGCATTCATCTTATTGAGAAAACGGAGCAAATACTTTAACAACAATTTTACACTTGCCCGATTGAAATTACTATGCAATTACTCTGAATTTTAATCAGCGATTATGTTTCATTTCATAAAATCTTGGAAAGTCAGAAATTCCACATTTCATTTCAGAGAACAAAACAAATTGTTTCCTAAAGTCTGTTGTCCAACAATATTCCATTGTCCTCGCTATAGTTTCCAAATGTTTCTCAACTTCACGAGGAGAATAAAAGAAAAAGGGGAAGAGACCGGAGGAACTAAGGAGGAAGAAGAGGAAGAAGAAGAAGAAGATCGCGTTTTGGCCAGAGTTGTACCATAGAAAAGCTTGATGAGAAATTAAAATTAATGAGATTGCTGCAACGCGAGAGTAACTTAGGAAATTATAATGATGACGCTAGGCAGGCAGCACAAAGCAAATTTCTTCATTACATACATCAGAACGACATTATTCTTTGCCTGGCCACCATTTTCCTGCAGAAAGCGCTGGAATACATTAATTCTTGCTGATCACCGCAAAAATCCGTAAAGCTTCCGGCGGGATATCGATCCCGGAACGTCTCGGTGCATCTGCTTAATCTAATAAAAGCAAGAAAGAACCAACGTAACTTGGAACAGACATCGCTCATTTCTACAGGCTCCTTCGACAATCGAAAACTTGTACATATAAAGTGAATCTATAAACTCTACCCTCCCCCGGTGAACTTTGCGATAATTAAAGGTAACTACGAAAGAGCGGAAGACCTTTTTATTGAAATCCACAATGTATCGTGTGTCATTGAAAGATATTTTATCTGAATTCGAACATTTGATTTTCCAGCTGATATTTCTAATTATTCCGCAGCTTGTGCCTTTTCAGCCTTTTCGCAAAGTTCCCATTTGTGGGAGCACCTTTGCTCGACCCATCAAAATCCATTTCGCTCCTCTTCTTCGTGTCAAAGACAAAGCGGAATTCAACCTCGTCGAAATTCAGACTTGCCTTCCTATCCGCGTCGAATGAAGCCTTTCAGGACGGAAATTAAGAGAAGCTTTCTCCACTTCTCCACTTTATGTGATAGAATACCGGAAGTTGGGCCGATTCGGTTCGATTAAGACATGCCATTTGTATTCTCGCATATCCACTCGCACTTTACTTCCTTTGTCACGCACACCTTTCGAGACAAGACTGTCGACAATTTTCACCCTTTGACTTTATCAACTCTCTCTCTCTCTCTCTCTCTCTCTCTCTTTCTCTCTGATTATTCCGAGGGAAAGATTTCTTTCATTTCTCGGTTCTTCTTCTCTTCTCTTTCTCTATGTCTTTAATACATCAATGTGCGCGCGCGTGTACCGATTCCCTTTGGTAATTGAATCGAATGGGAGTTTAATTAAATAGAAATCAATTCCTCCACGACTATATCGATAAATTCGATTTAGCACAATTTCTCCTATACGACTTTCCTCGACATTCCCAATGAGAGGACTTTTTTTCTCTCCCTCTCTCTCTCTCTCTCTCTCTCTCTCTCTCTCTCTCTCTCTCGTTTTTCAGCACACCGAAGAAATTGCTACTTTTCCAGCATTTTTGTGATTGAATAAGGTTTTCGGAAGCCCAACGGGGAAGTAAAGATTCTCAGGTCGTTGACTGGCAATCGAAGGACGGAAACCACGAATCTGCAGGACGAAAAGGACTTTGAGAGCCTGGAACGATGTAGCGTGTTCTTTTTCCTCCGCCTTCGGCAACCAGCTTTATCCACCCTCACCGTACCTAACACTACTACCTTCAACCAACTTCCAACCCTTTTCCCTGGCATTCCATCGCAAACCCGGCGGCAAAAAGCTTTTAAATTATCGCCGACTTACGAAACCTTGCTGCGTAGCGTTAATTTTATCGCAAAAGACGTAGAAATAGCTGAAGCTTTTTATCGAGCCACCATATTTGCTGATAAAAATCCATTTGCCATTTGCCATTTGCCAAGAAAATTTTGTCGAAACAGTCACGATCGGAGCTTCTAACGAAAATATTTCTCGAGTGCAAACTGTAAGAATGTAAGAATGATTTGTCGGAAAAAATCTGGAAAAAGAAATTGGAGAGAGTCTGAATAATTATGGTAGTGGGATCCTTTCGTGCTTCGGATGAAAATTTCGCGCCGGGAATACGACGTGTCCGGTTTAAAATAACCAAGCGGGTGTCAAAACGCCACTTCTTGCTTTGTTTTCAGTGTCACTTGACCCCCGTGCAGAGTTGCGTAACCTGAAAAATGAAGCAACCCTAAAACAACGGGCCTGTGCTTCGCACCAGATCCCTACGGCGTTGTGCAGAGCACACACGTACCTCTCTCTACTGCCAGAATTTATTACACGTGTATTGCCGTCTTTTCTTCACGAATTTACGAACTCACACAGATACATACGCACACACGCTTCGCTTCATGCACACGACCACGAGCATCACGAAAAGCCCACCACTACTCTTTTTTCTTTTTTTTTTCTTTTTTTCGTTTTTTTTTCGTTTTTTTTTCTCTCTGTTTAATCAACTTTACGCGAGCGCGAAGTTCATTGCGACCCAAAAAATTTACAAACAAATTTTCTCGCTATGCTAATACCACGAATTCCCATAATGAAACAGAATTTATTATAAGAACACCCCCTAACTATATTTCGTTACAAGTGCAATTGGTTTCATAAATTTATCTCTGACGCTACGTTTTTCTCCCATTCGGAATTTGATGCGCTTAACGAAGCTCACTTTCATTTTTATCTCTTAATTTGACTACCCTTGAATAATCATCTTCAATATCAACCCCTTTAATGCTCTGTCGATTTGGCTAGTTTATCATATCGTTTTATATGCAGTTTCCATCAGAACGCGATATACGATCGAGTGAATTGTTACAGTTTGAAAAACTCGTCTCGAAGTAAAAAGAGCTTTTAATGTTTTTGCGTTTTGCACTTTTTCCTAACTTTTGGTGAAATATTTAGCCCGGAGCAAAAAATTGGAAAGTTCGATATGAAAGCGAATTTCATGCCACATGGGTATCGCATCATAAATTTGCAAGCACTTGTATCAAGTTCCGATCGGTAGCATTACGTATACAGTGCCGCTGTAACACTGGATATTATCCAATAGGAATATATTATTTAATCGTAAACTGTCAAAGCATTAGTATCATGCCTGCGGTACTATTAAGCACGCCGATGTCAAGAACATTTATTTTTGTCGAGATAACGTCCTTTTTTGAAGGATAAATGTTACGCTTTTTATACAGTGCTTTTTCACAGATTAACATTTGCCGTTGTATATACATTTCGCTCTCAGATAGCCATTTTTCATTTAACAAATTAGAAATATTAAAATTGCAAAGAGTGTATCGAATATCCTTATTTTTATCTTCGACGTATGAAAATTTCCCTTCAGGTTTTTCATTGGAGATATTCCGCAGTAAAAGATTCAAGTAGGAGGGTACTTTTTAAAATTTGCAAACGCTCCTAGCAAATTTGTACCCGAGTCGAACTTAAAATATTAAAAAACTGCCATTTCAGCGGAAAAATTCAGCGATCTCTCTATTATTATTTTATTTCTTCTTTCCTGCTCTCGGACATTCTACCGTGTGTTCTTTCCGAATATTTCCTTCTTTCTCTTTTTTTCTTTTTTTTCTTTCTACTCTTTTTTTTTTCTTCTATCTTTTACTATAGTGCATACGATAATATTGAACAACTCTCGATGCCAATTTTAAATGCATTCCCTCTTTCAGAGTTTCTCTTTGAAACGATCGAATGCAAATTTCCCTTGTTTTTAATCGGCTTAAGAAAAATTCTGATGCGATATTCGAGATTTTGAGGTGAAAATAATAAGCGGGATAAATACAACTATACCGAAGTCGTACATAATACACCCAATAATGCATCATCCACATTAAAATCACTAATAGTGGGATTAAATGTTCGTGTAATCACACCCGTACAAAGGAGGCTACTACAAAACAGTATATCGCACTTGAATTCGTCCAGTGAACATCAGTTCCAGATCCCTTAATCGTAAGCAAAGCTTCTACTCGTCAAAGGAGCTTTTGTCTGCATGCGCTCCCCGTTTTAACGTTATTGTCTGGAATTGATCTGATTCGAGCGCAGAATATCCAGCGAGTCTGAAACGCGAAGCCTTCAGACGTCAATGACTCAGACAAGCCGATCCCGTTTCTGCAGGTGAGATAGTCGCATATCATTCAGGAAGCAAGGATGCCTCGGAATGGACCTACTGGAAGTCGAGAAACAATGAGAACAACCTGAATGGAGCGGGGAAAAAGAGATGGAGCTAATTACGTTCGATCGTAATATATATGTAACTTGTGACACGAATCTTGAGATTCATCGGACTCAATTAAGATACCGGAATTTATAATATTTATGATTGATATTGCTGTAGCGCCCTTAATCTTTCTCTCGCTGCAAAATAAAATGATAGAATTTTCAAAGGGAATATATCAAGCAGGAAGTAAGACTGGGCTAGATTGCAGCAGCACCGGAAGTGGAAGTGGAGAGGAGGAGGAGGAGGTACAGGAAGAAGAGAGTTGAAGGTGAGAAAGTGGGAGTGGAACTAATTATTTTTGATCCCGGACGGGCAAACCGGGGCACAATGGCGGGCGACGGAGTTTCTTTTGTAACCGGGCACGATTAATTCCGCGAAACGGCACCCTCGGGGGCTGCTTGCCCCCTACCAGCCTCCTTCAGCCCCCGCGCATCCCGAAAACCCGTTCGCCATGCAAATCCAAGCGCTGCCGGGGATTCCCATTAAGCTCCGTTCGGTCCTTTCTCTCCTTCTTCACCTACTCACCCCTATCCAGCCAGGCCTCCTGTTGGTGGTTGCGCTGGTGGGATGGCAGAACGAACGGACCGTTTCTCTATGGTGATGGTACCTGCTGACTTCGCTACGTTCATCTTTTTTATTCTGCCGCGTGTCATCTAATTCCGCCGGTCCCACAATGCACGTTTGTATCTCTCTTTTCTCTCTACCCCTCGTCCTACGAACTTGTATCAACCTCTGTCAGAGCGGTGACGTCACTGGTGCACGATGTGAAGTAATTACTTCTGCTCCTCCACGATTCCTACAAAGTTCCCTTGGATGAGTTTATTGCTACTTCTTCGTACTCTACCAATTCTTACTCGACATCTTGAAATTTCATTCGAGAAAACAAGTTCTTTGCAATTTTTCAGCTATACCGATCTCAGCTCAATTCGGACGCTTTTTTTCGCACTGCGACGTCATTGATGTGGAACGTGAAAATCATTTTAAGTGGTGTCGATATTATTCTCCTAGTGACCATTGTCGAGCCATGACGCGCCTCTTATCATTTCCGAAGAATTGAAAATTTGATAACTGGTAGAACTGTCAGCGCGATTTAAAGGGATCGAAAATGGGGTGACGGGTACATCTGTCATCATTTGAAAAGGCTGGAAATAGCCTGACACGTGTACTACCGACATATCAATGGAAATGCAGCAGCAGCTCCAGAGGGGGCAGGAGGACACCTCAAAATATTAAATATCAGAATGAATAATGTAGATGTGTGGGTGAAAAGGGCCCAGGTATGGGAGAAAAAAAAGCCATCGCGAGTACACAAATAATAATTCAAAATCCACAGACACACCACACGGTAGGAAGCAAATTCTCCCAATTTCTAAGCCAAACACAGGTGCATTGCCATAACTTCTCTATGGTTTCTCTAGCGAGTTTCCCCGTCGTTGTACACATAGCGATGTGAATGTGAGTGTGAAACGAAGTTGCCCTCTAGTGATCGGAACTTTGTTAAAATAACTATTGCGGACAGCTTTGCGCACGTGGAGCCTGTTTCAAAAGTAGCATATATTCCCATTAGACGGACATTATTTAACTCGAGCAAATTTCCAGAGTGAACTGTGGACGCCTGTTTCCGTCGAGAAGCAACGCGCGATCTTCAATGCGGTTGCAGCGAGGACGCTTGCGTGTCAATTTTGAAGAAATTAAACCATGAATCAATCCATCTCTTTGGCTCATTTATCGAAATCTTCCCCGAGCGCCATTCAAAGATAAACCGAGATAATGCGTATCGGAAAGAGATAGAGGAAAAGTTTGCGGTACACTCGCGAAATTTGCCTGGTTTATGATTATCGGAGAGGAGTAAAAACTTGATCCCCTGGTATAGTAAATTTTCTTCAATCACTCTATCCTACCTCGAAGAAGCCAATATCTGCGATAAATGTCAACGTCATCTGTTTTAGAAAATTGGAAATTGTTTTGGGAGCAATTCCAGAGGAACCCGGGTATCATCGACAAATGTCAGAATTATACGAAAGTTCGCGTAGTAAGAGCTTTCTAGACAAACGCGCAACCTGGGACTTCCGCGGAATTAGGTGGGAAAAAGGAAAACGTCGCGCAAAGGGGCCAAGTTTCGGCTAGGAAAAAGAATCAGAGCTTAATGGGAATTCCCCGGTGCTTGGATTTGCATAACGAATGGCTAATTGCTATATATTACATGTTTTTCGAAAATCTTCTCGTCTCTCTGTCGTTGGACGATCTGAAAGATCGAAAATCGAAGGGAATGATAGCTGGGAGAGACAAGTAGTCGGTCGAGCGAAAGAATAAGCAGCTTATTGGAAATTATCGGTGAGCCTGAATATGCATTGCGAGTATGTTAGTCAGAGTAATTAGTCGGTGTGTAAATATAATCATAAAAGCTGCGTGGCTCTTGTAGCAGGTATTATCGGATAATGCCATATCGTACATTAAGCGGGGCTAGATATAGTTACCGATTAATCTGATTATATGGATAAACGCGATAAAATGAGACGCGAAAGATATTAAATTGATACATTACAACATTTATGCAACGAGCATTACCTTAATTGTAAAGCTCTATCATAAAATCGATTTTACCAAAATTTTGTTTGGTTACCTCCGAGAAAATGCGATTAAGCGATTAAATAATCCACACTTTGCGACATCGGAGTGTTTCTTGCCAGATGCCATCAACTTCGAGATTTATATGCAGATATCTTCGGAATCTATTTTGAAAGTAAATCTTTCATAGAATGAAACCTTTCAGGTAATCAGTCCGAGCGAGATACGATCAGTCCTGGTAATACCAGAGTATTAGCAGAGGTAATGCTGATCCTTCCCAATTTTTACTGGAAATTTCATCCTTTTACGGGATTATTTCATTTCACGCTTCACTTTATCGAAAACAAATATTTCGCTTTTAAAAATGCCTCGTCACTCCCCTCTCTAAGCAACGGGAAAACAAGTACGCTAATATTTGTCTTGCTATTAAAGCTACTAACGGGGGATGGCGGGAGGAGGAGGGACTCTTGATAATTCGATAAAAAGAGTGGCAGGAGCCTCTTAACAAAGTCAGGATCACTCTTGTCGAAGAAATAACAATCGCCCGGAGAACTTTGGAGGTTCCTGCTTGTGTTCTAGGAGCAAACATAGCGATCCATCCAGTCGGGTCAGTAACAAAAAAGGAATCGGATTTTCTCAGATACGCCTCTCGCCATCAGGCAAAGTGCCCCCGAGTGAAGCTGAAAACGAAAAGACCTCGGAAAAGCCCAACAACGACGAAATTCTACCGTGAGATCTTCCTCTCTTGATAAAGCAGGAATTATTTTAGACTTGTTAATGCAATTCCTTTAAAAGCTTCCGTGCTATATCAAGGGATAAACTTGTCATAGGGGAATACGAACTTTGAGAATGCAGTTTCTCGTGTTTTATGCATAATTGCAATTCTCAGGCGGATGACAGTGGAGAGCCGGCAAATTGAAATTGACAGAGAAAATCTCGGACAGAAGCGTTGCCTTGGAGTTTTTTTGTTTTTTTGTTTTTTCTTCGACCAATCGCCCATGCATCCGGTATTTTCGCGTTAATGGATGCGCGACGATAGCAAATAGAAAAATCACTATTTGGGTTTTAGACACGGGGTTTTAAAAAGCCAATAAGCTTCCCGGATCGCAAACCCGTAAAGTTTCGAAGCGGGGAAGAGCGTCAAGTTAGTGGGAAATTAGCATTTATAGTTTGCCATTAGTATCACGGAGCATTGGGGTGATACCGGGTGATTTAATCGAGGAATTTGGATAACAAAAGGAAAAAAGAAGGATAATTCGCCTGGTTTTTAGAACCGGTTGTAAATAAGGGACGCGACAGGCAAATCGGTCGCGTTTAAACGGTGAAATCTGTAGGAAAGAAGAACGCAAAGTCGAACAAAACTGTTTTCAATTCTCTTTAGTGGCGTTTACGGATCCACGCATTCCTGGCACGTCCGAGGAAACGAGATGAAACTAATGACGTCTTTTCCGCGAAGTAGTTCGCTTCTCCTTTGAGCGCCAGTTCCGATTTTCCCCTCGATGCATTCATCCCCTTCAGCCACCTAAGAATTGATTCTAAATGCGAGACGCGCCACCTTCTCCCTACGATCATCTTGATTCATTTCTTTCGGCTTCTTTCGCTCGCTACTCTCAATGTATTTGAAAATTTGCAAATTCGAAAACTGACTCGGCGCAACAAAGTTCCAGCGCGAAGATATGCAAATACCGAAAGTTCACTAAACGGTGTGTATCCTATTGATGAAACGCACACGGTGTCTTGATAGGATCTGAAAAGTAATTAAGATGCCCTGAATGCGCACAGTTATTTGTGAATTGGAATATCCGACGAAACACGCGGAGTATTTTCTCGTAACCGTATGGTATGCGCACTAAAGCATGCCAAACTCAGCCATAAAGCTAAACTGTTTCCATAACGTTCACTGCATTCATATTTATTGTCAGAAACATTGCGCAGAGTAAATCCTATAGCACGGTACTATCATAATGCATTTTTGCCTTATTAATGATTTGTCGGAATATAAAACTAAACACACACACACACATATTTAATGCGTAGCCTCTAGGCAATGTCTATTAGCAACGTGTGTGACATTGCTGCACATAAATTTTATTAATATTTATAATTAGCCGTATAATTCTCAACGGGGGTGAAAATCGATGAAGCTAATTATTGCGTAAAATCTATGTAAAATATATCGTTATCACCGAGAAAGAAAAACTCCCACATGGATAAATAATAACTGATACATTAATGGTAGAGCTGTAATACATGAAATGTAAATTACTTTGCGTTTACTAATTCCTGCTATAAATTTGTATACTTCCCTGGATATAAATCGAAGATTCAACCCTGACAGTAATTAGTAATTCATTAACATGAAACAGACAGGTTTGTTAGTGCGCCGTGCCACAAGTATTTAATTCAACTAAAACAATTATTGCAGCAGGTCAGTCTCGTTTTTCTGACCATTTATGCATTCAATCAATTCAATAAAATAAATAACCCAGAGTGGATAAATATTTACGTCGTGTCAGCAATTAACTTGTATTATTTCGGTATAACTAGCTATGCTCGGGCATTTGCATAAAACGGGCAAAAAAAAGAAAGGAATATAGAAAGGGGATAATTTGTCGCAATATCCGTGTGTTGTTGTACCTAATGTGAAACCTGGCGTTTTCTCTCTCTCTCTCTCTCTCTCTTTTACGCGTGCCTTGTTCCAAGAACGCAACAGTACAAAAGTTCATTGCTTATTGGCGCAGAATCCAATTAAAATGCTCGGAGGAAGACATTCATCATTATCATCAGATTTCTCTGATAAAACTATTAAATTGTTGCACGGGACGTTATTAGTTGCAATGATACCGAGGGATGACGGGTTGACACTCGTGCGAGGCATCCGTGTCTTTTATTATGAGCCGGAAATAAGGCAGGTAGATAAAAGGAAATCGGTAAGTTTGCTGCACGCCCGGGGAAATTCCAACATTTCCAGCCAGCGGCATTTCCACCCTCCCACTCTTGGTATCAAAGTTGGATCCCCTTTGTCGCTAATCTTCTCAATTTCCGGATCAGCTTCTTTTTGCAATAACACTTTCAGTAAAAATGATAAGGAGCACTCGCAGCTCGCTTCATAGCCTGTTTCTCGTTTATGATTCTTTACATAAACCGCGACACGCTTGCCAGAGTGTTATTGTGGAGGTGGGCGAGGATAGGGACAGGGAGGCGGAGGAGGGCTACGGTCCGCGGGGGGGTAGTAATCGTAAAAGGATATAGCTCATTTCGGTGCTCGGTGAAAAGAGTGAAAAATGACGGGAAGTTGGCTGGACACTCGCCAAAATATATTTAAACGGAAATTCTCGCTGGAAGACCTCCGCGAAAACACACTTAATACCAAGATCCGGCGCGGGAAAGCTTCGAATTTTCTTACTCGGTTTCTTGCGCCATCGGCTTATCCACGGAAAAATGAGCTACCGCCAAAAAATTCTACGTGAAAATTGAAAATCTACTCTGGCCTTCGTTCGAAATGTCCGAAAAAATTTCTTTTCAAATAAATCCAAGGAATCTCGAGCATTTGAGTTTTCGAGTTTTCGAGCTTTCCAGCTTCTCCTCGTGGGCCAATGAATTTATCGGGGAAACCGGATGAAACTCCGAGGAACAATAATCATGAAGCAAACCGAATTGCAAATCAATATCTTCGAGCAGATCTAATATTGACCTTAATCTCTGCCAATATTGGACGTCTCGAGTGAATCGTCGGTACAAATAATCATCCTCCCTCCTCTAGAGGGTTGAAATGCAGTTGGAATCAATCGACGAATCAAGTTGAATATCACGCAAACCGGTGGACCCCCTCTCTCTCTCTCTCTCTCTCTCTCTCTCTCTTCTTCCTTCTCCGCGTGCATACGTATATATATATATATATATATATTGTCAAATGGAGAAAATTATCAACTACCGATCGATTCGAGTGATTAAAGGTTGCGCGCTAGCCACCGGTGTACAGCGATATGAGGGATGTGTCTCTCCCAGAGTAAAATCGATTTTTCACCTCACCGCTATAATCAATTATCATGATTTCACACCGACAGATCGGCTTAAAATTGATCCATCGTAATTTTCTACTTCTCTGACGGGGACCAAGGTGGATCGTGGACCGGTTATAGCATTGAATAAAATTAGTATTCTATCTATCAATGATGATGATGATGATACATATTATTTCAGAAGAAGGAAACAAAGTGTGCGCTCGAGGAACTGAAATGAAAAATGATCGCGGTTCATCGATTGAATCAGCAGCAACGTACATGTGGTACGCGCGTATCATATATCTTCGTGGCATCAATATTACTCTATCTCTACAAGCATATTTTAATAAAAAACTTACTGCAACCGTTTCGCGCAGGTGGAAGCGCACAGTAACTTGGAGGGACCGTAAAACTATCGCGTACCGAGTTCGAAAGGTCATAAAACTATTACAAAGTAGCTGAACGCAGGAAGGGGACTTTTCCTAGCTACGTCTCGAATGGGAGGGAAACTTAGCATCACCGAAAGCTACGGCTCCTCGCATTTTCTATTTTCATTTTGATTTCGCTATCTTCAAAATTGTCCGGCTGATATCGAGAGCAGGCAAACTTTGAAAAGTAAATAACCGAGAAGAGAGAAAGAGAGATTTCGTGTCTTTTGCGTGAAATAAGCGAACGGGGAAATGTCAGCCGCTGGAACGAACGCTTTCCAAAAATATCTCTCGACTCGACTCTCCGACATTTTCCATTGTCAAATATAATCTTAGTGTAACTAGGCGTATATTTGCGTGAGATTAGGTAAGTCCCCGGATACTCCGATCTGGCCGTATAGTTTACGAGTAAAAACACTTTAGCATTTTCGAAATGGTCATTTTGCGAAAAACTTTGGGCTTTTTTTCGCGGGGGACTGTCATAAAACAACTAAGAGCAGGCAGTATACCGCATCTGCGGTTTTCCACGCTCTCTTGAGAGATACCTAGGAGGGACAGAGGAGGGTTAGGAGGGACAGGGAAACATGCAGCTCTCCCGAGAACGGGCAATAATCGTTAAAACGTAATGGGAAACAAGTGCATCTTGTTTCCCGCAAGAACACAAGGATCGCAAGGATTCTTGCTAGTTAACTGGAATCTTCTCTATTACCAGTTATGTCTCGTGTTATTTTACCCTGGCTGTGCGAAGGTGATACGAGCAAATTCTATTCGCTTAGGAAGTTTCGCTCTCTCCTCCTCCCCCCACCCCCCGCATTTACATACTAAACATTCCTTTTTATTCAACAGCATCTCGTACCTTGTACCACCGCATTATCAATATTATCTCTAACGGCCTCGTTACTCTTTTATGCTTCCAGACGCGAGTAACGTGAATGAACCGCCGATTCTGGAAGCTGGAGATTATCCGTCAGGTCTGCCGCTTTCGGAATCAACGAAGGTTGGAACGGAAGTATTCGTTCTGAAGGGTCGCGATCCTGAAGGCACATCGGTCAAATATGGCATTCAACTCACTGATAAATTCGTCGTTAACCCCCGCACGGGAGTCATCACTCTGGCGAAACCTTTGAATCGCGAGGTAAGTCGCAAAATCATTTATAACCCCTGATTGATATTAATCATCGTGTCGCGGTGCAACAAAGTTAATTGATATATTCATTAGTTGAATATCCACCCAATCTCATCTCTTCCTATTTACCAACTGATAAATGCTCGGTCTGCATGAAAACAAACGACTAATCATGAATCAGTACAGCCATTCTATTTTAACGATAATGCATTAATAACTTTCACGTTGCAAGCACTCCTAAATTTACCTATTAATTAGAGAATCACCAGTACTAAACTGGAAATATTTCCTATAAATTATTCATCTAAATCGCCAAATCGAACTCCAACTGTAATCCGTACTACGATGACTTATATCGAGAACTAATAGGATCAGTTCCTATCTCGATTACATTCTAAACTAGACAACATTCCCCCCGATATCCCTAATCGGATACTATAGCATTCGTTAGAGACCGCCTTTTTTCCGCAAAAAGATGATAAATAAAGGGGTTAAAAAGGGAAGTGGAGAGGGTTAAAATAATTGGCCAACGAAATCCCTGCCATTCTTTTTTTCACTAATCTTTCGTTTAAGCGATTAATTGAATTATGAGAATGCATCGAGGGTGGAAATAGGATCTTTATAGCGAGCCTTTCTCGAGCAAGAATAAAAACGTGCCGATAGAGTTTATAGGAAATCAGACCGTGAGTGCCAAGATCGATTCCATTTTATTAATCATCGAGTTATAAACGAGCCACTCGTTTCAGGACAATTCGTGCGCGGATATGGCTTTCCGCCTATAAATTCGAACAGACCTTTTTTCGTGATATATATTCCACTATTCTTTTCTTACGAGAATTTGGTTGGATGGAAATTTCATCCCGGTCCCAAACTTCCAACTTTTATTTATTGCCCCTATCTGGCTCTCTCACTTATGAGAATTTAGTTGCTAATGAGTTTCCATTTCTGCTCTCACTCTGTCCTTCTTTCCTCGCGTATACTCCTCCACTCTTTGTGCCTAGATTCGTTTCAAACATTTCTATTTTTCTCTTTTTCACTTTGACTTACAAGAAACAATTAAGCGAGAGAGACTGAATAAGGGATACGAGTAAATTGTATATGAAAAATTTGAATTAAGTGATCGATAGGAAAGGTGTAGCGTCAATTCGGTGATCGGTGATGATCGGATATAACGAATTCGTAGTGTCGGACTCGACTGAACGGAATTAGTTGGAAAGTCGAGAGCTACGATCGCGACGTGCCTGAAATAGGAAAGTCGATCCATATTCTTTCAGCACGCGCCTTTTTCATTTATACCACGCGGGGGCTCTGCATAGCACAGAATTTATGACTACCCTGTCTAAGTATCGTAGTGTTTTTTCTTGAAATTTGTAATTCCTGATGCGGAGATACCGGTAGCGTCTTCTTTCTTTCTTTCTTAAGCTTTTAAGCTAAAGCCTTTAAATCTCATTCGAGCTTATTTCAACATTTTCCAATTCTAAATAGAGAAATCCATTATACTAAAAAATCTTCGATTATTCGTAGGTCTATAAAATATATTCGAACCAGAATCGTTTGAAAAAATTTATAAACCTTTCGGTACGAAGAATTCAGGTAAAAGCTGAATAAAAAAATTGAATAAGTCGCGATCGTGTAAAAAATTGTATAAATTAATTCAGTCATAAAATTGGATTAAGCACTTTATGAGAATATTGAATGAAACAATATTATGGAGAAATATAAAAACGAATTCTATGAGGATATTATGTGAGGGAAATTCATGAAACGATTATGCGAAAAATTTTATGAAGAAATACGTGCAGACTTGAATAGATGTGTAGGAGTTTCCGTAAATATCGCGAAACAAAAGCAAAATAGGAATCCTCAAATAAGAAAATACGTCGGACAGGATAGTATAGAGAAATTTGAAAATATCGTGCTAATAAACTTGGGTACTGCTGGCAAGTATGGAAATTTTAGTGGGCTGCTTTAATAACTTGGCGCTTTTTTCCAGCATCGAACTCTATGGATAGACATGAAAAGATAATAGAAATAAAAGTGGAAAATAAACTATAGCGAGCAAAAAGGAATATTAAAAAATACAAGCAAAATCCAATATTATCGTAAATTTGATTTTATTAATCAAAGAATTAAAGGCTTTTCGAGATAAACCTAAAAGCGGTTTTATCGATTTAATAATTTCGAGTTTTCAGTAGAGTAACCTACGAATGGTCAGATTTAAGCCTGTCAAGAACCGATGCGTCGCTGAACTGAGCATTTTATTGGTACTTATCAAGAAAGGATAACGACAGAAACAAATCGTTCTCTAATCTGTCTGTCATTTTCTTTCTACTAGTTTTCTGTTTTTTTCCCTCCTCTAACTTTTTTGGTTTCTTTTTTTTTTTTTTTTTTTTTTTTACTGCTCTTTAGATAGCTCGCTAAATTCTCGAGTGAACGCGATTTACCGTCAACTATATCCTCGTAAGAGGCGAAAGAAGCAACGTTATTATTACTGACGCGGTAATAAAAGTTCGTTAAACTCGGCTAGCTAGAACTTATAGCTGAAAAAGACGTTATACGTAAAATTACGGGCCACTGAGCAATACACGCTCCATTGTTATAAAATTATAAAGCCAAAATGCTTCAGCGACGGAACATTGCAATCTTAATGAGATTAGTAGAGCGGTTGAATGGGATTAAAACAAAGAATCGAAAATTCATTAGAACGATGAATAAGTAATGCCAATAGTTTCCGTGGCATTAAAAATGAATATTAAGTTCATTCGGAGGCCCTTGGAATTTCCGAGAGATTAAACGCCAAGATTTTTTAGCTGCCAGAGCCATCGAGCATAAACGTGAAAAAGTTACGCTGTGAATTTGGAAAGTTTGAAAAATTCCTGAAAGTTTTTGGGGCCCTTTAGTTTGGAAAGTGTCCCGGTAAGTGCGGGAAATCGTCGGAGAATGAAGGCTCGAATGGTGGCGTTGCAGCTGGGCTCGCTCGCAATTTGCAGTAAACGCAGCTCTCCTTCGACGACCAAGACCCATTCTGATGTGTTTATACGCTTCGCGCTTTCTGTAAATGGCACCTCCCCCCGTGCATTGTCCTTTTTCCTTCGGCTGTAAAACCGAAGCTCGAGGGAATCGCGCTCCTTCCAATTATGAAGAATCCTTCGGCCTTCTGCGAGACGACAGCTCGACACGAAAATAAACCCGCGGAAACAATCGTCTAAAACCGAAAGCTTGAGGAAACGCGATAAAAAAAATATTGATGCCGTAAATATATAGCGAGAGGGTGGGAATGTTTCGCGAGAGGTTTCGGAGACCAATTCTCATTGCTCGGGGATTGCTCTTCATTGGAAAGCTGATAAATAATCGTCGCGAGGTACGCGCCTGTTATTTCTGCGAGGCAGAACATTTGTCACTGCCGGGACCAATAACGCAGGTGCAGTCGATATCGTCTAAGCCTTAAATAATGACGCAATAATGCGGACACGGTCGAAGCAGGAAACAAACGTGCTAAACGCTCACCGTTCATCTCCAGCTCGCACACATCATTCTACTTTTTACTTTTTACTTTTTACTTTTTACTTTTTACTTTTGAGCCCTCCGACCTTGCACAATCCGCTAACGAAATTCATCGTCTGTATCTATCTATCTAGGTCTATCCATGGGGGGCCCAAGGGGAGTATTATGCAAAAAGTAGCCGAGTATTATTATTATTATTATTATTATTCGAGAGGGAGGTTTATCAAACGAGAAGCTGCTGCGTTCTCTCTCTCTCTCTCTCTCTCTCTATAAACAATATCGGAGAATAGCAATCCATCGTGTACTGCATTTTCTATTCTGCGTTTATCCAATAACCGCGATCGATGCTGGCTTTTTCGTAACAAGCGCGACACGCTGCAAAATGATTTATATTCCGTAAAATAATCTACAGAAAAAGCTTCTCCGTGTAACACAAAAGTTACAATGAACAATTTTACCCCTCTCGCTGGTTCTTTTTTTACAGTTCCTAGGGGTTGGCCAACACTCTGCAAATGAATTAAAGCAAGTACTCCGCGACAGTTTAATAAATATTAAAACTAACCTGTCTCCTCTTTATCATCCGTATCGGATCATTCTTTAATAAATCATGCGTACGAAAAGATCATATTGAATTAACGCTTTACTTTTGCACCAGGCTCTGGCAGCCCGGGAGTGACGAGATAATCTCGAAAAGGGAAAAGGGAATTTTATTCTATTTTGCTTCACCTCGTCCCGACGATAATTATTTCTATGAAAATTGTTGGGAGCCTCGAGAAAGAGAAAAAGAGCGGTCGAAAGGAGACAGCAGCGCGCGCAGCCACTGAAATATTTATCTCGCCACGGTCCCACGTCTGCTAATCTTTTTTCCAGTGTCAGCTAACAAGATCAAGTCTATTTTGCGAATAGGAAAATGTCGAGTGGAAAGAAAAATTGCGGCTGACGCAAAGAATACGCGTTTCATATTGGTCTTAATTGGTTTCTTAATCGATCTTGGGTCCATGAGTGAGCATCCCACGGTCCATTCGAATAGCAGCACCCCCCGAGACTTTGGGATCGCTGTACACCGTGGAAGGGTGTGTAGGTTGAAGATATTTCTGGTGGGATGGCGTTAAAGTGATTCAATTTCCTCGTACATCGCTATGTATTATCGATACGATTGTCATCGATTCTTTCGAACGTTGTCTGTTCGCGTTATTCTCAAGTAAAAAGTAAAAAGTAGGATTTTAGTGCCTGTGGAAGTTCGTGACCGATTTACGAGTTCCATCAAATGGAGCCGTAACCTACCCTGCAAATATATAGCAATAAAATCTTAAGAAGCAATAAAGCTGCGATATAATATCTCGATTTATCGAGATTTATTTCTCGGCGCGCCCATTCCGCGGGAGATGATCTCTCGTGATTTTCTCGGAAAGTCTCGGCTAATTTCGCTAATAGAAAAAATTCCTTTGGGGAAGAACTAATTTAGAAGCGTTCCCTCTCTAATTCGAGAATAAATTCGATGGTCGCTATAGTTGCTACGTATGTCTATCGGGCGTGTGTCTAAATAAATAAATGTGGAGTGGAATAAATGATGACGTAGCCAGTGAAATGGCTGGTTGGTCGGTGAACGTCGGAGCTGAAAGAGGCGGGCATTTCGTTCGTCAGTGGTTGGACGCGCGTCGAAACTCCCAATAAAAGCGACTGACTAGCCAAAGGATCCCTTTGTTCGTTGAATTGCGACGCGAATTTCCAAGTATTGTTTACATTCGCCTGACAGAACACGCAGAGCGTTAAATAATTTTCCCGTAGAGCTATCCAATATCAACCCTCGCCTCTCTCTCTATCAGGAATAAACCTCCCTCTTTCCTTGTAATGGACGCGAATACCAAACCTCAAACAGTTTTCCATTCATCAAACTTCTTCCAATTATTTCTCAACTACTAAATTTTTCGGAAAACTCCATGGTAACTCGATAAACAGACCCTCGAACCATCAGATTCGACTATAACGAATACCTACGCTCATCCTGCCCACGATGGATATTTATCAATCGATGACTTTACCGATAATAAATATCTCACTCGTGTCAAGAGTTATATGGAATGAAACTGCGGTAATCGCGTTACAGATAAGATATTAATAATGGCATATACATTGCGTATCCCCTTTACCGTTTAAACGTGGATTATTGAACTGATTTTAATGAACAATACTCATTATGCGTTCATTCGAACAATGTGTTGATAAAATTACCAAGGTATAACGCCAAATTACATTCTAAAACATTGCAATGCGATAACGAATGAAACATTTCGATGCCAGGCTGGCCACTCTATTGTTATTGACGTTGTGTGAAATCATGCTCGAATTCACTATTCAACGTATTAAACTAATGTATGCTCGATCGAGAGCAAAGATGCATAAAAAATACCCGACTATGGACCTTTGATCAGGGACTCTTCACTGTCTCGCGAAACACCCTTCCCCTGTATGCCTAAGAGGCGTATCACGAAATACCCACGGCTCTATCTATTCAAACAATTGCTAATCCAGTCAATCTGTCATTACCAAAGTCTAATTGGTTGACTTAAGCGGCTGACAGTCGGAGACACGTTATATCATAGTGGCACAGCATAATCTGCCGGTAAATTGAGGCGTGTGCAGCAAATATTATGTATGTACGTGCATACACATATAAGGAGATTAAGTTCTAGTTCTATAATTCGCTAGTGAAAGGATGAGCAAGGTCAGGCAATTTGGTCTGATTTAAACTGGCATTAAATAGTGATTGCCGTTCGCGCGCGCTTAGTCGTTACTCTACGAATTCCTACAACTAATTTAGTCATAACTGCGACTGCGACTGCGACTGCGATTGCGATTGCGATTGCGATTTGCCCGACGATGTTAGGGACATCGGGTCACACGGTCGCAAGCATAACTAAATCGCTGTCATTTTCCTCCACCCCATCGACAACACCACCGTCGCCAACAGTCTCTCCTCCGTTCTCCTACGCTCCTCCCAATTTAAAACTCTTTAACCCACTTTTGCCGGCTAGTGACTTCCTGTAAATATTCACTGGACCGATACGAAAAGCAGCGCGAGATGCATTTCTCTTTTAGGAAAAGCTCAATGGGAAGTGAAAAATCTTTTCCTTTCGTTAAATTAGGATTCATTGCGCCGGCTGTAAGCCCGAAAACTGAGTTTCTCAAATAATTTGTGGTCCGATTAAAAATTCCACGCACTCACAGTTCGAGAGTGGAAAAAATGAGAGGGAAGGGTCGCGAAGAGGATGAAAAAATTGTGTGGTGGTCGCCGCCGCCGCCATGTGACACGTTCGAATCCTTGACCTCGCGACAAATTACCGTCATTAGCCGATGGGGGTGTACAATGCCCAGAGCGTACCGGGGGTAGGTACGACCACGGTGCTGCTTCCACGTTCCTCTCTACAGTCAGGAAAAATAATAATTCAATGAAAATCCGTGCAAATTCCCAAGACTTTGATTTTCAACCCTTCGATCTTTTTCTTACCCACCCGATACCTTATTTCCTCTCACTGCAGAATCGCGTGCAATTAGGTCGACGCCACTCGAGATTCGCCTCGGCTTCCTCCATCGAGACATTCTCACTCGTGCATTTGTGACAATATGTGATCACCCTCCGAGTATGCGTGTGCTTTACTAATGAGAGGGTGCCACACACATGCACGCGTATCTGCCGTATCTACGCGTGCACCACGTTACACTTTGTTTATGTGTATGTGTCCCTCTTTCTCGGGGGCGCCGGATATTGCGTGCGCGATGCTGAAGATAACCAGAAAGCTACTTTGTATCCGTATAGAGGCACGCGCGCGCTCGCACACACAGTAAGAAACAATGACCTTTGTGCCACGAGTGCAATGCGCAGCCTTTGAAAGTCTTTGTCTCGATAAGGAACGCTGCTGCTTTCATTTATTAAACAAACGAACAAGTCGAGCTACCGAGTTAATACGCTAATTTGGTAATGTAAAATCAAGTAATTCCGTGAAGGAGCTCGTTATTTTTGCCGCTTAATGAATTTCAGCAAAACGCGCCGCTGGAATAATAATAATGGCTTAATTTGCCATAAGAGGTAATACGAGGACAGATAACACCGAGCAAATAACTTTCACACGACTTCTTAGATAGAGACCAGTCACTCAGCAGTCGCGCATTTATATGCAACTTACACTCGCGCGCCTAGAGCTTCGTGTACAAAGGGTCCCCATACCAGTCTACACACACGTAGAGATGCAGAGGCACACGCACGTCCAACTAGCTTACCTCAACGTGCCTTACGTGTTAACACGAAACCTACATCAGTAAGTTCAGGCGACCATAGCTAAGCTGGACGTGCCACACTCGCGGTGCAGCACATGCACTCTCCAAGCGCTCGCATCATTGTCCAGAGAGAGAGAGAGAGAGAGAGAGAGAGACCCTTTTGACTTTTACTAGCACTCGCCTCTAAGAAAGAAGCCGTCCAGAATTAAGTCGAAACTACCGTGGGGCCTGATGGAAATCGAGTCGCTATTTTATTGTCGCGCGAAGATGAAAAATTCTTCGAGGCCAATTGTTTTGGTGGGAATCTCTTCAAAGCTGGAATTCAATATTGCCGCTCATACCGGGAGGGGGTCAGTTTCCTGGCCGGTGTTTTCTGCACGTTAGATCCACTTTCCGCACGAGTGCAAGAGGCTAAGAAACCCGATGGCCTCTAGAATAAGGTGAGATCCGTGTTTTGTCCGACAGGAAAGTTGAAATTATGAAATACGGGCAAGTCGATCGAGTAATCTGCGCGAGGTCTATTCTCGTCGAGGGAAAATAAGAAATTTTCAAGAGCTGAAATTGAAAAAACTGAAAGAGTATCGGCCTTTTGACTTTTTCATGATACGCGACCAAGTTTCAAACGCTTCGAGACAGGAGTGGACAGGAGGAGGGGGAGTCTTGCTTAATAAGCTTTTTCTCTTGAAATAGCGTTGGATATTAAATCGCGGTGATCGCTGTTTCGCAAGTTTCGATCATGGAAAAAAGAGAGGACACCGAGATGGTGGATGTTGTTCCGTGAGAAGATTTTATCTCGCGATGGATCAAATTTATGCTTGAACGATCTCTCCCGCACGAGGGACAACAAACTGGTCCATCGAATCAGCGTTTCCAACCATTCTGATTCTGCGCTCTCTCTTTCTCCTTGCACTCTCCTCCCTGCTTTCATCCCCGAGGAAATTGTTATGTAACAAAAAAAAAAAAAAAAAAAAACCAATCGATTGCCCTTACGTATATACCTACCATAAAATCTCCATCCCGTGACTCTCGGTCATTCTCTCCTCCTCCACGAGAGTCACAACGATCGAAGCAACGAACGAAAGTTATTATTTAAGAAGCTCCCAAGAAACTTTAATCCCGCGATTCAGCGGTGTTTATTTTGGCGATTGAAGCCGGGCAAACAACGTATAACGAAGCATCGCATTTTTAACTCTCCCTCCTTTCGAACGGAGCAGCATTCGAAATAAAACGATTCGATAAGGTGACTCCGGAGGCAATAATCATTGTAATCGCATTATCCTTATTATTTAAGAGGGAAGCTGCGGGAAAGCTTCTCGCTAGAAGGGGCAAACGAGGCACTGGAGAAAGCACTTATATAAAACGCGAGCGAGGAGCAGTCGAGCGTCGAGAAACGAATAGAGAAGAGGCGAAGAAGGGGTGGAACGGGGATGAAGGGGAAGGAAGGTGGAGAAGGAGGAGGCTGTGGGTAATAATACTTTCATGGGACAATCTCCAATTTAAATAGTCCGTGCTTGCAGACGGGTGCATTAAGGAAATGGCAGGTGCGAGAGGAAAGCTCGGCTGCGTTTTGCGCTGAAAGCAACATTAATGCGCCGCACAATGGCGTCCTTTTCACAAAGGGTCAAATCGATATATCGAATACGTCGCCCCTGGCCGATATGTCAATTGCGTACTATCAAAAGGACCCCATTGTGCGAGTCATTAACGATCCTCTTCGATTCGAGCTTTAGCGATCGACGATCGGCGAGCGTTGATCGTCGTGAAAATTCTACCCCCTGCCCCGATATATTGCCAATAATTGCCCTCGTTCGCTCTCTTAATGAACATATTCCCTCGATTATTTCCCTTGCATCAGTTTTCCAATGGAATTTAATTATGGCTCGCTTGTATATTGGCTCGCTCTCCCGTTCCTGAAAATCGTTCGGATTTATGAAACTAGCGTCGCGCTACTCATTATATACGTCCATGTGTGATCGGAATTCGCATTGGTGTTTCAGGAGAACGACACCATCCGTTTCCGAGTGACTCTGGAGGACGAGGTTCCGGCTGGTCAACAACCCAACATTGTCGGCGTCGACGCGTACGTGATCGTCCTTGACGAAAACGACAACCCGCCGCACTTCCTGGGGGTTCCTTACGAAGCAGTTGCGGAGGAAGACATGCCAGTCGGGTCTACGGTCCTTCCTGGAATCAGGGTCATCGACCCTGATCTGCTCGGGGAGATCATCGAATTGACTTGCATCCCCCAGCCTCAGGTAGTATGCGCGATTTTTTAAGTTTATCGGATTTCGGGAATTGGCGGAATTCTTGTCAATGGTTGCGCGACGAATCGCACGGTGGGGGGGGGGGAAGGAGGAGACCGGAAATGATCGGCGATGCAGCCAGCAGCTTCTGCAAGCATTCGTTACGTTTAATGACCTCGCATCGCCGTGTGCTCGGCGGGCGACGCTCCATGTATAACGAAAAGGGGTATTAAAGTTTGCTGCCGTAAAGCTGCTGAGCCATTAGTTAAAAGGTTTTACAGTTTTATTGGTCGCCTAACGGCCTGCTGAATTTATCGGGCGGATATGACATAGTGGTCGCGAATATATACGTGCGAATACGTGTGTACAAACGTGTGCATGCACTTTCAAACGCGTCTATGATATATCGTAGTGTATGCTTGCTCCTGCACTAGGTCTAGGTACTTGAGAACAAGCGTACACGCCCAGGGGAAAATATCGTGTAAGCGTATGTGAAGCCACGCGCTAATATTCCCGAACGTTCCTCCATTCTTCTCGAATTGTTATTGCGAAAGCAGAGACTCCATCGGGATTGGTAAAGGACTGAGAATGCTTATCGATCGACTTGATTCATTTCCCAAACAATTTCACGATTGAGCCCCAGCAAACTTCCGGCAAATTTAGAGACAGCTGGCGCCAGCATTTTACGATTCCTCCTTTTTTGTAAATTGGCTGCGTTCGACGACTCCTTCAAGAAGAAGAAGAAGAAGAGAGATTCGTGAAATTAGCCTATTTAACCTTACTCGAGTTCAATTATTATTGTGAATAATCGTGAATTGTGTCATATTAAGTTTTGTACGCTTTCGTTGATGAGAAGATTCCATCCTCGAGCTTTTTATTGGCTTTCGCGAAAGCGCTCTGAGAAAAAAAGGGAAAAGAAGAATCGTGTTGAGATTCCCCCGAGTAATTTCTTCTTAAGTAAGAAGAGAAGATGCACAGCTGGACTCGAACGTTTCTTTCCCAATAGCTTATTAATCTAGTGCGAAACTAAGAGACGTATCCGGAGAGTAAATGAAGATTGTTCCAGAGCCAAGGGCGCTTTGTAATTCACAGTTTTCCATTAAATTATCCGAGCCGAGTTGCCGTCACCGTCTAATAAGCATCGTTCCTTCACAATAGCCCAGGCTAGGGGGTTAGAGCAAGGGGGCAAACTCGCTGAAGTGGCTACTTGGAAATTTTCAGCGATGCCTTATTAATAATTCCCTTTGCAAGCTCGCGACGTTAATCGAGTATAGAACTTGTCGGAAGTTCTTCCTCGCGAATTACCTACCCCCGCCCCCCGTGCATCCCGCGAGCTTGAAAAGGGTACGACGTGTTGATGCTAGTAGAAATAGCATCGCCCAAGTTCTACTGATTAACACCACTGCGAGGAAGTAATTAAAGGATTCGCTACAAAGTTATATCACTTTGCGCGTAGTAGTTATAGTTTGACGAAAATATCGCGGTGTATCCTTTGTGATTTTTGTTCGTCGGTTCGTTTAATTAATAAAGTTGTTTGTTTGCGAGATTTTTCCCGATCTCGAGAAGCTCGACTGCTGACCCAGAGATTCGTCGCGGAGTCTCTCGCCACGCGCGTTCAACTTGGCGAGATACAAATTGTATAACACCTACTTGGTTTTCCAACGTAGTTTCAGGATGCCTGTGAAAAGTTTGGCATAGTAGACGTGGAGAAGAGCCAGAACACATACGTGGGGGCGCTGGTGCTGAAACAACCACTCGACTACAGGGAGAGGCCCTTTTATCAGCTACTCCTCCGAGCAAGCGTGAGTAAAGCTCGAAAATTGATTTTAATTACACGAAACGAAGAGGGTAGCCTGCTCCACAGTATTTTCTATCTATTCATGAGCAAGCGTGCAACTCGCAACAATCCTAGCTAGCGCACCTGCTAGGAGATCTACTCGCGCCGCGACAAAGTTGTATCGCGCGCGCGCAAGATATTTAACCGAAACCACAACGATAACTCGCGGTGGCAAGAAGCGAAGGCCGCAATTTCCATATTACCCGAGCCAGCGAGTAACTTCGCGGACCAAAATCCCCATTATAAGTCGAGTTGAAAAATCTTTGAGCGATAAAGCCTTCGTTTCCGCTTCTGGTAAAGCAACTTGAACTCCCAGAATTCTGATTGCTTACGAATTGTAGATTTGGAATTAAGGCTTTTCACGCGAGGGGCCTTAGTTACTACCGTGCGAATTCGGTTAAACAGCTTTTCTACTGGAATAATCATATCTGTCTCGAGCCATCTCTCTGCTCCCCTCGGGACAATGACTTCACCGCATCCTCCTCCTCCTCCCCCTCCTATATTGATCCTTGCGGAAAGCACCAAAAGTCTGATTTCAATTTGCGCGCGTAAAATACCACACCCCGCGCGTTCCTATAATTTCGATCGCGGAAGATTCCGACTCGTGCAACTGCCTTCCGTGTGTTTCGCCGTCGTATAGTTTCCCTTAATGTATACACATTTGGCAGTCTGCAAATGGAGATAATTACTGAACTTGCCGAGACAGATGAGTTTCCGAGTTTCCGCGGAGTGAATAAACGTAGCAAATTCTCGGGCACTTCCCGAACGTGAACAGGGCAGAGCAGCTTGCTTGGAAATTGATTTTAATTACACAAGCCCGGAAACCACCTCCTCGTCGGCCCTTGCCTACCACCACAGCAGGCAGCATTGTCCATGTTGACGGGCTTGTTCTCTGATCAGTCTTCCGGCTGCTAGACCGAACATTCCTCTTTTTCTTCCTCGCTCTCGTAGGACGGACTGAACAACGGCACCACGGGCGTGGAGATCAAAGTGGCTGACATTCAGAACAGCCCGCCGGAGTTTCTGGACTCGCTGACCGGAGTCGTCAACGAAAACGATCCCATCGGGACTCTCGTGATGATCGTCAAGGCCAGGGACGGCGACAGGGGCATGCCCAGACGAATGATCTACGAGCTGGTTACCAGTGAGTTCCTTGCTCATTCGACAATCCCCACCCCAATTATTATTATTATATTACCAGCCATCTAATAATCTCGCCGAATCTTCAATGACGCGCTCGCCAGATCCTTTCGACTACTTTTTGCTGGATGGAGACTCGGGGGAATTGAGAACGGCAAAACCCCTGGACAGGGAGGCGCTGGAGAATTCCACGGGAGTTCTCACGTTAACCGTAAAAGCGAGCGAATTAATCGACGGGATACCTGGCAACGATGAACTAACCGTGTCGACGGCCGAGGCTACCGTCACCATTAAAGATGTAAACGACGAGCCACCGACGTTCAATCGACGGGAGTACAATATCGAAATTCCTGAGAACGTCCCCGACGGAACTCCTCTGCCCCATTTGGACATGACCGTCAAGGATCCTGACGTTGTGAGTAATTTGCGCGAGTGTTTTGCTAAAATGATGCCTAAAAGTCAGCTGCCCTTTCGAAAATAATGACTCTCGCTCTCGCTTCTTTCCTCGGAAAGGGACTGAATTCCGTGTTTTCCCTCCGGCTGGAAGACATCACTGGAGCGTTTACCATCGAGCCGGTATTAGCGACGGGTAGCACGTCCGTGAACATCCGCGTGACGAATGGCTCGCTCGACTACGAGAATCCTAATCAGCAAAAGTTTATTATCTTGGTAAGTTATCGGGGCTTCGATAATCTTCGGCTGGGAAACCGCGTGCAATTCGCAGCCCCATAAATCCGGACCAAAAGGATTACGGTTGGCGTGAATCGCTTTATTGCAACGTTGGGAAATTTTATAGGTTGTCGCGGAGGAAGTTCATACGAATCCCAAACTGTCGTCGACCGCAACGGTAACGGTGGCCATCACCGATGCGAATGACAATGCTCCGTCCTTTGCGAGCCCAACCTACACTGCCATGGTTTCCGAAACTGGCACACCGGAAACCACCATCATCACCATCACTGCCAAAGATCGTGACAGCGGAAGGTATAGGAAATGCTCGTTTCCTCTCTAGAGTTCATAACTCATCGTGTCTGTCTTTCTTCCTTCCTTCTCTCTCTCTCTCTCTCTCTCTCTCTCCTCCTTCTGCAACCCCACGCGAAAAGAAAGTTTTCATGTTTCACAGATTTGGCACCGCGGGAATTATTTATCAACTACTGGGCCAAGGGGCTGAACACTTTTCGGTGGATAATAGAACTGGCACCATTTCCGTGGCCCCTTGCGCGACTCCTGGGACCACCCCATGTTTGGACTACGAGGAGCAAACTGAATATTTCCTTACGTACAAGGTATAATTCGCCCTGACTCCTAGGAATACGAATGGTCGATAGACTTTTATGAAACTCCCCATTATGCGTCCATCGAAGAATTCCATAAGAAAGAGAGTAAGGAGGAGGGAATCATAAAAATCTCTGTATCGTTGTTATATAGGCGACCGACGATGATGGAAAGGGCCAGACGACTAGCGTCTCCCTTCGCGTGAGTCTCACGGACGCGAACGACAGCCCGCCGAGATTTTTGCAGCAAAAATATCGCGCCGTCATCGACGAAGGCGCCGACAAATTTGAACCGGAACTGAAAGTGCAGGCACGCGACAAGGACAAGACGTCGAAGATTAATTACACGCTGGTAGCTGGCAATGAATTGGGCTTGTTCGATATTGACGCCGATACCGGTGAGATCAGGATCAAAAAGAAAGGACCTGTTGACATGACAAATGCGACGCACGACTGGATCGCTTTAACGATACAAGCGAGCGATGGAATATTTCTAGATGCGGCTCTTGTCAATATCACCATTCGAGATGTTAACAATAATGCACCTGTTTTCCCGCACGACCTTTACACTGCCAGCACCCCGGAAATTTCGACGATAGGTAAAATAAAGAACCGTCGAATCCGATGAACCCTGTAGTAGAAATTGATTTTCTCGATGCTCTTTACCCCCTCTTCTGCCTCTCTCCTTCTTGTTACCTTCGACTAATGCGACGTGAAAATTTTTAGGAACCGTGGTTGGCGAAGTAGCAGCGACCGACGCTGACACAGGAATAAATGCCGAATTGGTCTACAGAATTCAAAAGGGCGCTTTTGATGACTTTACCATTAATTCGAGTACCGGCGTGGTTACCGTCTCTCGAAAATTGGATTACGATGATAGAAATACATATCACGTAGAAGTCATAGCTTTTGATAAAGGTATCTCCTGTTATAATGCCTATTAATATTGATAGAATATGGAATCCATGCATTAATCGATGAGTTTTCAGGTACGCCCAGTTTAACCGGTACCACGACTTTAATGATAAACGTGGAAAATAGCAACGACAAGGCCCCATTTTTCACGCCGGAAACTCAAAGAGCGGAAGTAACCGAAGACACGCCGATCGGTACCGTTTTTACAACTTTGAAGGCCACTGATCCTGACAGCGCAAATCTCGAGGCTCTAAATTATGCCATGTCCGAGCCTATAACAGCCATCGATAGGAACGGTCAGCAAGTGAACGATAGTACCTCCTTTAAGGTAAGTCTTTTAGAAAATAATAGGATATACTCGATACTCCGAGAAGAATACATTTCTATAAAAGAACATTTTAATTCTTCAGGACTTTTTTGCCATTGATCGAACCACCGGGCAAGTATCCGTCGTCAGACCATTGGATCGAGATATCGCAGCCACGGTCAGTATCACCGTGGTTGTCAGTGACACAACGGCTCCCACATTGCAACAGGGAAGAGGCACCCTGCTAGTTACGATCATTGATGTAAACCATATGGCTCCTGAGTTTTTGAAACCGTGGACTCGAGAAAATCCCAAGTACATCATTGAAATGCAAGAGGAACAACCCAATGGTGCGATTGTCGGTGCTTTTACCGCAACTGACATTGACAGTAACATTGCTGGATACGCCATTGAACCTCCAAGTCCCTATTTCAACATTGACGATGTCACTGGTAAGTCGGGGGTCTCTTCCGTCGTTTAACGCGAAGCGACCAAATAAACGATCGAGAGTAGCCCTCCTCTCTTTACGCTACTCTTCTTTAATTGTTAAACATAGGTATAGTGCGAACCAGCCAAATAATAGACTATGAAGAGACCAAACAATTGGAGTTTACGGTAGTAGCTTACGATTCCGGCGTTCCCCAACTATCCTCCATTGCTAAAGTTACCGTTACCGTGATAAACGTCAACGATCAAGATCCAAAGTTTGAAAAGGAGACCTACAATGCAACGGTGAAGGAAAACTCACCGCCTGGAACGCACGTTACAGTTGTAAAGGCCACGGATGGCGACGAGGGACCTTTCGGAGAAGTTAGTTATAGTCTGATTGGAGATCACGCGGCAGATTTTAACATAGGTAAGTAGCGAGAAAGAGTGCGCGTCTTGCTTTCGCATCTCGCTCTGGAAGATGCAAGTCACAGAGGTTTTAGCCATGAGCAAGTTTTCGCCAATTGTTCTCATTCTGCTACTTATTAATTGACACTGTTAAACGCTCAGGGCACGAAACTGGAGAAATTACCGTCGGTGGGGCGACGGTTCTCGATCGAGAAATCACTCCGGAAATTACCATAACTGTAATGGCAAGTGACGGAGCTCCATTAAATTCTCGTCGATCCACGACGATTCCAGTTCTCGTAAAATTAATCGACGTTAACGACAATAGGCCAATATTTTCCCAGCATAGCTACAGGGCATCCGTGGCTGAGAATCTTTCCGTTAATCCACCGGCTCCGATTTTACAGGTATATCTTTGATCTTAATAACGAGTGTGAATTCACAAGTGGCTCTTCGATCCGATATTTCACGCTTTCTTCCAGGTGAGAGCCGTGGATCACGATGAAGGAACAAACGGGGAGGTTTATTACACCATTATCAGTGGAAATGAGAATGATTCGTTTTCTTTGAATCACGAAACTGGAATCTTATATCCCGCAGCTGCTTTACTCGGTAGATCAGGGTCTTACAGAATCGAAGTTGAAGCCAGAGACGGCGCTGGAAAAGGACCGCATCACGACAGGTGTTACGTTGATATTCGTGTGACGCCAGTGAACAGACACAAGCCACAATTCATTATGCCCGAATTAACGAATGCTACGGTTGAAGTACCAGAGGTAAATATTAATTAGGAGCATTGAAACAATGTGTGCTGAATGAATTAAATAAATTACAGAATGCCGGTGTGCCAAATTATCTTATTTTGACTGTCAAAGCAATGGATAGAGATCCGGGTGAAAATGGTCGTATTAGCTATCACTTAAAAGTTGGCAATAGAAACGTTCAAGAGACCGAAGAATTCTATATCGATAAGGAAACCGGAGAACTTCGATCGAAGATCATTCTAGATCGAGAAGTGAGAAGTAAATTTGAGGTAAACCACTTTCTGCTTCAAGTTTTCTTGCTATTGCAAACAATGTGTTTTTCGCACACATCATTCGCCTATAAACATATTTCAGCTTGTTCTCGTAGCGGCTGATCATGGCAGTCCAACGACATACGAGACTTTACGTTTATTAACAGTTCAACTGGTCGACAGCAACGATAATGCACCGCAGTTTTATGACGAATATAACTTTCATTTATCAGAAAATCGACCAAAAGATTATTTCGTAGGTAAAGTAACCGCGGAGGACAAAGATGAAGGCAGACACGCTAAAGTCTATTACTATATTGAAGCTGGTAAGTGATTTATTACTTATCCCATGGCTTACCGAGGTTATCAAGAGTACTTTTTTTTTTGCCCATGTTAACTTATCATTTAACGCTACACGCGTTCTCTATTCATCAGGAAACGAAGGCTACGCTTTTTATATGGACAAATCCGATGGTAGCATTTACGCAAATAAATCCTTCGATCGTGAACAAAGATCCAAATATGTTTTATCGGTTCTTGCATCGAACGATCCCGACTTGTACATAAGTCCGATAGATGCGAGTAAACCAATAACGCACAATCCTGATCACGGACACGTTAACGTGACAATAAGTATTCTTGATGAGAATGACAATCCACCGATTTTCGAGCGTAACGATTATTATGCTGGTATCAATTCGATGGCGAATATCAATGATTTTGTAACTAAAGTAACCGCATCAGATTTAGATGTGGGAGATAATGGTACTCTTCATTATTACGTTGCCAGTGCCAATTTATACAAGTATGGCTCAGAGAAACCTAGTGGTTCCATCGTGCCTAGTCCATTCAACGTCACTCAAGATGGAAAACTCGTTACAAGTGGATACATGGCGGAATATAATCAGGATAGATTTATCGTAGAGGTCATCGCTAAAGAAACTGCAATTCCGGAGAGATATGCCATGACAAGGGTTCACGTAAGTTAATTAATTGTTAACTGAATCGAGAAATCCTTCAAATTTAGCACACCGTACGCAATTCAAGCAATTCTATTTCGAAGATTTATCATTCTACTTCTTACAGGTGTGGGTATTTGAGCCGTCGCAGCTAATAAGAGTAATACTATCACGACCTCCGGAAGAAGTGAATCGTGAACGAGATGAAATTGTCTCAGAACTATCAAATGCCACTCAAAGTAGAGTAGTGGTCGATGACATCAGATATCACGTTGATGCTTCTGGTCATATTCGCAGAGAATGGTTTGTTTCTTTTATACTTTGTGAAAAAACTTTTCTATTTTTTTTTCTTCATTTGATACTCTTAAATCACAATTCAAATCGTGTGCTTTAATGTATGCCAGGTGCGACATGTACTTGCATGTTGTGGAACCAAAAACTCAAACCATTGCACCAATTCCTCAAGTATTAAAAGTGATCGATGCCAAATATGATTTCTTGAAGGATTATTATGCTGGATTTGCAATCGAAAATGTTGTAGTGAGTATAAGAGCTGTTCTCACTTGAAAATATTCAAAGCTTTTTTTCTTAATTTTTACCGATTGATTAATTACAGCCCGCGTATGCTGGCGTGCAAGAAGAACCCTTCGATCCAGCATTAGCTGCTCTTATAGCTTTGCTAGTTGTGTTGCTAGTAGGAGCCGTTACTGTTACAGTAGTTTGTTGTTGTTTAAGACATTGGTAAATATTTAAAGAAATTGCAAAATATAGCAGTGCATCAGTTTTTTAAATATATATTCATGACTTTTTTTCGATTTATTCGTATACAGGGTCATTACTGTGCCAAATGATATAAGAAAAAAAGATGGCCTAATTAAGAAACAAATAATCGACGAATTAAACACAACGGAAAACCCTCTTTGGATCGAGCAGTAATAATCTTTAATTTAATAGATTTAGATTTAGATTTAGATTGAAAGTAAGTGTAAGGGATTAATGACATTCAAAAATATTTTATATTTGAAACAGAAAGTTAAAGTTATACGAAGAGCAAGAGCTGACCATGCAGGTATTTAGTGAACCGGAAGGTGGTCTTGGAACCGAAAGACGTGGAAGTGGAGTCAGTGTTGGAATGGGGGACACGTCTCAGGATAATACTTACGCTACCATTCAACATCCACTGCCAACAAGTAGGCATCGTCCTACTACACCAGATTACACAACGCTTCCAGGAAATCATAACGTGAGTTTCTTGTATGAAGAAAGGAATAACTCTGATTGGAAAATGTTTTTGGACACCCTTTTAATGTTTCCAGTTGTACGAATCAGCACTGGGTTTCCAGGGATCAACATTTCAGCCATCGCCAAATGTAATGCCACAATTGACATTGGATCGTGACGGACAACCTCAGTTCGTTTCAGGGCTAGTATAAACTAAGTTTCTCGCAATTCTTTCTTATTATACGTAATGACTTTCAAGGCCGTACGTTGTACCTCTTTGTCAACTAACATTGGATCGTGTTAGAAGAATGTTCGCATGGGTATATAACTTTTTGACAATAACCGAGTAATATGGTCAGAGTTTCTTGCGAGGAGGAACATATATAGAATCCGCGTGGGAGATACGGAGAAGAGCTTTTTAGGCTTGCGGAGGCAAATCTACTCTCTGCTCTCTGATATCGTATGCTTTTGCTCTTTCAGTTTGAACTCTTCCTCGACAGCTCGCGAAGGATTCAAGATGAAGAGTGACGACGAACGACAGTCAATATTACTGGAGTAAAAATTCCCTGTAGCTGGTGTGTGCATGTATATATGTGTGCGTTGCCAACCTGGGGTCAAAGGTCTAACTCTGCGTTAGATTCACTTTTAGAAAAATCAAAATATAGATAATAGGCACTGTGAAATAGCTGGATGACCGAAGCTTGGCACGACAGATATATGTATATAAGTGAATGTGTAGATTCCGTCCAAACCAGTTTTCACATTTCGTTAATTCCTTCCGGATTAATTAACGGATATTGATTAATTGATCGTTTATGTTATATTGGTACATTTGTTATGCAAATTATGTATATGTATAGTTATCCTACTAATACTCTCGTACACGCGAATATATATATATATATATATATATATATATATATATATATATATATATAACACTGCCGAATTTTGGCATAATATTGCTACTGCTGCGTGAACCATATTTAAATAATCGAGCCACATAATGAATATCTTCATGTAATGAAGAGTGCAGTTTTTCAATCTTATTATAAACTATTAAGATGTTTAAGGAAGAATGGTGAAGAACCGTGTGTATAAGATTAATCGCGCATTTGTGTTAGGACGTCTGTTTGTTAGATTAATTTATTTAAGTTTGAAGTTCGATGACTGAGTTCTTCTGATCAATCTGTGATTTGATTGCGTCTGAAGACGTGTGTAATTATATAAAGATTATGGTTTAACACTTTTTATGAAGTCACTGGCGATGGGCGGATATAGTCATATCATAGTTAAATAAACATAAGTGCCGTTCGCAATGATTTTCGACATTCATAGTCACAATGTTTCTGCCCTTTCATACTATAAAAGACATAACGATTAATACCAATTTCGAACCGTCCTCTGCGGAAAATTAAGCATCGAGGTTTTTGAAGTTTATTGCGAACGGTTCTGACCGTAAAATGTATCTCGTACTTGAAAGCAAAAACTTAACTCGATCAAGTTATTCCTAAGAACATTTAAAATAAAGTATTATCGCATCACACGATATTATTAGATGATTATGAATATTCCAGTTAGCAAAAGTGTCTGTTTATTAATCACAAATTGATTGTAATATTGTAACATATTTTATGTAAGTGATTAATAAAAAATATTCATACTTCAACAGTTAAGAATTAATTTTTTTATTATCATCATTATTTTTAAATTGTTTACTTTCTATATTTTTACTATAATCAATTGTTTGAACTACTGCACCAGGCTGATCAATCCATAATTTATACCCTTTCCTTGTTGGATACTTTTTGTAATTCTTGCATATTAAACAGGTCCATCTTACATACTTTTCTGGTTTGGAAAATAGTCTGACTCTTGCTGTTTCACCAGGTATGAGAGGAGACTGACAAGACTTGCATATTGTTCTTTTTATGTTAGGTTCCCTAATAAAAATCAAATTGTGATTTCGTTTCATTGAAGTATAAGAAGATATTTTCGAATAATAATTCTCAAAAAGAGTAATAAGTCCTTACATGCGTAAAACAGCTTTCTGTGAACAATTAATTAATGCATTGCCATAGTAAGAAGCTGCTACTTTATTTTTTGAGGCCATTAAATGTGATGCCTGGATACATAAATATATAAATGAATAATACCAAATAAATTTATATAAAATAAAAAAGTTTAAAATTAAATAACAATTTTACCTGATAAAGATAATTCATTCTTTCAAAGATATCCTTTCCTTGACATGACTTTATGTCTGCTATTTAAACAAAAACAAATTATTATTCTATAATAATCCGAAAAATAAAAACGTAATGTATCAAGAATATTACTTACCCATTTCTCAAAACTTCATTTAATCCAGGTAAATAACAAGTGCTACAATACAGTAAATATAACCTCTTCAAAATAAGCGTAAAAGTTTACCGATACCATACTACTAGAATATTTAATTCCTGAAACAGAAACTAGTTGCGCTTCGATCGACCCATTAAATCTCCAGAGTATTGTTGCCTTTTAATAGATTTATTTAGAATTACATAAGTTTAATATAAAATTGTATACAAAATATTGCTTGTTTATAAGATACAATGGCACTGAGTATTCTTAAAGGGGTATAATTGTAAAATGTTTTCGAATAAATTTAAATCATTATGAAAATTTCTTAATGTCAAAACTATTTTCAGATTACTGGATTTACTGCATTTCGAGTAGTAAATAATGCATTTCCAAGATTTTATAATAGTTTATATGAACCAGATTATTTGGAGGTTGTATGACATGAGTAACTTAATTGTTTTTATATATTAGTATAGCCCAAATCTTAACAATTCATTATATTTAAAGGTAGGAAAACCAAAATATCCTGTATATCCAACTTTAAACATTCAAATTAAAGGCTACGCTTATCCCATATTAGAAAGTTATCAGAAATTAATGAACAAAATTGTTGAACATGTTAATTGTGAAGTAGAGGACAGGTAAATATGATTTCTCAATGTGCGTGTGAATAAACACTTAGTCTTCAATGTTTTCTCTATCTTTTTCTTAGTTGGCCTTTGCCTCCGAAGAAGATACTTGTACAGAGATTAAAGCCAAACTCTAAAGTAATCGACTCAGAATTTAATTTACATATTTATGAAAGAAATATGCAAGTATCAAATGTAACAACGTTACAACTTTCAATATTAACTAGACTTTTGGAATCATGTTTACCAGAAGGTGTTACTCTTCAAATAGGAATTTTTGATACAGAATATGAAAATAAACGTTATGTTCCTGACAAACAATTAATCGACTTGAAAAGTGATCTAGAAGATTTACAGAATAATAAATAAATAGTTATACAATTATAATTTTGTTACTTCTTAAAACCATTTAAAGTCCTTTAGTTTATTTAGCCCCATGCATTTTGACATGAGATCAGATAACAAAGTTTTTATTCTTTTTATCATGATGTATATACATAAATATTATATAAAAATTTTAACTACATAGTTTGCATAAATGTTAAAAAATAATTTCTTGCGCTGTAAAGCAGTCAGTAATTGTACTTTTGTTTATAAAAGACCAAAGTGAACTACTTTTATTTTAGTACTTTCATCAGGTTTCAATTCTTTTGCCTTTTCATTATTAGCTTCTTCTGAAATTAAAATAATTAAAAAATAAATAGTACTTATAGATAAATATAAAGTAAGCTGTACTCACTGGATAAAGGTTGAAAATTTTTCAAGTAATCTTCATTACCAAGACATAGTGGAAGACTTTCTGCTAATTCTCGTTTTGGATCTGTTAAGTGCGATTGAGTAATAGCAGGCCGTTTTTGTTTAAAAGTTTGGCCCTATAATATAAAAAAATTAATATGAAAAAAGTACTTAATTTAATTTTACATAAAAGTATATTGCAAGTCGGAACCCACCGTGCCAGGTACTAAGATATGAGTTACAGTGTCAGAAAATTTAACTTTTGGTTTTTCAATTGAAATTGTTGGTGTGTCCATATAAATCGGACACGAAGTAGTTTTAGCATGAGAAAGGGAAGCATTTAAAACAGGTAGAGGCGGTACATTAGAAATTGGTTTTGCTTCCTTATTAACATTTGTATTTCCATGTGATAATAATCTCAAATTTTTATAGTCTAGTAATCTACTTTGCACGGTGTAGCTAGTTTGCGTGTTGTTTAGAGTATTAAATGATCTAGCTTTTATCATGTTTGGATTGCTGTGTTGAAAATTAAGATTGTCACAACTATTGTGAAATGGCAAATAGGCCAAATCATAGCTAAGTTTATAGGATTTTGATGAAACTGAATTGTTCGAGATTCCATGTTTGTTTTGAAAGATATTTGATACAGAATTTTGTCGTAAGATTCGCGACGAGTTGTTGGCTGTTCTCGTTGAAGAGAATTTCGGTATAGCTTCATCAACATCTGCTAAACCTGAAGTACTTTTCGATATGGAGAAATTTGTTTGTGGTAGATTTTGGAGATAATTCGTAAAGGAACTAGTTATCGAAGGTGGTGGCGGAGGTAAATCGAAATCTGAATGTTTATTTAAGGGCTGTTGGGTTTTACCAACGGCAAGACTCTCGTACTTATTAGCAATACCAAAGACTTGCGTATTGTCCTCATTGGAATCCGTAATAATATCAGCTTCAGAATAATTCAAAGGCTTGGACATTAGATTAGAATTGGTATTGTAAAAATTTGGAGATGACTGATTGATTCCTTCAGCCTTGGCAAACGAATGAGGAGTCAAAGAAGATGCCTTGCTGTTTCGCGAGTAAAAGGAGGGTAGCGCAGTTTCGTATTTATTGTTCTGTGTAAGTATTTTGTGAAAAGCACTATTGTACGATGTAGTTGGATTAGGTGTTAGCGCACTAAACGAAGTTGACATGATATTATTGTCGATGCTGTCTTCCATTGATGTAGATATATTGGAATAGCTATTATTCGAGATAGTATCGTAAGATTGATTATTGAACGATGTTGATGTCATATTACTATTTTCAATGGATGTTACTACTAAGTCTGTAAGTGTATTGTTACTCGAGGCGAATTGTAAGTCACTTGGTTTTTGATTTTGATTTATGCAAGTCTCCGAGGAATTGTCCAAAACGTGACCTCGCGATAGACTTTCGACTGAAGGTACGATCAAGTTATCGGACAAATTTTTGAAAGATGAATTATTGGGATCTATCGTTGCCGTTTTTGTCGCTGCGGCTGCAGTTGTTGTTATCGTTGATGATAGTAAATCCGAGTTTGATTTATAGAATGGCTCATTGAAGGAAGTAGATGCGAAAAAAGTATTTGAAATTGAAGTGTGCGATGATTGATTGAAAGTAGATGTAACTACGGCGTTATTTGACGTGTTAAATGATGTAGATATTAAATTATAATCAATTTTATCAATTGATGGAATTTCTTGAAATGCGGTAGATAATAAATTCTTATTTTCATAATGGGATGCTGATAGGATAGGTAAAGGTGGGATCTGGCTAGAGGCTTTTCCCTCGTTTCGTCTATGAGATTGCTTCAGTGTTGATTGTTCTCCTTTGGAATAACACTCACTTTCTTCGCTGTAAGATTCCTCACCTTTGTCACTTACAGAACCGGAACAAATAGAGCATGACTCTCTAGAACACGTGGAATCTAAAATAAAAAAAATATAAAAAAATGGCAAATAAAAGTTCATCTCAGATTAATATTATAATGGCAAATGTTTGCTACTTACGTGAGCTATTACAACTGGTAGATCGACTTATTATTTGTTCAGCTTTCTCTCTTGCTGCAGTCGCCATTTCTGTATCGTCAACGACTAATGCATAAAAATGGATATCCATGAAAAGATCATGGTCATTTAAGTCTATTGCAAGCCTGAATGCTTTCTCAAACATTCCATACCTTTTATAAAGAAAATTATAAAAATGATAGATTTATAGAATAAAGCGGACTATTATCACCGATAAATATACCTTAATAAATGATAAAAGAAACGTCTTGTCAAGTCTCTAATTTCGTCCCCGTATTCCTCCTCGACGGTTTGATTAATCGGTCTTAAGGGTACGTGAAAACTACCTAGTGCGTTTTGTATCAATCCTAAAATTATTTATCGTAAACTAAAAATAGAACTATAGAGTAACACAGAATATAAGCAAGAAAATAATCTTACGTTCGTTATCCGACGTCAAGGGTAACTTAAATAAGTAATTTAAAATCTGATTAAGGGAATGCATGCATATAGATGGGTATGTATTCCAGCTTATGGACAACAATAAAGTAGTAGCTTGTTCAACGAGTGAAAGCGATAAATATTTTTGTACTAAAACATCTCCGGTAAAATTATTTCCCTCGATCACTCTCATCATACCAATTGGTCCCCTGATAAGAGATTGGATATTTCGATATACACACATTTATAATTACCTTTTACTTATAATTATTTATCAACTAATAAAGTATATTTACCTTTCAAAAAATAATAAGAATAATGAATCACTATTACTATATCGATCAAAGTACATGTTCTGATTGGTTTTTTTGTTCCAATCCATTCTCAACAGAGCTGGTTGATTCCTAATTAATATAAAAAATAGTTTTGTAAAAACGATGCTTAGAGAAAGAGAGAGAGAGAGAGAACTGAGCATAGGCTAAATAATTTTATTTAGATTTATTGTACCTAAAATAGGAAGAAAGATCAAGAATATTTGCCGGTGAAGCATCTTCAGTTAACGTTTGACATTTTATGCAAGATAATGAAATATCAAAATGTTGAAATTGTCCCCTATCATTGCCAACGGCAAATATTATACCATCACTGTGCCATGATGCTAAAGTAGGTATCTGAAGTAACAAACAATTACTTCTTACTTAATGATAAGAAAATTTGATTATTATTATAATTATATTGTCTGTTATCTTTATTATTCCCTAGCTTACGAATATTGCTTTCGTCGTCGTTGTTGTATCTCTTGCTTGATCGTATAAAATTATTGACCCATCTATACAGCATAATAATAATACTTCTTGATTGGGAGAAAATTTTACACAACTTGTGTGAGTTGGCAAGGATACAGAAATAATAGCAATTCTCTGCAATTTATCCTGTTGAGATATTCCGTATGTTCTCCATTCAATTGTGACTTCACCCTGTATCAGGAATTATAGCTTGATTTGAAATTAAGAAGAGAATGCAAAAACTTGAAAAATTCTCAAAATGGATCTTCAAATTTTTACCTTCCTTGAAACTTTTTGTTCAACCGAATAAATAACATTATCGTGTAATGCATCAAATATGATACATAAAGGATCAAATTCTGTACGCAAATAGCATATCAATTCTAGCTTTGTTCTGAAAATAAAAATTTTTACACTACGAGCCCATAAGAAACATACGAGTGCTTGTTTTATTTTTCGTGCAAAGCAATATATTATCTGCAATTTTATCATCTAATAACCATAGCAACAGTAGAGATAGTAAACACAACTCCATACTTTAGTTCTACATCCATTATTTTATTAAAATTAAAAAATTAGAGAAGAAAATTAATAGAAAAATATATATATAAAAGGGGATTTGTCAGTCATTTATTTTTCATTCAAATGTCACAACATTGGCATGGTAATTGGTTGGAAGAAAATTACAGGCCGAAAAGATTGTGTAATTGGGAAATTCCAAAGTGGTATCCAGCCTGGCCGGATAAGCATTGCGGTACTTCTGTCGTTATTGTTACAAATGGAAATGGGCATTTATTTAAAACAAATAAATCGACGCATTCGCCATGGGGATATTTCAAAGTATTCATTAAATCAGTTAGAATCAATTAGTGTTTGCACAAAAGTAATATTTCTAAATCGTGATCGTTTTTTTAGGGTACATGGGATTTACCATCAAAGATTTCATTACAAACTGCAAAAGAACTATCATCGATTCCTGAATTTAAAAAGAAATCATGGGAAAAACACTTGGCCATAAATCATAATTTATGTAAATGTTATAATCTTGATTTTATTAATAGACGATATAAATTTGAGGAAGTACAGAGTGCAAGAAAAGTTCTTCAAACATTGAAAGAGAAAAAGAACATTAAAATACAAAGAGAACACTCAGATAAGAATTAAATGAAGGTAAAGGTTATTGAAGCAAAAGAAAATTAATGCATTTGTCATATAATATATTATTGAAATTTATAAATCAAATTATATAAATTTCATACCCAGTAAGGCGATAAAGATGTATATTTGCACGATCTTGTTCTTTCACCGTAGGACTCCAAGGATAAACTTCGTTCATTGTAGATTTCCACCAAATTAATATCTGTGTTTTATGCATAAAAATAAATATAATTTAAGTGCTAAAACCTTAAATACAATGTAAGTTTAACAAATACTGACTAAATCCCCGCATCTATTAACTTCAATTTTTTTATCCAATCTACGACCGCTTGGACCACATAGATTTATTACAGATAATTTAGGTTCTAATTTGTTAATTTTATCAAATATGTATCTCCTTGCTTTGGTAAAATGTACCAAACTTATTTGATTGTCATTATAAGTGCATATTAAATGATTCTTTGTAATTACAACGTCCGATATGTGATCTGACACCTTTCCAATTAAATATTTATCAAATGTAATCTTCTGTATATCTCCAGTACCAGCATTAACTTGGACTTGAATTAGAAGCCCATTGCTAAGCATTACTTGTACTGTGCAATCATCGTACCATTGACAATGCACTATTGAATTGTCTTGCAATTGTTCCTAAGAATAAATGTTTGCTTTTACTTGTCAGTAATAAAATTCCTTAAGATTAGCATATTACCAAGTTATTGTACCTCTAAATATTTTATTGAATCTTTCAACTTATTTCCTTTCTTATTTCTAGGAACATATACCATTCCACGCTTTTGACAGTAGGATCTTTTGCCCTCTTCGTATAAAGTATCAGTTCTCTTATCATGATATCTAAATAAATAATTTTCAAAAACGAAAAGGAGTAAATCTTTTTATTAATATTACTTGAAGAAATTATTCATTAATGCAAGGTTTTACCTAAATGCTCCAAAATCGGTATCCTTTATATTAACGTTATCGTTAAAAGTCCATAAATTCACTTCGTGCAATAATGTAAACATTGCAGAAACACTATCTTATCATTGTTGACTATACGCGTTACGTTTTCATTTAATTATGCATGCCACATTGAAAGGGGTTATGGTTATGTTATGTTATGTTCCCATTATTGTGTATAGTGGGTGATCAAAACTGGTTTTTCAAGCACACTGATTACACTTGTAAGAAAATTGTGATATATAAGAAGTTAAAAAAGAAGGGAAAACAGTGTGGTCTAAAATTTGATGTAATCTTTTAATACTTCTCTAATGATATATATGTATGTATAGGATATATCAAAATAATGAGTGTTACTATTGGTTAGCCCATTTGATTTGTATTTTTTACATCTCTTTTAAATGCACATTAATATTAATCAGAAAATTATGATCTTATCTACAGAATCTATAGCATACCTTGCTCTGACAGCATTGTTATGGGGAGTGACTAATCCTTTAATGAAAAAGGGTGCTAATGGATTAGAAACAATAGACTCGCTTTCATTATACGATCAGATGCTGAAGGAAGCTCTCTTTTTGATTACAAATATAAAGGTGAATGCCAAATTATGTAATAATTAATTCATTTTTAATTTATTGTTATTCGATTCACAGTTAAAGATTTAATTTTTCTTCTTTCAGTATATTGTACCATTTGCAGTTAATCAAGTTGGGTCTGTAATATATTTTTTAACCCTTGAGAATGTAGATATTTCTGTGGCTGTACCAATTTCAAATGCACTTACCTTTGTCTTTACTGCAATTACAGGTTGGATAATAGGAGAGGATACGGTTGATAAAAGTATAAAGTTTAATATTTATATTCGTTGAAAATAAAAGTGTATGTAATCGGAGTAAATTGTAATATAAGATTTATTTTCTTTTCACAGATACTTATATTGGAATGATTTTAATATTGTTAGGAACAAGTTTATGCTGCTGGGACAAATTAGATAAAACAGATATCATGAGTAGTTAAATGTTTAAATTACAATTATTTATTTAAGGTTATTTCGTGTGTTTTGCATGTTGCATGTGTGAACGTATGTAAGTGCGCGTGGGTGCGAGCGCACGTGTTTATTGCAAATGTGACATTTTGGAATCTGATTTTACTTACATAGACAGAATATAAGTAATTATAATATTAGTTACAATAGTTTTATAAGTGTAAAACAATGTATGTAGTGTATCAACATATTCATGTTATTTACATAAAAATATTGTAGTTATGTATACTATACACACGCTACTAGCACCAAATAAAGAAATTACTGGTGCATATGGCATTTATTTTTTGTCTATTTTTCCTCCTTTATTCATATATGTTGTTATATCACAGTACAACGAATATATTGCATGCAAAACTTTGTATAAATAGATAAGTTTCGACTAAAAATTTTATTCGTGAAATTAAAACAAATTAATAATTATAATTACCTATTTAAGGAGGGAATTGACAAAATGTATGTAGGAAAATGTAGCAGCTTGAAGAGATAGAAAAGGAAGAAATGGGTAAAAGTTATTAACACATTGTGATATATACAGGAAACAGATAGAGGAGAGTATCATACTGATCTATTAACAATTGTGACAGAAGAGAAGGAGAAGGGGAGAGAAAGCAAGGATTTTAGTATCAATAAGTTTTACGTAGTTAATGAGTTAATGTTAATTGGTTTAATCCTTCATTTCTTAAGAAAAAATTTGAAGTTTCTTAAGTTACATCTTTTGAATAAATATGTATATGCACATCACGTGAAATATTATTTGCTAAAGTAAGATGAATCGCCCATAGGATTTTGATTTTTGTCAAATAAAAAAAAATTCGTGTGTACGTATAGAATAAGAAAAATGGCACTCTAGCTCACGGTGAAATAAAAGGCATCTATTGATTCAACGTATCTCGACAGAAATTCACGCGCGAATGAGATAAAGTTTTTAATTTTTCTTTTCAAGAGATTTAAAAGAGTTGATCGAGTGCTTTCTCATCTTACAAAACAAATTTAACTGATTAAACTTGGTAGAGAGAAGGCTCCTGACGTTTAAAAAAAATGACAGATTTATAGGAGAAATTTGTTCGTGTGTCGATTGTTTTGAGTAGAGACTTTTTTATTATTGTTAAATTACATTTTACGAAGGATTAAAGAATGTTGCGTATACATGTATGTGTGTGATAACTGTTGAGAAACTGTTGAGTGTATTTTCAGCAACAACTAATCTCCGTACAGGGTGTTACAACACTTGATGCACACGCTCGGATCTTTAATTCTTAATTAAATTCTCACACTATTTACTTTAGGAAAAAATTAAAAGGTTTAAAAGGGCGTAGCACGCAAGTACAAGCGATGCAACACCCTGCAAAAGCGTATCTTGCGCGATATCCATTCATGTTCTTTACCTCCGCGTATAATAATTGTGTAATACAAACCAAAGTACACTACTTAAAAGTTAATTCGGTTAGTGGATTAATTTTAATCGTTGATAGAGGGGGCGGGGGGGGGGGGGGGGTAAGTCTTGATGAAATAAAAAGATTTATTTGGAAAATCTAACTGAAAGTATCGCGCGACGTTAATACATGTGCACGTAATATGAAAATATATAGACACATTAACGTATATTAATCGCGATAGTGTAATATGGTTACAAATTACTTATGAAACTCAAGACTAGCATTGATCAATGGCCTCTCTCTCAAGCCCGAGATTTCTTGCTCTTCAGTTTAAACCAGCCGGCGCTCTTGTTTGGGTCACGGGGCACCGATGTGGACCTATTTAGTTCCGGTCGAGAACTGATGCCGCTTCGTGACTTGGTGGCCAACGATTCCGTGGAAACGGTTCTATCCACCTTCTGCTTGTCTTTAGATTTCAATGTGCTGCGATTGATCGTATCTAAGAGAAATCAGACAAGAATGCGAGATCGTACAATCGATCGAACGATGATAATGCATCGTCGAAGGCAAAACGATCGCAAGAATCAATCTAATTACCGATTTTGGAAAGATTGTCCTTGCTTCGACGTGCTTCCTTTCCTCGACGACCAAGTGTCTCGCGACTTCGTTGTCTGCGTCTCATGGCAACCATCGGCTTTTGATGCTGTTGTTGGTCATAATTAATCTCGAAAGGTTCTCTGTAATGCCTCGGCTTCCAAGGTGCGAGAACGCTGACGCTCCTGGAGACCGTCCTTGTATGAGATTGCAGAGGTCTGTTGAGCTCTTCGCGACTGGCTGCTCGGCGTCGTTCGTTCGGACCGGGAATTTCTCCAACTTTAACAAGAAAATAGGGAAGATGCGCGCGTTTGCCGCGAGAAAAAGAATTTTCGGGGATTTCCCGCTTCGGGTACCTGTAGCTGCGTGAAGATAAACGACGGATCGTTGCGAGCGTTGAGAACGCTGCGAATTTTGACTCTGCTGACTGCTGTCGCCGGTGGTACTTTCGCCGGAGGACAAAGCACTCTCCGCCAATCGTGGTGGTTTCCTCGGGGTCGACATAATTCCCAGGGTGCGTCGATTCGAATTGGTAACGTCGCGTCTGGAGACTTGCTCGTCGCTTCGTTTGTTTCTAATTGCGCGAGAAAAGAACAGATTAAAAATCAGTACGAGGATGTTCGACAGTTATTCCCTTTCTTACCTGCGCTCTCGATTCGAGGAGACGGACTCTTGGTCGGTGTCGCCGAAGAAGCGAAGATTCTTTTGCACGGAAATACGCTCGGGGGCGGAAGAGGCCTCCTCGTCTTCCGTTCCGGTCGTTAGAATTTCACTCTCGGGTATCCTCTGTTTCTTGTCCACGGACTAAAAGAGGAAATTAAATCTTTGTCGAAAATTTCATCGATTTAAACGCGTCTCATCCTTTTAATCTCAATGCCTCCCCCCCCCTCCCCCTCATTCTTTCATCTTCATTTGCGAATTCACGATAACAACCACGAGTTCTAAGGATCTAGCAATTAAGCCGACCATTGTGCAAAGTTTTTAGCAGTAACGCAGAATTTTTCCAAAGTCCGAGCATGATCGCGAGAGAATGGTTTAGCGAATGTCTAGCGGAGTAAAAGCATCACGCTGCTCGAGCACAAAGGTGTATTCTTCGTTTAGAATCGAAAAATTGCATCCGTATCCAGCGTCAGTCTTCATGACTCATGAATCTCTTGTCAAAGTTATATCCGACAAGAGGAACGACGGCGTCGTTAGCGATGACAAAATTCACACGCATTTCGACTCTTTCTTAAAAAAAGAGAAGAAAAGAGAGGAAGAGGGAGAGGGAGAGGGAGAGGGAGAGAGAACCGTACACCACACAATGTACATTGATCGGTGGAGGCTGCTGCACACGGTAGGGTTCGGAGCACGTCTCACGGGGCACGAGCAACACAAAGGTGTATTCTTCGCGGATCGCGAGTCGCGAATCGAAAAATTGCATCTCTACCCTCGACGAGGAGAGCGCGGTGCATCCATGACTCATGATCCTCTCTCGGACTGGCTCATTCGATAGATCATCGTCCAACGGCAAGATTCGCGCGCACGCAATCAACTGGAATGGTTATCAAGTTTGCTGCTTCTCTCTGTAACGCGCCATTCTGCGCTGTGCAGTGAAAGTATGCGCCGCGATATCTACCACACTATCCATCACTATCGGCGCTTTATCGGTACACATGGAGCGTGCGCTGCAGCGCATCAAACTCTCGAAACCCAATAGATAGAGATTATTCCGATTATTCCAGGAACGGTTCGCAAACGGTCCGCGAACGGTCAGCGAACGCTCGTGCGGCCTAGGCAAGTCGGCTGACTGGCTTGATCGGCAGTTAATCTCGCGATTAAATTAAACCACAGAGCGCAGAGTTAGTTAAGCATTTAATCAAACTGGTAATTGGTGGTTGTACTGGCCTAATGGCCTCACTCTGGCCGAGAGCAGCATCGACCGGACTCCGGTCGAATCCTTCCTGCCAGTGTGCAACGAACGATATCTTCGCGAAGATCCCACCACCATCAACAATCCAACATTTCTACATTGCTACTTCGATCATTATTACCTTAACGTTGTTGGATTTCGTCTTCCTTGATAGAGACTTGAACCAACCCCTTCTCTCTGCTTCCTGTCGTCCACGATTTTCCCTGGCAAGGGTATTCCCGCCGCAGAAAGACTCCTCTTCCCTCGTTAGTGTCCCGGTGGATCTTGAGAGTCTGGATGGTCTCGGGGGACTAGGACTGCCACTTGGAGTGGAAAGACGTCTTCGTTGACTGTAATCCTCCTGAAAATCATTTTTCAACGTTAATCGAGACAAAGGTAAACAAAATCAAAATGAAAAAAAAGAGGAAAAAGGACATTCAAAAGAAAGGCTGATTCGAGAGGGAAAAATGAGGGATGGAGGCGCATGACTGTTTAATTCACGGTGACGTCGTCATTATTATTATCGTCTTTTGCATCATCACCATCATCAACGCTGCCACCACGCGTCACTTAACTTCACCCTCTCGTATGCATAATGTACTCGAGAATAGTGAGCTTCGGGCGACTCTCCCTCTCTCTCTCTCTCTCTCTCTTTCTCACAAACACATTCGCGCACACACACGCACACACACACACGTGCGCGCGCGCTTCTTATCCGTCGATGCTCCGTGCGAAGTCTGCCACGAAGTTTGAGCGTCGTTTTTGCACTAAGAAATTCCGCAGAAATTATATTCACTTCTCTCGTAGCACGAGAGCTACATTTCTCTTGACAGAATGAAAAGCATGGAGAACATTCGTCACATTTTCATCCGAATATGCGTGTACCAAAGTAATTTATTGTTGGATTTATAAAGGATTCGCGCGTTTCGCGAGTGGAGAAGCGATTTTCGATACGCGATATAATAACGTATCATGCCGGTCAGTCAGGAAGGGTATCTCCACCGCGCGTATAAACTCTTAAATGACTCACAATGAATAGGCCATATCGCGAAATCATCTGCATAGTACAAGTACAGCGCACTTCTCTCGGTACTCTCTACTGAGAGTATATACGAGTAACTATATACCCCTCTGCTCTCTTCCTTCTTCTTCGATCTTTCCCTCGTGCGCTTTCCATAACGAGTCGCACGGTACGAGAAGGAGGAAGAAGAAGAAGAAGAAGAAGAAGAAGAAGAAGAAGAAGAAGAAGAAGAAGAAGAAGAAGAAGAAGAAGACGACGACGACGACGACGACGACGACGACGACGACGACGACGACGACGACGACGACGACGACGACGACGACGACGACGACGACGACGACGACGACGACGACGACGACGACGTCGACGTCGACGATTCGAGTCTCGGACTCACAACTTCGCGTGTACGTAATACCCTGTGGGCATTGTGACCCACGCACCGCCCTGTTAACTCTTATACCACGTTGCCCGGGTTGTGGCCTTCCTTTTCCCCTTCTTGATCCACCTATTCTTCTTCTTCTTCTTCTTCCTCCTCCTTCTTCTCTTTCTCCTCTTTTTCTACTACCTTCATTCCGTTTTCTTTCTTTAGCCTGCGAGGGAATGCGTTACGTGCCGCTACTCCTTTAGCGTGGGCAGGCCAGATTGGGCTAGGTCACTTACACACGAGAGAACAACCTCTTGTCGGAATATTAACATAAGGCAACGCGCGTCTAAGTTGATTGTTTGTTCCCAAAGGAGATGATGGCGCGAGATTGAAAAATCCTGAATTGGCTCATTAAATTTATTCGCGTTTAATATATAGGCCGAGAGAGGAAAGTTGGAAAAGCGATAATGTTAATGCTAAGAGTGCAAGTGCAAGTGCAAGTGCAATACAAGGTAAGTAAGGTAAGGTAAGGTAAGGTAAGGTAAGCTAAGCTAAGGTAAGGTAAGGTAAGGAGTAAAGCAAGTTGCCGCCGCATTACGGAGATAAGAGGTTGAGGCTGGTCAAGTTCCGGCTATGAGATCGCGAGATTCTCCAAATAGTTATGTCCGCTCTTCTCTCTCTCCAAAGATTTTCTCCGAAGATCTCCCGGAAAAAGACTCAATTTAACTTTTTTTCTTTTTCAGGAAAAATCGCCATCTGTTCACGCGTGGGTATTTGCGATAAAATACAATAGACTCCTTGTATCGGGGCAGCGTTCGTGTTCGATGAAGCAACAACAATGCCGGATAGTCGTATCATTCCTAGAATGCTAGATAGGCTCTAGCGGAAAGTGGCGTGTATCCCTCTTCATGCCGTTGGGAGTTGCCGACAAGGCGGTCGTCGATTGCAATTTGCCGATACGATTCTACCTGCCGCATTGCCAGCCGTGTTCACGTTCACGTTCACGTTCACGTTCCTCTCCTATCTCTATCTCCCTCTATCTATTCCGCGCGCGAGTCGTCTAAGCTTCGAACCGAGGGTTAGACTTGTGCCAATAGATCCGCATCTGGCTCGTTGTAACTATGGGGCATCATCTTTCAAGCGGTTCCTTACAATCTGCTCTTGAAACGACTCCAAAATGTCGCCGCTGCCCATCCTAGTAGCGCCGTTCCCTCTCTTCCTTTTTTATTTACTCTTTTCTGTTTTCTTCTTTTTCGCGCACGGACGATAATTTCGGATTAACGACAGGACGCTTTGCTATCGATTGTTTATCGTGTGAAAGCCGCTCGAGAACGATCGTCCATTACGGACGAGCGACTGCACGCCGTTGCAATGTCTGCTGGAGAAGACTCGTCGCTATCTAGCCACGGTAATCTCTCACAATGAAGATGAGGATGAGGATGAAGTGGAGGTGGAGGTGGAGGTGAAGGTGGGTGGAGGTAGAGATGGAAGAAGAAGAAGAAGAAGAAGAAGAAGAACGGTGCCCCAGCTCTCCGGAAATTCAAGGAAGATCGCGAACGAACCCTTAGCCTCCGGCCGGGATAATAATAAACGACGTTGCGCTTGTATTTTTCTCTGATATTGATTGATTAAGAGGGAGGGAGAGGAGGAGAAAGACAAAGCAGGGAAAGAAGTAGCTCCAGCCGAATCGTATTTTCCAAATAGAAACGTAGAATCTTGTACGAGTTTCCGCAAACTCTTGACATTTCGCGATCGAGAAGAGCCGCTCCCAATCAGAGGTGAAAACTGGTAATAAAAAGGAGTTTGCGTAATGGAGAGGTGAGCGAGTGGCAAATGGCTCGAACGAAATCGGAGGCGTGGAAGAAAGAATTGCGGGAATAGGTAAAGCGTGAGCGTAACCACTTATTAATCCATTGCGCTGGGCAAGGTGCAAGGGGAGAAAATCAAAGGAACGAAGGAAAGAGTCTTTCAGTGTTTAGGAAGCGCGAGAGAGAATCGAGCCACCAGAATGCTAGTATTCTACCAAGTGGTAGTGACTGTAACCACCAGGCCGTAACTACCAGGTAATAACCTGTTTTTCTCGCAACACTTTCTCACGTACAGCCTTACTTTCGATGGATCTTCGATACGGATGTTGTTGGTTTCCCCCCCCCCCTCTCTCTCTCTCTCTCTCTCTCTGATGCTTCATTCAGGTTTTTCTCGAGTCTCTTTGAGGAAAAGTCAAGTGAATTCGATGGGAGGGAGGGAAGCAGTAGCGCCTTCGCGTCTTCGGGATTAGGCGCGCGAATGCCAGACGTCTGCTTTATAAGCGGTTTTTACTACTGTCGTACTGACGTACGACAAGATTGCACGCGAAGGAGGCGTGACTTTGGCAAAGACGCTCGATATCTTCTCGTTCGTCGTGTACCCGAGGAAGGAAGAGGCTGCGCTGCCTCCATACGGAACAGAGACGTTCCCGGTGGTCGTGACAGCGACTCGAACGAAGAGGAGAGACGATCGCTTCTCTGTTTCTTTTTCTTTGCACGTATCCATTCCCCGTTTCTCTCCCAGAATCGTGTGGAAGATGGAGAACGCTGGCGCGAGCCTCGCTTTCAAAAGAGGTTTGCCCGCCGCTTGTTTGTCCATTTGGCCAGGTGATTCGACGACCTGCCTTGCTAGTTTACTCTGTGCTCAAGATCTACGCTCTTAACGAGATTCTAGGATCGAGATCGATCGATCTCGATCCAATTTACAGACGAGTTATTAGAAGAAGGAGGAGGAGGAGCGTCACCCTGACCACTAACGCTAATAGACACCAGATTGAAATTAAGAGATGCGACGACGTTTCAAGAGCAGAACGCGTTAATCTGAAAGCATTGATCTCATTCTTATCCCGAGACTCTGAACCAAATAAGAAGAGGAAGACACCGTGTACTCGCGTATCTATCCTGAGAGATAAAGAGAGACGCTTTGTCATTGCCTCTTCTGTCATTGGATTCCACTTTTCTCGAGCGTCGAATCCATCGAGCTTTGCTCCGGTCGACTGGCGAGATTGGCGAGATTGGCGAGATTGGCGAGATTGCCGAGACTGCCGAGGTCAAGTAAATATTAGCATTTTCCTAGTTAGCAGAGAATCGCATTGTCATCGATGTATAGTTCAGAAGGCAATTGATATCCTTTTATCCTCTTTCTCCCTGGAATTGTCCTCGACGCGTTACTCGCAAAAGAATTGATTTGGTCAGTCATTCGTTGCCCCATTCCATTCCATTCCCTTCTTTCCTCTTCTCCTCCTCCTCCTCCTCCTCCATCTTCACCGAGCATTGAGATTCTAGCAAAAGTCAGTGCAAAAGATTTTTCTCCGTTCCCATGGAGAAGAATTATAGAGGCATGAGTTTGCAAGCGACATCTTCATTGCAACGACTTCGTGATTCGGCATTATTGTTAATACGTGGTGCGCCCGTCGTCTCGTCTCGTCTCGTCTCGTCTCTGACTTTTTACAGATGCTCGAGGAAGATAAGAGACTACGCCACGAAGCTGTTATCGTTTCGATGGCTCGCGCTTTTCATCTCGACGGTTACTCAGCGAGCGCGCTGACCTACCTCACCGGCGCGTCTCGTCCCAGAAATGCTCCGAGGAAATTCGGAAATTGCAGTGGCTCTCGCTTTTTGCGCTAATGGACCGCGAGTGTCTATCCCCGAGAGGAGACCTTGATCGAGTAGACTCGATAGCGCGGAACGAGTTTGCGGCCATTATCGATCGCAAATAAATTCGCAAGAGCACAGGACCAGGGGAATTTAGCGCGGCAGCGGCGGCGGTCCTTCCTTTGCCAACCTAACGTCCTTGACGCGTCCGTGTGTGCGATGAATATTTATAAAGCGACGCAGAAATTATGGCTGGACCGTCGTGTGGATCATTATGGATGCCGATTCGCGAATCTCTCTGACCAAGTTCGCGGACGTTAGCCATGCGTCCCTGAAAATAACGTCCTTTGTTCTCGTTGTGCTCGGACGAGCATTATGTAAGTGCGATGATATTGCTGCTACGCGAGAAATACCGGAGGAGGCGAGGTAACGCATTGAAATCAAACGATTATCGAAGCAATGCTCGCTCGATCGACCATTTCTCGTTTCCTCCTCTCGCTCTTCTTCACCGTTTATCCTCGCGCGCTTATCTCTTTCTCTCGAACGAAAGGAATTGTACTCTTCAGGTCGCGTTTCATCATTTTCAGTTTCACGTCTCTCGGAAAATTCAAATTCGCTTTTTCTCCAAAACAAAGTGGCATCTCATTTGACCAGCTTAATTGCTTGATCCGACAAAGTACATGCAACGCTTGCCGATGCAACTTGCGTACTTGACTTTCCCCTTTGCGCGCCACTTGCTCCAAGAATTTCGACCTTGCTTCAATGTCCTTGTTTTCCCCCCATTTTCCTCTTCATCCTCTGAAATAGAGTCGCGCAAAGAGAAGGGGAGTAGAGAGAGAGAGAGAGAGAGAGAGAAAAATCATTTTGAGGTACAGGTGCGCGCGCTCGTGGCTTTTGATACGGTAGATCGCACGTCGAGATCGATCTGGCTCTGCGGAGGAGACCTTGGTCATTCGCGTCTCGAGATAGGGGGTGGGGTGAACTGGGAACCCACACGCAGTGCAAGTACACGGCGGCTGGCCCGTAATCGGCAGTGGTTGTGAAATAAACTCACCGTAAAATGACGAGATGGGGAAAGGGCCATTCCGGTTCCCGCGAAGGGTGGAATGTCACCCATTAACATTCTCGTAAAACCGCTACCGCGAGTAAACAGTGCGAATGGTGCAAACTGGTGGAGAGAGGGGGTGAAACGCGTAGGAGTCGCTTGCTGGCTAAGTGTGAGAGCGGTAGGAGCGAGGAGCAGGAAGGAAGAGTTTTGTGAGAAATCCAATCCGTGCTCCTCCATGAGGTTATTACAGTGATAATTTACTACTCCTCATCAGAGGGCAGCCTGTACCGCGCGCGCGCGCGCGAGCGTCGATCGTTTATGCAAAGCCATGGAATGCGCTGGCTAGTCCCATGGGAAACCCTTCGCACCTTTGTCCGTACAAAGGCAGAGCAAAATCACTGGTAGTCATTCCTAAAATTGGAAATGTGTTTCTTGCTAATCGTCCTTCTTGCTCCTCGTCCCGATTGCCGCCACTATAAATTTCCTCGGGCTTTTATTTATCGCGCGTTATATTAACGACGTGGGCTTTTAGCCCCGCTCCTTGTAAGGTTCACGCGAAGAATGGTGTCGAATGCAACTGGGACGATTCGCAGTCCATATCGGGCACCGCGGAGGACGCTTCGAGGTACTCAGCTGGAGGTCACTTTTAACGACCTTAGCCTAATTCTACAACCTGTTCTCTCTCATACGTACGATACAATGATTTTCTTTTGGAAAATCTCAGATTTACCGATGAAATAGAGTTATAATGGATCCTATATTCAAACAAGTGGAATAATAGCAGCATCAGCGGCAGCGGCAGCAGCAGCGGCAGCAGCAGCAGCAGCAGCAGCAACTCGAAGCTACGCAAGTTCATCGAACGAGCGGCAACCAAGGCTATTATCTCTTGGTATTTGCGCGTTTGCATAGAGCTGGCTTCTCGCGAATCGTGCCGCGAGCCACAGCTGGACAGATGCGTGACACGGCTGACTATCGGCGAAGCTGGTACTGGCAGCAGCACCCTCTAGATTATGTAACGTTTTCCACCGAGAAATCCAACCATATGGTGGCGGCGGCGTCTTTGCATCTCGCGAACCCAAAGAAGCGTCATGTAACGCCCAGACACTCTACTCCACCTCTCCTTCCTCCTTCCTCCTTCCTCCTTCTCCTCCTCCTCCTCCAACTTCCATCGCCATTATTTATTCCTTCAAATCTATATCTATACGCATTCTCTCTATTTGGAAATAAAATAGCCATTTCGTACGTTTTATATTTATTTTTTCTTTGGACGAGTGCACGATATTGGTCCATTTAACGAAGGATCCCTCGAAAGAATCGAAAGATACCAGAGAGCTTGAATCTCGCTTGGCAATTTAGTTTCGTTCAACAGTATCACGACGACGTGAGAAGGCCGACCTCTCTCTCTCTCTCTCTCTCTCTTTCTCTTTATTGTTTCGATAACGAGAATTTGCGATCTGGAATTACATGTAATTCATTGGTTTTATGTATTGCCTCTGACAAGGAAAGCAGAAACATACACGCGTGGAAGAACGTATCGATGAAAAAGTATTTCATTCGAGAAGGAATTCAAAGGATTTGGAGAATCGAACGCAGGATCGTAGCCAAAAAGAAAGAATTCGAGCTAATGATTCCTTCGGACAAGGATTCGAGCTGTTAAGCATTAAGCGTTCACTGGCGTAGCCAGTTCTTTTCCGGTTCGGTGGATCGAGCGGTGGGGCGAATAAAATCAAAGGAGGGTTGCTACCGGAAACGATCACTTGCTACAGAATTCCCTCAAGATTTCGCGGGGTATAATGACTGCTCGTTCTCATTATTTTCTCAATTCCATTTGTACAGGTTTTATTGTACGAATCTCGTTATTCCGCTTAAAAATTTTCTTAGCGCAGCGAGCCTCGTTTCTTCGCGGCTGGTGATAATTGAATTCAAGGTCATTGCTCAGTGACTGTTAAATAGGTAGAACGAGAGATTTACACGGGTGAAATTTAAGGAGTGTGTACCACTGGCGGCAGGCAAGGACGCATTGGAAGCATTCAACCGCGTCGACTGACCAAGCGACGAGGACGAGGACGAGGACGAGGACGACGGCGACTAAGATTTGGTCACTGTTGTTATTCTTATTCTCGAAGAAATACCATTCCGCTGGTTTCGAGAGTGAATTAGTGATAAATCCATTAGTAAAATTGAGAGTGGACTACTCTCTCTCTCTCTCTCTCTCTCTCTCTCTCTTTCTCTTTCTTTCTTGGTCAACGGTACACGTGTATTCTCCGTTGAAAACGACAAGCGACAAGAGATGGGGAAGGAGGGTGATCTAAAAGCTGGCTGCTAATCGGAGTGTTTGCGCGACTGTTCTCGCTAGTGATGACTCACCGATCGCAATGGGAGGGTGAGAGAAAGAGAGAGAGAGAGAGACTAATAGAGGAGAGGATGCGTGGGAGTTTTGCAGTTTCGCCCTCGCACCTCGCGAATCGTGCGCAACTCTCGTTTCGAAAGCCTGACAATGAGTAAGAGGAACAAGTGCTAAATGCTAACTGCGTGTTTTGCCACGTTACATACACGCGTTTGACTCTCCCTCCGAACTTGCCGTTTCCTAATGCATTAGGTGCTAATGAGTTTTTAACGGACCTGCACGTAGAAAAATTCAACATGATTGCCTCACCGCGTCGTGATTTTATGGGTTTACAAGCGTGCGTCATAAATTGCTCGTGCACGTCTACCGTTTAGCTAGGGAATATAGTAATTGCAAGAGAAAGAGTACCGCGAGAGACGAGAGACGATGGAAAAGGAGAGAGTGCAAAAAGCTAAATCTGCTTCTCAATTCTGGTGTTTACGAGGATTATTGAAATACCGTTTCTTCTTTGAAAATTTGTCCTTTTCGCAGTGCGAAAGAGCTGCTTTTTTTATCGTCATCGTCGGTGGTAATCAAGGAGATCGGCGATCAAGCGAGGCTAAGTAGCATCGCGCGCGATAATACCCACCGAAGTGGATGATGACGACGACGACGACGACGACGCCGCCGTTACTCTTTTCTCTTTGCTCGTTGCTCGAGGATGAAAGATGGTTTATAGTTTTCGAAAAAAATAAGAAATCAAGTGTAAAGAGTAAAAAAGCCGTTGTACGCGCCCCGTCCCGCCAATTCCCCGGGAATTCCCGTGAGATTCGGAGCGGACGTCGCGTCGTGTGTGTGCCGAGGCCACGCGTCAATCACGCGAGCTTGTGAACGTGGACGTTCGCGCAGCTTTATCTCGGCGCATCCCGGCTAAACTGGATAATTCCACGTTCTCCTCGGATTCTCGTAGGCGGTTCTTTGCGAAACAAAAATTCCCCCTAGTGTGTAATTAGCATATAATAATGAAGCGGTCTCTAACGCAAATCGTGAGTCCGCGGGATAGGGTGCAACGGATTCCACTGAAAAAAGCTGCGATGAAAATCATAATTATACCTAGCGTAAACTCGATTTACGTCCTTTGTAGGACGTTCATCTCTTTATCCCGACTTTATCCCGACGAGAGCTTCGAGCTAAATTTCAACGGTGAACCCCCCCACCCACTACCCCTTACCTTCCCTTCCCGTTCCTTTTCCTGCTTTCTTCGATCCTGTGCGATCTACGATCCTTGCGACTCTCGGGGGATAGTTTAGAGAAAAAAGCGTTAAAGAGACGAAGATATTGGAAGAAAAACTAGGAAAGGATAGCGAAGAAAAAGGAGATAATATTTAGTAATGGTAATGGTAATGGTAATGGTAATGGTAATAGTAATGGTAATGGTAATGGTAATGGTAATGGTAATGGTAATGGTAATGGTAATGGCAATAGTAATGATAATGGGAGCCGAGGATGGAATAGAGAGTAGACTGGGTTGTTGCGGTAATAATGATCGATCGTTGCACAATCAATGAGTTACGCAATTTGCCAGGGTAATCGACGATGCAGCATGAATGACGAGTTCACACCAGCATTCCCTAACCGGCGATCTCTCAATGATCATTTCTCTCCACTCCCCTCCATCCTCCATCGTCCTTTCCCACTCGTCCTTCCTACACGCTGCTCGTTCCTCCTTCGCAGAGCAGCGCAAGCTTTTTCCACGTCTTCGATCCTACTCTTTTCGCGCTCCTTTCGTTTTTCCGCGATTACTCCAATTTCACCTTTGATTCTCTCACTCTCACTCTCACTCCACTTACCTGTGCGAACGGATAAAAACTTGACCCGTGCGTTCTTTCGTCATTCGAAGGGACAAGGAGGAGGCGGTTGCTTGCGTTTCGGAGAATGCACATCGTTGCGCAAAATTCAGACTAACCAACCAACAAGATTCGTTTCGTAAGGTGCAAAGAGGTGTAAGGCCGTGTAAAGGCGTAAAAAGACTCTCTATTTTTTACATTTTGACCCTGAATCATCAAGCACACGCTTTATAATTCAACTCTGTTTGCTCGCTCGTTTCTCAATTGATTTCGATCACAGTTTAAGAATTAATAAATGCATTTGGTGCTACATATATATATATATATAGAAAGAGAGAGAGAACAAACAGTGAGTACGAAAGTCGTTCCAATCCATAATCCACCCACTAACTACGGTTTGCCGCATTATTCAACGGATTACCGGCTAGTTAAGGGGTACTCGCACCGACTTCTCTAATTCCCCCTGACTTATGCACAGCTCCTAGAATAAACTCACGATACAACATACAAGTTTAAATCTAAGGTAGAGGAGGAATCCGGAAGTTATATTCCGGTGTTTTCCACGATAGAGGCACAAATGAGAAAAGGTAATAAAAAGTAGTTCCACGCGAGTACGAAGGGATTAAAGAGACTCGGCATCGTGCTACTTTTTTCGCGATCTACATAATTTCAAACTTTGCATAATAAGAAATTACGTGTTCTACGCATGACATTGAAATCCTCGTGCTTATACTTGTGCCACCTGCACGTATCCGCGCACATATGTATACCTATGAGCGTAATGGTTATTGGTTATTTATATCGCCGGGACGAATTACCTATCCGAGGTGAATTACTCGCGAATTCTGCAAGCCATAATTACAAGGGATTAAGCGGCGAGGCCCGGCTGTGAGTCATGAACGAGGCGCGAGGACGTGGGAAATTACAGGGGATCACGCGGAATAGCCGATTTTCGATTATTCCTCGTTAAAGGTTGTGCCGTTCTCTCTAGCTATCGATACCCACTAACGATATCAACCACTCTTTTTCTTCTTCTTCTTCTTCTTCTTAATCTTCTTCCTCTTCTTCTTCTTCTTCTTCTTATATCAATGACCTTTTTCTTTTTCTTGCCAGCTTTCAAAGTTACAAAGAATTATCATTGCACCACTATAGAATCATCAAATTCAACAAATATTTTCCAGCCAAAGCTAATAAAATGTTTGTCGAATTGTGAACGAATCAACGGCTGATGAGAAATGATTAATCGAGCATCGTGACTCATACACGATGTCCTGTCGGTTAAAGATTAATTATGGTAGTTGAAACATTCCTGCTGACTATGTCGCCCGTCGTGTTTCATAATTACCACGCTGCAGTTAATGCTATCCGATATCTCTTGCATTATCTCCTTCGATAGATGGCTTCTGCTACGTATATACTTGGATATTCTATGATACGTGTACCTGCGTCTACCATATACCATGCTACCTCACGTCGTAATGATATCGCCATCGTCGTATCACAACTCGAAAGAATTCGCTTTGGAGCAAAACGATCGACTTGGAATCGAATCATCTCTAACTCTCTCTCTCTCTCTCTCTCATTAAAGATATTACCTAGCTTCTATGCTGAAATTTTGCAATTAAACACAGAAGATAGAAAACATAATTCGCTTATCGTCCATTTCTTTCTTTCCCCTTTCTCGAATGTCCCTCTTCCTTACGATTGTTCTTTTTTTTTCTGGACTTTCTTTGGTTATAAATCGCCTTGATAAATTACACGTTAAATCACAGGCAGAAGGGAGCTCGGAAAGATCTTCCTGGATTAAAGCTGGAAACAGAGTCTCTAAAAGCAGTAAGTTTCCTGCTCATACTTTATGGAAATACGTTGTCACTTCTTACGGTGTTTCCGTGTCGTCTTCCCATTTATCGTTCAGAATTGTACCTCGCCAATCAACAGGCAGAGGATTTATATCACGAGAAGTTTCCTGGCAAACGAAGAAACGAGATGGAAGATTTCGAATCGATAGAATGCGATACATAAGGCAAAGGACATACGCGAAGAATCCCACGAAGAAATTGTAGCGCAGGATAGAATCTACGCAAATATTTCTTACTTGATAATGAAATATCGTTCTCGCGATATTTTTACTGAGAAATTCGCTAAACTATCCATTTCAGAGCAAAGTGAAAGAATTCGAGTATTTATCTCGCGATGAACTCTTATAGGAATTTCTTATATGCCGGTATAGGGTATACACTATGCGTGTTGTCGTTTTCTTTCCATCTTCTTCTTCTTCCTCTTCTTCTTCTCCTCCTTCCTTGAACTTCTTTGAACTTGGCGTTATCTAGGACAACCTCTTAAATCTTAGCTCGCGGAGAAAAAAAATTTACGAAACTGGTTGGTATAGTGTTAAGACCAAAGGTGAGAGACATACACGGAACGCGTGTATACGTATAGGTACGAGAGCTTGATGCGTTCGTATAGCTTGCAAAGTTACGTCGTCACTTGAATTGTTACGGGGAGAGTTCCTGTCTGCCCACTTATCGTTTAGAACTGTAACTCTCCAGCAAGGTCTGCACCTTAAATCACCCCAATGCAAAATAAGCGAAAAGAAGACACACTTAGTTTTACCAGGCCTCTGTCTTTCTGTGGGTGTATCGTCGTCATGCGAATACGAGCGCACTTTATATTTTGCGATATTGCACGCGACATATTATATTATGTATACGACGTTCCATATTCCTATCTAATCACTCTTAATTTTTACATTTCAAAGTCGAAGAAATTTCAGTCAGGAGAAAATTCGACACGGATCTTCCTCCGATTTCGCTATTCTGATTTGGATTGTGCATTTCAAGTATGCGTGTTGGATTAATCGCGGATGACACACGGGGCACAGGTTTATTATGCTCGCGGCTCGGCCGTACTTCGATAAGAGGAAGGATAATGGCGCTCCCCCGAGAGATAAAAGCGCGCTCGCTTTCCAAACACAGGCTGTTTCAAGTAGGAACGACCGGTGTTGAACGTGAACTTGTTGCAACTTCCGTATTCCTATATCTCTGATAACGAGTTTCTCGTGATGGCGACTGTGTACACATACCTGTAGCGCCTACCTCTCATCTCATCTTTCCCTCTTCACTCTCCTCCCCGTGCTCTACTCTCCTTCATTTTTCAACTTTATCCCCTTCCCTCTCCCTCTTTTGTTTCCCGGATCCTCCCGGGGCCGCCTCCGCGCGCGAGCACAACCGCTTACTTTTCCTCTCTCTCTCTCTCTCTCTCTCTCTCTCTCTCTGTTGCTTTTCCACTTGTTGCGTTCCTCTTTCTCCGTTGCTTCTCCACTCCCAGGAGGAAGTCTCTAATGAAAGCAATTACACGATCGGTAACGCAAGGAACGAGGTTCATGGAACGAGATTTCGCCGATATCATGCGGATTCCATGCTTTATCCTTGGAGCGCGAGCGCGAACGTTTCCGATAGCGCGATAGCCCCCATCTCCTCGTTTCTCTCCTATTTGCGATTATGGCAATTGTGCAACAGTCTCGATTCTCCTCCGTTTATGAATGAATAAGGAAGAGCTAAAGAGTAGTTGCAAGGACAAGGGCAAGGACAAGGAAGGGATGTCTCTCTCTCTCTCTCTCTCTCTCTCTCTCATTTATACTTTTATCTCTTTCGTTTGTTCTTAAACCAACTCGGATTACAATTAAAATTAACTCCTTTCAACATAACGAGGAGAGCGTGCGATAATCAATTCTATTAATCTCTCCGACACACCAAAGGCATTAACCTATTAGTTGAGCAACGAGAAATTATTCCACGAATTGAGGGATTGGAACGATCGACAGAGATCGATTTGGCAATCCAGGTTCTTGAATAAGAATCGTGTTCGTTATGTGCGATACGATGTTGCATGATTGGGATTACGCGTTTAAGGTTCGGTTGGTGGTGAACGGAAACCGCAGGTGAAGGCAACAGCGTGATTTCGTCTTGATCGAATTCGTGGCGTGTGAACGTCGAATTCGCACGTCGTTCACAGCCGAAACTATCGGGACAACTTTCACACCGAAAGCTACTGTGTCTTGCACCGCTGAGATTCTGCTCTGTGCCCCAGGGAGAAAAAGAAAAGAATCTCCTGCGTTATATACGGATTATTTATATAATTTTATATTTCTTATATTATACAAACCTCAATTATTAAGGGTTTAACGAGTTGAAGAAGGAGGAAGAAGAGACGGAAGAGAGAGAGAGAGAGAGAGAGAGAGAGACAGTAACCTGTTGTACGACTAATCCAGTGTCACTTATCTGTACCAAGGAAGCAAAAGAGAGGAAGAGAGAGAGAGAGAGAGAGAGAGAGAGAAAGCTTAATCCAGTATTAAGTAGCTTATACTGGTTTGAGGTTGACTGGCTACTTGTAAGCCTCGTGTTTTCCTGTTGACACTCACGCGTCGGAATAACGACCTGTGAATTATAATCGCATCTCTTTCGTATTACTATATACGTATGTCTCGCCAAGGCCCGCAACCTCCTCGTCGTCAATAAGAGGATAAACTTTGAGGAGTGAGTGAAAAGTAAATGAAATACAATTTCTTTCCTCTTTCTCAGGCGTTCCGTTGAGATTATGACATAGAAGAGACGCGGTGGTTACGTGTCTTGGACAGGAGAATAGGCCCGGCTAGATCCTAGCGAGGTGGGAGAGATCCATGTTTGCTAAGATTGACGATCTTTCTCCGCCGTATGGCAAGTCTCGAGAATTCACTTTCCATTTCGGTCACACCTGTGCAAGAAAGAATCTTTCCTGCGCGCGCTCTTACAAATTGAGAGTGGGAGTAAGAAGGAAGAGTCGCGAAGGGAGGAGTTGCTCCTCGCGGGAATTTTATCAAGCGTTTATCCCTGGAGGGTCGATTGACAGCGGGTCCGCTTGATGAACCCAACGTCTCCGCGTACATTGTAATGACACGTTGTTGCGTACGCGCAGCAGAAAATTGCTTGCCGGTTATGGTAATCGGATGACGGCCATTACCAGAAAGAAAAGAAAAAAAAAAAAAAAAAAAACAACCCACAAGCCGCTGATGATGTTCGCCGCCGGAGAGAGAATCGAAGGAGAAAAAGTTATTTCGGTCCGCCGTAGCTCTTGCTCTTGTTTGCTCCTGTGTGCGCGCGTGTGTGCGTGCGCGCGCTTCTTTATCGAAACCACGATAGTTTACTGCACTTTCTTTAATAGGTCGTTCTTCTTCTTCGCGATCGTTTTCTGTCCCTCCACGGATGAGAGAGAAAGAGACCCGATTAGTTTGTCAATTATGGCAAAAGCTCCGAAGTGGAAAATAGATCGAAAGCAGGAAGGATAAAAGAAAGGAACGATCGAAAGAGCTTGAGCGATAATTTTCACGGAAATAGTACGCAAATCTCTTGTAACCGAGGAGAGCGTGTTAAAAGACAAAAGAGAAACAGAAGGGAATAACGACGCCTTTCCATCTGCAATAGCGATGCACGAATTCGTGCAAGGCTCTCGCGTGATTTTTCCAGTCGGCTCGAGTGCAAAATTCGATAGTTATCGAGAGCCGTTCGAAGGTTCAAACTCGCGCTTCTAGCGGGATTAGCCGCCATTGTATCGTGGTCGACAAGAGGAGACCGACCGATAGAGTTCTACCTCTATCTCAGCTACCTCCACTACCACATCACCGCGACCTTTGCCGCTATATATTCCACCTAGCGTACAAACGTAATTTCCTTGCCTCGTGTTTGTGCTTTCTCGGGCAGAGATTGTAGGTAGGTAGGTGGGTAGGTGGTACGTTTCTCTCTCTCTCTCTCTCTCTCGAGCGCGCGGGCGCGAATGGACACACCGTTTCTCGCTGCCTGTTGCTGCTTTTCTATATACAGGCACCTTGCGCGACCGCCTCGATCGCTTCTCGCGTGGCACTTTCGTCTCTCTGCCCCCCGCTCGCGATTGTTGTTTGTCTTTCGCAACTCCGCAACTGCTGGCCTCAAAGTTATTCAGTACACTTACCGATATAGAGAACTTTCTGTGGCATGGCGTGGCATGGCATGGCGCAATATCTCGCTTGTCTCGTTCGAGCGCGCACCTCATCTCCGTCTGCGATCGCGAGCACCGCCTTGCTCATTGTGGAAAACATCGACATCGACGACTCGCGTGGTGTATCCCACCGTGCATCTTTAAAACTTGAACGTACTTTTCTCCTCGCCCCATCTCCCGCGTCACCGTCGTCGTCGTCGTCGAAGCTCGAAGAATCGAATTACTCGTACACAGCGAGGTGGAATTACTTCTCTTCCGCCTTTCGCTAAAACTCGATGACATCGTTTTGCCTCTCGGAGAGTTTCGATAGAGCGGAAAACACAGAGAGGACGAGGACGAGGGCGAGGACCGTAAAAGCAAAAGAGTTTCCTGTGCACGGAGAGGAAGAATCGCACGGGACATTCTGCGCGCCGTTTGGTACTTGATCCCACGACCTTGCAAAGTGGGTCGCGCAACGGGGAAGCGGACAATTATGTTCGACTCCGACATGTTCGAGCATAATCCGCGCGCGCGCTTCGTGCGGCCTACGCGATTAAAGAATCGCGCAAAGAGTTTTCGGCGCGTTTTGACTTTGATTCTCTCGATCGAGACTTTGGCCAGAGGAAAGCGCGATTGCCATGAAGAAAATTATTGCCAAAGTATTGCCTTGTAAAAGCGGTGGCGCGGCCGCCGCTGTTGTAAGAAATTCTTACAGCGCGATAAAGTTCTGCCCGGGCCTGAGAAATCTCTTGTTTAACCCGTTTGCGTTTTGCAAACGTCGTAAATCCTCATTTGAAAAATACCAATTTTCTCACACAGTCAGCCAGATAAATCGGAGCGACGATATATCTTCATTGTTACTACTGGTGGATATTGCGTCACGAGCGTTTCTTCACTGTTTCTCTCGACTCGTGGAAAAACCACTCGTCTCGTCCGTTCAATTACGGTTATAACGATGAGGCGCCTGAAAAATCGCTGGATTCTCTCCTTAATAAGGACGAGCGCTCTCGCTCGCTACACTCAACGCTAAGGGAGCAGCGCGCGTTTATCGGGCAGAATAAAGAAGCGTTCGCTCTCTCCCACTCTCCTTTCCCCGCCGCTTCTAATAAACTCGTTGCATGTCCCGAGGGATGAATGAGGGATAAATCTGGCGCGCGACCTTGCTACAAGATACTAAACACCTGATGCAGGAGTTGCAATTATGCAAAAATCTCGGACATATTCCACCAAAGGGACCACCAACGTAATCTTTTGATCCATGAGGGAGGGAAAGGTGGTTCTCTTCTTCTCTAAGCGCATGTGTGTGTGTGTGTGTGTGTGTGTGATGTACAATCACCGAGCGAGTGTCGAAGGAAACATGTAAGGCAACAACGTGTAAGGAGTCGCTGAGTAATAGGCTACCGTCGATGCAGTATCGATGTGTAATGTATACTAGTGGTATTGTGCCACCGTTTGCAATGTTCGTGGACCACCCGCGCGGCGCCTCAGCGCCTTAGCGCAGCAGTACCTCTCGCAAACCTAATTACATAACCGCTCGACTTGGCCTTCTTAACGTCAGACGAATTGACGAGCTTCCAGGAAATCGACGAGGTACGCGCGTTGTTTCTCTTATCTTCTTCGCTTCCCTCCTCCTCCTCCCAGTTCCCTCTATTCTCTCGGTTTATCCTTAAAAGGCAATTTGTCCGCTTGCGTAATACGTACACGATACATGTACTTTTTCATCACGCGACAGTGCTAAAAAGGAAGATGACCTTTTTTCATGTCCGGAGGAGAAGAAACGCAGAGGCAGAAAAAATTCACTCGGGAAGTTAAGGAGTCGTCGTGTGGGAGTGGGAGAACGATCTAGGCATATCCGATTTAGCGCGAGGTAAAGAAAATAGCGACTGACGCAACGCCTTGGGATGGGCAGAGAGTCGCGGAGCAACGCAACGCAGTCAACTACATCTATGCGGCGCTAATGCTTAACCATACATGGAAAGTATGTTGGCGACTTTTTAGGGACTGCCGAGAGGAACGCGCGATAGATTGCACGAGATGCTCGCGAATGCGCGAAACGCGAAAGTTCTCTGGTTTCGAGTGGAAAAAGAAAATTGTGGAGCGACGCGCACGGAACGCGAGGCACGCGCAGTGGAAAAAGAAATGATAATCAGACCGAATTAAAAAGGCAACGAGAAAGTTTCTTCGGGCCTTTCCTTTAAATTGCAAGGCTAAGAGTTGCTTTATTCCGCTTTATTTAAAATAGATCATGGTGAATTTTACAGCTAATTTATACCGTTATTGGAATAATGGTGCAGGCTAGCCGAGGAGGAAGAGGAGAGTGGTGAGGTGAGAGGGAGAGGCAAGGCTGCGTTTGGTAGAATGCAGCACCGTGGCAACTTTTCGTCGACGCAACACCTGCGAACGTTGCCTGAGGGCATTTACGCGCGCAGCCCACGCGTCTCCTTGGCTTTACGTAGGAACTGGCAGAAAAGGCAGTTCAGCCAGCCAGTCAGTCAGTCAGTCAGCCAGCCAGCCAACCAAGCGAACAACCAGCCAGATATCGACCGAACGGAAAAATTTATTGCGAAAGTGGGTCCCCGTCCGTCCAGACATGTGTGTGCAACTCGAACGATGATTCAATGTTTTCAACGACGATTCAACTTTATTAATCGCACGCAATTTCTCATTCAATGCACGCAAGATCCCAGTCAAAATCGAGAACTTGAATTTTCTACGTCGATATGGCTTTCGCCAGTTGTCGACGGTCCGACTAGAGCCAATTTTATATTACTCTCTCTCTCTCTCTCTTTCAAAAATTTTCTTGGACGCTTTATAGAAAAAAAATAGCGGTGGTAAGAGATTGTTAGAAACTCATCGGGGAAAGAGATAGGAGCCATAAAGTGGAGCGTTTGAGAGATTAAGCAGTACGAATAGAGTTTTTGTCAGACAAGTTGGGATTTCGCTTTGTACACTGAAAAAGGCAGTGAAATGAAGTCATTCGGTAACGGTAAGCGTAATGTTTTTAAAGTGGCACGTGTCCGCGAGTCTCGGAAAAGGTAAAGGAAAAGGAAAAGGAGAGGTAGGCAGGAGGCGTTATCAACGAACTCGATGAATATGCAAATGACAAGAATGGCCGATGCGGAGCTAGGTGGAAACAGAGCGAGAGGGTGGAAACAAGAAATTGGAAAGTGACGCGAATATTTGCGCGAACCACGTTTATTGGTTTGCAGCAGCAACATGGCGTGACGTGGAGTGGAGTGGCGTAGTGTGGCGTGGCGTGGCGTGGCGTGGCATGGTAACAGATCCAGCGAGATACGATTTCGCGTGAGAAGAGAGATATATCGCGCCTACGTCCTCGCACCTACATAGTTAAATGGGCAGTAGGGGGAGGGGAATCTACGGAGAGTCTAGAGGGGAAAAATACAAGAGAGAATTTTACTACTGGAATCGCGCGCAATCGACGCCTTTAGGACCTCGTATACATGCACACATATATATGTGTGTGTATAGAAAGACATGTATATAGGATATTTCGAGCATGCCGATCGTGCACTCCACTTTCCATTCCCCGTACCAATCGCCGTCTCCCATCGAGCCTGTCGGCCAAAAATTCTAACAGCGTTCAGTTTAGTTGGAAATCACGTGTAAGCGACAACATCGACGGGGCAACACTACCGCCGGGACCACCACCACCACCACCATCCTTTTCTCCTTCTCTTTTCTTAGTCTGCCGGACAATAAAGCGACTGTCGTGTTTAATACAGTATGTCGTGTTTCTTGGAAATTCTCTAGTCTCTCGCGGTGATAATGATACGATGCTGGTGGAGGCGCTGCGTTGCTGTTGATGCTGCTGCTACTACCACTACTACCAAGCTACTATATTATTGCCTGCCGTTACCGTTGTTGCAGTTTGTTGCTTGTTCGCTGCTGCTGCTGCTGCTGTTGTTGCTGTCTTTCGCACAGCTGTCACGCACACACCGCTAAATATGGCATTAGACACATACGGTAGTAGCGCATACCGAATGTCTAATGCACTCGAGAATTTTCTACGATTCTCTCTGATTTCCCAAAGCGAGTATCACCGAGTATTTTCGCGATTTCTCTTTTATTACGTAAATAGGAATTAAAGCCGGGGCCGTTTATTGACTATGTAAAACCAACGCGTTTATTTCGATACCAATTCCAAGTTTAACTTTAACTTTATATCGTGCCTTCGCTGGATTCGCTGGAGAGTGGAGGTGAAGTGAAGTAACTCTGCTGCTATGGAAAAGACCAGTTTGACTGCTTGCACGTTCTACCGGAGATATAGAGTTGTTTCGCTCTTTCTTCCATTTATTTAGCCCGCAATCTCTTAATCTCTATCTATTTTCATCGAATCGCGTCTTACCATTGTTAATCTTCGCGAGTACGTTCTGGTCCCGGTATAACGCGCGAATAACAAATAAATAGATAAATAGCAAGTGCGTCAGAGCGATTTCCTCGGTGTATCCAGAAAGTATCTCCGGAGGAGGGACGAGATAAGCGGAATTCTCCAGGCTTGGAACTTTGCTCTCGATCTTATGGGATTTGGACCACTTGGATTCCGAAAGGGTCGCGCAAATATGTATTTAATTCCACGTGTGCAAGAATGCCTGACATTTCCCGATAAAACGCAAAGTATACACGCTCATCGGCTGAACTTGCGCGCCTTTCATTGGGAACGTGTATCGAATAATAATGCTGTGTTTGCCTAGAGAATATTATTGTATAGGCAAGTTGTGTGTTTGTTCCTATTGTATATCGCCGTCTGTTTTCTCGACGTGGCTTATGTATCTCTCCCGCAAAATTACTCCCACCTATGCATATGGGTGTGTACTTGTGTCGTTTCCCCCTAACGTGTACGTGTGAACTGTACGCATACTCCTTGGGTCGTCACCGTTCACCGATTCTGCTTTATCGACACGCCACGCCACGCCACGCCACGCCACGACTCGACTTGAGTTGACTCGATACGCTCGAGATCCTTTTTAAAAGGCAGCGGTGGCAATAGAGCGATCTTCTTCTTTCCGCGTCCTTCCTCATCCGTTTCTTGCAAAACTACTATCACCACTACCACCATCACACAATAACTTCTTTTACCAATACAAGTACACGGCACGCGCACTCCTCCTCCTCCTCCTCATCCTCATCTTCCTTCTTTTCCTTCCTTTTCCTTACTCTTCTAGTACTCTTTACAGCACGAGCGACACTTACGTAACTTTGAATGTCAATGTCTATGTACCTCTCACCCCGAAGCCCGCGGCTCGCATCACGCAACTCGCACCTCGCACCTCGCACCTCTCATACAATTTTTTAGCGAACAATAGCCAACCAGCCAACACGAGCAGCAGCAGCAGCAGCAGCAGCAGCAGCGGCAGCATGCGTTCTTGCGAAATCCGCCTTCTCTCGACGCTGCCTTAAGCAATAAAATAATGCTAATCCTGTTTTTCAAGGAAGAATGAATCTACGTTTGCCAAGAAGCAAAGTACTAAACTTGTTTTCAAATCCACCTGTGCGCACGAGGACTCTAAGAAATCAAGCAGCGTGAACAACGCAAGACTCTCCCTAGACTCTTTCAACGTTCCCGCTCGCTCGCTCGCTCTCATTGAAATTCTGGATCATTTACGTAAGACCATGTAAATGGTACGATGTAACGTGCGCGCACCACTACTCGTTGGAAGAAAATACGTTTTCACTCGTTTCCAAGCATTTCAAAGCGCATGAAATGCGTAAGATTAAAAAACAAGAAAAAGTTTTGCCATCGTCATATTGCCAAAAACAGGCGCGTCTTATGGTGGCAGTCTTATGGTTCTCGTATTCTTATACTTTGTCGGTGGCTCTTAGTTTCGCGTGACCGCGTGACCGCGGGCTATTACGAGGGCACATTACGTTTATGATTTTATCCCACCATTGGACTCGTAGTAAAATATTTTCCAGCCTAAGCAGAGCTGTACGTGTATATTAACGGCAGTTATTTACGGCGTGTTCGACTAATTAGATAACGATGTCGATATTTTATGCGTAGTACGTACGTTCTCGCTCATTCGCCGTCGTCGTCATCGTGCGAGCTTTGTTACATTGTTACGAGGAACTATCGAAATCATTGGTGCGTCTCGTGCATTCATTCACTCATTAGCCGTTAATGACACTCAGACAACTCGAGCGTGAAAGTCGACGAGGCTCATGGCTTACAGATTATGGATAAACTTGCGTAACGCTTTAAAAGGATAGCTGATTCCGATTAAATATACATAATTGAGCATAGCCAAGTGGACTGAAGAATTTTTCCATTGAATCCGTTTGCTCGAGCATTGGAGAGAGCAGTGACATCCTTGCATATACAGTTATTCCCCGGTGTAATATCAGGCGCGACATCCCAATTAGCCCAATTGCAACGAAGGAGAGAGACAGAGGAACCATGTGCCATCCGATCCTCCAACGTCCCAAAAATCTCCGCGCAATTTTTCACGGCCTCCTGGCGAAGGAGGCTGCTGATAAATGATGAAATTCTCTCTACCGAGGGTGCGTGGGTGTCAGAATCACGATATCCACGACGAGTCCAAGTGCCTTGACTAGTCTTCTGTGCTCTCGGTGACTTTCTCGGTTACTTTACAGTTACGCGTTACGCGATGCAATGCGAAACTGCTGCTGCTGCTGCTGTTGCTACAGGAAAATCCATTTGCTTCCAATTATTCCAAATTTTACTTCTGGCCCAAACTTCCGCTTCCCCTCCCACCCTTCCTCAGACGCGGATCCTCTTTTTCTTATGTTCTTGTTTTCCGATTCTCCCATTTTCCTATTTTATGGCAGCTTCGCTTGGAGATTTAGGTACCGTTACCCGCGCCACACACTCTCTCTTCCCCGTGCAGATCGTAAAGCACCGATAAAGCACTGGTTAATGGTCGTCTTGGGCGTTCGCGCGAGTACGCGAAAAGACAATAGAAAATACGAGTAACAAGGAGGAAGTTAGGGACCTGCCGCTTACCTGATTGAAGTCGCTGCCCAAATCCCTGGCACTCTTGGCGCTCCTCAGTTGATTTCCGCGATACTCCCGATACCTCATGGTGACTTCGTCGTCCGTCAATGCTCCGCTACTGCCCGTCCTTGAGATCTTCTTCTGCTTCTTCTCCTCCTTCGCCTTCGCCTTCTTCTCCTTTTTGCTAAAGAGCTGCTTCACCTTGCTCATCGTTCCACTTTTCTTCGCGGCCTTTTTCTCGTACTTTTTGTCAGCACCGGAGGGTGGCTTACCAGTGACCATCGAGGACTTGTCGTACTTTCGCTCGGCGAGATCGAAATTTCGATCCGTGTGTCGTCTTTCCTGCTTGATAAACTGCCTGGTGACAAAGCCCTCGTCCTCGGACTCCAGTTGTTCGCCGCCACGCCTGTCCACCTCCTGGGAGTCTCGTCTGTAGTCGTTCTCTATCCCCGAATCGGCTAGTCTGTCTTTCCGATCGGGATCGAGTATCCTGGTGGTCTCTCGGTGACGACGCTCCGTGTGACCTCGCGTCTCCTGTCGCGCGTGCCGGGATTTGCCCTCGTGGTAAGTCCGCGGTGGTCTGGTAGGACTCTCGTCGAAGGTCTCCAGTCGACTCACGGGGATAATCTTCCCTCGGGAACTCTCCCTCGTGTCGGAATCATCGAAATAGTCCAATCTGTTGCGAGATCTTCTCATCGGTTTCTTCGGATCCTCCTCCATCATCTTTCTGTACTCCTTTCTCAGGGTGCGGGAGGAGGACTCGTCGTATCGAGTCTCGCGCCTGATGGAATCTCTGGCCGTGGTGTCCGAGTCGTAACGACTGGAATTGTATCCTCCACCATTACCACCAATATCACCAGCACTGTAATCATCATCACCACCGTCGTCATCGTCACCACCACCAACACCACAACCACCACTACCACCACCACCACTACCAATAACACCACCACCACCAACACCACTGATATCACGTTCCGTGCGTATGCGAGGCGGAGAACTGTCATAGTCGTCGTGAAGAGGGTGCTTGCTACTGGTGTATCTCTTCTGCGTGGTACGAGTCTCTTTCAAGTACTTGGTCGATTCTAACTGACTGGTCGTGAGTTGCGAGATGTCGGTGTCGTAGTCGTCGATTGGTCTCTCGCGTAGACTTTCCAGGTGTCTCTTCCCAAAGGACAATCGTTCGTTGCGATTATTCGTAATTGGACTCGTTGAAAGGGGTGGTGGTGGTGGCGCTGCTGCTGCTGCTGCTGGTTGTGCTGCTGCTGCTGCTACTGTTGCTGCTGCTCCTCTACCACCACTAGCACCACGAGTCTCTCTGGCATTTACGTAATCGACTTGACTGCTGCTGAGATTCTCATGAGATCTTGTGGTGTACTCGCTCCTGAGGGCCCTCACTCTCGAATTCTCACCGAGTTCGTCGAGTCTCTGCGTTGACTTGCTGATCCCTCGAATGGATTCAAAGTTCCTCTTATTCTTCGGCAAATAAATATCCCTGATGTTGATTCGCGAGGTATCCAGCGAATCCTGGTCGAAATTCTTCGAGTATTTCCGCTCGGACGTGAAGATTCGTTCATCTTCCCGCGACTGCTGATGATGGTTCTGAGCAGTGTTGCCAATGCCTGGAGAGGGAACACCGCCATTGAGGTAGTTGCTGCTGGATTTGTAGGGGCTACCGTTGTTCGCGTTTCTCTGGAACCTGCTAGATTCTTCGGGACTGGTCCTGCTCCTGTCGCTGAGGAACGGCTTAAAGTCATCGGCGAAACTCTCGTGAGTTCGCGTCTCCACGATATACTTGTCTCCGTATTTGTCCGTCCGAGTTTCTATCGTGTAACCCTCTCGTGGTTTGGTCTCGATGTAACCATCGGTGGGGATCTTGTTGGTGATCTTTTTCTCATAACCGTAGACCTTACCGTTGTCCTCGTGAATCTCCTTCTCGAAAATGTACTTTTCGCCATTGCTACTGGTACGAGTCTCCGTGATGTAGGTGTCCATGTAACGTTTGGGAGATGAGACGCGATTGGGTGTAACGGGCGAAGGTACGATCGGTTTATCGAGGATCTCGTGCTCCGTTTTTTTCGACGGAATAGCATTGCCATTGACATTGCTGCTGCCATTTCCACTTCCGTTTCCGTTGCTTTTGGCAAAGATCTCGTCGGCCAACAGCCTAGACTTGATCCGTGATTCTAACAAATCTCTCCTGGCGCTGAGCTCGGAAGTCTTGTTGGAGATGCCGGTGGCTTGATTTGGTCTGTTCTGTCTATTCGGGAGGAATTCGGGAGTCGTCGTCGTCGTCTCCTTCCTCTTCGAGTCCATTCCGTCTGCCCTGCCTCTCTCGTAACCGTCGACGATCACCGTGGAGGAGGAATAACTTTCGGGCTTGGAATCGTAGAGATGGAGTCTGCGGTGAATCTCGTCAAATTCGAGGTTGCCGCGTCTCTTCGTTGGCGCGTTGTTCAAGTTGTTGCCACCGCCGATGTTGTAGGCTTTTTTCTGCAACTCCTCGTCGTAACGAGGGAGGGACTTTATTACGTTGATCTCATTGTTTCTCCGCAGATCGCTGCTGTAAGAGTAATCCGTTCTACGATACTCTTTCTCGGCCGGACTGTTCTCCCTGGAGGAATCCTTGCGCTCCAGGCCGAGTCCCTCGTCGCTGTCCGAGTGGCTTCTCTGGGCCTTCTTCTTCTCAGGCTGAACTTGAGCATAGATCACGTTGGGGCTCATCCGAGGACTCGGGGAGCCGCGATTCTCGTTGGGTCTCGTATAGGAGAACGGGCGATTGTTATTGTGACCGAATCCTGGACCGGGAGACACCATGGTCCTGGTTAGCTGCGGCGGTGGTGATCGATCGTTCGACAAACGGTGAATCATTTTGTGTATGGTGCTCGTCGACTGATCGTTCCGTTGCAAATCGCATCGACTACTGTGCAACATGCCAGAAGAATTATCGGGCTCGTCCACGAGATTGATCGAACAAGACCCGTGATGATGATGTTCCTTGCTCGGGCTCGGAGTCTGTTCCCTTTTTGCCGATCCGGTCACTACCTCTCGCTCCTCGAACTTTTCGATCAATTTGCTGACATCTGTCGATTCTTGTTGCTGCTGCTGCTGCTGCTGTTGCTTCGACTTTTTCGGTTCGGAGCTCACATCGAGATTCTCGCTGCTCCTCCTCTCGAAGCGAAATGGCTGTTGCTGCCGCTGATGGTGATTGTCCGGATGGGGAGAGATCTCTATGATGGGCGAGAGGGGTTTCTTGGCTCGCAATGTGCTCAGAGAGGAGGCCTCGCTCTCGCTACCACTTCGCTTCCTGTGGGGTTTGCCAGAGGCTCCGACGTCGCTGACGCTTCGTCCAATCGGCCTCCGTTGTTTCCTTTCCGCCTTCGGAGAGAAGAACCTGCTGAGCGAAGACTTCAGCTTCTTTGCGCTGGCATCGCTTCCCGTCCGCTCCAAAGCCTTCTTCTTGGCCTTTGGAATGTCCGCCGAATCACAGTCGGCCGTAGTAACGGCAATCTCCTCGCTTTTTCGTCGCACGTTCAACGACGGCAGTTCGCCTCGTTTTTTGTTCCTGCGAGCCGGCAGGGTGCTGTAACGACCTGGCAGCCGCCTATTGTCGTGCGCCACGCAATGAGTGCTACCTGCCTGCTGTAGCACCAACGCAGCTTCCTGTGCCAAGTCCTCCTTACTCCTGGACGCGATACTCTCCTTGTGCACGGGAGACGCGATCAACCTACCTTCTCCATTTCCTACCAATGCCGCGGTTACGCGCGGTGTGCCACGTCCTGGAAAACAAAGCATTCCTCTCATTCTTCTCGTTCCTCCCATTTCTCTCATTCCCCTCGTTTCGACGAGGCTTTGCTTTAGTGATTTTAGTGGTTTTAGTGGTTATTCCCATTGTCTCTCTTTTTCACAAGGATAAGTAAAGAAGGATGGAGCGATGCAGGATCTCGTTCAATTCTTTGCGAAAAATCAATGAGATGAGCGGCGCGACAGTTGTATTATGAGAGAGAGAGAGAGAATCAGTTGGGGGTGATTGTCGAGCAATGGTCTTGGTTGTACGCGGCGGCAAATCCCGAGTGGAATCGAGCGGCTCTAATAAGACGACGGTAGGCTGAAAATCATGCATTTTAGCGCGAGCTCACGAGCGATTTATGTTCAATTAAAGCAGCCTGCAATTTGATTCTGACGGCCGTTTGGGGGGGGGGGGGAGGGCTGGCTCTCGCCGGTGGTGGCGGCCAATCGATGGTGAACGGAGAACGGAGAACGGAGAACCGGAGAACCGGAGAGAACGGAGAGAACGGGAGAATCGAGAGAGTACAAGTTCGAAAGTTTCGAGATGCAGGTGCCGCGGCGCCATTTAGCTTCGCAGTACTCGACGGAAAGGAATCGCTTCTCTCCTCCTCCTCCTCCTCCTTCTCCATGGTAAAAGAGCGGGAAGAAGAATTGCCGGAAGTGCAAGTGGCGTCTTACCGAGTGGGTCGGAGGTCACGGCGCAACGCTGACCCACTACATTATAGACCGTAAATGCCAGTGTAGCAATCGCATTGAACGACGCGTGAAAGCAACTAACGGTTCCTCTCGAACTTCTGGAGCATTCCGATTTGATTTTCTCTCGGCTCTATTATTTTATGACATCATAAACACGGATTATTATAGGGATCCATTGTCCGTGTGTACGAGGGATAATAAATGGACTGAGAAACTGCGCAAAAGTGAAAAACTATAAATTTCGCGCAAACGCGCAGCCACGAGGTAGTCGCACTGGCGATTTTTTCGGCATCTCCAATTTTTCTCCGAACGCGGCAGGTGCCGGTGAGCTTCGAATCGACTAATTAAATTCGAGCAATTACTCAAGAGGCATATCACTCTCTCATTAATGTTGTTGCGTTTAAGCCGATATAATAAATTCCTCGGGCTAATGAGCGCGCACTTCGTATCGCGCTGGACCACCAACGTTGTCGGCCCGATTTCCGAGCTCTCGAGGAATACGCGCGTAATAAAGAGCGTGTTCGTAGAGCATCCGATTCATTTACAATTCATTACAAAGCGAAAATACATACGAGCGAGCAAGGTTCTCCCTTGGCGAATTCAATCAAGTCGATTGCGCGCGATTAATTTCTTCAATTTCCCTCGCTCCCTCCTTTTCTCTCCTTCCCTTCCTTCCTGGAAAAACGTCTGTAAAAAGGAAAAGAGGAGGGAGAAGGAAGAAGAAGAAGAAGATACCGCTTGAGATCGAGTTCATTCGTATCCGGATAATCTACACAGGCGCAATGCTTCACCCGTGACCTTGCTGTAACACATGCGCGAGGAACGCATCATATTCTTTAGGTGCCTTACGACCCTCACGTTCGGGAAGCAGCGCTCTCTCGTGCTGCTGCTGCCGCCGGATCATTCGATATGCTCGCGCCACTTCCTCCTTTCGGAGCCAATCGCGATTTATCTTATGGTGGCTGGCCACGCGAACCGGTATACAAACCTCGACTTACCGTGCATGAAATTCCTTTGAAATCCAGTGACAAACCTTTCTTTAAAAACGAATTTTTTTAAATCCTCGACTATCGGATATTTAGAAATGGCATAGCTCTCGGCGTTCTCGGATCTTGAGTGAAATCTGTTGCTGTTGTAGCTTGCCGGAGAACGCTCGACGATCCCGGAAATCGCCATCGCTCTGATAATGACAGGGTTGGTAGGTAATGCGCAAGAACCTTAACAAGCCAAGAGCGCAAGAGCATCCGCGGAAGCAGCGCGAGATGCCAACTAGGCTGATTCTCGTTCTACCACTTTTCCTTACTGAAGAGAAAAAACGACGAACGAGCTAACGAAAAGCTTGGAGGGACGAGGAGGAAAAGTAGTCTGACAATCGGAGTGGCATGGATTTGCTTGAGATAACTTTCATTGAATTGAATATTGTCTGGCTCTCCTATAACTATCCCCGTCTGTCGCGCATACTTGATAAATTTAGTCAAGCAGTCTTCTCAGCTTGGTCAGTCAGTCGGTCGGTTGGTCGGTCGGTCGGTCGGTCGGTCGGTCGGTCGGTCAATCAGTCAGTCAGTCAGTCAGTCAGTCAGTCTGTCAGTCTGTTAGTGAGCAAGGAGGCAAAGTAAACCAGCAACCGATCCAACCAACATTCCTCGTTTCTTTTTCGTCTTTGTCGTCTTTGGCTTTAGCTTTAGCTCCTTCTCTCATTCACGAGGACGAATGGATGAGAGATGAATAGAGCATCAAGTAATCATTCATAGATCTGCGTATGCATTGCGAGCTCTTAACCGTGCTACTTCAAGTTCTTTTCTAAACGCGCACTTTCCTATACCCCATTCTATCGTTTTGAATTTCGCAGGTAGGAAACGGCTCCGCCGTTCATCTCCAATCAGCCCAATGTCAGTGGCTTGATGATTTTCAATGTTCGGAGCCAAGAAGACATTAAAGAGAAACGCTCGTTATACCGACGTTAACGATGAAAATAACCACCGGTTCCCGCTCATATTTTTAACTGGTCATTTTTATTGAACCACTTGTATAATTCAATCGTCAAGTTCGCTCCGAGCCATCGAGGATTTATTTATTATCCAGAGGATTTTTTTAGCAACAATTCCAGTAGCACGATATATAATTATGAGTAATTGGCAATGGGCAGAGGGACGGATGGATGGGTAGAAGGAGGGGAGGGGGAAAGGACGTAGTAGTAGTCGCACAGTCGTAAGGATAAATAATCTTCTGCGTAGCGAGGAACGAGCGCTCGTCATTAAAGGCTGGAGGAGCCAGTCAGCCAGTCAGCCAGTCAGCCAGTCAGCCAGCAGTCGCCGTTGATGCTCTCTCTCTCTCTCTCTCTCTCTCTCTCTACCTACCTACCTACCTACCTACCTACCTACTACTATTTACCGCCACGATAACAAATTACCAAATTTAATTACGTGCCCAGCGTCGATTAGCTCGATTTCAAAGTAATTTAGCGCAAGAAAGCTGTTTCTTGCCAGAGCCAGAGCCGTTGTGTCGTGGGTCGATCTCCAGCAGCGGTCCCGGTACTTTCAGCAAAAACTGAATGAGCTCCGTCTTTCGCTACGAGTTCACTGGCCATCCTTGACGTTGACATTCGACCTTGGCAACTACCTTCGGTGAATCACGAAAAAAAGACAAAATCTCCGCGATTCGCATCGATCGATCAGAGATCCCACCTCTCTCTCTCTCTCTCGAGCGCGTAAAATCTTAATGAAGAAAGGCAAATAGTGGATTTTATTGTTAGTGTAAATTTTCACTTTCCTCGTGCTGAGATACTTTATTGCTTATTGCATTCCGTTAATACGGGTGTTCGTTAGCCATCCAGCTAGCTAAGGATCGTGCTCTTGACCGTCGTAAAATTTAAACATGCTTATGTTAGTATTAATTGATTAAGAGTATCTGAAAGTATGCAGGTAGCAGTGCACTCATCTATACACCCCCCTTCCCCACAACACGTATTATTTACATATCTCAGAATTACTGGTTTCTTCCTTAATCTCAAAGGATTGCTAAAAGAGCCATAACAATAATTCTGAATGAAATTAATGAGATGAGATGCGCAATGGATGCAATTAATAATTATTAACGAATGATTAGAGCTTAGAGAATGAGAGGGACAGGTGGAGGTAGAGGGAGAAGAAGAGGGAGAGGGAGAGAGGAACAGGGAGAGGGAAATGGAGATGGAAATGCAGAGGAATGGTCAGTCGAGTCCTGGTGCGCATAGCAATAGCAACGATTGCGAATAGCAGCCATGGCTTATTAAAAGGAACGCGAGAGCGGAAAGTACGAGCGAGACTCGTTCGTCCTGCCATAAAACCGTCTCGGTCATTTAAAAATAGCGGGCGCGAGCCTCGACCTTGGATCCAAGGTCACTCGGGAGATTCCCTAGCGCTCGCGCATCACCTCAGTTTGCTCGTTAAAAGTTATTGTTACAAAATCGACGTACGTTAACCAAACACGATTAATGATATTACTGCTATTAATGGTAGACGCAAGCACATAGAAGGAGGAAATAAAGATCGTCCACACGGTCTGGCGATTACGCTTCGTGCCGTTAGTAGCGGCTGTTTTTTGATTAAGTGTGTTACAATCGTTATTATATTGTCGATCTCGACAGTTTTTGAAAGTTAAGTAGATGAGTTAGGCAAGAGGAGGTCCAGTTGGAAGTGGTGGAAACGGCATTACACGGCATTGCTTGATCTTTCATTTCTCTTTCTCTCTCTCTCTCTCTCTCTCTCTCTCTCTTTCTCTCTCTCTCTCTCTCTCTCTCTCTGTACATATATCTTTTCAAAAAACATCCCTAGACGAAAAAGAATGTTTTGAGAATGGTTTTCATGGTTTCTAAGAAACAAGCCCACTTAATAATTTTCACAATCTGGGATCGCTTTGGGACGGCTCGTATTTTTCATGAAACACAAGCCTTTGGTCCTCCTTCTTAGCAATCATTTGCGCGATCTCCTCTTGTTGGTCTTCTGCCTCTCTCATTTTCTTTCTTCGTTTGCATAGGGGTCAGGCGTATTTTGCACTTTTACGATCGCCACTTGCATATGCATGCCTGTCGCATGCGGTTTACCCCGGAGGCAATCGCTTTTGATCCTTAAATAAGGAATTGGAATCGATCCTCTTCATGGTCTTACGCGTGAAATTACGAAATCGCGCGCGAAACATTTGTAAAGAAATAAATGCGTCGATATTGATATTACTGAGAGAGCGAATCAAGCATGCCGTTTCTTTCTGACCATTTCCTACCCTTTCCCCCTTTCTCTCTCACTCTCTCTCTCTCTCTCTCTTTCTCTCTCTCTCTCTTTTTCTCTTCTTTTGCAGGATGACAAACTCACCGATCCTCTTGACGTGGACATCTCGATTGAAGGAGACGCTTCTCTCAGCGGGTTTCCACCCGGAGGCGGAAGCCCCGGACGCATCTGGGGCTAGCAAACAGCCTTCTCCCTCTCTCAAGGAATCCAAGTGTTGTACATCGAGCATCTTCGTAGTTTTAGCCCGCTACCATAATACAAACAATTGAAGAAGCGTGGTCACTTCTTTCCTTCTCTTTTCTCTTTTCTTTTTACTACACTAATAACTTATCTCTATCTACATGTATTTTTCTAGACCTATCTGTTCCAGCTGTATCGTCTGGAAAATTATAAAACAACTGAAAGTGGTGGTCCGGTTTACCCCTTCTACCCTCTTCCCTTAGCTAAGCTAGCGGTCTAGTGGTATAACTCGAGATAAAACTCGAGTCCTCGGTAGACCGTACGTACGTGGCATGTATGCGTGGTCATTTTAATTGGCATTGGTGGTAGGTTTTGTGGCAGGCACGTCTCTATCTAGGCATCGTGTGTGCTGACGGGACGTGATCGCGAAACGTGATAAACGCGTCAGGCTAATAACGCTACGTTAAAGATGAGGTTGTTTGCGGTGCGCATCCCTTTGTTGCGTGGTACGCGAGATATGGTAAAGGGCCGAGGAGAGAGAGAGAGGGGGGATGGAGGGACGTCGAGAAACGCTGCTGTTGCTGCTGGAGAATGGAGATGAGGGTAGTGCAAACGCTTGTTTAGGGAAGCAGGCACGCGCAGCGACGAACGGAGCAGCACGAGTGAATGAATGGCAATGGCAATTGCTGGAAGGAAGATTGCTGGAGTGAGAGTGGCCCGTTCAACGGATTGAGATGCATCGCGTGTTTTTGTCCCTGCACGAGCCAGTTGGTTCGCCCTTGAAGACAATAGGGGTCACCCCGTGAGCACGGGCGTCATCTCCCAAGGCCATCTCAACGTGACACGAACCAAACTGAGGCAAGGCGAGACGAGGCGAGACGAGGCGAAGCAAACCGAGTCGAGTCCAGTCGAATCATAGATGTGTAGACACCGGGGGTAAGCTTGTCCTCCCACCCTTTCTCTCCTTGGACGACTTTATTCCCTCCCTCTAAAGGAACGAACGAACAAACGCGCACACGACTCAAATGAGACAATTCACATGAGAAAGCGCGCCAGGATTAAGATACTTCTCGACCTGTGCCATATTTGGCAAAGATCCGCGAGCTCGATCCTTCTGCGATGCTGTAAAACTGATGTTAAGATATTTTCAGGATTCGACTGACTTTGTCCTCTTTCGCACGAGTCCGCTACGCTGCTTATGATGTTTCTAGTAGGCTCTAATCGTCGTATATATATATACATATATACATGAAACCATCGCAATAATAATGTGCTAATTAAATGACGTATGTGCTAAAATCTAAATGGTTTCCCCTTAAAGAAAAATTCCGAGAAAAGCTTCAAAGTTCCGATCCCTGTGATCAGCATTCTAAAAACTACACCGTTAAAATGGTATAGAACTTATACATCTATTTCAAATGCAATGGGAACTCATGATTTTTTTTGAAACGCTGAGAAAGGCAATGCCAACTTCACAGTGGTAGGATCTCCTACAAGTCTGAGATAACAAAGTGTGGGAATAGTTAACGAGGGAGAAAGAGTTTCTTCCTTTCTTTATGGCAGCTATCTACCTTGCCAAACGTATCGTCTAACTTTTTTACAAGTCCAAACCCAGCGCATTTGGTGCTTCCACGAAAAAAAGAAGAAGACTTTTGTCGAGTGTAAAACTTTATGGCGGGAAGCCGCAATTATTCTCACCGACCTACAGGCCTAACGATCCGAAATTATCTGACATTTTGGTATACCTGTTTTTATTATACCGAATGATTCAGCTGCGCAAAAAAGACTACTAATAACTATGATAGTAAGATTTCTTCTTCTCCTTGCTCCTCTACGCGAGCAGAGTATAATATTTTATCTCGACATAAAGAAACACTGCGAACGCGACCGTTTCCATTGTATTTCGTAAATCAGGGAATAAAGGAAGGAAGACAAATAAGCAAGTAAGCAAGTAAGCAAGCAGTCAGCCAGTCAGCCAGCCAGCCAACCAGCCAGCCGGCCAGCTAGCCAACCAAGCATCTTACTAGGAAACGCGGTTAAAGAGGTATGAGAAGCGAAGATAAAAGAAAAAAGGGAAAAGGTGGAAAGGGCGCGAGGGGACAAAATGATAACCGAGGACACTCGTCGAGTCGTTTTTGTACTCACTCGGAGAGTGTTGGCTGAACCGTTCACCGGAGTTCTCGGTGCAAGAGCAAATTGATAGGACTTGTTTTTACCTCGTTATTTCTTTTGGGACACGCTTCTTCAGACTCGAGTGGACCGCGGCACATTTTACGGTTAATATCAAAAGGACCCTCTAATAAATTAACGCGTAGAGGCCGTAACCGTGTCCGTCGAGGCGAATGTCTCGTTACAAGCAAATGTCATTGCGATTGACGAAACTTAATAAAAATCTCTTCTCACACCCCCCTCCGTTCCCCCTTTCCCTCTTTCTCTCTCTCTCTCTCTCTCTCTCTCTCTCTCTATATATATATATATATACATATACATTATATGGAAAAGCTGAGAACCATTAATTAGGTACATTAATAATCTTAAAAGCGACTTCTTCTCCAAGTACTCGCACGATGGTAACTTAACGCGAGGTACAGAGAGATATTTTTACTCTGGACCTACTACCTCCACGAAGGTGTTTCGCGGTAGACACTGCTACCCGTGATCCTTTCTCTAACGGGCTACAGGTGTTTTGAGCGAAACCTCGTTTGTACTCGACACACTTTACAAGTGCATTTGATCCTGGACCAGCGGTTCTCATCGGGAAATCTCCACTCAACAGTTTCCCCTCATTTAGGATTCATTTAGGAAAGGAAAACAAGACTCGTGGAAATACAGACTCAAGTTCAAGTAGTAAAAGCCGAATGACGTCTAGGAACGTTAATGGCTCTGCCTTGGATCTTTGGAAATCCTGGCGGGATTGGAGTACTTGTCGGGAGATGCGTACAAGTGCGCTTTGTCAAAGTCAGCGTCCGTGAATGTCAAGACTCTGCTACGTTCTCTACGTGCTCTATCACATCAGAAGATCTTTGCAGAATCTTTTCAAGTTGGCCAAGTACGCCTAAAGTATTTGGCACGAGAGCCTCGAAGTCCCGACCTGCTTATAAATTGCATAGTTTCATTTTCTTCGTGCTTTTTCACATTTAGTCTCGGGGTATTCGGGGAGATCGATTTAACGAGACAACACGACTATCCAAAATATTCGCGGGAGTATAAAAAGTGCATGCACACGATTCACACGGGTAGGGACTCTAGAGAATAACCTAATGTAAGGAATTTCTGTGCTTTCACTAAACTCGTGGGTAGCCGAAGGACAACGGGTCACTTTGATGACGCTGGAATACCGGATTTGTAAATTATAATATTTCTGCAATTTTTCGAGATATCGCCTACACGTATCGAAAGCTGATGGACCTGTCTAAAAATTCCTACGGTCCCCTCCATTACTAACTACTGTTCGCTTCCACCACAGCTTACGAAAATAAACGAGAATCGAGCAATTAAACGATAAACTTTTCACAAGGTTTTTCTCAAAATGTACCTCCTTCGCTTTCAAGAATTACAAATATTTCAGAACGTATCAAACATGTTACTTCATATTTCCTGAGTATTTCGATGAAAATTTCAATTGCAAACATTAACGAGTTACGTGACAGTGCAAAAGTCTTTGACATATATGTACAGGTACTTTCACTGGAAAAGCGCCGTTGAAATCTACAGCGTTGAGCTCTCCAGCTACTTTCAACGTGTCGCGCGGTATACCGGCATTCAAGTCTCTCGCTTCCCCAGTATTTTTAGGAGACATCAATGCCACTACTAGCCAGATCGCAACTTTAATCAAACAACTTGTTCAATGTAGAGAAACGCATAAAGCTAACTCGATGGTGATATACTGTTATCGAGGGGACGAATTAAATTTTTTTTTTCTTTTTTTATAAACTTTCAATCAAGAAGAGAAACATTACGCACGCCACAGACCACCATTGCTAACATGCATTTTCCAAGCTTTTGCCATTCTTATTCGACAACGATATTGGTACATAACACCCCCACCCTACAAACTTTACTTGCAAACTAATAAATATGTGTGTATATAGAAGAATGAAAGAGAAACATATATAGCTGCTTTAACACAAATCCCTCTTATAATAGAATAGTAGATCTTTTCAAGTTCTATTATTTACCTTCGCTAGTATGGAAGCATTCCGATTTTAAAAATCTTCAGAAACCGTGAAAAAGTAATCCTTTCCCCTGATGATTTTGGCTCGCTCTACTCCCCGAGTGAGAAGTGAACGAGGTGAGAGAGTAAGTGTGACAACAGTGATAATATTAAAGGGGGGGAGAGAGAGAGAGAGAGAGAGAGGCAGGAGATGGAGAAGGAGAAGGAGGAGAAGGAGAAGGAAAAAGTAGTAGAATGAAGAAAAGATTGAAAAGTGAAGTGACAAGACACTGTGCGATTTTTTAAAGGTGAAGATAAAACTGTCACTGACACTGAACACGAAGGTGTTCATTCCCTTGGGATCGCGGATGGTAATCCACTAATGATGGATTCATCGATGATGATCGATCGTATAAGGAACGAAGGCACTTGCTGCATATTAGCGAAGAAGCACCGTAGATATTTTCACTGTAGCAAAAGGAGCACTGATCTCTGTCTCGTTATGTCACTGATAAGAACTAAGATATTCGCAAGTGGATCGCTCCGGGGAAGTCAAAAACTATTTCGCAGATTCTCTCGTGTTCGTCTTTCGTTACTCGTTTATTCGTTTCTTCGTTTCTTCGTTTCTCATTATTTCGTTTCCCTAGTACTTGGTATCTCGTGAAATACCGAGGTTCTGGACTCATCCACTCGGCACGCACGTTCTCCACCGAGCGCCGAAGAACTAATAAAAGCTGGGGCCCAGCATGAAACTGCGTAGGCCGCTTAGTACTCCTTCCACTACGACCGCGGTTCGCCCGATGCCACTATCCCTATCCCACCGATGTGCCTGAGCTTGTAAACAGAGAGCAGCCAGTCGGCTGGAGCTGGAAAGAGAGTGAATGCGCCATTGCAAAAGTGCAAGAGTAGGATGGATACAGTAATGGAGGGGAGCACCCGTGGGGGGAAGGGGAGAGGGCTCCCACAAATCACGGGCATCAGGGGGTAACCTCGACTGGACAGACGCATATAGAGATACGGACAAACGGATAGATGAACGTTGTACTTACCAGGTATATATGGCACATGTACACGTTTCTCATTGAGTGTGTGCGTATATAAGTACGAAAGAGAGAGATGGAGGGAGTTTTGCGGCTGCTTCTTTCTATCTAACGTGAAAGTCACTCGGTCAAGGTTCCCCACCAAAAACCTGCACGCTTCACCACCACAACCTCCTCTTCCTCCTCCGCCGCCTTTGCCGCCGCTGCCGCCGCCGCTGCTGCTGCTGCTAATACCAACACCATCACCGCTATCGCAAGCACCACCTCCACGTTATAGCATCATCAACCGTGTAGCAACTCTCTCGATTGCACACGGTTCGCGGACAATGCTATACTTGGTGCGAATCGAGGTGCAAGGATAGTCGGTGACCCTGTAGTCCGAAGTATCCGCTCTTTTACTCCTTCGGACTTTTTCCCTATGCCTTTTTCTCATCCACAGCGGATGACGTAGAATTTCCTTCAATTTCTAATCACGTTTTAGTAAAATATGCGTGTGCGACTCTTTGTGGGAGAATCGCAATCTCTACGAGAGAGAAAGAGAATGGAAAGCAGAGATATCGATATTACCGATCTTCGCATGCTCATAAACTTGTTAGAGAAAGTACATTGCGCATCTCATCTCTAAATGCATTTTATTGCGATTCAATCCCCCACAGCATGCAACATTAAACTTTCGTAGCTACCTATATCACAAATTATCCGAATATCGGATTAGATCTTTTTCCGATAGGCTAAATATTGTGATAAACGCGATTGTATAGCCGAGAGGACATTGTGCAGAGGGAGAGTTCGGAAAATTGTGGTTCGCTAAATACAAGTATTAAGGATAAAGCGGTAGAACAATTACGCTTGATTGAGCCAGGGATCTTGTTTCTATTTTACTTGATTTCTGCGGGTAGTTAGCCGATCCATGGCGATGGCGGTGGCGGTGGCGGTGGCGGTGGCTGCGGCGGCGGTGGTGGCAGCAACAGCGACTGCGGCAGGGCCAATCACAATGCAACTTTTACCACGACCGAGCGGATTATGATTGGTGTAATCACCGCATAGGAGAATCAGTGGCGGCGCTGGGTATATAAATAATTGAGCTTTAAAGCTTCGCGTCTGCGGACGGGCTAGCCTGATGAAGGCCGTCCGAGTGCTCCACATAAGATGGACACCATCGCTACGAGAGAATTATTGCGTGGCACGATGATGGGGTACTAGTCATCTAGTCGTTAAGACTCGCCGCGTATACCATCATGTACCCTCGTCCCTCTTGGAAAATTCTCCCTTCCTTCCTCTTCAGGGAGGAGAGAACGTTGCACCTTCATTGTTCATCCATTCTATCATCAAAATTTTTATCTAAAGTCGAATTTTCCTCCGAATACATGTAAACCAATAAGTTTTCTCTCTCTATCTATCTATCTATCTATCTTGCTCGTTTACTTTCTCCATTTCAGTCACGCGCAAATTGCAGCTAAGCGAGCTTCGTGGCTAGATTGAATCACGTGGGAGGGGAGGAGGTAGAGAAAACTTGACTGGAACGAAAATGAAAGCAACATCGACATGGATAGTCACTCATTTTTTTGGCTAAATATACATGAGAAAGAATGACACGATCGAACCTTCTTGGTATTCTAGAACATCCTAATCTATCGATCTTGACGGAAATGATAAAAAGCATTGTATAGCAGAGATCTGCTCTAAAAAACAGCTAACGAGGGACGAGTATCATAAATTTAGGCAATCGCGAGGCAAAAAATCAATTAACTAGTTTGGCTTAATGAAAATCTGGCTATAAATTCCTAGGGAATAAGTAGAAGGGGTGGCTTCTCGTGTGCCAGCGGGGTTCTACACAACGAGACCCTTTGTAGATCCAGAATGTATTTTTGTTTTCCAGACTACTCATATAAATTTTAATGTTAGGAACACCTATGTAAAATCCATTAGTGCTACGTCGAAAGAAAGGAACGATGGCAAATTTCGTTGGTATAGGATCACGACCATTAATCACGGATTCGTGCTTGCGAATGGTTGCTAGGGGTTTCTACTAGGCACGCAAATCGAGGTTTCGAGTGGAAAACACGGAAAAGAGGTTTTTCAGAATGGAGTTTGATGGAGAGAATTTCGTTGACAGAAAGCTCTTGGCATTTTATGTTTAACGGAGGAGGAAAAAGGGTCATCGGCTATGATCGATAAATCAAAGCTGGGATGCATCGGAGACTCTCGAATGACTCGTAGAGAACGTAAGAGGAGATCGTGAGAGGTAATCACCGTTACGTTATACGTTGTACGTTTATCTTTCCGTGCCTAAGCTCGGGAAGTAGCGAATATGTAATATCAAGTTACCCAAAGTGACGTAGAGTCGCATACACTTGCATGCGTCCACAGAGCGCACAGAGCGCACAGAGCGCAAACAGCAAACGGTTTTTATTGGAAAATTATTCAAGCGACTCGTAAGCTACTTCGTAGCGGCGAATCGAGCAAAATCTCTCCGAATGCAAGCTCTCTCTCTCTCTCTCTCTCAGATTATCGTTAATCCTGAATTCAGCTTATACCGCGCGCGCGTATCTCTATTTGCAAAGTGCACCTGCGAGCCACGCATTCCAGCGAAACAGACTTTTTCCTTTCCCTCGGGAATGGCTAGAGCGCCTCTAGACAATCCTTATGATAGCATTGAGAGCCCTAAACTTTGCTGTAAATGTAAATCGGGCTTAGACAGCGAGCAACTATTTGTAACAGGGTATTACGGTGCAAGTGGTGGTATGCGCCAGGAGGAGAGAACTATCCTTCGAGCGGCCTAGAAAAAGTGGAGTGAAATTTATGCACCAACCGCGCTCACAGCCCTGTGGTATGTTTTACCGCCCGCGGTAATCACTATGCTAGACTCACTGCTCTACATGTGTTGCATACGTGTTTTGTGCGTGTGCGTGTGCGTGCGCGTGTGCGTGTACCTACATGTGCCTCGAGAATCCGAGGCTTTTGCGCTCCGTCGAGACGCAGTGCACCGTTCGCACTGTTGCCTTGCGCAAGGTCGGCGAGAGGGAGAGGAGAGAAAGAGAGAAATTCCACGTGACAGAGTAACAGAGTGACAGAATAGTCAAGTTCCCTCCCTCTCGGTATTTCTATGCAGAAGATAGACATATGGACAGACAGACAGACAGACAGACGGACGGACAAGGAATGCTGAAGAGTACCAAGGAATACTGAAAATACCATATAGTCTCTTGCACTGGGAGGAAGAGTAGAGAAGAGTGTAGAAGAGAAGAAACGGAAATGCACTGCGATGCTAGTCTGCCGGGAGTAAGCAGGTGCGCAGGTAACGGCACGTTTCGTTGAATCGTGCGCGGGTGCCTTCGCGTGCGACTGCTCTCGGGCTTTCGTTCTTCTTCTTTCTCGCTCGGTAACGTAGCCAGAGAGTACTGGTAGATGATGCTTTTTGCAGCGGCGTGGAGTTACTGCTACAAGAAAATAACATCATTACACCTAGCGAGCAACGCTCAGCAGAGGAGACACACGGGAGCTCGCTCGGATCTCTTTCTTTCCATCAAAAGCGAAAATGTCTTTTTTAAGCAGACGGATGAGCCGGATTTCACGAAAAATTCTCCTCGTTCTCGTCGTTCTTTTCGTCAAATCCTACCCAGTTATTTCATTCATTTCAATTGCCTTCCTTTGACATCTGTTTCACTGTTCTCGCTTACTGTTAATGAGACTTTTTACACGACTCCGGAGAATGATCTAACGATATTCTCCGAAAGGAAGGTAAGCAGGAAAGAAGGAAGGAAGGAAGGAAGAAAAAGGTAGAGAGAGGGAGGGAGGTAGTAAAACTCAGCAGCACAGAGAGCTCGCCTAACCACAGATCAAAAGCTAATTAAATCTTGACGTGACCCGAGGCGAGAGCCCGAGCACGGATTCTCGAATCGTTTTCACGCCGATTTCGACACGGTCCCTTCACGCCACCCCATGTCACCCCACGCTGTCTCCTCCCTCCTTCCATCAACCTCCTTCTACTCTCCCTTTCTCATGGAGTCACTCGGTCTACGCGGCTCACACTCCTCCCTCGAGAGAGCTCTAGCTGAAACTCTCCCCCGGTGCCTTACTCTTCCTCTTACTCGTATTACCTAGACCCATCCTTTTCCCGAGAGTGAGAAAAGGACAGAAGGAATGAGACGAACAAGAAGAAGAACGGAGAATCCTCCGTTGGCTGCTCTAGAGCCAGAAGAAACGGAAGGAGGAAAGAAGAGAGAGAGAGAGAGAGTGACGAGAGGAAAGGAGAGCGAGAAACTACCACCACCGCGGTACAAGGTGAGGTACTGGGAGGCGTTATAAAGGGCTCTGTGTAGTTATTAGAGGTTATGACGGCGGTAATATCTCACTCAGCAGGCTCCTCCGTAATGTTATGGCTATGGCCAAGCCTTCTTCCCTCGTTCCGTGTTCTGTTCTGGCCCGGCTTCGACTCTGACTCTGACTCTGACTCGGCCCCACCCACTTTGCCAACTTTACGAATTGCCTGCCGGATCTTACAATGGAAGACGACGAGTTCCTCTTCCGATATCCTGTGAAAGTAAGAAAATAAAGAAAAAACCAACGATCCTAATAGAATCGACGGATCCCATAAAAGCAACTTTTCCTTCATCGAAGGGGTTGGTGGTTTGTTGTGATATTACGGTACGGGGGTAGTAGAATTCCTCACTCTATAACGGACTCGACAGGCGGCTGTTTCGATCTAACTGTTCGCTCTTTTTTCTTCATCGCGAAAACAGCCAAGACCGGCGCGCTCCTCTCTCGACATAATTATAGGAGAACGCTTAATTGAATGCATGTCTTGTTTCATGTGAAATTTTGCCAAGTCCCGAGAATACCGCCATACATTTCTAATGGCTCCCCCGGCTTAACCTCAAAGGTGCCGGCAAAACGGCTGCCTGTTTTTCATTAGAGCTATCCCTCCCTCTCTCCCCTTCTCCTTTTTACCGCGATACCATATAAATTAGAATTCAGTGATGTACGATCAATTAAATTATGAACACGCGTTTACTGCAATTTTTACAATCTTTAATGGAAGCGGATGATTAGAAATTTGTTTTATAGCCAATTCTACGCGACTTAGAAGCCTCGTTCGATTTAACTGAGTTATTAGAAAAGTTTAAGAGTCTCTCGCGAGAGATAGTTTGTAAAAGGAAGAACTTTAGGGCTCTCTTCTTCAACTGCGATATATTCAAATGGCGAGTAACGAGCGAATGATGATGAAAAATGGTGCAATTGTTTCTGCCGATTCGTCTGCGAAACGTGTGCGAGAATGAGAGAGGAGCATGCTCGTCGTCGCGTATCACTCCTCTCTCCCTGGATCCTTCTTCGCCGAACTTGTATGCACGTAGAATGGCTTTACTCGGCTTAAAGGTCTCCACGACGTGGAGGATCCTCCTTTCTCTCTGGCGCTCGTCACGATCTTTAGCAACTCGATTATTCCATCCTCCCCCTGTCTTTGCTTTGCCTCTCTCGTCCTCCTTTTTCACCTTTTTCACCCTTTTCACCGTCGTTCCGCCAAAATCACTAGCTATCACTTTGCTTCTCTCCTCTCTCTCTCTCTCTCTCTCTCTCTCTCTCTCTTTCTCTTACCTCACGCTCTCATTTAGCACAGCATTTAACTTTAGCAGATGTACTCGAATCTTTCCAGCTGGAAAAACTTTGCTCGACTCGAGTGTGCATAATTCCCGAGGAATTATGCCGAAGAGTATGAAAGGGAAACTGGTGAGCGATACGATCTATGATTCTCACGCGATAAACCAATTGGACGAAGAGAGGAGGCTGGATGAGGGCGATGCATAAACTTATAGAAAAGCGAAGACGATAAAAAACGGTAAGCGATGATGAGCGACAGTGAAAGTTTTGACGCCGGGTCCCCGTCAACCTTATCTTCCGGGTAGCGCGTTACGCAACGAAAGAGAGGAGTAAAGACGAATGGCACTCCATTTAGTTGTCGAGTTGAAATGTGCGCTCATCCGTCGATCTCGAGGTAGCTCAGGGTCCCCACCGTGAGTGGAAGAGTGAAAGAGTGAAAGATACGGTTCGTGGCTCTGGCATGCTCTGGCACTAGGCCGAGGAGTCGAGGAGTCGAGAAGTAGGAAGTTCCTCTCTGACCTCTCCACTGCTCAGTATTCTCATGGAATTGGAATAGGGTTGATAGGACAAGCTTGATAAAGAGGAAAAGAGACGACTTTGCGAAAAGTGTTTCTATCTTGCTGGACAAAGAAAGAAAAGATTCGCGTCGTGACGTCCACTCTCTGTCTCTCTGGGTCCTCGGAGAGGAGAAGAGATGAGAGGTCGCGGATGTCACTCACCTGCTCGTCCAAGCAAGACGTGGAGGACGCGCGTGCACGTGGCACGAGGGTTACCTTCGCAAATTGATGTTCTTTGAAAATGCCATTTGCGCAATTTCTTTCGCTCTCAATTTAGCCCCCTTCTGTGCCAAACGCGCCAACTGAATCATCTGATTCAATTAAAGAGGGATGAGGGATTATCTACTTGGGTGGGACAGGTGCCGGACAAGGGATCCTGATAAAAGTGTAGACTGATCGCGAGAGTTGCTTGTCGAAGGAAGCTCGCATATGGTACAATATATTCTGGCGAGTGGTCTCGAGAGTGAGAGCGAAGCGAAACAAACTCAAAGCCAGTCGAGCCAAGCTAGACGGGAGTATCTCGGCGGCCTCGGCATAAGCGGGAGGATATCGGGAGGAATAAAAGGTCTAGGTAGCATAGTTGCACGCACATTCCCAGTTCACAGCCTTGACTCCCTTGGCTGCTGGACGAGAAGAAGAGGAGGAAACAAGCGGGTAGCACGAGGAACGGCCAATCAGCGCACATACCGAAAGAAGAAAAAAAAGAGGAAGTAGAGAAGAAGAAGAAGAAGAAGTAGGAATAAAAAAGGATAGAGAGGAAAGGAGAGTAGTTGGGAGAACTGAGGAGAATCTAGTCCCCTTTCTTTGCCCCTTTTCCCTGTTTCCACGAGCAGCCGATGGCAATTATACGCGTGGAACCATCCTGGCTAGATTTGAGATCAGATAATCCCATCTGTCGGCGTAAACGCACCGCAAATGATGCCGCGAACCATCATTGGATTCACCAGCAAAGATTTTTCCAAAGATCGGCATGTAGGAAAAGCAAGGAATCGTTCAACTGGTCGGTTTTTTTTTTTCGAAAAAAAAAACCAGAAAGAAAAGAAAGGAAAAGGAAATAAAAGAAACGAGTCATCCTGGGAAGAAGTAGCGGATCGGAAGCTTCTAACGGTTCGGAGAAGACGAATAATAATGAAAAGTACTCTTTCCACTTGTAGCGCCATGACGACAGTGAAAGATACTAATGGACGTACGGCTCGAATGCCAAACGCCCACGTGGCTCCGCACTCGATGCCATTCCGATGTTAATTGAGGTGCGCGACGCCCACACGATTCGAAAACGCCTTTCCCAGAGTCCCGCGAGTCATCGATGCCACCGACGGATTTCTCTGATCTCCTTTAGCAGACGCATCATAACGGAGCTCTGCCAATTTTCTCTCCTTATACCGACGATGTATCGACAATTTTTTTTTTTTTTAATTATATCACATATTGGTTTGCGCGCGCTCTTACTGAAAGAGACAGCCATGCACGAACAAACACAGAGCATCTCTTTAAAATTGGGACAAAATTATCATAATCCTTGCATAATTATGCACCTGCAGGCGCGTCAACGACTTTGGTTTCTCGTAACAGAGGCGCTTTGCTCTTACCCTTATGCTTATCCTCACCCTCGCCCTTATTATTTAAATCTCACAAGATTCCGCTGGTAGATTACGAGGGATCAAGGTGACAAGAAGATCGACGAGGTACGTCAGTGAAAGCGAACGAGTATACAGGGTGCTACGGTTCCTGGCGCTATTCCAACAACTTTTTCCCCTTGGCATTTTGCAAGTTAGTGCCTCAATCTTCGATCAATTTCAAATAGGAACCACCCCTCGAAAAAGGATCCGCCTATTTCCGGACACCCTGTATATACGCGAATAGGGAGATGCATAGAATGAAAGATGCAAAAGAAGGAGGGGATAAGAAAGAAGTGAGAGAAACTGAGTTTCTCGCGGATAGAGTAGATAAAGAGCAGAGTATCTGTCTGGTCCAGCTGGAAAAATCGCTTCTGAATCACTACACTACCTACCTGCTACCTTATTGAGGAACCAGCTCCCTACCTACTTGCCTGTCCGCCTGCCTGCCTGCTTGCCTGCCTCTTTGCCTTCTCGCTTGCCTCTGACTATTCTTTTAGTTCGTGCAGTCAGAAGTATAAATAGCGCTCTTTGAGAATGTTGGCGACACTACTGCAAGCGTTCATGTATCACGTGCTGGATTTCTCTCCCACACATTAGCCAATCTGCTCTCACCAATCGCGAGAATTTACTTAGAAAAACGAGAGAGAGAGAGAGAGAGAGAGAGAGGGAGAGAAAATATAAAAAAGAGAAATTGGAGAATCTTAAGTAATAGTGGAAATAACACGATTAGGTTTGTCGACGATTAATGATTTTTCTTCATCCCTAGAAAGCTTACTCTTTTCTACCATATGCTCTTGTTCTTTGACCCACGTGTGGATCCCTTTAAAATTGATAGGCGCATTTGCTTATTTATGAGAACTTTTATATCGAGACAATAAGACGCGTGTACAGAGCTCAAAGGTCCTTGGGATTAGAGCGTGTAAAAACGCCACTTTGATATCCTTGCAGCGAAACACCTTGGGTACTTGTTGCTTCCCCTTTCCCTATGCCCCATTATAAAAGCGCTTCCCGGTAAGGCAGTGATTACTGGCAGCAATGGCAGCAATGGCAGGAGCAGCAGCAACAGTAGTTTTCACGTGTTTCTTTACTTTGATTGATCAAGATTCACTTGGCTTTTATATTCCAGCAGGAAGAGTCGAAGGATAAGCGTTGCATCAGGATTCATTTCACGATTAAATCAACTTTCTCGATTGCCTGATCAGTTTTATAGGAGGTTTTTTCTTTTTCTCTTTTTTTCTTTTTTTCTGTTTTTCTTTCTATTCTGGATTGAGGGCATTCGCATGTAAACGGGTGAACGCTCGCGCTACCTTTGAGTCTTTCTATGACTCCTCGTCTCCCTTGGCTTATCAGATTCTCTACTAACTGGCTGATCGTCGACGGAAAGGAATTCTCCTCGTCTCCTGATTTCATCTGATTTCTACGATTTTCTCGATTCTCCTTCCGACTTCTCTTTGCTGTCCGATAGCAGCGGCGCGCTGCTCCATGCTACTTGCCAACTTGCGTTACCCAGCATAATTTTAGACTGGATCAGATCATTCGAACAGTGGAGAGGCAGCAATCGAAGAGTTAGATCAGGAGGCTGTGACGCAGCGATAAATTTACCAAATTATTCCATCCCCGAGCAAATAAAAGATAAGATAGAAAAAAATCGTGTAATGTCGCGAGAAACGTGTTCGCGCGGCAATTAAGATCAATTTATAGATAATAATCACGAATCTTGCAGTTTCTGTCTTGGTATTCGTGAATCGATGGAAAAGAAGGAAACCCCGAGAGTAAAAGAGAGAGAGAGAGAGAGAGAGAGAGAGAGAGAGAGGGGGGGGGAGAATCATTTAATTCAAGGAGTTTTTCATGTCATTTTCTACGGTTATTGCGATGTCATCGATAACTCGAGCAATGCTCAATGGCCTGGCTTCACACACGGGAACTTGTGTCTTTATTAATTTTCAAGGTGTTTGATCGATGATAATAGAGCCAGAGCTAGCTAGGGAACTCGCGTCATTAGTCAGTGCTCCCCTCGCTATTTCCCGCAGCATCCGGGAATAATTCAACGCATTGCACTTTCTCCACTCGGCGGCGGCACTTTAACGAATAAAACAAGTTTATTGAGATATTATCGTCGGGAGATTTTCTTTGCGCACTTGAAGATACACGATGGTTTTATCTCGGGCAATGTCCCGAGTGTCTTTGCAGGAGCAACGAAATTCGTCAACGGGAGAGTAGTAGGAGGAGAGTATAAAGAAGCAAACAAAGTGTGCACAAGCGAAAGAGTAGGCAAATAATGTGTGGTATTAAGTCGCATTGTTCCGCAAATCGCAATTGTGCAACGGTGCATCCATAATCTCCGAGCTCTATCAGCAAATACAGTTATGGCTCGCGGCTGGCGTGAAACGCGCCACTCTCGAGTGTCAGAGTCGTCCAGTGCCAAAAGTATCCGTGGGTATTCGATGAAGTAGCGAGAGGGAAAAATAGGGAGGAAGTTGGCTCGTCGGGTCTATAAGGATGATGAAGAAGGAGAGCCCCTCCTGGCCAATAACCCGGCAACGTCGCGCAGCTACGTAGGTAGCCCCGTCTGTGGTTAATGATGCCCGCGCGAATCGATGATTCGTCAATGTCCGAGGCGAAATGGAATTACGCGACGAGAAGCAGAAGAGCGAAAGAGTCTCGCAATGCGCAACGCATAAACCCAGAGGAGTAAAAGCAACTTTACCCGATCTCTCTGGCTCTCCGTTGAATATTCAAGCGCCTTCCAATAATTCTTCCGCGCGTTTCACGTTTCATCCCTCTTTTCTTCTCGACCGACCTTCGCAAGGATGCAGGTGGACGACAAATTGAGTGACGTCACGCGTCAACTCCAAGTCAAAGCGAAACTGCTCCGTGAAGCGGGAAGAAGCGCGCGCGCGTAAACTCGCGTACAAAAAGAGAGACGCACGTGAGAAGCCGCGAACACGATTGGCTTGGTCTCTGCCGGTTCGAGGGAGGAGAGGGATCGACGAAGAAATGAATGAATGAATGTACCGCCATGGCGTGGGCGGTCGTTGGTTCTCAACCTTCCTTCAGCGACGTTCCTATCATACTCCAGGCGTTCCTTAGGTGATTTCTTATGCAACTCGCACGTTACACTTTGCAAGGAGGAAAAGGCTCTCTTCTTCTTTTTCTTCTTCTTCCTGATTGAAATTTTCTCCCCTCTTCTCTTCCTCCTCCTCCAATGAAGAGGTGGGCCGAACGAGGAAGACACGGGTGTAATTTGTGGAATCGCTAAACTTGTAGGAATGAGTTTCAACTGGATTTGCAGCATGTTACATAAATCACGGCGGAGGGAGAGGAGAAAAATTGCAAAGTTTACTGCCATATCGAGGAAGTGAAGGAAGAGAAGAGAAGAGAAGAGAAGAGATTCACGATCGTTCGATCTCGCGCGATCGACTTGCGCGCGAAAGCGAGATAATCTTGGATTACGTATCGATTAATAATGAGATATCTCGGATGGATCAAATTTTTTGCCATTCTTGAAACATGTAAATAGTATTAAAGTGCTGCTATTTGCTTCTCTTCCCTTCCTATTTCCTATTGAATTTGCTTCATCAATTTCACGATCACAATCTCGCAGTGGTAGACGCGCGCTGTTTAAACTTGGTTCAGTCCGCTTTGCATTTTATCCGGTGACCATTTGCATAAGTAGCCGTCGGAATAGTGGAAAAAGTTAGCCGGGGTCCATTCTCCTTGCGTAATTACGTTCGTTACGCAAGTTCCATTACGAGGCGCGAGCGAGAGCTTTCGACGGGAACGCGTGGAAAGAAGGAAACTTCCTAATTCATTATTCATCAGTACCGCGTCATTGCGAACATTACCATCGTCGTCACTGTCCTCCCCTCCCTTTTCTCAAAATCTTCCCGATCTTACCACTCTTCAGGGTTGCGTGAATTTTCATCATCACGAAAATATTGATCAAGGAGGAAAAGAAATGAAATAAACTTATCTTCCGAATGGAATGGAAACGATGTTGAAAGTATCGCGTACAAGATAAATGGCAGTTGAGCAAAAAGTTAACGCGAGCTCGTCGAAAGGGTCAAAGCGATAATTTTCTCGTGTAAGTGAGTGATCCGAGGAAAAACAGAATTCTAACTCTCGCTATCGTTTCACTCAGCGTGAGGTTCAGGGCGATTGGACGTTCACGGCGGACAGGTTGTTAATTAGATGGCTCGCGATAGCCGCTAATCTCGGTCTATCGCGCGCCTATACGTTTAAAATGCATTCACTCCATCTCTTTCTCTTTCTCTTTCTCTTTCACTACTTTGCTTGCCTGGCTTCTCTGTGTAGGTCAGTTTTGCACGCACGACACCTTTCGCTTTCGGTAGCCGGCAGGCGTAAAGCGATTTTTACGCATCGCTGACAGCGCGCTAATGCCTTACACCACGAAACCCCTAACTCACCCCGCACTCGTTCTAGTACAATTAACCCACTTAACCGGAACTAATGGCCATTCCATTACGGCGCTACCCGCGAGAGCCCTGTTTGCCGCTTCAATATAACGCGCGTTACCTGCTTAACGTAAGTAACGACAGGATCGATTTAGCGCAGCCAGGCAAACCAAAGGGACAACAAATGGAAAAATCTACTTTCACTCTATCTCTCTCTCTCTCTCTCTCTCTTTCTCTCTGCAAGTTCTACAAGAGTAGAACCTGATCGGAAAGACTTGACCACGGGAAAACAAGCGAACAATTGACGACAACGACGACAATTTACAGTTAAACTCTTTTACTCCAACTCAAGAAAAACCCACGCGCCGGCTAGAACCGCGCCGGCTCATCTTAATGCGATTTCTCATACTAAAAACTTCTTCCTTATCTCGATTTTGTATCCTCGACTTTATCTTGATCTTTGCATGGCCGAAATCCTAGCTCGGTTCTGTTCTTTTTTTTTTTTTTTTTCTTCTTTTCATTTGAGTGAATTAAAATCCATTGATCGGGGAAGTAGAATCATTGGCCGAATTTTGTTAATTGGCATACCGCTCTCGATTTGAACGTAGAAAAGATCGAGCGGGGAGAGGTAACCTCGGCTAACCTGAGGCAATCGATGCGACTAAGTAGGTATTGGCGAATGAGCGATGCGTGGGAAGCCTCGGTATGGTGGGCGATTTCTGCCCACGACTCGCGGGATAATAAATCTGAAAAGGGGGCTTAGGAGGTTAGACTGGACACGATCCAAATACATTGGTAGATACGCTTTTTACAAAGGGGGAAAGAGTTCTTCTTAATCCGGGTAATTGGGATTCACTGGACGCTTGCTATTCGCGTTTTTAAGCAAAATTTATCCTCGATATGTATTGATATGGAACAGGTGTTACGTAAGCACTGTGTTTTCTCTGCATTCATGCCCCATTCTCCTCCCTCTCTTGTGTGTGTGTGTAAATCCAACGAAACTCCGTTCGACCAGGTAGACCAATATGGTCAGAGGAGAGTTTGGCGAGCGAACGAGCATTCGGGATGACCGAATCGAATGAAAAGCGAGCGATACTAGCCCAACAAGTTAACCCACACACGCGATCGAGCAATCGCGTCATCTTCTTTTATCTTCGATGACGTCATACGCCGGATTCGCGAAGGTGAAGGACCCCTGGGAGCCGACCTTAACGCCTGCCTGCTTGCCTGCCTGCCTGCCTGCCTGCCTGCCTGCCTGCCTGCCTGCTCTTGGACGATCATTTTCCGTCAACATCCACCGCCATTAGACCCATTAAAAGATTAAAAGGAATGTAATTATTCAAAGAGTTTGATTCTTCCCTTTCAGGAAAAATTTTCCTTCCGGAGATCGAGTCTGAAAACTGCAACAACGCGAGTTTACTCTAGCGAACTCGTTACCACTGAGGGAAGAAAAAGATACGAAGAAGAAGAAGAAGAAGAAGACGACGACGACGTCGTTGCCGCAAAATGCACATGTGAGGCCGCAGCACCCATGCGAATCTAGCACGATCGTCCCATAGAATTTTATTAGGCATAAACTGCCTCTTGGCGATTTATAGTTGCGAGCTCATCAATTAGAAGAATTTGCATAAACGTTTTAATTAGCGTTATGCTACCGTGCATGCGATGTCTAAACTTGCCATTTCTGCATAAAATCCTCGCTCTCTGATTGCACACGGGCTTTTTCTGCTCGTCCCTCCTTCCCAGCGATCACTTAGCCTCCATTGAAATGTATGTATGCATCCCCATGTACATATGTATGTATTCACGCGTGCATAGGAGCGTACCGAGAAAAATCGAGCGCTAGACGCAGAGCAGCGATTTGCCGGAAAATTTATGGTATCCCTCCAAAGGGAGGGATGGATTCCTATGTGGCTCGTAACATTGTAGCCAGTGGATCCCATAATTTACTTCATTAACCGTAATAAATTAAAATAGAAACCCCGTGAGGGGATTTCCGCGCCGATATCCTTGATTCGCGATTTATCATTATAATGGGTAGAGTACAGTTATGGCGAAAACGCGAATGGCAGCAGAAAAATCAATTGTGACTTAGCTGCAAGACGAACGTAGAATCGAGAGAGGAAGGGGGAGAGACAAGGAGGCGCAGGAGGATCACCTTGGAAGTGTTTGTAATTTACAGTTTCCATTACGTCTGGAGTGTTAACGACTACTCGAGACCCCCTATAAAAATATCGCGAAGGACTGCAATTTTCGGAAAGTCCAAGTCTTCCACCAACCTTGGGGCTCTTCCTCGAATCTGCCGTCTATTCGCGTGTTCTTCTCTCTTTCGTCGTGTCCTCGCATGGTTTTTTGCCCAATCGATTTCTGATCCGCTGCAGAGCGGAGCCGATTATTCCTTCTCGTGCGAAATAAGCGCTTTCACTCGATCGATTCACGCTAGCTGGCACGAATTGCAAAACGGCCGGTACAACAAACTTTTAAAAAGGTTAATGGCACGCGTGTAGGATGTGTTTTTTGACAGCCAGTTATTTACTCGTACGCTGGCCGGATTTTGTTTGCCTTTCTCTCCTTCGATTTCGCGTGCTTGTTCTCCTCTTGGAGAATCCCTCGCGATAAATCAATAAATCACCTGGCCGTCCGGATGATTCAGGTAACGCTGCTTCAATTACAATTGCAATTACAATATTATTCTTTCGCTTTTCTCTCCGAGTGAAGAGCGATGCGAGCTTTCAGCTTCCACTCTATGCTTTTACTACGACGGGCGGAACTCTGTTCGACTGGCAATTGGTTCCAGCCGATTGGCATTAGCGACTGAATCTGACTAGGAGATTAATTTCTGAATTGAACTCGCACCGTTTAATTCGCTGGTCTCTCCCTCTTTCCTTCTCCCGTGAGAGAAAGACTCGAGATATCCGAAGAATCGGTCGAGAAAGATAGCACTCGGGTCAGAAGATACAGTTTATCGCTTTCAGCGATCACACGGCTGGTTCTTTCACGATAAAAGGAGAGAGGGAGAGTCCGAGCGGGATCTTCTTCCGAGCGAAATGTCAAGAAGCAGGCGGTTAATTCTCAGCATTTACCGAGCCAGCGGCCTGACCCAACTATTCATTAGACGGGAGTACAGGTTGCGTTCGTTCCCGTATATCTCTTCCTCCTTCTCTCTTTCTCTTTCTCTTTCTAGCGCGCGCGCGAGAACGCTTGTATAACTCGATTCACTTACTACAATGACGAGATGACGATACTACGACGAAGATGTTCCACCGAGGCTTGGAAACACGTTGAACGTCCGGTTACGGAAAAACCCTGCGGCCTGGTGCTCTCGATTCTCTCTCGATCAGCAGCAGCAGCAGCAGCAGCAGATTCACTCGCGAGACCTGTTCGATAAACCCTAATTAAAATTCTATGTACTCACTAGCGCATAAGATACTTTGAGCTGATCGAGAAAGTCTTACGAACCGAACTTTAACGACCGAGGAAAAGAAGATTGAGAAAAAAAGAGTGTTTTATCCAGTATTTATTAATCCTTGTAACGATTGCTATTGGTTCTCTTTGAACGAGACGGAAACATTTAATATTTGAGTGGGAACAACCAGTTCTCCATAGAAATAGACGAAGAGAGAGGGAGACATTTTCGCGCTTTTAAATATATTTATTCCAATTAATGAAGTCGCCATTCCGGATAATAAGCGAATCCAGTCGTTTCCCGTTTTTCCCTGGTGGTTTGCACTGCTTTCCCTATCTCTCTCTCTCTCTCCATTCTCATCGCTGGAAGATGCACGCAAATAGTTGTTCGAGTCTTCCCGGAGGAGAAAGTTGGAGGAGGACAGAGGAGCAAGACTTTCACTCTACGGGCGTCGATCACGAGTGGAGTAGCGATCACTACTGCCATCGCCATCACTTTTCTGACCTCCCGTTATGTAAGAGCAAGTTCCGTTTCTCTCCGGAAATATCCTAATATCCTTGCAAGTGGATAATACTACCGAAGGATGGTTTCAGGGGGAAGAACCACGATATCGCACAATGAGTTGTGCCACTCGGTATAATTTACTGCTGCTACTTCTACTACTCTGTTGCCACTACCACTACCAACTACTGTTCTCGCCAGACCAAGTCCGAGTCGTTGTTGCCTCGCAACGGAATCATTGCTACTTTGCATAATGGCGGTAATAACTGCTCCGGTGCATGATAACTAGAATTTCCTCGAGAGCTACGTGACATCATTGCTATAAGATGATCGTTGCCATAACAGTCCATGCATGATCGAAAGAAAAGATAGGGGGAGGGGAGGAGAAGCAGCTTGCGAAACTCAATCCGAAACACTTGGAAAATCTGCTTGTTCCAATTCCGGCTTACATTAGCCACTCGGCGGCGACTCCAGTCACTCAGCCACTCAGCCACTCAGCCACTCAGCCACTCTCACAGGTGCGAGGACCTCCTTTTTCCTGCCACCCCCTGCCTTCTCTCTCCCTACTTCTTCGGAGGCCTGTAATCATCGTAGCTCCGAAAGCAACGTATATATAATCATCTCGTATCCGCTACGATTTCGGCTCTGATCGCTCACCACTCGAGTCAAAAACCACTCGCTAAATGGCACCTCGTATCAGCGCGAATGAAACGAATTCACCATCGACGAGAGTCTCAGGAATATAGGAAGGAGGAAGGACTGGGTAGGTTCTGGCTCTAGAGGAAAGGAAAGGAAAGGAAAGGAAAGGAAAGCTGATGGGCAAGTATCTATGTACGGGGTGGCCTTGGCTCAATGTCGCGCATACCGTTCATCTACGGGATTGCTTTGTAAGCGCGTGAAGCAGCGAGAACCAACCGAGGAACAAACGGGGGGAGAGGGAAAGAGGCAACTCTAGCTGCAATTTCTGCCTGGGATTGACGGCGCGTATACTCCCGTGTGTTACGGGGGTCAGGAGTGTCAAAGAGGTCCCGAGAGTCCATCCTATTGGCCAGAGACCTCGACGACTATCAATATTCCTTCGCTGCCACGCCACTTTACGGCTCCTGTGCTTCACTCGCATCTTTTTCTCGAATCTCGCAAGCTTCGCTTTACCTCGTTACCGTGACCCAGGAGGGTCAATGTCGCCTCTATTTTCCTAAAATAGCAGGACTGTCGCGGCGGGGATATGCCTCTCGTGATGCATGCAAGACGCGCGCCCTCGCTCAGCTAGAGCGTTACACCACCTTGGCGGGAAGAAGCTCCAAAGCCCCGGTTAAGCGGTTAGCGGAACGTCAGGTTACGCGAGGTCACGATACGCGTGCGTTTACACGTGACTCGACGCCACTTGCTCGACGACTACCGCTTACACACCGCCGCGGGTTTTCTGCAATTTTGCGCAAACGAGACAATCATCGTTACGATGCATGTCGTTGAGAGCAAGTCTGACGAGAAGGCGTGTTATCAAGTCGAGGCTGTGCTCTCTGCCTTGCCGGGCATCGCTGCACTACGTATATTTTAAGGAAAAAGGAAGGCTATGAAAAATTCTGATAGAAAATGCTTGGAGATACGTGAAAAAAATACAGGAAGAAAAAGGCGAGGAAGAGATTCCAGTCATTTAAACTCCTTTGTTTCGCTCCAATAAAGAATTCCTCCTTTTTCCCCCAGTTTCAGATCTACTTTTTCTATGTTTTCGGTAGCCGTCCGATCCCTGCTCAGCGTTCGCCAACGAAAATCCGCTCCTAATTGGTCACCTAGGTGATGTATGGCTGCTTCAAGATTGCTCGTATCTGCCAGAGCTATCTCCCCAGCAGCGTCTAACGATCCCCTCTGGACCTGGGTGAGCTAGCCAATTTAGGCCTTTCCTCTCATCCTCCCTAGTCTATTTCGCTTTTGGCAATTTATGGCTGGCTGGCTGGCTGGCTGACTAGTCGGGGTAATCCGTATGGTAACCCCGTATGGTGGGCCCTTAAAAGCGAACCAACGAAGACCGAAGGAACCTAAAGAGATTCCGAAAGTAACCACGCACACGCACACACACGCGCGCGCGCATACACATACGCATACGTAACGTTACCAAACCAGCTTGATTCCCTTGACTCCGTTCAAGAAATTCGTTCAAGTTTCGTTTCACTGGGTCACCCTATCTCGCCAACACTCGACTGTCAAGTTGACTTGAAAACTCTGTAAAGTGTAACCAGTACAGAGATTACCACTGCAAGAGGGAAGTTTTGCTCGTTGTTAAGACCAATATGGGGTCTCTCGGCGACTATCCTCGACGACCACCAACCACCACCATCACCACCCACAACAAGATCCTCGTCGCATACTCCTTTCAGTGAAACCGGCCAGCGGTTAGCAGGAGCGACTAATGACGCGCCATTTAAGTCCTTTCTTACCTCCTAGCACCACAGGATTGTGCAAAACTGACAGGATTATTTAAAGCGCGTCAGCACGGATTTACGAGGTACCTGCTTCCAAACGATGTTAGTCAAATGGTTTCATCTTGCTACAATTGCTCTTTATGCTTCTTACGAATTTGGTCGAATCATTACTCAAAAGCGGTATTCCGTTATTCACCCTGTTGTTCGTGGGCGAATGTTCGTCGACTTTGTTGGCGATTTATTTGAAAAATCGCAGCGATTTTCGTGGAATCGATACGCGTTGGGGAGATATTGAGAAATTCCAGTGAACTTGCACAATAGAGGGGTAAAATGATGCCCGGCCGAACCACGCGTCGTCTCGCATGCTCTATAAATGTTGCAAAATTCTCACTACAATGGGCAATCGCTCTAATCCCATTGTGGATCTCCTGTAATCCTCTGGCCTAACTAAATCCTAATCCGATTTCCTTCTGGCGAGCAGCGTTCTTCACCCTCGAGACACGACAAATCTATTATTATAAAAGAGAAATCGGTAACTGCGTTTGTTAGTCTCTCGCCTAGCTCGGCTCTCGTAAAATACGGTGGCAGGAGGTCGATTTAGTTTTCTAAAAATGATTGCTGCGCTATTCGTTGCGAGTTACCGGGACAACCAGGCTATATACAACTCGAGCAGTACTATTCGGTTTGCGAGACGAAATGAAATTGCGAGAAATTTACGATGGCACGTTTAAGAGAGTCTGGGTGAGCTCTAAAATTTAGCGGGCAAACTAGGGTAGGTAGCCCGAAGGGCCGTCGTACCAAAGCCTTATTATGCGCACCAATGCACCACCCCACTACTGTCGTCGATTGCTCAAATTCTGCAATTCCAGCGCGTACTGCGCGATTTTTAGCAAATTTCTCTGACGAACCGTGCGTTTTTTTTCCAATTGTTTGCTTAATTTTTGCCAATAACTTTTCGTGAAAAAACGGAAGAAAAGGGAAAAGGTGGTGCTGAGTATTTGATTATTTAGGAGATGATAGCTAATAATTTCGCGAAAAAGGCCGAGGTATCGTTGGTCGAAGGATCGAGCGGCGAATTTAACACTCCAAAAGCGATCGTTTATCATCGTTAAGTCTAGCAGATCGGATCATCTTAATCATTTCCCAAAATCCTGGGTTCGAATCCGCAAATTCCTATACTAGACTAGTGATTAAAGCCAGCTTAACCTATACGTGTACCAAGGGCCCGACACTAAGATAGATTCCAGCATCTCTCTCGTGGAGCAAGGCTAACAATACATCTATGAAATTGGAAAGGAAGGAAGAAATATATTATATTTTTCTATAGAGAATAAATCGTCAGTGTTTCGCGTATTAGGCTTCCTTTCAGGGAAGTCATGATTCATTTCGCGAAATAGGAGGATCTAGATTTCGGCGACTAGACTAAGAAGCTTAATAATTTAAGGAATTAACGAGGCAATCTAATAAATCCAATGATTGACGATTTCGTTTAATTCGTAGAATGGAGGCAGGGAGAAAGATGTAATTTCCATGGACTCCATGGCTAATAATCACATTGGCCATCCTTTAAAGGCTTTATCAGGTGAATTCAAAGGGCTTGTCACGAATGAAATCGCCTCTCTCTCTCTCTCTCTCTCTCTCTCTCGGTTCGGAGAGACTTTCGAATTGAATTACAGTCCAAATAATCATTTTAATTACCCCTGAGATCGTCTCATAAATAAAACATTTGGCGCGAATGCCAATTTTCACGGGAGTGACTCATGGCTGTACCAACTAGCATTTTATGCAAGACTTGCAAGATTTTCGACGTCGAGGCCATCGAAATCGCGAGTAAACCGCGTTGATTCCATCAACGTTAACGGCACTCTGTGAAAATTTGGCGAATTCGACTGTTTGCTTGAGAAAAAATTATCGGAGCGTGATTACCGCTACCAAAGTTCTCTTCTCTGTCTCTCCACACGTGGGAAAGTCCTCGAGGATGATCTCGCGGTTTCCTAAGGCGAGGAGGCGATGCACGCTTAGTAAGCGCGCGCGGGCGCGATCCGCAAAATAGGTTCCCGAGGGCCCGGGACACCAGACGCCTGACCTCGACTCAAGGTCAAGCTGCACCGCCAACCATTTATACCAAGTCTGGCCAAGTAAGCAAGTCCGTTACTGACCATTTTCCCTCAACGATAGCGTCGTTGCCGCGCCGTTGCCCGATCTGGCAACGAGATCGTGCCAAAGTAAGAAGGCCAAGTAGGCGAATAATCTCTTTTCCCCGAGTAGCGCGCATCCCGGAACGGTTTCTCGCGCGAACCGTAAGCGTGAACAAACGAGAATAGCAGGAAGATAGGAGGAAAGAAAGAATGAGAAGGAGTAGGAAACGAGAGAGCTAAGGAATCGTCCGCGTTGTCCCACGTAGACACTCGTCTTCTTAACCCACTTCTCATACCATCATCCCCCGCCCCGTCGCGCCTCGCTCCGCCCAGCAACGCCCTCGCACCCTCTCTGCTTGTACACGCAGGTGTGCGTGCACATTCATATTTCACTGAAAAGATCGAAAGAAAAAAGAGCGAGTCAACAAGTCCCACTGAACTAGCTTCAAACAGCATAATTATCGTCATTCCGGAAAGACGCGTTTTCTCAATTTCCTCAAGACAAACGGAACTCGTCGAATAGACGAGAGAATTTATTCGCTAAATAATGTGTGTGTGTGTGTTTTTTTTCTCTTCTTTTCCTTCGGACAATTTGATTTTCTTAAATGTTCTTGGATGAGAATGGTGCAACGGTTATTAATACTATTACATCTGCCGGTGCGAGAGACGTCAAAGTCTCGCGTGTTGTTTAAGGGGTTAATACAACTGTATCGTTTATCAACGACAACCGCGCAAATACGCCGAATGAAATACGGTCGAGGTAATAGCCGCCATAAAAAGTGGCGGGACCTCAGGGGCTCGATCGATAACGCCCACACGCGCGAGAACGCGAGAACGCACGCATATGATTTCGTTCTCTCTCTCTCTCTATCTTCTTTCTCTCCTTTCCCCCTCTATGCTTGGACTCGAACAAAAATATACTTATGCGCTCTGACTTTTATGACTGATCTTCCGCGCGACTCTCGATCCTTCTACGCACTCACTCCCAACTCCCACGTTTACCCCTCGTCGACTCGATCGAAAGGCTTTTAATTAAACGGGGAAATTCCGTGAAATTTCGAAAAGGAAATGTCAACTCTTCTCCGTGATTTCCAGAAAGTCTCTCCCTGAGAGATCCGCGTGTACTCATTAACATTGAACAGCACTTGACAATTAGGCGAGAGTCGATCGAACGCTATTGTCTCTCGAGCGTGAGATGCGGAGAGGAAGAGGGAGGAGAGGCTAAAATTCAAAATGGCCGCGATGGGTCTCTTCGCTCAATAAGTCTCTGTGCCTGTGTTCAAGGACGATGAAAACGAGGCAATTTGTATTCCTCGCGATTCCTTACTCGCGTGGGTGCCAAAGAGGGAGAGCTCCGAGCGATACGACGACCAAAATCATATCGAGCGACCAAGAAGAGGAGAGTGCAGCAATATTAACAACGGCAGCAGCAACTGCTCCTGCAGAGCTTTTAGCTTTTTACTCGAGATTGCTCAAGACAATAGGGACGCGCGGCAATCGAGTTTCCTCCTATTTCTCCCCTCCTCCGCATTTCCATTCTACTATTCTCAGTCTCTGAGGTTGTAGCGCAGCACCACATGTCACGATGATTCGCAATGATAATGACGCAACACACTGGTGCTACTATATCCCATAAAAATAGATTATAGCATCTACGGTAGATTTCAGATTTTTCGCCAGCCGGTTTTCGCGCGTGGAATACCATGGACAGTGTAGGCTCTCTCTCTCCCCCTCTCTCTCTCTCTCTCTCTCTCTGTGATACTTGCTTGCGCAACTGCAATCTCGGCGTCTTCCTGATGCTCTGACGTAATTCTTATCTGCAGTGCACCGCACGTAATACACGAACCGAGAGGATTCCCCTCTTGCACGTAACTGCAGAGGAATAGAGAGGAAGACGAAAAACGAGAGAGATGGGAAATGCTCTTGTTCTTGTCTCCTTCCTATCCCCCGGCCGCTTCGAGTTCTCTATCTCATTCATTTTTCAGTCTCCCTTCTCGCGCGAGAGATTATCAATGACCGTCATCTTGATAGCACTGTCCTGTTGGAAAGCAAACTAATTGGGAACGTTCCCTTTAAATACGTTTACACTTGACACGCTTTTTTTTTACTATGCGGCATGTGCTCTCTCGAGCGTGGGCGTCCCATTTCCGAATGACTCGTACTACCGCTGAAATTTGGGTTAGCTCGTCTTGCCAAGCTATAGGTAATTCAATTTCGTTGTCTGAATCAAAGCATTCGGGAAAACGCGATATTTTTTTTCAACAGGAGAAATCGACAAGAGCCAATGTAATGAAATACGTGAGGAGTTTGCGCGGTCTCGAGCTTCTTAACCAAAGAGAAAGGGAGACAGGGACACAGGGCAGGGAGATGATGGAAAAAAGATTGAGTACAATTCCCAGACTGTTCAAGTTTATCTGCTATTCTATCAGAGAAGACTACACGGTTAACATAGTTTTGCAATTAGAGTGGTACGAGTGGAACACTACTGTATTTCTCCTCCCCCCGCCGCTTTTATTAATGCTCGCTCTGCAAAACTGTCGAGGTGTTTCCTTTAAGAAATTAATGCGGAGGTTGCGCGAGTAACTGGATTTCTGGCTTATAAGTATTTATAGCGGTGACCTTGGGGCTCGCACGAAATTTATAAATCGCAGTCTAAGGTACAGGCTAATCGAGCAAGTTCGAGGAAGCCATTACTTTCGAGCGTCAAAGATCTCTCTTGGATAATGCACATCCTTCCCTAGGTGAACACTTATCTGATATTTACGGCTAATCGGACTACCGATTGAGCAGCTTTGCAAAGTGGATGAAATGGCCCGATAAACTTTTACCGTTATCACTGAGAGAGATTCTGACGTCCCACATACCCTGGAATGGACAGATAGGCGGCCAACATCACATAGTGGGTAAACACGCGCTGGATACCTTAATTAATATGATTTTCATATTAATCCTGTGCAGAGAGAACCTTGCAGAAAGCGCGTGGAAGAACCTGAGAGATCAAGGATTTGCGTAAGCTAAAAAAATATATAAATTCTGTAAAATGAAATATCTAATTAAAAAAATGTTGGAAAATATTTTCCAATTTTTCTCCACCTAATCTCGCGTATTTTGCGTATACATACGAGTATAGAAACAATCAGCGTGAGTTGGCATGGCTGAAAGATCGATAATAACGAGCGCTTCCTTATTGTACCGCGCGACCTGTCCGTTGCTCGACGCCGTCAAGGCTGACGTTTCTGATAAGAAATCGCCATGGCAGAAGGGCGTGGGCATACTTGATCCCAGAAAGGAGATTCTCCTTCGGAGAGCGCTCTGACAGGAAATGGAAAGGAGAGAATCTCTCTCGCGATCCCGCCTTCTCCTCATTTCAAGATTTTCCTACGATCCTTTTCTTTCCTCTTCTCTCTCTCTCTCTCGCAATTCTCACAGTTCATAGTCTCTACTTGTAAGATTTTATTGACGAATAGAGAAAGGTGATTTGGACTTTTCCATTTTTTCACCTCGTAAGACTATTACCGTGAGCAGGAAATAGAAACAGATATTAGTCACTGACGATTCGAAGGCGTGTGCGTGAGAGCCGTGCGAATGCTTGCGTAATCTATCATAGGTTGTTTGTATACGTTATGCAACCACGCGCCAGATGCAAGAGGGGAGAAGAGTGTGGAAGAGGAGAGACCGCGATCGGAATGCGCGCAGCAGTGTAGAAATGCAAATGGCTTTTAATCAGCTGGATCTCGATAGAGCAGGATCAAGGACCGTACACAATTTGTGGGCAGATCGGTAGTATGACAAGCCCGTGAACTCTGATAGCAACTTCCTTTCTCTTGCCCGCGTTATACTCTCTCTCTCTCTCTCTCTCTCTCTCTCTCTCTCTCTTTCTAACGAATTGACCAGTTCGAATCGAGAATCTCTCTGATTCTTTCAATAAACGGAGAGACGACGAGGTATCGTAGCGTGCAAATAGGTGTTAGATCCTGTCTGGTCTCTTGGAAGTTGTAAACTTATCGTAAATTTGGGCAAAGTGAGATAGCGGTAAGTTCGATTAAGAACGATTAAGTGAAATGGAAGGCTCGTGGCAAGAAGAGGCGCCATCGAGAATTTCAGAGAATTAGCATAAAGACGATATTTCGTCGAGATGAGTCCGAAAAAAGAAGTCAATTAAAATATAGACGAGCAACGGTGCAAAAGGAGGCAGAGAGAAGCTGAAATTCAAGCTCTGTGTGTGTGAGCGCGCGCGCGCGCGCGTTAGTGGAGAGAAACGGAGAGAAATGAGAAAACAAAAAGGAGGTCGCGCACAAAAACAGGAACCAGAAAAGGACAAGTTCGCTAATGAGTCTGTCATAATTATTTTTCTTCGTTTTAGCAGAAAATTGCTTTTTAATTCCTTCTAAGAACAAGTTTATCTGTTAAAAATGAATTTTTTATATGCCTCGTGTCTCTTTCCTTAAGAATTTGACTTAATAGCTCAATGCCAGATACGATGTGGCAAGTAACGAAGAATACATCGAACATTTCCCAGTACTATGATTCGTACACTAGCGAGGCATAATACCTAATTCGACTCGCGCACGTGGGTGTACGAAGCGAATTAGGTATGCGGAGGACTAGAGACTAGAGAGTCCAATATACGAAGCATCGCGCTCCAATCCTATTCTGACTTCTGCACGAAGAAGCAACTCTCTATGTGCCATTAGTGGGACGTTGCGATAAAGGGTACGCCTTGAATAGCATTATAGAATAGAAGTCAGATCAAATGGCTGTAGCAAAAGGAATGCTTCATCTCTAATTAAGGTCGAAGAAACACTCTCCTCCAGGTAAAAAGATGAAAAAATGAAGACCTTGGGAGAATTGATAAAGGATACGGAGTAAAAGAACCTCGGTGTGGTGGTTGCTAACCGATCGGGAAAGATAAGCTAGTTGGTCCTTTATCGGTAAGCTCTAATCACCTTCGAGCGTTAAACCGACGCAGGAGAGGAGCGTGTTCGTCCTCCAACCCCCTCCTATGTACACCGAACACATAGTTGCCAACCAAGTTTCCTGGTATAAATCATCGGCGCATTAAAGAAGCTGTCTTTAACGAAGATAAAACGGACGCTATAATGAGGTTCCTCGTTGAAGACTTCTCGTTTATCATTTGTGTCTGGCGTTCAATATAGATTAAATAGAGAGCGTTCGCACAATATTTTTATTGGCGCTCGAAATATTGGCGAGAAATGCGAGTGCGAATTCATAATTATGCAAATCCTTCTTCCTTTCTATCAGATCGTATATTGAGTAGAAATTTAGCGCCGCGCCTGTCAAGTAAAGCTGGAGAGAAGAGGAGAGAACGCAGCTTTCTTTCAATTATCATTTAGACGTACTTTTAATTGTACATTCGACCGATGTGACTATGCTTGTTGGATTCGGCGAGATTCCTTGAAAAGGCAGATTTGTCATCGGCAATGACGTAATCCAAGTGAGCAAACATCCGTAAGGCCATACGTGGTAAAGCGAAGGTTACGGCAAGCTAGTTTTTCGTCGAAGAATTGGCCAGACCTCCTACGCGATCATCGAGACCATTCCTGTCATTAATCGTCACAGAGAACTAAGGGCATTCACGATAAAAAAAAAAAAAAAAAAGAGCGCGTCATATTTAATGTGTTTCTGTAGAGTAGAGGCCGATTTTGATTTTGATTTTGATTCTGAAAGGTCCCCAGAGTTAATGGATAAGTCCGTTCAATCGTTCGAATCGATAGATTGGCGGGAAAAGGTTTAAAGAAGGAAACAAAAAATAGTAAAAAAAAAAAAAAATGAAAAAAAATGAAAAAAAAGCTTAAAGTGCGATGAGATCGGTAGGAGATGGCATGAAACGTCTTGTTGTTAGAATCGTGTAGACTGTGTGTTTGGCTTTGGTCCATGGACGGCCGACGTGGATGAAAGACGGACGTAGATGGACAGACGGTCGATCGGTCGATCGGTCGATCGGTCGGTTCGCGATTACAACGAGTTTATTGCGAGCGGATGTCGATTATTTACAACACGGTGCACTCTCGCGTGTAGGAAGTTGTTCGCGAACAGCCCGAGCAGCTATGATCGAGCTTTTCGATCATGCCAACTGCAACGAGAGACGGTGAAGAACGATGAGAGATGATGAGAGAGAAAGAGAGGGAGAGAGAGAGAGAGGACGGCGCGAGCAGACACAAACAAGGCCAGAGGATAACGAGTTTGATGTATCAAAGAAATTACTTTCTCATTAAGTTTATCGCTTCTGCTTCCCGACCCCGGCGGAATCGCAGAAAACTTACAAGTTTACGCATTGGTAGTGGGGTGCGTCCCGTCGTAAATTAAAAACGCGTGCCAGCACAATGCTCAGTTCTCCAGGTGTATTTCTCCATCGCGTGCGAACACTCGCACTTTCTAAGATGCATTAAACATCGACGCGGCTTCTCTTACCACTGATTTTAATGTATTGTATAATGCACGCGAAAGTGATTTCAACTTTTTCCTCCTTTTTCATAATAACCGAGTCTTTTTTTCAATCTTCTTTTATGCTTACTGTCGCTTCTCAATTATGCAAATTCTACAAAATTTATTTGAAAAAAATTCTTTTCTTTATCAGATGGGACAGGCAGAGAAGAGGAGAGGAGAGCGGGTAGTGGCGTGCCCCCGCGTACGCTTGTCAATTAGATCGTAAATACAGTGATGGTGGTGGTCTGTCACCTAATTTGCTTTTCCCCGTCAGGCATAAGTGTTGGTGTCTCAACGTGTCGGCCAGGCAATTGAGCAATCGTGCCGGGCGACTGATTTGCATCAGCGACTCGGATTGAGATCTTTAGTCGAGAGCGTGATATGGAGAGCGTGAGGAAGATGAATTACAGGATCGCACTGAGCGACCACCAACAAATAAACGACTCTGAAAGAAATAAAGTAGCATCGAAACACCAATATGATTAATCGAATGCGTCTACCCATAATTCAGTTTACGAAAATCATTGAGAAATTTCGTTTTTGAATCTCTGAGACACGGAGAGATCTGCGGAAGACGAGCAGACAACAAGCGTTGTAGCAAGTAGACCAAAAGCGAGCAACCAAGCTCCTCCGCCGAGAACTCTTTGGACGACTCCGGGGCCAATTATAATTTGTCGTTACAACGCGTAATTATGTAACGAGAATAGCATTACTTACACGCGAGTGTAAGTCGCGTTCTCGAGTTCATTACTGGCACGAAAGGAACGCGCACAGGAACTTTGCACGGCTTTACCAGTGTGCGTGTATGGATATATTCTCGCAAATGTGCGTGCCCGTCTCTCTCTCCTGGAACAACGGACAAGGCGGTAACGCGTGACTTTTTTCCCCGGTCTCCTCTCTCCTTTTTTCCAAGGAACCGCCTTAAAAACAAATTGAAATTCCCGCCTTGCCGATTAAGGCGCGCCGTCTACGTGTGGCCGCACGCGATCGCGCGACGCCACATCCGAGCGATGCACAGACGGAACAACCAAGTTTCCTTTTTGAAGCACATCCAATTCCCTCGTCCGTATGCTCCAAGGGTCCGCGTGCGGTCGAGAGGAAAGAGAGGTGGGAGGAGGAGGAGAAGAGTAGTCGGCTTTGGAAAATGAGCAAGGAAAGAGGAATTTCCATTGGAGAGAGATCTTGGAGAGAGGGAAGCGAGTGGGAGAAGGAATCCTGGAAGGAATCTGGGTGAAGAAATCGCAACGAGTGCTTTGTCTGTGAAAAAAAGGCATTAAAGCAGGAATAGAGGACTCGATCCGGAAGGATCGAGCGCGACCGCTCGATGCGTCGTAAAATAAATAACGAACCAGGGCTATCGCACTAAACTCTCTCGTTCCGCGACAGAGTCATTTCGTAAAAGCTAATAATTCATCGACTCTCTGCGCGAGAGAGTACGTTATAAATTTCTCAGAGGCCAGTCCGCGATGATTTGGATGATTCTCGCGTGAAAACTATTGAAATTGCGGGCAATCGAATTAATCGATACGCGGACTGTCCAGTAGGTGATCGACTAGAAGAAACCGCATGATCTTGAGTCACAAAGGGAATTAGAGGAAGTAGAGAAGCAACGGAAGGGCGGAAGGGCAAAAGGGAGGAGGAGAGAGTTGTCGCGCATCCGTGGCGAGTATCCGTAATTCGCCACCTGTAGGCGGCGAACGCTCGAGCATTTCCTACAAATAACAGGCTGCCGGAGCCCACGAAAGCACGTTGTACAATAATGCCAAGAAGCAACGACCTCGTCTCCATCGCTTGGTTATGGGTACGGGCGTGCAAAAAGGCCATCCTTTAAAGGTCGAGTGGGCGTTGGCGAGACACCGCGAGATCAACCCATAGACAGACAGACACGCTAGATGTCCTACCACAACGTTCTACAAGAGAATAGCATCTTTGCTGCAAGCCACGGGAGTTAAATAATTCACTCTCCACTCCACTCCACTCCACTCCACTCCACTCCACTCCACTCCACTCCATTCCATTCCGTTCCAATCCAATGCGAGATGCAACGCCAACAAGGGAATAATGCAATAGATTTCACGTAGCACGTACTTTTGGAAGTTTCGGAAAGCTCCAAACTTTTCTTTGCTATTGCAGAATGTAAGTTCTTTATGGTCCAGTGACCCCAGAGAGTGCGCAGAGGGTCAATAATAACCGAGGAACTCCGAAGATGTTCTCGAGCAAAAAAATAACCAAAGGAAATACACATCTACGATACAAGACTGGCTGAGGACAAGGTCGATGAACTGCCATTATTTCTGTGATTCGCGCCACTCGAATAATTTCCGCCGCCGACGACGACGAAGACGTCGTCGCATAATCTCCCAAAAAGTCCACTCGTTCGCTCTAAATGTCTACTTAGCACCGGGGGGCCCCCTATTCTCTCCGCTCGCTTCCATCGCCACGGTAATCATTTTTTCACGCACGTGCGAATTAATCGACGCTCCGCGGTCCATTCATGCTGGAATCTTAATGATGCTCATGAGGCGAATAAAGGACCGATTGCGACCGATTACGCAATTTTTTTCACTTTAGGAACGCTGAAATACTCTCTCTTCCTATGAAAAACCATCGAGCCGACTCGAAGAAACATTTACAGCTAGTCAGTTTCGATAGACTACTTTGCGACTATTCGACGCAACTTTTAATCTCGCAGTGAGAAAAACTCCAATCAATTCTAACGAAGCTCCTAATCAGATTTACTTTTTTCCCTCATCGTCATTAGAGCGTTTGAAAATCAGAGTGCCAAGTTCTCTCTTTACTCGCTACTCGAGCAAATCAATTAAGCGAGAGCGTGGTGGTCACGATTCACTCGTTGAGCGTTTAAGCGCGGCTAATAATCTTTTTACGCAGCCCGGAAGAAATCCTTGAGTGAAAAAAGAATTTTAATGACAGATACACGCAACGCGGACGCGGACGCAGACGCAGACGCAGACTTCTCCGAGTCTGCAGTAATAAAAGATTGGCGACGATTACGAAACTCCACGAAAGAAGATCTTGAGAAGAGAGCGTTTCTTTCCCATATTTTACACGCTCGTGCCATGTACATCTAGTTCCAACCGAGAACAGAGCGAAAACTTGTCGAAAAGAGCAAGAAGCATTCCTAACGTTCCTGTGGCGCATATACAGGTACGTTACGCGCGGCTTTGCTATGTCTGATTATTCTTTCGAGCCCTTCTCCTCCGTTCCCTTGGCCTCAGCCCCAAAGGGGCTTCCCGCGGGATAAGGTATTAATCCTCGGTAGCGAGAGAGAGAGAGAGAGAGAGAGAGAGAGCTTTGAGGAGACCACCGTGTCCGTGAGAACGCGATTTCTTCGCGCTAAATCCACCAGATGACGCGTTACTGGCTCCATCGGGTACAAGATGCAATATCGAGCATGTCGCGGTAATTGCATTCACCGCATTCTACTCTCGGCGGCACTATCCTCGCTTATTTATGCCAGGCTGTCGACGTTGATTCACCGATCGCTTCGGTGAAGCTTCGATAATTATTCCTCACGTTCGCGTAAATGGCTCAATCGCTGAATGAATTGTCGTCGATTCAATGTCGTATTTTTTTTTTTCTCTTTACCATATCTCGAGGCAAGGGTTCGCGCAAAGAATGCGTGTCGATATTCTAGGAACTGGATCACCGGTTTCAAAAGCTGGATTGCCTTCACGATCCAGCGACAACCTCGACACGGTATTCGCGAAAAGATTGAAATGCAACCGTGATACCAGAGGTCACGCGCGTCACGCTGCTTCCGCCTACGAGAAATTAATTTCCGCTTTTCAATTGAAACACGATATATTTGTTGCTTGCGATTGATACTGCGATAATCCGCGCGGATAGAGAGTAATTTTCCTGAAGCGAAAAGAGGCGAGAGTAGCTTTTCGTCATAGAGTCACGCAGGTGCGACAGATGCTGCTGCGCTGACGCGTTAAGGGAGAGAAGATTCTTGACTTCTTTCCGATTGACAATTCTTCTTTGTTCATCGGCATTCCCCGGGCCGAATAAGCGGCATCTGTGCTTCACGTTTCGCCGCGCTCACGATTTTTGCGCAACGAACGAGAGATGCGCAAGCGGAGATGAGAAGCGGAACAAAAGGAAAATCGAAATCCAACAAGTGGAGAACTCGAAACTTTTGAGGAGAAATAAGTATACGTATATATATAGAAAGGGAGAAGATGCTGTGCATTCGCACTTGTGCTGCATAGCGCAGGTTGACCGTTGTTTCCTTTGGTCACGAGTGCGTCGTACTGTGCTACCAGCAGAACAGCAGCCTCTTCGGCTAGGCGAATTCTTTCCTTTCCTTTCCTTTCCTTTCCTTTCCTTTCCTTTCCGGGGCCGTGGTCCCGGAAACTCAGCGAAGAAGCCGCGAGAGCGCAAGGCGTGGTCATTAATTCTACTGAATCCACCACTGTGAATCCTCTCTGTGGCATAAGTAATTTCGAGCGTGCGCTTGCTTGCGATATCAAGGCGATACGTCCGCAAACACGATAGGGTTAGGACTTGCAAGAGTGAACGCATTAACAGTCGAGGTCAAATGCGAGAACTGTTAAACTCGTTCCGGGCGTCCAGTCGCTATTAATTGCTAGGATCGCGCAAAAAACTATTTCAGCCGCGAATCAAGCAATCTTGGAGGAAACGCGCAAGAATCTCCGCGGTCTTGGATACTATCTAATTTTGCATGAGCCTCGCGAGGCGGCGATTCCAAAGATAAATAAAGAGAGAGGGAGAACCAAGATCACGCGGGAGGGGAAATTCTTCTGCAATATCCTGTTAAACGTCTGCATGTTATAGGTGTTCAAGCTTAATCTTTTGGGTTCTGACAAATCTACCTTTTACCAAAGTGACCTTCGACCCTCCAATCACAAGGTAGTCTCTGTACAAGGTTACTGCTCAATAGTTCCGCTTGGACGACCCGTTGCGTTCTCCGAGCCACGCTAACGACCTTCCTTGTACTACATACATATCCCTCGTCCTCGTCGTCGTCGTCGTCGTCGTCGTCCTCCTCCTCCTCCTCCTCCTCCTCCTTCTCCTCTCTCCTTCTTCCACCACCCTCCAGCCCTTTCCAGATTCCCTATAACGACGATGCACGGCGGTACGCGGTACAAATTTTAGAGCAGCTGGCATTTAATTAGTCTGCGGAAAGTATCTCGTAATTAGTGGCTCGCTCGAGACATTTGGGCGGGGAAAGAAACGATACGTAAAGTGCTTTATGTCTGTTTTTATGCAACTAACTGAATATTACTACCCTTGAATACTCGCTCTTCTCTCCTCCGATATTTCTATAAATTCATAATTATAAAACAAAGATCTTGCTCTTTTGGTGGTACCAGTGATATCCCATTTCAGAGAGAGAGAGAGAGAGGGGGAGAGATTCCTGGTACCCCTTGGCTTACCAAAAGTACCACACCAACTAACTATACGTTGCATGTTATAAGCATACGCGTGAGCAAGCGTGTGATTTTCTCTTCCTCCGACTCGGTAGAATGATTCGTTCCTTTCGAAAAGTCATTAGAAACTGGTTTCAGACTTTGGTTCGGTCATTCTCCGGATGCCTCAGGAGCACCGGGCGTTATTAGAGCCGCTGAAGATGTTTCCAGTCAAAAGTCGCGCATTTAATAGCAAGAATACGTATCTTGATCTTACAGAGAATAGAAATGGAAAAAGTCTGAAAAAGTATTGATTGAGCCAAGTAATTTACGGGCCAATTGGCGCGTCAGTTAGAAAATAATTTCAATTGAATAATTCATGTATAAACGAGTGAGTGAGTGAGTGAGTGAGTGAGTGAACGAGCGAGCGAGCGAAATTACAAAATGCGCCAGAGTTTAGTTAGTGCGTTGCGATTTACTTTTTCCACTCGACGCCGACAGTCGATAAACCGGATTTTCCTGCCTTTTCTTATTTCTCTCCTGCGGGTTCTCCTGAGAATTATAAGAAAGCATTAGAGCATGGTTTAGCTATCGCTTTACCTAAATATTTATAGGTTGAAGCAAGCCGCGGAAAACTTAACATCTATTTCGTGCAAAATCACCAAGACATTGCAAGGGGGTGTAGAGGGGTGACGAGGAGGAGGGGCTACCTCGTAAAATAATGAATAATCCGCGTGGCCGAGCATACACGCGCATTATTGCCTTAAGCACTCTCTTAAGTCAGTCGTAAAGTAAGCTCATGACGATCCTAGGAAATGGGTAACGAGTCACTCCATAGTTGTAGACGTAGACGAAGTCATTTTTTCTCTTTACTCGCTCTGCTCACTTTTATCAATGATTCTCTCGTCGAAAAGTTTCAAAGGTACTCGCTCCTACTCCCTGAATGCCGAATGATAATGCCGAGGGGAAAATAGCAGCGGTAGTGGATAAAAGATGGGAGGGAGAGGAGGAGGAGGAGGAGGAGGAGGAAAGATTGAAGGGAGTTAAGGGGACTCGAAGGGGATCCCTGTAATTCTCGCTGTCGTCGAGAAAAATCTGCGGACACAGGAGGGACCGCGACCTTGAAACCGTGCAATTACTCGGCTGATTGTTCGGTGTAAGTGATGGTGGATGCCACGGAGGGTGGCGGGAGAGAAGAGCGGTTTCTTCGGAGGTAACGTCTTTTTAATGTCGGCAGTCGCGATCTAAGCTTTGAAAGGCCCTCAGAAACGAAGAAGAGGACGGATGGGGAAGCACATGAGTGAGTGGTTGGTTTATTATAACATTTAGTAAATACATCGTCCTAACTTGCAATGTACCAAGGAGCCAGTTTCGCCAATTTCCGGACACCCTGTATATATATATATGCGGCATTCATGATCACAATTCTAGGCGAGAATGAGTTAAACCACGTCTTTTCGATCGTTTCATTCAACTGAATCACTTACAAATAATTGGTTTTACAATTGCTCTTTCATGGTCCAAGGAGAATGAACGAACGAATTCTGCATTAATTCGATCGCAAACCGAGTAACCTAGTGTTACCGTGATGGAGAGAGAGAGAGGAGAATGGGAAAGGGAGTAGAGTGAGTTAGAGAGGCTATTTTCTATCACGAGGTTGTAGTCCTCCTGCTGCAATGGGGCAAACCGTTATGAGTTGGCGAAAGAATAGGGAGGTGCTAGAATTTAGTATCCTGCTGAACATTGTACGACGATACATAAACGTCGATAAAAGGTTTCGATGTATGCTCGACTGCGGAACGTAAATTAGCGTCGATGCACGTGAACGCACGTGGGCTGCATGTGCGAGGCTGCTGCCTGTGACCTTCGGCAACGGCGTTTTCGTGATAAAGCGTGGGTCTGGCATCGGTTTGTTAGGGTAAAACCAAAAGGGACTTTGCGAGGCGGTTAATATGGAATCGAGAAGGAGGAGGAGGATAAGGACGACGACGACGACGACGACGACGACGTGGACGAGGACGAGAACGAGGACGAGGACGGGGCCGGGAATAAGAATAAGGTTTAGGGGGGAATAGGATGAGAAGGAGGAAAGAGATGGTGAAAAGTGTCAAGAGACTGAAGGAAGTAGTGGTGGAGGAGTTCTGGGGGGAGTTGACGATCTTTTCGCGTCTCGCAAGATACACGTTGATGACGATAATCCTGTGGGTTTTCTTTATTCTATAAGAACGTCCTTGCCGAACTACCCACGTGCTTCTTGCACGCTAATAGGTCATGTGATTTCGTAAGATTTAATCATATGCTCGAATGAAGGAATCCTTTATAAGTTTTTATACAGAAGCTCGTTAACGAAAGACTCTCGAAGAAAACTCGAGTCTTTGATATCGAGATAGGGAGAAATGGAGCAGAAACGATCTATCGTTGTTTGATTGTATTCGATTACATTGAATTTTTCAGGAATCGGAAAAGATTAATATTCGACGACTATAAAATTCAGGGGTTTACTAAAGGAACGTGGCCGTCGCGGTGTGGCCACCCGCGAATCGCGATTTAAAATGTCGACCGAGCATAAACAAGCGGAGAAATTTACGTTTATCGTCTCCGCGAAGAATGTCCCGATGATATACCAGTTTCACGAGGGTTCCTCAGCTTCCTCGCGTCGTTTCACCGCTAAAAACGATCCGCTCCAAGAATCACCAAGCATTAATGCTTTTTTCCCCATTTTTTTCCGTGTCGGCGAGTCACTCGTTTACGCGAAACGACCTTGAAAACCGATAATTTCGAGCATCCTGCAAGATCGTCCTCGAGGAACTCTTGGTATGCTTCGAGTGGAAGTATCGTTCAATCGCTCTAAGATAAGACAAGTGGCGTCGTAATGATTTAATAAAAAGCGTCGATTGTAGTCAATGTACATGGAGTTTATTTTTCCGAGGGATCATTGACACCTGGGCTAAAAGTCATGTCGCTCTTCCAAATGGAATCCTCGCACGGAAGTTGAGTGTGACAATCGCTAAAAGTGTTACGGAAGAGGCGCGAGACTGACGGAAATGGCGAATTGTCGTCTAAATTTACGACAAGCCCGTAGACTTTTTACCCGTGTCTTTTTCAGATAATTGCTGTTTTCATATCAATACGCGTGCATTGTCAAAGATAAAAATGCTTCCTCTTTCCCTTCCTCTGTGATAGTCGTTCAATTATTTTCAAATACCAACGTTAATTGTAAGCGTTTAGACACCTATGTAAGTGGCTACTTTCTCAAGTCCAGCAACGGGCAATAACATTCCGCCACCCAGACTTCACAAAGTGCATTTACCGCCCAGGAAGCAGCGGGACGATGGGAAACTACGGTGGGCTCTCATAATTGCATTTTGCGATGTGGACGTCGTTGACAGGAGGCACCTCGAACAGAATCGTAATAACCACCATTAATAGGGGCTATAACGCAGTTAATATTGCACCTGTGCTAGTCCCTGTTCTCTCCCCCTCCTTTCTCCTTCCCCTGCCACACGGTTACTCTTTTACTCTTTCCCTCTATCTCAATCTCTCTCTTCCTATGGAAAAACATGAGCTATTCTTCAAATAGCTCATTACTATTTATTTGTCATAAAAGTGGAATCTTATCTGGTTTCTTGGTAGAAGTACACAATGAGAAAGATGAGCGTCACCAGTTAATTCGGTACTGATAAAGACATCTAGAGTCGTGACAATTTCAAGAATCGTGCTTGAGGACATCCTGCTAACTAGCCACGAGGTGTAATGAATGAATCAGAAAATTTAGGGGTCGTAAAGAGTAAATGATTAGGGATTCTGGACTCTTCTTGCGATTTTACAGAATTAAAGGAACTTTTGTCTATCGAATCTAAAAAAAGTGGAATAGCGGTGGTGAAAGGGTACTGATTATAAACGCGATCGAGCCATTAGCCTTCCACAAGACGAATTTACCTGTCGTCAATTGAGTGAGAGAGAGAGAGAGAGAGAGAGAGAGAGAAGAAGAGGGTGCGGGAGTCCGAGAGAAAAATAATCCAGTATGCGCGAGACGGAGATAAAACCGCTTGGAACGAAAAAGAGGCTGTTAAACGATATCCGAAGCGGGACCAACGAAATCGAGCGTGACTGGTAGGGTTGCGCTATCGATCGGGGAAACATACGAGCAAAAAACGAATAGTAGGATGCAAAATCAAACGGAGACTTCTGGTTCTTGCTAATTTTCGATATTCTGATAAACATTATATTTACTCCCTTTTTAATGGATAGCGTGATGCGAATGATTTTGGAAGTAGTTTGTCCGAAGGGGGTTGTTCGAGAGTCGCGAGGGTGTAGGACACAGCGCAAAGAGGTAAGAAAAAGAATCGCTCGATCTCAGCGTTTCGCGTTTTCTACGTAGACCACCTTCTACTTTCCCAGAAGCTCTGGAAGTGCCTATTCACGGCGTTCGTTGCGGTCACACCCACACCAGGGTTGGTGCGGGGACCACACAGATTGGCTTCGACGTAAAGGCGGTTCGCTTCTTTTTCACTCTCTTCCTTCGCTCTGCTTTCAGCGAGAAGACGACCTTTGGTTGGGCTACACTTCCTCAAGGCAAAAACTCTCTCGCGATGACTCTCGAAACATCAGAGGATGGCGCCCGCCGCTACTCTGATCGACTGCCGATCTCATCCGGTTTTACCTTATACCTTATTCGTGCGCGCGCGCGCTCGAATAAGCGAGCAAGAGATCCAGAAGTGCGCGAGTATATGAGCGAGGAGTTGAAACTCGGAATTGTAATTGCAATTGGAAGCGATCGATCGTTTTCTCTAATTTCCGCGCAACGCTGCGCAAGAGTACGATTGATCTCTCTTTGGTGTTTAGATATTCTCGGCTGGCTGGCCGAGAAAATTCGGCTAAAGCAATACCTCCCGAGGGATTTATTAAGTATGGGATACGCGTATCTCGAGGCTACAATGGCCGAAGCAAATTTCGCATGCCAGTCGCTCGAGTATTCTAGCGAAGGAGGGTGCGAGTCAGCGTGGGTGGGGGAGAGGCAGAGGCGTCTCGAATACTCGAGATGTTTCAGGTGCGCGCTTGAATGTGCCAGACAAATACCGATAGGATTGATGATGATGGCAAGTGTACGTGTACATGAGAATCGATCGAAATTTTAGCCGATCTGGTATGTGGTGAGGGGGGTGGGAGGGAGGTGATAAAGAGAGAGAGAGAGAGAGAGAGAGAGAGAGAGAGAGAGTTCCGTCTCGGGTCTCGGGTCTCGGGACTGAAAAGA